>JAQPPZ010002123.1:2421102-3631653 GCA_028583015.1 Wollemia nobilis | reverse complement strand
TAGAAAATAATTAGTCTTATAAACTACCCTACGGTTTGCATACATAAACCCTGCCAAGGATTTGTTGGCAATTTTGGGTTTGAGATCCTAGCTTCTTGTCTATGAGTTGTCATTGATGTCAAAAGGAACTGGCATTAATGTCAAGAGGATTTATTGGCTTCAAAGGTTGAAGATTCCAAAGAATATTTTCTAGAAGATTTCGGAGAGATTCCATGTGGGAGATGAAAAGGTTTTTATCAAAACCATGGCGAGGTTTAAGGGTTTTTATTAAAACCAGGTGGATGCATTAAGGGTTTTTCTCAAAACCACTCTCAACTTAATGCAAAGGTTGGAGACACTTATTAATTAAATAACTTAATTAATAAAACCTTTTAAAGGTTTTTTAATTAATTATTTATTTGATTTAGTGATTAAATTATTTTAATAATTTAATGGGTTCTCCACCTAAGGTCTAAGGTCTAAAAGACCTTTGATTATTTTTTAAATAATCAAAAGGGTTTCATAAACCCTAAAGTTGTTTCGAAGGCGCCAAAATAATATTAATTCGAAAAGTTTGAATTATCCTCCCACCGACGTCGTGCATAGCATGGAAGTTTGGCTATATAAGCCATAACCTATAGTCCAAAGCAATGGGGTAAAAGAAATTCGAATTGCGCAAAGGTTGGGAAGTAAAAGCTACGGCTATCATTTTTTTGCCACGTTTATCCGCCGCCAAAGGGTTAAGGAGAAGGAGACTCTTGCTAGCCTTCAAGCTAGCGTCGTTGGCCTAGTGGCAATGACTGTTCTATGAAGGCGCTTGAAGGGAGGTCAAGCGTTCGACTCCCGCCGTGGAGTGTGAGAAGAGTTTTTGCGCTCCAATTTTTTCGGAGGCACTGTTGACCCGCGATTTTTGGAAGCATTTTTTTTGGTAAGGTTTTTTAAATAAAATCTGCATTTTGTTAAAGAAGAAGTGGTTGGGCAGATTTATTTAAAATTATTTTTGAGGTTAAATGCTTCTTTGGAGATATAAGGTTGATAGTGTGTGGTTGAGATTTTTGGCTTGATTGTTGAGTGAGATTTGCTTAGAAGCTATTATTCCTTGAGCATGGTTTAATTAATTTGGAGAAATAAGGTGTAAAAGGATATATTGTTTGTATGCTTTATATTTTTTGGTAGTTGACTTCTAAGGATTGGAGTCATAAGGTGTTTTATGGAATAAATATTTTTGTGGTTACTTTTATGATCTAACCCTAACTTGGTGGCAAAGTTGAGGGTGGTGTTGGTAACGAAGTTGAAGAACTATTCTCTTCTTCCTCAAACAAAGGTATGGGCAACTTCTTCCATGTATATTGTTGATGGTGTATTTTCTGAAATTGAGTTTGGAGTGAAAAGGTTGTCTACTAGGTATTCTTGTTGGTGTAAATCCCATTTTCTGGATATTGAAGATTGTTTATGCATTAAAATCATTGATGAGTTTTTGGGGTGAATGCATAATTCTGGTTGAGGAAGAGGAAGCATTTTTGCACTAGGGTTTATGTTAGTAAGTCTTGCTACTTGCATTGAGTTGGTGAAACCCTTAGTTGGCTGTTTTGAGATTGATGGTTGAGTTGCTTCCATAGAGGTTGTTTTGATCAAGTTAATGCTTTACTTGATACATGATTTGGGCTTACTCCATTGAGATTGATTTGAGCAAGTTATTCTTTGCATTGGTGATTTATGTTGGTGGTTGTTTTGTTCAAATATCTTTGGAGGGAAAAGGATGTCTACTAGTTTCCTTTTCATGTAGTGATTGGTTGAATGCTTCAAGGTTAATGTTGAGTTGAATGATGTTGGTTAAACCTTGTCTATAAGCATTGTTGTTAAAGCCCTAATTGGTTGAGAAAAGATATTGGTTGTGGAAAGAACATGAGTATCATTGTTATATGAGATATTGCATGGTTGGCAATTGTTGGGTTGTGTTTCATGTTCTTGAGAAAAGCATACTACATCTATCTTATTCTTTTGAGATTGAGATTGAGTTGAGATTGAGATTGGGAGTTAAGTATAGAACATATTGAGTCTCTAACAATTCTCTTTATGTTTCTATGAGATTTGAGATTGAGATTGGGAGTTAAGTATAGAACATATTGAGTCTCTAACAATTCTCTTTATGCTTCTATGAGGTTGATGAATCACATTGGGTCTCTAACAATTCTCTTTGTGGGTTCATGCTAAGCAAGTTTTTCTTGATGAACTTGTGAGCTGATTTGGATAGGTTCTAGTGAGGACTTGTGAGCTGATTTGGACAGGTTCTAGTGAGGACTTGTGAGCTGATTTGGATAGGTTCTAGTGAGGACTTGTGAGCTGATTTGGACAAGTTCTAGGGAGGACTTGTGAGCTGATTTGGATAGGTCCTAGCAGAGGACTTGAGGACAGAGTTGAAGTGGTTCTTTGAGAAGAACCTGAGGATAATTTTGACAAGTCTTTGAGAAGGCTTGTGTGCAGTAGAGATTGATTTGTTCAAGCTTTATGAGTTGAGCTTGGGACAGATCTGACAGAGTGAGGAAGACTTGTGCTGGACCGACTGACTGTGTTTAGTATAGGTTGATGAGTTGTTGTGGAGGTGATCAGTGAGGACAGAGGTCTCTTGAGGCTGAGCATTGAGGACAGGAGGTCTTCTATGGAAAGGAGTTCCACGTGCTAGCGGAATAAGAGGTAGGTGATCTTCTGAAGTATCATTTCCAGAGTTGAGGGGAAGGATTCTCCTTTGGGTAGGAGGCTCATAAATTCGTGAGGAGGGGAAGGATTCTCCTTTGGGTAGGAGGCTCATAAATTCGTGAGGAGGGGAAGGATTCTCCTTTGGGTAGAGGCTCATAAATACTTGAGTAGGGGAAGGTTTCTCCTTTGGGCTGAGGCTCATAAACATTGTAATTGGGAAGGATTCCCAAAGAACTTTGAGAAAGCTTTTTAGAGAAAAGTTTTGTGGATGTAGCCCATGTTGGGTGAACCACGTTAAAATTGGTGTCTCATTGTGTGTTGCTTTATGCATTGCTTTGATATTGCTATTGGTTCATTGCTTTGCGAAGTTGAAGTTAAATAGAGAAAGTAAAAAGAGGTCTTATACTGTTCACCCCCCCCTCTCAGTATAAGCTTGTGTTCTTCAATTGGTATCAGAGCGGGTTCCTTCAAAAAGTTTAACAACTTGAAGGAAAATATTGTAAAGAACACAATGGAATCTACAAGTGGTAATGCAACACCTATTCTTGATGGGGCAGATTTTGGGCTTTGGAGTGCTAGGATGAAGGTTCATCTTATGGCTCTTGGAAATGAAGTTTGGGAAGTGATTGAGGATGAGTATACCATTCCTGAGCATGGTCCTTCTACTAAGGAAGAGAGGCTCCTACATCATAGCAATTCAAAGGCAATGAATGCAATCTTGAAGGGTTTACAGAAGGCAGATCTTACCAAGGTGATTCACTGCAAGACAGCTAGTGAAATGTGGAAACAGTTGAAGGTGGTTCATACAGGTGATGCAAATGTCCGAAAGGCCAAGTTGAGACACTTCAAAGGTATGTTTGAACAACTCAAGATGAATGATGAAGAAAATATTAGTGACTATATGCTTCGTATGGATGAGATTGTTAACTCTATGAAGGAACTAGGTCTTGAGCTTGCTGAAAATGATATTTGTGATAAGATTTTGAGGTCTCTTCCAAATAGATTTAGTGAAAATATTTTTGCTATTGAGGAAGCTAAGGATTTGGATAAGTTGAAAAAGGATGAGCTTCATAGTATACTTGCAGCATTTGAGTTGAGAACTCAAGTGAAGGTTGATGTTAAGAAGGAGGCAACTTTCAAGGCTACCAAGAAATCCAAGGGTAAAGAGCTTCAAGATAGTGATGAGTCTTCTAGTGATGAAGAGGCATATTACAGCAAGAAGGGCAAGTTCTCAAGAAAGCACAAAGGTATGAAATATGTCAAGTGTTTCAATTGTGGAAAGTTTGGTCATTATGCTACTAAGCTGTCTGCTACCAAGGATGAAAGTGATGAAGATAAACAGGATTATAAGAGCAAGGATTCTGAAAGGCACAGGCATCAAAGGAAGAATAAAGATGAGCAAAGCAATCAAGGAAAGAGGTACTCTCACAAACACAAGAAAAGTTTCTACCTAGACAAGGCAAGTAAGTGTTCTAGTAGTGATAGTGAAAGTTCTTCAAGTGATGTTGGAAATGAGATGTTGTTCCTAACAGAAAAAGAAGAAGAAAAGAAACATAGATTTGTCCTTATGAAATGTTTTAGATGTGGAAATTTTGGACATCTTGAGGATGATTGCACAAATGATGGATTGATTTCTAGTTATACTATGTATGAGGATGCTTCGGAAAATTGTAAGGAAGATCTTTGTATGGCTTTAGAAAAGGGTAGCACCTCTAGTGATAAGAAATCTGAAAAAGTCATTGATGTTTCAAAAGGCAAACAAATAGAGGAAGTTATAGAGGATGGTGAAGTAGATCTTGAAGCTGAACTTGTTAGTGCTCTTAGTGCTTTGAAAAAGGAAAGAAAGAAGAATGCTAGACTCAATGATAAATTGGATGAATGTTGTATTGAGAGAGATGAGCTTATAGAAAGTCTTGACTTCTCTATAGCTAAGACACAGAAACTTAAGGATAAGTTAGAGTCTAAGGTTCTTGAGTGTAGAGAGTTGGAACAGAAAGTGGCTTCCTTGAAAGAGGAAACTAAAGAGTACAAGGAGAAGCTTTACAGGTTTGAAGATAGCACCAAAAAGGTAAATTCAATCATCAAAGATCAAAGAAGGACAATAGATAAAATAGGTCTTGGTTTTGGTAAGAAACACATGGAACAGGTTGGCGACTTTGGGGAATCTAGTAAGAGATTCCAAAAGGAAGAGAGTTCTGATGAGGAAAGTACTTCAGAAAAAAGAGTCCTTGAGTGATAGATGCACAGAATCAGAAAACAGGAATCAAAAAAAGGGGAGAAAGTTTACAGGACCTAAGAGGTCAAATCAAGGAAAGTTTAATGGCAGATGTTTTGCTTGTCACAAGTTTGGTCACATGGCTTCACATTGCATGACTCAAGTGAGGAAGGTAAATGACAGATTCAGAGGTGGTAATTTCTTTCAAGGGTATTGCTACTCTTGTAAACAGTTTGGGCACAAGGTTGTTTATTGCAAGGCTAATAACAGGAACAGGGTTGGTCAGAACAGATGGAGTCAAAGATCGGGTATGCCTCAAAGAAATAACATTGTTAGTTGTTATAAGTGCAACAATGAAGGTCACATAGCTAGACAGTGTAGAGCTGAAATTCCAAGGTACAGGAACAGGAACATGGGTATGAACAGGCACAAGAATCAAGACATGGATAAGAATAGGAATGATAACAAGAACAACAATAGTGACATGAACAGGAACAGGAATATGGACAAGGAGAACAAGAGAAGACATGGTAAGGCAGCTATAGACACTGATGAAGATCAGTGCCTAATGGGAGTTTTACTCCCACCCCGAAATTAATCACCTCAACAGGAGGTGGGGGAGGGACTAAGCTAAGAGGCTCATTCTTAGTCCCAAGCCCCAAAGGTGACCCTTTGCCATTGATGACAAAGGGGGAGAGATATGAGTAAGGGGGAGAGCCTCAAGTCAGGGGAGCTGATTTCTATACAACGAGTTTTGAGTTTCAGTGTTGTTGAGAAGCATGGTTTGCCATCAATGACAAAGGGGGAGATTGTTGGCAATTTTGGGTTTGAGATCCTAGCTTCTTGTCTATGAGTTGTCATTGATGTCAAAAGGAACTGGCATTAATGTCAAGAGGATTTATTGGCTTCAAAGGTTGAAGATTCCAAAGAATATTTTCTAGAAGATTTCGAAGAGATTCCATGTGGCAGATGAAAAGGTTTTTATCAAAACCATGGCAGGTTTAAGGGTTTTTATTAAAACCAGGTGGATGCATTAAGGGTTTTTCTCAAAACCACTCTCGTCTTAATGCAAAGGTTGGAGACACTTATTAATTAAATAACTTAATTAATAAAACCTTTTTAAGGTTTTTTAATTAATTATTTATTTGATTTAGTGATTAAATTATTTTAATAATTTAATGGGTTCTCCACCTAAGGTCTAAGGTCTAAAAGACCTTTGATTATTTTTTAAATAATCAAAAGGGTTTCATAAACCCTAAAGTTGTTTCGAAGGCGCCAAAATAATATTAATTCGAAAAGTTCGAATTATCCTCCCATCGACGTCGTGCATAGCATGGAAGTTTGGCTATATAAGCCATAACCTATAGTCCAAAGCAAATGGTGTGAAAGAAATTCGAATTGCACAAAGGTTGGGAAGTAAAAGCTACGGCTATCATTTTTTTGCCACGTTTATCCGCCGCCAAAGGGTTAAGGAGAAGGAGACTCTTGCTAGCCTTCAAGCTAGCACCGTTGGCCTAGTGGCAACGACTGTTCTGCGAAGGCGCTTGAAGGGAGGTCAAGCGTTCGACTCCCATCGTGGAGTGTGAGAAGAGTTTTTGCGCTCCGATTTTTTTGGAGGCACTGTTGACCCACGATTTTTGGAAGCATTTTTTTGGTAAGGTTTTTTAAATAAAATCTGCATTTTGTTAAAGAAGAAGTGGTTGGGCAGATTTATTTAAAATTATTTTTAAGGTTAAATGCTTCTTTGGAGATATAAGGTTGATAGTGTGTGGTTGAGATTTTTGGCTTGATTGTTGAGTGAGATTTGCTTAGAAGCTATTATTCCTTGAGCATGGTTTAATTAATTTGGAGAAATAAGGTGTAAAAGGATATATTGTTTGTATGCTTTATATTTTTTGGTAGTTGACTTCTAAGGATTGGAGTCATAAGGTGTTTTATGGAATAAATATTTTTGTGGTTACTTTTATGATCTAACCCTAACTTGGTGGCAAAGTTGAGGGTGGTGTTGGTAATAGGTTGAAGAACTATTCTCTTCTTCCTCAAACAAAGGTATGGGCAACTTCTTCCATGTATATTGTTGATGGTGTATTTTTTGAAATTGAGTTTGGAGTGAAAAGGTTGTCTACTAGGTATTCTTGTTGGTGTAAATCCCATTTTCTGGATATTGAAGATTGTTTATGCATTAAAATCATTGATGAGTTTTTTGGGTGAATGCATAATTCTGGTTGAGGAAGAGGAAGCATTTTTGCACTAGGGTTTATGTTAGTAAGTCTTGCTACTTGCATTGAGATGGTGAAACCCTTAGTTGGCTGTTTTGAGATTGATGGTTGAGTTGCTTCCATAGAGGTTGTTTTGATCAAGTTAATGCTTTACTTGATACATGATTTGGGCTTACTCCATTGAGATTGATTTGAGCAAGTTATTCTTTGCATTGGTGATTTATGTTGGTGGTTGTTTTGTTCAAATACCTTTGGAGGGAAAAGGATGTCTACTAGTTTCCTTTTCATGTAGTGATTGGTTGAATGCTTCAAGGTTAATGTTGAGTTGAATGATGTTGGTTAAACCTTGTCTATAAGCATTGTTGTTAAAGCCCTAATTGGTTGAGAAAAGATATTGGTTGTGGAAAGAACATGAGTATCATTGTTATATGAGATATTGCATGGTTGGCAATTGTTGGGTTGTGTTTCATGTTCTTGAGAAAAGCATACTACATCTATCTTATTCTTTTGAGATTGAGATTGAGTTGAGATTGAGATTGGGAGTTAAGTATAGAACATATTGAGTCTCTAACAATTCTCTTTATGTTTCTATGAGATTTGAGATTGAGATTGGGAGTTAAGTATAGAACATATTGAGTCTCTAACAATTCTCTTTATGCTTCTATGAGGTTGATGAATCACATTGGGTCTCTAACAATTCTCTTTGTGGGTTCATGCTAAGCAAGTTTTTCTTGATGAACTTGTGAGCTGATTTGGATAGGTTCTAGTGAGGACTTGTGAGCTGATTTGGATAGGTTCTAGTGAGGACTTGTGAGCTGATTTGGACAGGTTCTAGTGAGGACTTGTGAGCTGATTTGGACAAGTTCTAGGGAGGACTTGTGAGCTGATTTGGATAGGTCCTAGTAGAGGACTTGAGGACAGAGTTGAAGTGGTTCTTTGAGAAGAACCTGAGGACAGTTTTGACAAGTCTTTGAGAAGGCTTGTGTGCAATAGAGATTGATTTGTTCAAGCTTTATGAGTTGAGCTTGGGACAGATCTGATAGAGTGAGGAAGACTTGTGCTGGACCGATTGACTGTGTTTAGTACAGGTTGATGAGTTGTTGTGGAGGTGATCAGTGAGGACAGAGGTCTCTTGAGGCTGAGCATTGAGGATAGGAGGTCTTCTGTGGAAAGGAGTTCCACGTGCTAGCGGAATAAGAGGTAGGTGATCTTCTGAAGTATCATTTCCAGAGCTGAGGGGAAGGATTCTCCTTTGGGAAGGAGGCTCATAAATTCATGAGGAGGGGAAGGATTCTCCTTTGGGTAGGAGGCTCATAAATTCGTGAGGAGGGGAAGGATTCTCCTTTGGGCAGAGGCTCATAAATACTTGAGTAGGGGAAGGTTTCTCCTTTGGGCTGAGGCTCATAAACATTGTAATTGGGAAGGATTCCCAAAGAACTTTGAGAAAGCTTTTTAGAGAAAAGTTTTGTGGATGTAGCCCATGTTGGGTGAACCACGTTAAAATTGGTGTCTCATTGTGTGTTGCTTTATGCATTGCTTTGATATTGCTATTGGTTCATTGCTTTGCGAAGTTGAAGTTAAATAGAGAAAGTAAAAAGAGGTCTTATACTGTTCACCCCCCCTCTCAGTATAAGCTTGTGTTCTTCAATTGGTATCAGAGCGGGTTCCTTCGAAAAGTTTAACAGCTTGAAGGAAAATATTGTAAAGAACACAATGGAATCTACAAGTGGTAATGCAACACCTATTCTTGATGGGGCAGATTTTGGGCTTTGGAGTGCTAGGATGAAGGTTCATCTTATGGCTCTTGGAAATGAAGTTTGGGAAGTGATTGAGGATGAGTATACCATTCCTGAGCATGGTCCTTCTACTAAGGAAGAGAGGCTCCTACATCATAGCAATTCAAAGGCAATGAATGCAATCCTGAAGGGTTTACTGAAGGCGAGATCTTACCAAGGTGATTCACTGCAAGACAACTAGTGAAATGTGGAAACAGTTGAAGGTGGTTCATACAGGTGATGCAAATGTCCGAAAGGCCAAGTTGAGACACTTCAAAGGTATGTTTGAACAACTCAAGATGAATGATGAAGAAAATATTAGTGACTATATGCTTCGTATGGATGAGATTGTTAACTCTATGAAGGAACTAGGTCTTGAGCTTGCTGAAAATGATATTTGTGATAAGATTTTGAGGTCTCTTCCAAATAGATTTAGTGAAAATATTTTTGCTATTGAGGAAGCTAAGGATTTGGATAAGTTGAAAAAGGATGAGCTTCATAGTATACTTGCAGCATTTGAGTTGAGAACTCAAGTGAAGGTTGATGTTAAGAAGGAGGCAGCTTTCAAGGCTACCAAGAAATCCAAGGGTAAAGAGCTTCAAGATAGTGATGAGTCTTCTAGTGATGAAGAGGCATATTACAGCAAGAAGGGCAAGTTCTCAAGAAAGCACAAAGGTATGAAATATGTCAAGTGTTTCAATTGTGGAAAGTTTGGTCATTATGCTACTAACTGTACTGCTGCCAAGGATGAAAGTGATGAAGATAAACAGGATTATAAGAGCAAGGATTCTGAAAGGCACAGGCATCAAAGGAAGAATAAAGATGAGCAAAGCAATCAAGGAAAGAGGTACTCTCACAAACACAAGAAAAGTTTCTACCTAGACAAGGCAAGTAAGTGTTCTAGTAGTGATAGTGAAAGTTCTTCAAGTGATGTTGGAAATGAGATGTTGTTCCTAACAGAAAAAGAAGAAGAAAAGAAACATAGATTTGTCCTTATGAAATGTTTTAGATGTGGAAATTTTGGACATCTTGAGGATGATTGCACAAATGATGGATTGATTTCTAGTTATACTATGTATGAGGATGCTTCGAAAAATTGTAAGGAAGATCTTTGTATGGCTTTAGAAAAGGGTAGCACCTCTAGTGATAAGAAATCTGAAAAAGTCATTGATGTTTCAAAAGGCAAACAAATAGAGGAAGTTATAGAGGATGGTGAAGTAGATCTTGAAGCTGAACTTGTTAGTGCTCTTAGTGCTTTGAAAAAGGAAAGAAAGAAGAATGCTAGACTCAATGATAAATTGGATGAATGTTGTATTGAGAGAGATGAGCTTATAGAAAGTCTTGACTTCTCTATAGCTAAGACACAAAAACTTAAGGATAAGTTAGAGTCTAAGGTTCTTGAGTGTAGAGAGTTGGAACAGAAAGTGGCTTCCTTGAAAGAGGAAACTAAAGAGTACAAGGAGAAGCTTTACAGGTTTGAAGATAGCACCAAAAAGGTAAAGTCAATCATCAAAGATCAAAGAAGGACAACGGATAAAATAGGTCTTGGTTTTGGTAAGAAACACATGGAACAGGTTGGCGAATTTTCTGGGGAATCTAGTAAGAGATTCCGAAAGGAAGAGAGTTCTGATGAGGAAAGTACTTCAGAAAAAGAGTCCTTGAGTGATAGATGCACAGAATCAAAAAACAGGAATCAAAAAAAGGGGAGAAAGTTTACAGGACCTAAGAGGTCAAATCAAGGAAAGTTTAATGGCTAGATGTTTTGCTTGTCACAAGTTTGGTCACATGGCTTCACATTGCATGACTCAAGTGAGGAAGGTAAATGACAGATTCAGAGGTGGTAATTTCTTTCAAGGGTATTGCTACTCTTGTAAACAGTTTGGGCACAAGGTTGTTTATTGCAAGGCTAATAACAGGAACAGGGTTGGTCAGAATAGATGGAGTCAAAGATCAGGTATGCCTCAAAGAAATAACATTGTTAGTTGTTATAAGTGCAACAATGAAGGTCACATAGCTAGACAGTGTAGAGCTGAAATTCCAAGGTACAGGAACAGGAACATGGGTATGAACAGGCACAAGAATCAAGACATGGATAAGAACAGGAATGATAACAAGAACAACAACAGTGACATGAACAGGAACAGGAATATGGACAAGGAGAACAAGAGAAGACATGGTAAGGCAGCTATAGACACTGATGAAGATCGAGTGCCTAATGGGAGTTTTACTCCCACCCCGAAATTAATCACCTCAACAGGAGGTGGGGGAGGGACTAAGCTAAGAGGCTCATTCTTAGTCCCAAGCCCCAAAGGTGACCCTTTGCCATTGATGACAAAGGGGGAGAGATATGAGTAAGGGGGAGAGCCTCAAGTCAGGGGAGCTGATTTCTATACAATGAGTTTTGAGTTTCGAGTGTTGTTGAGAAGCATGGTTTGCCATCAATGACAAAGGGGGAGATTGTTGGCAATTTTGGGTTTGAGATCCTAGCTTCTTGTCTATGAGTTGTCATTGATGTCAAAAGGAACTGGCATTAATGTCAAGAGGATTTATTGGCTTCAAAGGTTGAAGATTCCAAAGAATATTTTCTAGAAGATTTTGGAGAGATTCCATGTGGCAGATGAAAAGGTTTTTATCAAAACCATGGCAGGTTTAAGGGTTTTTATTAAAACCAGGTGGATGCATTAAGGGTTTTTCTCAAAACCACTCTCGTCTTAATGCAAAGGTTGGAGACACTTATTAATTAAATAACTTAATTAATAAAACCTTTTTAAGGTTTTTTAATTAATTATTTATTTGATTTAGTGATTAAATTATTTTAATAATTTAATGGGTTCTCCACCTAAGGTCTAAGGTCTAAAAGACCTTTGATTATTTTTTAAATAATCAAAAGGGTTTCATAAACCCTAAAGTTGTTTCGAAGGCGCCAAAATAATATTAATTCGAAAAGTTTGAATTATCCTCCCACCGACGTCGTGCATAGCATGGAAGTTTGGCTATATAAGCCATAACCTATAGTCCAAAGCAAATGGTGTGAAAGAAATTCGAATTGCGCAAAGGTTGGGAAGTAAAAGCTACGGCTATCATTTTTTTGCCACGTTTATCCACCGCCAAAGGGTTAAGGAGAAGGAGACTCTTGCTAGCCTTCAAGCTAGCACCGTTGGCCTAGTGGCAATGACTGTTCTACGAAGGCGCTTGAAGGGAGGTCAAGCGTTCGACTCCCGCCGTGGAGTGTGAGAAGAGTTTTTGCGCTCTAATTTTTTTGGAGGCATTGTTGACCCACGATTTTTGGAAGCATTTTTTTTGGTAAGGTTTTTTAAATAAAATCTGCATTTTGTTAAAGAAGAAGTGGTTGGGCAGATTTATTTAAAATTATTTTTAAGGTTAAATGCTTCTTTGGAGATATAAGGTTGATAGTGTGTGGTTGAGATTTTTGGCTTGATTGTTGAGTGAGATTTGCTTAGAAGCTATTATTCCTTGAGCATGGTTTAATTAATTTGGAGAAATAAGGTGTAAAAGGATATATTGTTTGTATGCTTTATATTTTTTGGTAGTTGACTTCTAAGGATTGGAGTCATAAGGTGTTTTATGGAATAAATATTTTTGTGGTTACTTTTATGATCTAACCCTAACTTGGTGGCAAAGTTGAGGGTGGTGTTGGTAAGAGGTTGAAGAACTATTCTCTTCTTCCTCAAACAAAGGTATGGGCAACTTCTTCCATGTATATTGTTGATGGTGTATTTTCTGAAATTGAGTTTGGAGTGAAAAGGTTGTCTACTAGGTATTCTTGTTGGTGTAAATCCCATTTTCTGGATATTGAAGATTGTTTATGCATTAAAATCATTGATGAGTTTTTTGGGTGAATGCATAATTCTGGTTGAGGAAGAGGAAGCATTTTTGCACTAGGGTTTATGTTAGTAAGTCTTGCTACTTGCATTGAGTTGGTGAAACCCTTAGTTGGCTGTTTTGAGATTGATGGTTGAGTTGCTTCCATAGAGGTTGTTTTGATCAAGTTAATGCTTTACTTGATACATGATTTGGGCTTACTCCATTGAGATTGATTTGAGCAAGTTATTCTTTGCATTGGTGATTTATGTTGGTGGCTATTTTGTTCAAATACCTTTGGAGGGAAAAGGATGTCTACTAGTTTCCTTTTCATGTAGTGATTGGTTGAATGCTTCAAGGTTAATGTTGAGTTGAATGATGTTGGTTAAACCTTGTCTATAAGCATTGTTGTTAAAGCCCTAATTGGTTGAGAAAAGATATTGGTTGTGGAAAGAACATGAGTATCATTGTTATATGAGATATTGCATGGTTGGCAATTGTTGGGTTGTGTTTCATGTTCTTGAGAAAAGCATACTACATCTATCTTATTCTTTTGAGATTGAGATTGAGTTGAGATTGAGATTGGGAGTTAAGTATAGAACATATTGAGTCTCTAACAATTCTCTTTATGTTTCTATGAGATTTGAGATTGAGATTGGGAGTTAAGTATAGAACATATTGAGTCTCTAACAATTCTCTTTATGCTTCTATGAGGTTGATGAATCACATTGGGTCTCTAACAATTCTCTTTGTGGGTTCATGCTAAGCAAGTTTTTCTTGATGAACTTGTGAGCTGATTTGGACAGGTTCTAGTGAGGACTTGTGAGCTGATTTGGACAAGTTCTAGTGAGGACTTGTGAGCTGATTTGGATAGGTTCTAGTGAGGACTTGTGAGCTGATTTGGACAAGTTCTAGGGAGGACTTGTGAGCTGATTTGGATAGGTCCTAGCAGAGGACTTGAGGACAGAGTTGAAGTGGTTCTTTGAGAAGAACCTGAGGACAATTTTGACAAGTCTTTGAGAAGGCTTGTGTGCAGTAGAGATTGATTTGTTCAAGCTTTATGAGTTGAGCTTGGGACAGATCTGACAGAGTGAGGAAGACTTGTGCTGGACCGACTGACTATGTTTAGTACAGGTTGATGAGTTGTTGTGGAGGTGATCAGTGAGGACAGAGGTCTCTTGAGGCTGAGCATTGAGGACAGGAGGTCTTCTGTGGAAAGGAGTTCCACGTGCTAGCAGAATAAGAGGCAGGTGATCTTCTGAAGTATCATTTCTAGAGTTGAGGGGAAGGATTCTCCTTTGGGCAGGAGGCTCATAAATTCGTGAGGAGGGGAAGGATTCTCCTTTGGGTAGGAGGCTCATAAATTCGTGAGGAGGGGAAGGATTCTCCTTTGGGCAGAGGCTCATAAATACTTGAGTAGGGGAAGGTTTCTCCTTTGGGCTGAGGCTCATAAACATTGTAATTGGGAAGGATTCCCAAAGAACTTTGAGAAAGCTTTTTAGAGAAAAGTTTTGTGGATGTAGCCCATGTTGGGTGAACCACGTTAAAATTGGTGTCTCATTGTGTGTTGCTTTATGCATTGCTTTGATATTGCTATTGGTTCATTGCTTTGCGAAGTTGAAGTTAAATAGAGAAAGTAAAAAGAGGTCTTATATTGTTCACCCCCCCTCTCAGTATAAGCTTGTGTTCTTCAATTGGTATCAGAGCGGGTTCCTTCGAAAAGTTTAACAACTTGAAGGAAAATATTGTAAAGAACACAATGGAATCTACAAGTGGTAATGCAACACCTATTCTTGATGGGGCAGATTTTGGGCTTTGGAGTGCTAGGATGAAGGTTCATCTTATGGCTCTTGGAAATGAAGTTTGGGAAGTGATTGAGGATGAGTATACCATTCCTGAGCATGGTCCTTCTACTAAGGAAGAGAGGCTCCTACATCATAGCAATTCAAAGGCAATGAATGCAATCCTGAAGGGTTTACAGAAGGCAGATCTTACCAAGGTGATTCACTGCAAGACAACTAGTGAAATGTGGAAACAGTTGAAGGTGGTTCATACAGGTGATGCAAATGTCCGAAAGGCCAAGTTGAGACACTTCAAAGGTATGTTTGAACAACTCAAGATGAATTATGAAGAAAATATTAGTGACTATATGCTTCGTATGGATGAGATTGTTAACTCTATGAAGGAACTAGGTCTTGAGCTTGCTGAAAATGATATTTGTGATAAGATTTTGAGGTCTCTTCCAAATAGATTTAGTGAAAATATTTTTGCTATTGAGGAAGCTAAGGATTTGGATAAGTTGAAAAAGGATGAGCTTCATAGTATACTTGCAGCATTTGAGTTGAGAACTCAAGTGAAGGTTGATGTTAAGAAGGAGGCGACTTTCAAGGCTACCAAGAAATCCAAGGGTAAAGAGCTTCAAGATAGTGATGAGTCTTCTAGTGATGAAGAGGCATATTACAGCAAGAAGGGCAAGTTCTCAAGAAAGCACAAAGGTATGAAATATGTCAAGTGTTTCAATTGTGGAAAGTTTGGTCATTATGCTACTAGCTGTACTGCTGCCAAGGATGAAAGTGATGAAGATAAACAGGATTATAAGAGCAAGGATTCCGAAAGGCACAGGCATCAAAGGAAGAATAAAGATGAGCAAAGCAATCAAGGAAAGAGGTACTCTCACAAACACAAGAAAAGTTTCTACCTAGACAAGGCAAGTAAGTGTTCTAGTAGTGATAGTGAAAGTTCTTCAAGTGATGTTGGAAATGAGATGTTGTTCCTAACGAGAAAAAGAAGAAGAAAAGAAACATAGATTTGTCCTTATGAAATGTTTTAGATGTGGAAATTTTGGACATCTTGAGGATGATTGCACAAATGATGGATTGATTTCTAGTTATACTATGTATGAGGATGCTTCGAAAAATTGTAAGGAAGATCTTTGTATGGCTTTAGAAAAGGGTAGCACCTCTAGTGATAAGAAATCTGAAAAAGTCATTGATGTTTCAAAAGGCAAACAAATAGAGGAAGTTATAGAGGATGGTGAAGTAGATCTTGAAGCTGAACTTGTTAGTGCTCTTAGTGCTTTGAAAAAGGAAAGAAAGAAGAATGCTAGACTCAATGATAAATTGGATGAATGTTGTATTGAGAGAGATGAGCTTATAGAAAGTCTTGACTTCTCTATAGCTAAGACACAGAAACTTAAGGATAAGTTAGAGTCTAAGGTTCTTGAGTGTAGAGAGTTGGAACAGAAAGTGGCTTCCTTGAAAGAGGAAACTAAAGAGTACAATGAGAAGCTTTAGAGGTTTGAAGATAGCACCAAAAAGGTAAAGTCAATCATCAAAGATCAAAGAAGGACAAGAGATAAAACAGGTCTTGGTTTTGGTAAGAAACACATGGAACAGGTTGGGGAATCTAGTAAGAGATTCCGAAAGGAAGAGAGTTCTGATGAGGAAAGTACTTCAGAAAAAGAGTCCTTGAGTGATAGATGCACAGAATCAGAAAACAGGAATCAAAAAAAGGGGAGAAAGTTTAAAGGACCTAAGAGGTCAAATCAAGGAAAGTTTAATGGGAGATGTTTTGCTTGTCACAAGTTTGGTCACATGGCTTCACATTGCATGACTCAAGTGAGGAAGGTAAATGACAGATTCAGAGGTGGTAATTTCTTTCAAGGGTATTGCTACTCTTGTAAACAGTTTGGGCACAAGGTTGTTTATTGCAAGGCTAATAACAGGAACAGGGTTGGTCAGAACAGATGGAGTCAAAGATCAGGTATGCCTCAAAGAAATAACATTGTTAGTTGTTATAAGTGCAACAATGAAGGTCACATAGCTAGACAGTGTAGAGCTGAAATTCCAAGGTACAGGAACAGGAACATGGGTATGAACAGGCACAAGAATCAAGACATGGATAAGAACAGGAATGATAACAAGAACAACAATAGTGACATGAACAGGAACAGGAATATGGACAAGGAGAACAAGAGAAGACATGGTAAGGCAGCTATAGACACTGATGAAGATCGAGTGCCTAATGGGAGTTTTACTCCCACCCCAAAATTAATCACCTCAACAGGAGGTGGGGGAGGGACTAAGCTAAGAGGCTCATTCTTAGTCCCAAGCCCCAAAGGTGACCCTTTGCCATTGATGACAAAGGGGGAGAGATATGAGTAAGGGGGAGAGCCTCAAGTCCGGGGGAGCTGATTTCTATACAACAGTTTTGAGTTTCGGTGTTGTTGAGAAGCATGGTTTGCCATCAATGACAAAGGGGGAGATTGTTGGCAATTTTGGGTTTGAGATCCTAGCTTCTTGTCTATGAGTTGTCATTGATGTCAAAAGGAACTGGCATTAATGTCAAGAGGATTTATTGGCTTCAAAGGTTGAAGATTCCAAAGAATATTTTCTAGAAGATTTCGGAGAGATTCCATGTGGGAGATGAAAAGGTTTTTATCAAAACCATGGCAGGTTTAAGGGTTTTTATTAAAACCAGGTGGATGCATTAAGGGTTTTTCTCAAAACCACTCTCAGCTTAATGCAAAGGTTGGAGACACTTATTAATTAAATAACTTAATTAATAAAACCTTTTTAAGGTTTTTTAATTAATTATTTATTTGATTTAGTGATTAAATTATTTTAATAATTTAATGGGTTCTCCACCTAAGGTCTAAGGTCTAAAAGACCTTTGATTATTTTTTAAATAATCAAAAGGGTTTCATAAACCCTAAAGTTGTTTCGAAGGCGCCAAAATAATATTAATTCGAAAAGTTCGAATTATCCTCCCGTCGACGTCGTGCATAGCATGGAAGTTTGGCTATATAAGCCATAACCTATAGTCCAAAGCAAATGGTGTGAAAGAAATTCGAATTGCGCAAAGGTTGGGAAGTAAAAGCTACGGCTATCATTTTTTCGCCACGTTTATCCGCCGCCAAAGGGTTAAGGAGAAGGAGACTCTTGCTAGCCTTCAAGCTAGCATCGTTGGCCTAGTGGCAATGACTGTTCTACGAAGGCGCTTGAAGGGAGGTCAAGCGTTCGACTCCCACCGTGGAGTGTGAGAAGAGTTTTTGCGCTCCGATTTTTTTGGAGGCACTGTTGACCCGCGATTTTTGGAAGCATTTTTTTGGTAAGGTTTTTTAAATAAAATCTGCATTTTGTTAAAGAAGAAGTGGTTGGGCAGATTTATTTAAAATTATTTTTAAGGTTAAATGCTTCTTTGGAGATATAAGGTTGATAGTGTGTGGTTGAGATTTTTGGCTTGATTGTTGAGTGAGATTTGCTTAGAAGCTATTATTCCTTGAGCATGGTTTAATTAATTTGGAGAAATAAGGTGTAAAAGGATATATTGTTTGTATGCTTTATATTTTTGGTAGTTGACTTCTAAGGATTGGAGTCATAAGGTGTTTTATGGAATAAATATTTTTGTGGTTACTTTTATGATCTAACCCTAACTTGGTGGCAAAGTTGAGGGTGGTGTTGGTAAGAGGTTGAAGAACTATTCTCTTCTTCCTCAAACAAAGGTATGGGCAACTTCTTCCATGTATATTGTTGATGGTGTATTTTCTGAAATTGAGTTTGGAGTGAAAAGGTTGTCTACTAGGTATTCTTGTTGGTGTAAATCCCATTTTCTGGATATTGAAGATTGTTTATGCATTAAAATCATTGATGAGTTTTTTGGGTGAATGCATAATTCTGGTTGAGGAAGAGGAAGCATTTTTGCACTAGGGTTTATGTTAGTAAGTCTTGCTACTTGCATTGAGATGGTGAAACCCTTAGTTGGCTGTTTTGAGATTGATGGTTGAGTTGCTTCCATAGAGGTTGTTTTGATCAAGTTAATGCTTTACTTGATACATGATTTGGGCTTACTCCATTGAGATTGATTTGAGCAAGTTATTCTTTGCATTGGTGATTTATGTTGGTGGCTATTTTGTTCAAATACCTTTGGAGGGAAAAGGATGTCTACTAGTTTCCTTTTCATGTAGTGATTGGTTGAATGCTTCAAGGTTAATGTTGAGTTGAATGATGTTGGTTAAACCTTGTCTATAAGCATTGTTGTTAAAGCCCTAATTGGTTGAGAAAAGATATTGGTTGTGGAAAGAACATGAGTATCATTGTTATATGAGATATTGCATGGTTGGCAATTGTTGGGTTGTGTTTCATGTTCTTGAGAAAAGCATACTACATCTATCTTATTCTTTTGAGATTGAGATTGAGTTGAGATTGAGATTGGGAGTTAAGTATAGAACATATTGAGTCTCTAACAATTCTCTTTATGTTTCTATGAGATTTGAGATTGAGATTGGGAGTTAAGTATAGAACATATTGAGTCTCTAACAATTCTCTTTATGCTTCTATGAGGTTGATGAATCACATTGGGTCTCTAACAATTCTCTTTGTGGGTTCATGCTAAGCAAGTTTTTCTTGATGAACTTGTGAGCTGATTTTGATAGGTTCTAGTGAGGACTTGTGAGCTGATTTGGACAAGTTCTAGTGAGGACTTGTGAGCTGATTTGGACAGGTTCTAGTGAGGACTTGTGAGCTGATTTGGACAAGTTCTAGGGAGGACTTGTGAGCTGATTTGGACAGGTCCTAGCAGAGGACTTGAGGACAGAGTTGAAGTGGTTCTTTGAGAAGAACCTGAGGACAGTTTTGACAAGTCTTTGAGAAGGCTTGTGTGCAGTAGAGATTGATTTGTTCAAGCTTTATGAGTTGAGCTTGGGACAGATCTGATAGAGTGAGGAAGACTTGTGTTGGACCGACTGACTGTGTTTAGTACAGGTTGATGAGTTGCTATGGAGGTGATCAGTGAGGACAGAGGTCTCTTGAGGCTGAGCATTGAGGACAGGAGGTCTTCTATGGAAAGGAGTTCCACGTGCTAGCGGAATAAGAGGTAGGTGATCTTCTGAAGTATCATTTCCAGAGCTGAGGGGAAGGATTCTCCTTTGGGCAGGAGGCTCATAAATTCATGAGGAGGGGAAGGATTCTCCTTTGGGTAGGAGGCTCATAAATTCGTGAGGAGGGGAAGGATTCTCCTTTGGGCAGAGGCTCATAAATACTTGAGTAGGGGAAGGTTTCTCCTTTGGGCTGAGGCTCATAAACATTGTAATTGGGAAGGATTCCCAAAGAACTTTGAGAAAGCTTTTTAGAGAAAAGTTTTGTGGATGTAGCCCATGTTGGGTGAACCACGTTAAAATTGGTGTCTCATTGTGTGTTGCTTTATGCATTGCTTTGATATTGCTATTGGTTCATTGCTTTGCGAAGTTGAAGTTAAATAGAGAAAGTAAAAAGAGGTCTTATACTGTTCACCCCCCCTCTCAGTATAAGCTTGTGTTCTTCAATTGGTATCATAGCGGGTTCCTTCGAAAAGTTTAACAGCTTGAAGGAAAATATTGTAAAGAACACAATGGAATCTACAAGTGGTAATGCAACACCTATTCTTGATGGGGCAGATTTTGGGCTTTGGAGTGCTAGGATGAAGGTTCATCTTATGGCTCTTGGAAATGAAGTTTGGGAAGTGATTGAGGATGAGTATACCATTCTTGAGCATGGTCCTTCTACTAAGGAAGAGAGGCTCCTACATCATAGCAATTCAAAGGCAATGAATGCAATCTTGAAGGGTTTATAGAAGGCAGATCTTACCAAGGTGATTCACTGCAAGACAACTAGTGAAATGTGGAAACAGTTGAAGGTGGTTCATACAGGTGATGCAAATGTCTGAAAGGCCAAGTTGAGACACTTCAAAGGTATGTTTGAACAACTCAAGATGAATGATGAAGAAAATATTAGTGACTATATGCTTCGTATGGATGAGATTGTTAACTCTATGAAGGAACTAGGTCTTGAGCTTGCTGAAAATGATATTTGTGATAAGATTTTGAGGTCTCTTCCAAATAGATTTAGTGAAAATATTTTTGCTATTGAGGAAGCTAAGGATTTGGATAAGTTGAAAAAGGATGAGCTTCATAGTATACTTGCAGCATTTGAGTTGAGAACTCAAGTGAAGGTTGATGTTAAGAAGGAGGCAACTTTCAAGGCTACCAAGAAATCCAAGGGTAAAGAGCTTCAAGATAGTGATGAGTCTTCTAGTGATGAAGAGGCATATTACAACAAGAAGGGCAAGTTCTCAAGAAAGCACAAAGGTATGAAATATGTCAAGTGTTTCAATTGTGGAAAGTTTGGTCATTATGCTACTAACTGTACTGCTACCAAGGATGAAAGTGATGAAGATAAACAGGATTATAAGAGCAAGGATTCTGAAAGGCACAGGCATCAAAGGAAGAATAAAGATGAGCAAAGCAATCAAGGAAAGAGGTACTCTCACAAACACAAGAAAAGTTTCTACCTAGACAAGGCAAGTAAGTGTTCTAGTAGTGATAGTGAAAGTTCTTCAAGTGATGTTGGAAATGAGATGTTGTTCCTAACAAAAAAGAAGAAGAAAAGAAACATAGATTTGTCCTTATGAAATGTTTTAGATGTGGAAATTTTGGACATCTTGAGGATGATTGCACAAATGATGGATTGATTTCTAGTTATACTATGTATGAGGATGCTTCGAAAAATTGTGAGGAAGATCTTTGTATGGCTTTAGAAAAGGGTAGCACCTCTAGTGATAAGAAATCTGAAAAAGTCATTGATGTTTCAAAAGGCAAACAAATAGAGGAAGTTATAGAGGATGGTGAAGTAGATCTTGAAGCTGAACTTGTTAGTGCTCTTAGTGCTTTGAAAAAGGAAAGAAAGAAGAATGCTAGACTCAATGATAAATTGGATGAATGTTGTATTGAGAGAGATGAGCTTATAGAAAGTCTTGACTTCTCTATAGCTAAGACACAGAAACTTAAGGATAAGTTAGAGTCTAAGGTTCTTGAGTGTAGAGAGTTGGAACAGAAAGTGGCTTCCTTGAAAGAGGAAACTAAAGAGTACAAGGAGAAGCTTTACAGGTTTGAAGATAGCACCAAAAAGGTAAAGTCAATCATCAAAGATCAAAGAAGGACAACAGATAAAACAGGTCTTGGTTTTGGTAAGAAACACATGGAACAGGTTGGGGAATCTAGTAAGAGATTCCGAAAGGAAGAGAGTTCTGATGAGGAAAGTACTTCAGAAAAAGAGTCCTTGAGTGATAGATGCACATAATCAGAAAACAAGAATCAAAAAAAGGGGAGAAAGTTTACAGGACCTAAGAGGTCAAATCAAGGAAAGTTTAATGGCAGATGTTTTGCTTGTCACAAGTTTGGTCACATGGCTTCACATTGCATGACTCAAGTGAGGAAGGTAAATGACAGATTCAGAGGTGGTAATTTCTTTCAAGGGTATTGCTACTCTTGTAAACAGTTTGGGCACAAGGCTGTTTATTGCAAGGCTAATAACAGGAACAGGGTTGGTCAGAACAGATGGAGTCAAAGATCAGGTATGCCTCAAAGAAATAACATTGTTAGTTGTTATAAGTGCAACAATGAAGGTCACATAGCTAGACAGTGTAGAGCTGAAATTCCAAGGTACAGGAACAGGAACATGGGTATGAACAGGCACAAGAATCAAGACATGGATAAGAACAGGAATGATAACAAGAACAACAATAGTGACATGAACAGGAATAGGAATATGGACAAGGAGAACAAGAGAAGACATGGTAAGGCAGCTATAGACACTGATGAAGATCAGTGCCTAATGGGAGTTTTACTCCCACCCCAAAATTAATCACCTCAATAGGAGGTGGGGGAGGGACTAAGCTAAGAGGCTCATTCTTAGTCCCAAGCCCCAAAGGTGACCCTTTGCCATTGATGACAAAGGGGGGAGAGATATGAGTAAGGGGAGAGCCTCAAGTCGGGGGAGCTGATTTCTATACAGCAGTTTTGAGTTTCAGTGTTGTTGAGAAGCATGGTTTGCCATCAATGACAAAGGGGGAGATTGTTGGCAATTTTGGGTTTGAGATCCTAGCTTCTTGTCTATGAGTTGTCATTGATGTCAAAAGGAACTGGCATTAATGTCAAGAGGATTTATTGGCTTCAAAGGTTGAAGATTCCAAAGAATATTTTCTAGAAGATTTCGGAGAGATTCCATGTGGGAGATGAAAAGGTTTTTATCAAAACCATGGCAGGTTTAAGGGTTTTTATTAAAACCAGGTGGATGCATTAAGGGTTTTTCTCAAAACCACTCTCAGCTTAATGCAAAGTCTGGAGACACTTATTAATTAAATAACTTAATTAATAAAACCTTTTTAAGGTTTTTTAATTAATTATTTATTTGATTTAGTGATTAAATTATTTTAATAATTTAATGGGTTCTCCACCTAAGGTCTAAGGTCTAAAAGACCTTTGATTATTTTTTAAATAATCAAAAGGGTTTCATAAACCCTAAAGTTGTTTCGAAGGCGCCAAAATAATATTAATTCAAAAAGTTCGAATTATCCTCCCGTCGACGTCGTGCATAGCATGGAAGTTTGGCTATATAAGCCATAACCTATAGTCCAAAGCAATGGGGTAAAAGAAATTCGAATTGCGCAAAGGTTGGGAAGTAAAAGCTACGGCTATCATTTTTTTGCCACGTTTATCCACCGCCAAAGGGTTAAGGAGAAGGAGACTCTTGCTAGCCTTCAAGCTAGCATCGTTGGCCTAGTGGCAATGACTATTCTGCGAAGGCGCTTGAAGGGAGGTCAAGCGTTCGACTCCCACCGTGGAGTGTGAGAAGAGTTTTTGCGCTCCGATTTTTTTGGAGGCACTGTTGACCCGCGATTTTTGGAAGCATTTTTTTGGTAAGGTTTTTTAAATAAAATCTGCATTTTGTTAAAGAAGAAGTGGTTGGGCAGATTTATTTAAAATTATTTTTGAGGTTAAATGCTTCTTTGGAGATATAAGGTTGATAGTGTGTGGTTGAGATTTTTGGCTTGATTGTTGAGTGAGATTTGCTTAGAAGCTATTATTCCTTGAGCATGGTTTAATTAATTTGGAGAAATAAGGTGTAAAAGGATATATTGTTTGTATGCTTTATATTTTTTGGTAGTTGACTTCTAAGGATTGGAGTCATAAGGTGTTTTATGGAATAAATATTTTTGTGGTTACTTTTATGATCTAACCCTAACTTGGTGGCAAAGTTGAGGGTGGTGTTGGTAAAAGGTTGAAGAACTATTCTCTTCTTCCTCAAACAAAGGTATGGGCAACTTCTTCCATGTATATTGTTGATGGTGTATTTTCTGAAATTGAGTTTGGAGTGAAAAGGTTGTCTACTAGGTATTCTTGTTGGTGTAAATCCCATTTTCTGGATATTGAAGATTGTTTATGCATTAAAATCATTGATGAGTTTTTTGGGTGAATGCATAATTCTGGTTGAGGAAGAGGAAGCATTTTTGCACTAGGGTTTATGTTAGTAAGTCTTGCTACTTGCATTGAGTTGGTGAAACCCTTAGTTGGCTGTTTTGAGATTGATGGTTGAGTTGCTTCCATAGAGGTTGTTTTGATCAAGTTAATGCTTTACTTGATACATGATTTGGGCTTACTCCATTGAGATTGATTTGAGCAAGTTATTCTTTGCATTGGTGATTTATGTTGGTGGCTATTTTGTTCAAATACCTTTGGAGGGAAAAGGATGTCTACTAGTTTCCTTTTCATGTAGTGATTGGTTGAATGCTTCAAGGTTAATGTTGAGTTGAATGATGTTGGTTAAACCTTGTCTATAAGCATTGTTGTTAAAGCCCTAATTGGTTGAGAAAAGATATTGGTTGTGGAAAGAACATGAGTATCATTGTTATATGAGATATTGCATGGTTGGCAATTGTTGGGTTGTGTTTCATGTTCTTGAGAAAAGCATACTACATCTATCTTATTCTTTTGAGATTGAGATTGAGTTGAGATTGAGATTGGGAGTTAAGTATAGAACATATTGAGTCTCTAACAATTCTCTTTATGTTTCTATGAGATTTGAGATTGAGATTGGGAGTTAAGTATAGAACATATTGAGTCTCTAACAATTCTCTTTATGCTTCTATGAGGTTGATGAATCACATTGGGTCTCTAACAATTCTCTTTGTGGGTTCATGCTAAGCAAGTTTTTCTTGATGAACTTGTGAGCCGATTTGGACAGGTTCTAGTGAAGACTTGTGAGCTGATTTGGACAGGTTCTAGTGAGGACTTGTGAGCTGATTTGGATAGGTTCTAGTGAGGACTTGTGAGCTGATTTGGACAAGTTCTAGGGAGGACTTGTGAGCTGATTTGGACAGGTCCTAGCAGAGGACTTGAGGACAGAGTTGAAGTGGTTCTTTGAGAAGAACCTGAGGACAGTTTTGACAAGTCTTTGAGAAGGCTTGTGTGCAGCAGAGATTGATTTGTTCAAGCTTTATGAGTTGAGCTTGGGACAGATCTGACAGAGTGAGGAAGACTTGTGCTGGACCGACTGATTGTGTTTAGTACAGGTTGATGAGTTGCTGTGGAGGTGATCAGTGAGGACAGAGGTCTCTTGAGGCTGAGCATTGAGGACAGGAGGTCTTCTGTGGAAAGGAGTTCCACGTGCTAGCGGAATAAGAGGTAGGTGATCTTCTGAAGTATCATTTCTAGAGCTGAGGGGAAGGATTCTCCTTTGGGTAGGAGGCTCATAAATTCATGAGGGGAAGGATTCTCCTTTGGGTAGGAGGCTCATAAATTCGTGAGGAGGGGAAGGATTCTCCTTTGGGCAGAGGCTCATAAATACTTGAGTAGGGGAAGGTTTCTCCTTTGGGCTGAGGCTCATAAACATTGTAATTGGGAAGGATTCCCAAAGAACTTTGAGAAAGCTTTTTAGAGAAAAGTTTTGTGGATGTAGCCCATGTTGGGTGAACCACGTTAAAATTGGTGTCTCATTGTGTGTTGCTTTATGCATTGCTTTGATATTGCTATTGGTTCATTGCTTTGCGAAGTTGAAGTTAAATAGAGAAAGTAAAAAGAGGTCTTATACTGTTCACCCCCCTCTCAGTATAAGCTTGTGTTCTTCAAGCATTGATATTCTTTGAAAACTCTATATGTCGGTTGATACATTGAAATCCACCTAGTATCCACATATTTTATCAGTTT
The DNA here is from genome assembly GCA_028583015.1 of Wollemia nobilis. NCBI lineage: Eukaryota > Viridiplantae > Streptophyta > Pinopsida > Araucariales > Araucariaceae > Wollemia > Wollemia nobilis. The sequence goes on along the minus strand of JAQPPZ010002123.1, from coordinate 3,605,928 downwards.
TTTACCATCAGTAAATCCAAGTGCAAACTATTGAAACTCTAAAAATATTTTTGGACTACGCAAAAATAATTATCAATTTCACGGATAAGGTCTTCCACTCTAGCTACATTTGTAAATGTATCCATAATTTTATATGCAATATTAATTCTATGAGCCATGCAATGAATAGGGATCATATATGGGGCAATAGATATTTGTAGTATAACACAAATACTGTTCATGTGTCCTTACATTGTAGCAACACCATCAGATCTGACACATATTAAATTAGTGGCTATTTCCATTTCATTCATTCCTGCAATTTCCTTTCAACTAGAAAAAACAACATTGTAGATGTTTTTTTGCATTGCAATTTTCCACCATCTTGCATAGTCCAAGTAAATGAGGTTGCCTTAAATGATTTTCCAATATGTAAACATGCATTGAAATCCAAGATGTGTTATCAACATTAGTCACCTCATCAATTGAAAGTGATATGAATTTGGCCTTTTTTATTTTCTCTTTGAGGTCATCCTGCTCAACCAATGACAAACATTTTACAATTTTCTAACCACTTCGATCTGACCAATGGATGTTGGGTAAGTTATTCACATCATATAGTCAAAATAGATATTTATAATCAATGAAATCTGACATAGGTCTACCCTTTTTAAGAATAGTGAGTACAACAACAAACTGTAAACTTTTTGAAGCTAAAGTGAATTTTTCCATTTTTTGAAATTGGGCTTGAATCGTTGCAACTTTATCAACCAAAATTTGTTTTTCTTTCATTGCTTTATCATATTCTTATGCATATCTAATATGGGCACACTCTGATGCATCCTTCCACCTAATTTTTTTTTGTATTGGTACATCACTTTTTTTTTTTTTATATAAACCTTTCCACAATGTTTTTCTACTATGTCTTTCTTAACTTGCAATCTATGATCTTTTCCATGCTTCCAACTGTAATTTTATGCATCTCAATTATGTTATTATCTTATTACTATTCTATAGAAGCACTAGCTCAAAAAATGAAAAATATGAGACCCAATCATGCTGAAATGATCTGTTAATTGTCCATCTAGATGACCTGGCACATTTATGTTTTTTAGAAGAAGATTCTCTGGAAGTGGGTATTGCATAAGAACTATTAATCTATTTTCTATTTGGTGTGTTTGTTTCAGAATATCTTCCTATTTTTATTCTATTTCTTTAAGAAAGTTTTCATCTGTGGACTTTTCATTAGCATAGTTATGTGGAAGTGGATTCATACAAGGGTCAACAGTATTTTCTGTAAAGATAATACTAGGGTCAATACCAAGGTCATTATCATTATTCTTTTTAAAAGCATACATTCTTTTAAAAGCATACCTTATTTTAAAAATACAGATAAAAAATGGACAAATCCATACACAAAAAATCACCCTTCTTAATGAATGAAGACATTATATATAAAATTAACAATGAACAAAAATTAACTAGTTAGTAAGTAAAGGCGTTCATACCTTCAATTTATATAGATACTGATGGCTAACTAGATTTTTAAATATTATAAAAGTATTTAAGGATACTCCTTTTATCGGAATTGGAAGGCTGACCTCCATTATTTCCACTACCAACATGTGACATTTTACCTATATAAACATAAGAGTAACAAGAAAATCATTTTGAAAAATGGAAATAATTGGTTAAAGAGAGAACTACTATTCAAGACAATAGAATATCTGACCCAAGGAAGCTTGATATTGGTGCACAAATAATAGGAAAACCTCCTTATTGAGCATAAATAAACAAAAAAGTATAAAAAATAAACATAATTAATAATAGAAACTTACCGATAAATGGTTGTCCTTGTATGTTAGTCATTATGTTACAATCACCATTTGACAGTCGCCCTATGACAGTTGCCTTTTGATAGTCATAGTGTGCCAGTTGCCTTGCGATAATCATGGCATGTTAGTCGCCTTGTGATAGTCATGATGTGTCAATCACCATATTTCAGTCACCCAGTGTCAGTAACCCAATGTCATTCACCCAATGTTAGTCACCTTGTGACAATCACCTTGTGACAGTCACCTTGTGATAGTAATGGCATGTCAGTCATCTTGTGACATTCACGAGGTGTCATTCACCTTATGATAGTTGTGGCATGTCAGTCACCTTTTGATAGTCGCGGCATGTTAGTCGCTTCTATTGGTCACCTTTTGTCACTCGCTTTTGCTGGTTTCCTTTTGTCACTCGCTTCTGCCTATCATTTTTTGTGGTTTCCTTGTGACAATCATCTTGAGACTATGAGTGTTGCTCCCAAGGTTACCTATATATAGTGGGGGTACAAGAGTCAAATTAGGTGGGATAATTTTTTTTATATAATTTTAGGAAAAATATTAGGCAAGAATACATATTGTACCAGGGCGAATTTACCTTAAAAAAAATAAATTCTGTAATTTTCGGACGAATGGGACAACCTCTAGGGTCCCAAAATTAGCAAAATAAAAAATGTTAAATCCTAAAATTCACTATAAATTATGAAATTCGCCCTTGTGCATAACCCTGCTGAAGATCATCCTTATAGCCACTAATGAAACCACTCATTAAAAAACCTTTATTTAACCCTTTAGTTTTGTTATCCAATTTCTCAAATTGATTTTGGTAATCCCAAACTATAGAGGTTTGTCTCAACTTTGTTAATGCTCCCTGAAAGTCATCATACTCACTAGGCCCAAATCGAGTGAGTAATTGGAAATCAAAGTCTTTCCAAGAAGGATTGGGAATGGTGTGTTGCAACCATTGGTACCACTATAAAGCTTCTAATTCAATATTGGAAGAATTCATCTTGACCCAATAATATTTAGGGACATTATGGAGTTGGAAGAATTTATCAACACAACATAACCACCCATCCACGTCTTTCCCATTGAACTTAGGAAAGTCTAATTTAGGCATCTTGTAGGTAGTATCACAGTAAAATTAGTGTAAAAACATTCATTTTCCTTATGACGTCCTTTTTCTTGCCCTGATTATTCAGTATCATGATACCCAAATACTTGTGGGCTACCTTGAAGCTTAGACTCAACCTCTAGAATTTGTTTTTGAATTTTGGTTTTGGAGGTAATGTATTCACTTTTGAAGCATCGTATGTCATCCCATATTGCTTGAATATCTTGGATAATGACACTAAGTTATTTGGTGATAGTATCCAGCATTGAGGTAGTTTATTTGATTGCTTTTTGGTGTTCATGAGTACTAGTAACCATTTTGGTGTGATTTGAATGACTACTAGTGACTTACTAAAAATAGAAGTGTGATTATAGGGGTTACTATTTTTAGTAATAAGTCCAAAAAAGTGCTTGGGTGCTATATATCAAAATTATTAGCTTGAAAATATGGTCACAATGAGCTATATCCCATAACATTGGTTTTGGACATCCTAGACTTCTTTTTACTGTTGTTTTGATGAGTTTATTGGTGAGGTTGGTTTTTCCTATAGAGGTTGGGTTCAAAAGTTGGGTACTATGTCAACTGACTCTGCCCTATCTATTATAACTATTTACCACTCCTAACAATGTCTTATCACCTATACTATGGCCACTGATACTCTTCAATAATTTACTCTAGGATTATTTGTACTATGTAGTTACTAACACAATATATTTTGTTTCTATCACTGATCACCCTATAATTATTGATTGTTACTGCCACAGTCAATTTGACTGTTACTGCCACTAATCCAACTATTACTACCACTGACACAAATTTTACTAAAATATTTCCTAACTATCATAGACACTTTTAGACTCTACCCTAACTGTTTGGTGCATGCAGTTTTTTTGTGATAGGGAAGTCTACTCTATATGCTCAATTTTATGGAATTTTTTTTAGGTTTAGTAGAATAGGAAGGAATTGTTTTTGCAGGTTGAATTTTTTGATAGAACTAGGGTACGCTAGGAAAAGGAGTATGTAATACCCATAGGCCCTTTGTTATACCACAATGATGAACAATAGTGCTCAAACCAATATTTCAGACCACTACCCAAGGAGGATTCCACACATACCCTTGAGCACACTATATACCTCTTTGATAGTATGGGAGGGTAATATTTTAGGATATTTTATCCCATGTATTATGGATAATACAAGGCCAAAGAGATTCCTAATGGATAAAAGTTTTTTTAACCCTAGATGGTCTTCTAAGATACTCAAAGATATGTGGGAGCCCAATTCTATGCATGGGTGTTGTCTAAGGTATGGGTATTAGAGCTTGATCATCCCTCACTTCACTAGATGCTTTATGGGCTATATAGTTTAGCCAATAATAATAGCTCCATGATATTTTAAACTCCCCAAAATAGGGTTTCTAACCTACACAACTACTACAAAAAAAGAAAGAACTATATTTTTTTGTAGTTTATTTTAATTAAAGGACAAACAAAAAATAAAAAATACAAGAAAATTATACCTAACATTCGCAATGGATAGGAAATAATTATCACAGTTATAGCAAAACTTAGCCTTGGAAAGTGCACTAATATCACTTGTATGTTATGATCCTAGTGTATTCAGATTTCACTAATTCCTCAATATTCTGGTGTAACTATTCATTACATTTGGTATCAGATCAACCACCCAGGTTCGAGTCATGGAGAGGGTGACAAGAAGGTCTATCAACCTAGAGTCTAGAGTCTAGTTCCCAGAGTGTTATTTAGAGTAGAGAAGGTGACAAGGAAGTTTTTTGACCCAAAATATAGACTATAGAATGTGGTGGGATGTTATGATCTTGGTGTACTCAGATTTCACTAACACCTTGAGGTTTTGGTGTAACAGTTCATTACAAAAAATATATAAAATTCTAATTAGACGATGAATGCCAAGTAGCCTTCAACACATTAAAATCCTATCTCATGTTTCATCCTATTATTATTCCTCCCAATCCCTTTAAACCTTTATTGTTGTATATTATTATAAGTTCATGCCTTAGGAGCTATGTTGTCACAATACATTAACCAACATAGGGAATGAACTATATATTACATTAGTAGAACCCTAGTTAGATACAAAAACTATTATGTATCCTTAGATAAGTTATGCTTAGCTATGGTCTTTGCATCTCAAAAATTGTGATACTATATGCTATCCCAAAAATACCTTTTGTTATTGTGAGGGTTGATCCCTTGCATTACCTCACGTTCAAATCCCACCTATCTAGGCAAACTACTAAGTGGATTATTTTCCTTAATGAATTCAATCTAGAACTTGTTAGCTAAAAATTAGTCAAAGGATAAGTTATATCTAATTAGTTAGCCACAACACACTTAGAAGTGACCTACCTTATCATCATAGATTTTCCCAATGAGTTTATCTTCAACATAGAGGTTTATCAACTTGATTCTTAGACCCTATACTTTTATGGAATTCAAATTTTTAAAGAAGAAAATGTAGGAATTTTATAGGTCACATCTCAAAAACAACTAATTCCTCTTTATTTTAAGATTTAATTTTATTATGCCAAAATACAAGGCTCTTATCTTAGGATTGTGAATAGCCCTAGCCTTATAAGTTAGGACCCTCTCTATATTTAAAAAAATTTAAATTATGACTAATCAAATGAATGGAGTTTACCAAATAAAGGATGGGAAAATCAAGCCTTATAAAGATATTGTTACAAAGCTTATATCTACCTTTGATAAGGTCACCATAAACACCATCCCACAATCCCACAATTTCTATGTTTATGCCATGGATACAATAGTATCTCTTATTCCCCTAGAGTTGGATGATGAACAATCCATGATCATAATTCAATAGATTAGAGAGCTCATGACCATAGAAGTTATTCAATCACCTTTAGGAGTCTTCTCATTAGAGGTATATTCTTCTCTTGATCTCTAGCATCAAGATATCTAAACCTTTCCAAAAATAGATGCTTTACCTAATAATTTATATCATAATGAGTGCATAAGCTTAAGGCAATGTGCTTGTTGTTACACCATAATTGGTGATATCTTATAGCATTGCTCCATTGCTACCATGTTTCTTGAGTTTCTTTCACAAAATAAAGGCCAAGAAGTTATCAAATAACCCCATGATGGAGCATGTGGTGGTCATTTTAGTAAAATGGCCATTGCAAAGAAAATCCTTTAAAAGGGCTACTATTGGACCACCATGGAAAATGACTTCTAAATATATGAATAAGTATGATAAGTGTCAAAGACATGGTAATATTATCCATACCCCATTTCAAGACCTTCAACCAATAGCTTCTCCTTGGCTATTTTCCATATGGAGCCTTGATATCATTGGAAAAATCAGTCCTAAATCATTTGATGGACTCACACTCATCATCACAACTATAGAATATTTTACCAAATGGGTAGAAGATATACCTCTATCCTCTGCCATGGGATTGCAAGTCTCTAAATCTATCCTCAACCAAATCCTATGTCATTACAATATCCCATCTATGATATTCTCAAATAATGGAACACCCTTTAAGAATACAAATATTAAGAGGATATGCACTAAATACAAGATCAAACATAAGTGGTCTATGCATTATTATCCTCAAGATAACAACCAATTCGAAGCATATAATTTTTTTTTTATCAAGATCCTCAAGAAGCTTGTCAACAAAATCAACCACAATTGGCATCTTCAGCTCTATTTAGCCTTGTAGGTCTACTACACTAGTGTTTAGATGCCCATTGGTGCAACACCCTATGTTATAGTCTATGGGACTAAATACATATTTCAATTTGAACTTGAGGTTTCTTCTTTGCAAATATTGTTAAAATATTCCTCCATTAGAGTAAAATATCATATTGTTCACCTTAATTAATTATAATTGCTTGATGAAAATTAAATCCATGTCTTAGAAAACCTTTGAGCCTATCAAAATAGGCTTAAGCATATTTATAGTAAGAGAGTATGATCCCACACATTTGAATTAGGTGACCTTGTCCTCAAGTAGAATCAAAAGAACACCAATTCCCAAACTGAGATCAAAGGCAAGTTTTACCCTATTTGGCTACGTTCATTCATCATAATCACTACCTAGACACATATGATGGGTAAGTACTAAAAGGACCTATAAACATAATGCATCTCAAAAGGTACTATGTCTGAATCTATACTACTTTTGCTTGCTCATGTAGCTACTTGAATGTATTTTTTTTGCATACATTTTGCTTGCCTTCATACTTGCTTCTACACATGTGCCTGTTGCTACTTATATTTCATGTTGCATATTGAGTCAAGGAATATTCCATTGTGTAATGATGATACTAGTTAAGAATATATCATTTTGCATTACATTTGCACTAGGTAGCTAATGCTAGGAGATTTTCCAAATACCCTTTTGTAAGTCTTGAACATCAATAATTTCTCCTTATAAATCACTACTTTACTCATACTCATGTTGGAAATTTTGAGTTCCTAAGCTAAAAGTTGTCATTGATGTCAAAAGGATCTATGTAAGCTAACACTATGTTTGTGTAGAAGCAAAGGTTTTTGATCAAAGGTTCAAGAAGGGATGCATGGCATTTGGTTCCAAAAATGAGCTTCAAGGGGAGCTCAGAAAAATATTTTATTTAATACTATGGATGGCAGATTTGAAATGGGTTTTTCTTAAAACTTAGGTTGGCTTTTCATTTCATCGAAAAAGAAGTCCCGGTGACAAAGTTATTCAACTTTGAAGTTTAAGTTTTAAATTTTAATATTTTAAAATTAAAATTAAAATTTCCAAAGTGGAAATTCCCGTCGACATCATAAAATTCGATTAAGGGCCGATGTATGAAAATTCAAGGAAATATGTATAAATACCATTGCCAAAAATTCATTTGGCAATAATTCGAATGGGTGTGAGTTTCATTCGAACAAAGAGAAAAGATATTTTAGCGTAATCGAAACCTGCAAAGAAAGGGAGAAATAGAAAGAAGGGAGGACCCTTACCATACACCGTAGGTGCTTGTGGACTAGTAGAAATAAGGAGGCAGTCAAGTTGTTGAGTGCCAAGAGATCCGAAGTTCGAATCCCACTGGTGCTGGTTTTTGCGAAGTGGAAAGGAAGTACACCTTTTGGCGCACGTGTCTTCTAGGGCACGTTTGGAGGAAGGAAAGCATAGTAGCTAAGCTCACCATTTCATGTGAGTGTTTGTCTCACATGGTTAGTGGCACCACGGTTAGAGTGGTTCTTGGACAATGATAGGGGATCGAATCCCGTTGAGAAGAAAAATGCAAGTTAAATTTTTATTTTAATATTTGTAAGAAAAGCTTTGAGGAGAAATAAGGCTTATGAGTTGTTTTAGAAAATTTTGAAATTACTATTCCTTTTAATTTTAGAAGGGTAGCATATTATATATCGTTGGAAAGCATTTTTCAAGAGCTATTTAATTAACTTGCTTAGAAGGAGAAATAAGAGTAATGTAAGAAGATAATTCAGGTTTTGTCAAGGAGTTTCCAAAAGTAAGTTTTATCCATTCTAATGAGGGTTTATTTCTTGCATAAAAGAACTTTGGTGGATGTTAAAATAAAGTAGGAGTAATAAGGTGTTACTTGGATATTTTTGTTATTGTGTTATTACTCTAACCCTTGTTGAGAGTTGAAAAAGAAAGTGTGTTGAGTGAGACAGATTTTGTGGACAACAAATAAGGCATCAAAAAGGTATGAGCAATATTATCCGTTAATTTTATTTGGGTGGTTGATATCTGAAATATCATTGGAGTGAAAAATATTGATTGTGGTTTCCTTTTAGAAAGTAGTTGAATTAATGCTTCAAGGTTTTCTAGCTTGAGTGTTGTGATTAAACATTGTTTTATAAGCATTGTTGTTGAAGCCATTGGTTGTGCAAATAACTTGAACTTGAGCTGAAAATAACATGAGTATCATTGTTATGTAAGAGTTTTTGTTGAGTATTTTTGAAGAAATTTTGAGTTGGTTGATTCATGCTTGGACTAGGGTTTATGAGAAAGAGTTGTTCCTTGTGGTGATTGGTTGAGTAGATTTTTTTGAGCCTAGTCAAGAGATTGTGTGAAGTGGTTGTTCAAGTTCCATAAAACAAACTATTATATATTATGATTTGAATTGAGTTGAGAAAGAAATTGGATTTGAGTATAGAACATATTCAGTCTCTAAAAATTCTCTTTATGCTTCTATGAGATTGCCGAGTTGAGATTGATTTGAGTTGAGATTGGGATTTGAGTATAGAACATATTGAGTCTCTAACAATTCTCTTTATGCTTCTATGAGATTGAGTTGAGATTTTGTTGAGCTGATTTGAGGTAAGTATTTGAGAAGGCTTGTGGAATGATTTTGAGTAAGCTTTTGTGAAATATTTCTATGCAGATTTGAGCAAGTCCTAGAGAGGACTTATTGAGAAAAGTTGGATAGGTTCTAAGTGAGATTGTTGAGTAGATTTGGACAAGTTCTGAGTGAGATTGTTAAGCATATTTGGATAAGTTCTGAGTGAGCTTGTTGAGTAGATTTGGACAAGTTCTGAGTGAGCTTGTTGAGCAGATTTGAGAAGGTTCTGAGTGAACCTATTGAGTAGACTTGAGTAGGTTCTGAGTGAGCCTATTGAGAAGATTCAAGCAGGTTCTGAGTGAACCTATTGAGTAGATTTGAGAAGTTTTTGAGTGAGCCTATTTATAAAGCTTTTGAGGTGACAAAGTATAGAGGAAAGACTCTCAGTGGATAGAGATCCAATATCTAGGACAATTGAAGATAAATTCGAGTGAGGAGTCTTCAAGTGGAGAGAGATCCACCAGTCAGTGCAATAGAGAGACATAGTATTCTAGAATATCACTAGCAAAAGCAGAAAGAAAAAGTTCTCATGTGGAAGAGATCCATGAACTTAAGATTAGGGGATCAACATCTTCTTTGGATAGAGATCCATAAACATTGTAATTGGGAAGGATTCCCAAGAGATTGATTGAGAAATTTTTAGTAAAATATTTTCTCCGTGGAGTAGCCCGCATTGGGTGAACCATGTAAATTGTGGTGTCTCTATTGTGTGTGATTATTGGTGCATTGCTTTGGTTATTTCTATTGATATTACCATTTATTATAATGTTCACCCCCCCTTCAATATAAGCTTGTGTTCTTCACCTCATTTACTAATGGGTCCTCAAAGGGGTGGGGTATACCTATTTATATCTTGTGAATACATAATAACTTATCAATTCACTAGGCAATGACTAGTGTATAATCCATCTCTACATTAGCATGTGAGTTGATCAAGATAGATCTCTCTAATCAAGCTTATTATCATTCTTCTACCTCGTAACAACCCAATAATACCAATCCAATTTTTTTTTTGAAATGAATGATTACAAGTAAAGGTTTGCAAGGGAGAAAACCTTATTTTATTTATATTAGAATACAATGCTTCACCACATTTGAGTTCCAAGTCATTGTAGATGACACTCATTATACAGGAGTGGTCAACTATCATGTTTTTGGGATTCACCTTACTAAACCTACATGTTTAGAAGGATGTCAAAAGTGGTCCTCTCATATTTCCCATACCCTCAATGGTATAGGACCATGTGACCATAGTGTAGGAATTATCCTTTAAGGCCCATAACACTTAAAGGGGACACATATCACCTAACCTAACTCTAAGTCCATCTAGGTAGGTTAATTAGTTTAGAGCCTTATGCTTAGTTACCACACCTACATGGGTTAACTAAGTTTATTTTCACTTCATTGGCAACTAACATAATACTACTCTTAGTTACCATACCTCCATGGACTAACTAAGCGATCACCATTGTTGTATTGTGAATGGTTCCATAACTTTAGTTGGAGTACACCCAAGCCTTATCGTTCAAGATGCAATGATTCATAAGAAATATAGCTATTGTATTCACATAAATCCTTCCATATTTATGAGTCACTATCTATTACATTATTGCAACTCCTTCTAGGGATCATGACTACCTGGGTAATGCATTCACACAACTCATCCCAAGATTGGGCTTTATTGAATCAAGACCACAAGAGAATCTAACCACCCCAAGATAATCTTATCTTAAATAATTATTCACTTTAAAACATAATTATAAAGTAAAGCAACTCACATCCCATCAAATCAAAAACACTTTAAAACAAGTTATAATTCCTTTAATATGAAATTCTATAATAGATAACCAAGGATACCTCTTAAATAAAACCACATTTTCTTAATTCAAATGTGTGACATTAGCCTCAAAAGGGTGCATTCCTATATAAAAAATTCTATAACATAAATAACCAAGTACTTAATAGAAATATTCATTTCTACAATTGATAGAACTTGGTACTAATTATCCAAATAAAATATTGCTAAAAACACTTTAATATACAAAATACAAGATATCATTAAAGCAACATAATCTTTCAGTTTGTACAATAATCAAGTTTACAAAACTCATTGAACAAAATATTATTTTACATAGCCTTTTTTTTCCACATCATCTATATGTTCAAAGTACTATGAAGCCATCCACCAATGATCTTCAAACCATCTATAAATTTGTAAGCTTCTTCATGATAGGGAATCCACCCATAACTTATGAGGAATACTTAGGGATCAAGACAACTCTATATGCAATGCAACTTAAATCATGTCATTTTCTATTATGCAAACAACCATGCATAAAACATAATAGGAACAATCCAACATGAATAGAATCACATACATCCCTTTATAATGATCCCCTAACCCACAAGAGCCTTGAGAATCATTATCATAATTTCTCTTTTAAAACCAACTTGCAATGTTTCATTTAACAAAGAGAATCCCCCACTTCTCTTTATAATGATCCCTTAACCTAAAAAAGTCTCAGGAATCATTTTAATAGTTTCTCTTTCAAAACTAACATACACCAACCCAAAAGATAATCCCATACTTCTCTTTATAATGATCCTTTAACCTACAAAATATATAGGAATCATTATAATAGTTTCTCTTTCAAAATCAATATACAATAATCCAAAAGAGAATCCCATACTTCTCTTCATAATGATCTCTTAACCCACAAGAGTCTCAAAAATCATTATTATAGTTTCTATTTCAAAACCAACATTCAACATTTCATTTAATCAAAGAGAATTTTTTGCTTCTCCTTATAATGATCTCCTAACTCTCTCACAAGTCTTCAAGAGTCATTATTTTAGTTTTTATTTCAAAACCATTAATACAAAAGAGAATCCCATACTTATCTTCATAATGATCTCCTAACTCTCATACAAGTTTCCAAGAGTCATTATTTTAGTTTTCTTTCAAAACCATTAATCCAAAAGAGAATCCCATACTTCTCTTCATAATGATCTCCTAACTCACAAGAGTCTTAGAAATAATTATTATAGTTTCTATTAAAAGTATACTCATTAAAATCTTAAATAAAACTCTCCTTTAAAAAATAAAGTACATACATTCATTCTATATAACCAAAATAGAATATAAGTCTATCATAACCATATTCTAACATAAAATTCCAATTCTAAACTTAGCTCAATCTTAACAAGCTACCAGAATTAAATAATATAATTTTTACAACCCATAATTTCATTACTTTAGTGATACACATTCACTTTAATTAAATAAAGAGCTCTCTAACATTATATAGAGAACTAGGTTCGAGGTGTAGACCAATTGGTTCGACCAAAACCCCGTAAGGGGGGTGGAGGTCCAAGGTTCAAATCTCGGGCCTCATCAAATTGAACACTTATCCTTTTCTTAGTTCTTTCAGTGGTGTAAAAGGTTTAAAATGATTGTGGCATGGTGGTTATAGGGGTGGATTATGTAAATATTTGTGTGGCGGCTTTCGGGGTGGACAACAGCGTGCCCGGATTCATGGCTATTACCGATTCCACCATGTAAATTAAAAAATATATATTATCTAGAGAAGTTCACTCCAATACACATTTTTCCCTAATCGGTCTAAAATTAAAAATTTAAAGAATTTTTTTCTAAAACCATAAACCAATAAATTATATTTATGAAAGCAACATACAATAATTAAATTAAAATATTCACAAATTAAATAAATTTCCCTAAGTTCATTCAATAACTAGGGAGAAGATAGAATAATCCAAAACAACCCTAAAAACTATAAAACCCTGGTGATGCTATCAAAGATAAACTACACACAGGACAACATAGGTAGCTTGTGAGGAGTTTCTCACTACATAGGGATGGTGATCCTATCTAGCTCTTGAACTAAGACCACCCATGCAACACAACTAGCAACATAACGTAAAAAAACATGATTGCCCTCTTCAAAAATAAGAGGTGCTAACACATAGGTGCATAGGGTTGGCCTACATGGAAAGTGGAAGGAAATTCATAGCCACATATAACAAGCATCAACAACAAAGTGAAACAAACCAAAGAAAATTGAGAACTCCAAAACAAAGGAACATACCAACCTTAAGAGCACAAAGCTATATGAGCACTTCATAAAGGTACAACACAGGTATAGTTCTAGCTTCACATGACTCACAAGTGAGATTAAACACAATAAGAAAAGTAAACTTCTACACACACTGAGCAAAAAAAAAAAAACCAAGCTTAAGCAAAGCATAGACTATAAATAAAAAACAAGGATCCACTTGGTTCAATATCCCCTTATGTCCCTTTTGCTCTGATGATGTGTTGACTCTAGTTCCACTCTCCACAAGTCATGCAACCCAAACTCCTTCCTCTTTCTAACCCATCCTCCACCCAACATACCAACTTTAAGGAGTAAGAGGAGTGGGGCACACCTTCCTGCATGGAGGCATTCAAAGGAAATATTAAAAAAATTATTTCTTGAAAGACTCACATGCACCACCTTGAGTCTTTTATAAAGAGCCACTCAATGTGTAATAAAGTGGTCTAATAAAGGATTAATATTATTTCAAACAAAATATAGCCTTAATCCATTATTACTAGTTGTTTAACTAAATTAAACCAAGCATTAGAAACCAATTTATAATTTAATAGTTTAAGAAATATTCAAAGCCATCATTTGATTTATTTCACAATTCTCAAGTATTAATATCAATAGCTAATTAATGCTTCATGAATATAAGACATTAATGCTACCAAATACTTAATAAACTCAATCCACATCTAAAAATACCATGAACAATCATAAATTCACTCCAATAATATTTCACACCATTTTTTAATCCTTACGTAGATGGTCTCCTTTAATATAGAATAATGCTATTGCTAACCTATTTAAGGAGACTCATTGCAAGAAACTTCTTGGACCAATGGTGTGAACATGGAAATAAGAAAAATGATATGCATCTACATGAAGGGTATTTTGTTATCCTGAGACATAGATGAGCAAGTCATCATCATCATTTCCCTAAATATCTCTCTTTGTAGGTGGTTCACCCATATGGTCCCACCAAAGAGAGCACTGTTAGAATATATTACATCATTTGGTTATGTTAAATTACTTTAGGAAAAAGTTATCTAGTTGTCTCATACAATGTAGTAAATGCATAAGTGTCAATGTGCAAGTTGTAAATGTGCAAGGTGTTTCTTGTACAACTAGGTAGAGTGTTGTCCAAGGAATCCATATTTCTATATAAATGGCGTCATATCTCTACTCGAATGTATCACTTCATTCTCAATAATATATGTTGCTTTTATCTCTCTCTTTCTCATGATATGATGGAATGGTGCTAAGACCATCAGTGGTATCAAAGCCATGGTGAATCTAGAGAGGAATAGGGATATCTACAATTGTTACTATTTTCTTGCATATTTTCAAACCGGACCTACCATTGTACACCACTGCATGCAAATTCTTCTAGCAGAGAATCTTCTAACAACAAAGGAGTTGGAATAATTTTTGCCATCTGACAACAATCCCAAAAGGATAAGGATTTGTAAAGTAGTTTATCAAATCATAGAGAATATTAGAAAATATCTCAAGACATTCAAAATATTGAGAAGGCCTTGTTTAAAGCCAAAAGCATTAGGGAACTGCGACTTAGGTGAAGGAGAAAGTTGTTCGGGACAACCAACAAAGGAACTACGTATCCATCTACTACAAGGCAAAAACTTGGTGAATCAGAAGCACCAAGATCTACATCATCTACTTCAAAATCCATAAAAAAATATAAGCAACTATTGGTGCAAGTAGATTCATTAATTGGAGTACTTATCAGATTTGTTAAAGCACCTTATATTGGATTAAAGTTGCAAAAAGGAAAGTTGCATTAAAAGTCTTCAAAAGTGCAAAAAGAGAAAAGTTCCTTTTAAGGTTCATTTGCACATTAGTTTGGAATTGAATATATTACAATATTACAACTATCTATCAACTACCTATTTTCAACTTTGGAAAGAAAAAGAAGACTAAGTCCTACAACATTGATTGTAGTGAAATTGTAGAATAATTATTGAAGGTTCATTTCAGATCATTCTTGATTAGTTGCAGTAAATTGTTAAAGTGCATTAATAAGTTATTTTGAGAGTTTATTGGAGTGATAAGGTGATATTGTTAGTGCATTAAAAGTGAAATATTATTATTACTTTTTTAAAGTGAAAAACCCCTTGTGGGGCCGCCTTGGTCAGACCACGAACAGGGGGTTCTACACCGTCAAAGTCACCCGAGAGCCACACCCGACCCTACCCATACCAACATTATCAATTGGATTTTGGATACCCAATTCAAATTTTTGGTAGGGTGGAGATTTGAACCTGGGACCTCCCTTGGAGGATTGCCCTCTTCTCTCCAACTCACCTACAACACTTGGGTAAAAGTGAAATATTATTAGGTTCATTTGCACTATTCTATTGCTCTCAAAAAGATTATTTTTTGTGTTCTTGAGAAGGGCACAAAATCAGAATTTGTCAAAGTGTCTAAAGATACTATTAGTGCACAAAAATATGCAACACATAGTGGCCAAGGGAAGCCATAAAAATAGGTTAGAATCCTCCAAATTTTGGAGAAAATAGCAACTAACTAAAGTCAGCAAAGGAAGCTTCAAAAATTGAGACTTGGTGAGTCTCAAATCCAAAGCATTACAGGGTTAGTTGCAAGGTGAAAGTGCAAAAAATTACATCAAAGAGAAGCTTATATATACACCATTATAAGCTTGGGATTGTTATCAAATTACCCAAGAAAAAATAGGAAAGGTGTCTATTCAAGAAGACCACCTCAAATTCCCCATTGCATTCAAAATTCTGCCATAAAAACTAGTTAATCATATCTGTAAAAAGGAGGGCAAAAGGAGTGCAAGAAGGTTTATTATAACCAAAAGTTATTACATTATTATGCATTATTATAACTGGTTGTACATAGTTCTTAGGGTAGAATCTAGAGTACCTCAAGGGAAAATTATTAGAGTAAAGAACAACCAAATATCAATAGACTTCAAGCATAGAAAGAAAGCCTCTCAAAAGGCTCATAATTACTCCATTTTGGACGATTGAACCTACAAGAAAATAATACACAATACAAAGTAAATAAAGAGCATTACATCTAAGGTAATCTCAACTACAAAGAAACATACAAAATAGGTTTAAAAATGAGGGAAAGAATAGCAATCCATGTATGTCCAAGGAGTTCCATCAAGGCACCACTAAAGCTCCATAAAGGCACCACCAGAGCTCCACAAAGGCACCACCAATGCTCCACCAAAAGCTACTCAAAAGCCTCCAAAAGTATTAGCTAGAACCACCTCATCGAACATTCATAAAAAATAAAGAATTGGCTAAGGCACATTTCTAATAAGAAGCTTTGCCAAGGCACACTGAGAGGGCATTATGTAGAAGACTCATGCACAAGGATGTGATGACACTTTTTATCTAGCATAACCCTAAAAACTCTCACACAAGCGCCCATATGTTAAAATTTTGATCAAGGACCATTACACAAAGAAGGTTGGAATGTTACAAAGAAAGGAAACACTTGGAATGGAAAAGAATGAGTGCTCATCTTAGAAGATAATTTTCCTTTCAGACTTGACATAAGGTTTACAAGTGGTAAGAGGCATCTCTACTTATCTAAATCACTTATAAGAAATGGTTGTGACACTTGTCACAAGGTCCAAGCTTCCTCCTTCATAAAAATGTGTCCAAGTCCAAGGAGTCCACATTCATAGCACAGTCAAGACAGGCCAAAGTGCAACATGGAAGCAAGGAGAAGAGAGCATTAAAATATTTAGTTAAGGGAGGTCAAATGTCCCATAGTTTAAAACACAAACATTTATGCATTGAAGGCAAGGAGATTCCAAAGCTTGGATAGTATTTTTAGTGCCAAAACAATACATTGTTGTTATATACAGCCAAAAAAGATGTCAAATATTGCGGTAATACATTGTTGAAATGTAAGAAATAACCCTTATTTAATATTTCTTTTATTCATAGGGAGATATAAGGATTGTAAACTAAGGTCAAATCTTAGAGAAAATATCAATATTGAAAGCAAAAATCAAAGGGTGAAATATAACAAATCAAAATAATATTTGCAAAATAAACCTAGGAGAAATAAGGGATACTACTTGGAATTAATTCTCTAAATATTTGCAAATATTATTATTTTCTAATTTTCCAAATTTGGGAGTTATAAGGGTTACAACACCAAATTAATTGTTTTGGAAATTAGAAATACTAAAATAAAAATTCAAGGAACATCAAAGGGGGTTTATTAAAGGTTCACAAAAGTTGAAATTTAGCAATATTCTTGTCTCAAAATTTCACAAAAAGAGATAAAATAAATCCAACATTAAAACCTCTTCAATCTAGAAAAGTGCATAGTTCAATAGGAGTAATAAGGAGAACTACAGGTTGATTTTGGGATTCTCAAAACTTTATAAAATCAATCCAAAATTAAACTATATTTCACAAAAGTACTTTCAAATTTCCAAAATCACTAGGGAGACATAAAGTATTCCACAAATCTTGATAATAACAACATCATGGATTATTGGTATATAGATTTAGGTGCAAGTAAGCATATGGCAAGAAACATACATTGGTTCGATTATCTTAAGAAGATAAATGAAAATATAGTTGTTGTAGCAGATAGCAAAATATATGAAATAAAAGGAATTGGAAATATTCCAGTTAATCTTAAGGATGTAAGAGGTATAATAAAAAATGTATTGTATGTTCCAAGATTAACTACTAATATTATTTTTGTTTCTCAATTCATGGATCAAGACTTAACTATTGAGTTCAAAGTTCTCACTAGTAGAAAACAATGTCACATCTCTAGACAGGGAAGATATAACATCAAGATCGTATAAAAATAGTTTATTTATCCTAGAAACTACTATTCACTCAACTATTTCAATCAATGCTTTAGAACTATGGCACAAATGACTAGGACATACGAATGAGACATCAATAAAGGAATTTAGATATCAAATGGTAGAATAACTACCCAACTTATCTCCAAAAACTACTATATGTCCAAAATGCTTAGCAGGAAAACAACATAGAATTCCTTTTGAACTTCGTCAACATAGAGCACAACATCCTCTAAAAATAATATACACAAATTTATGTGGACCAATGAAAGTTGATAGTGTTGGAGGACATAAATACTTTCAATTAATTATTGATGATCACACTAGGAAAACGTGGGTATATTTCATGAAGTACAAATCAAAAGCATTCAATCATTTTAAACAATTCAAACTTCAACTGAAAAAAGAGTCAGGGAAGACCATAAAAGCACTTCATTCAGATAGAGGAGGAGAATTTATTTTCAAATAATTTGACTCATTTCTTGAAGAGATTGATCTATTTCTTCTTTCTACAATTCCATTTTGTTGAGGGAAATATGTTGTAGTAAGTTATCTTTTAAATAATGGAAATGGTAAGATGTATGTTAAAATAAGCAAAAATTTATCATAAATACTGGGCTGAAGTAGTACAAACAATAGTATACATACAAAAAATACTACCAACAAGAGTACTCAAGCATATTATAGTAGAAGAAGCATGGTCAGGATAAAATCCCAACATATAAAAAATAAATATCTTTGGATGCAAAACCTACATGCATGTTCCAAAATAAAAGAGGACTAAAATAGACGATAAAACTATGATAGGGATATTTGTTGACTATGACAATGAATCTGTAGGATACAAAATACTAGATCCATCTACAAATAAAGTCTACATTAGTAGAGATGCAATCTTTGATGAAAAAGTAAAATCGACATAGATGAATCCAATGGCGACACAAAAGTCCTCCTAAATCTATCTTAAGAAGACATAATGAGTGTAGAGTTAGAATCAAAATCTCAAGAACAAGACACGAAAGCATAAAAGATACTACCTAGAAAAGAACCAATATGGCTCAGAGATATTCTCAGAGAATCAAATCTAGAAATAATGCCGAATCTTACCTCTATAAGACCTCAAACTCGCAGCATGACCAGAATGAACAGAGGAATGCTAACATAGTAGAACCAACATCAACTTCTCAAGCACTAAAAGACTCACACTGGAAAGTAGCTATAGAATGTGAATATACATCACTCAAAAAGAATAAGACATGGGATCTAGTAAAATTACCTCCAAAAACAAAAATAGTGGGGATGCCAGTGGGTTTACAAAACCAAATACAAAGCAGATGGAAAAATTGACAAATACAAAGCTCAACTAGTAGAAACATTCTCACAAATAAATCAAGTGACTACTATCCAAACAGTTTACATGCTAGCAATACATCAGGGGTGGAAACTTCATTAGATGGATGTAAAAGGTGCATTCCTTAATGGTGACTTAGAAGAAGAAGTCTATATGACATAACATACAGGCTTTGTCAAGGATAGGAAATTAAGGTATGAAAATTTAATAAATCTCTATATGGCTTGAAAAAAGGTCCTAGAGCACATAATATAAAGATCAATAATCACCTATTACATCATGATTTCAAAAGGAGTTCATCAGATCCTAGTCTATATACCAAGAAAATTGAAAATGATATCTTGGTCCTTATAGTATATGTTGATGACATAGTGATAACTGGAAGTTCAGAAAAGTTAATAAGTGACATAAAAAAGGATCTAGAAAAGGTATTTGAAATGAAAAATCTATGACTAATGAACTAGTGCCTTGGTCTAGAGATTTATCAAGGAAAGTATAGAATAGTTATCACTCAATCAAAATATGCAAAAGCTCTTCTTGAAAAATATAGAATGATAGAGTGTAAACTCAAAGATACACCAATGGAACAAGGGATTCAACTATCAAAAAATGATAAAAAACCATTGGTTTCAGAAATGATGTATCATCAGTTGATTGGAAGTTTTCTATACTTAACAAATTGTCGATCAGACATAGCATTTGTAGTAAATTATCTTGCATGGTTCATGCAAGAACCAAGAGAAAGTCATTGGAAAACTACAAAAATAATATTACAATATATCAAGAAGACTACAGAATATGGATTATTTTAAATGAAGGATGTCAAAGAATTTTGTCTACAAGGATACTCAGATTCTGATTATGCTAGATCTATTGATGATAGGAAATATACCTTAGGTTATGCCTTCTATATTGTATCAGGATTCATATCTTGGCACAACAAGAAACAACATACAACAACATAATCATCAACTAAAGAAGAATATCGAGCAACAAGAGATACAACCTATGAAGATCTATGGTTACAATACATACTATTTGACATGGGAATCAAACAAACTCCCACTATGATATTATGTGATAATCAAGGAGTACTAAATATGATCAAGAATTAAATCATACATAAAATAACAAAGCATATTGAAGCTCAATATCATTTTATCAAGGATCATTTTTAAAACAAGCACATCATCCTCAAGTATGTTCCTATAAGAAGATCAATTTTCAGTCATCTTTACAAAAGCACTTGGAAAAATCAAGTTTCAAACATTCAGATATCATCTATGTGACTCAATAGAACTTCATACCAAATAATGTAATACAAGAGAGTGTTAGAATATATTACATCATTTGGTTATGTTAGATTACTTTAGGGGGGAGTTATCTAGTTGTTTCATACAATGTAGTAAATGCACGAGTGTCAATGTTCAAGTTGTAAACATGTAAGGTGTCTCTTGTACAACTAGGTAGAGTGTTGGCCAAGGAATCCATCTCCCTATATAAAGGGTCTCATATCTCTACTCGAATATATCACTTCATTCTCAATAATATATGTTACTTTTCTCTCTTTCTCATGATATGATGGAATGGTGCTAAAACCATCAAGCATCTGGTCTTGCACCCACAAATTTTATCAACAATACCATATTTCATGCTCAAACAAATGCAATAGTTCAACATGAAATGAAGCTATGAAATTAAAACATTTACACTAATACATAGTTCATTGTTCACATAGAGTTCAACCAAGGATGGTTATTACATACCTCCCTCCTCTATTACAAATTATATCTTGTTCATCCTCACTACTTTATGGGCCTTTGAGAAGTATGGTTGTTTCTAACCAATTATTTGCAATCATATAATATTTATAGGTTTTTTGAGTGATGGTTAGAAATAATCTACACTTCTTGGTAGTGAATTAAGTAATTGAGAATGACTATATTTATCATATTTTAACCATCCTTGTTGATTTATAAACCTTTGAGGAGTATGATTATTTTTAACCAATGCTTCACACATGTATAAAATTTATAGGTTCATTGAGAAATGATTAAAAACAACTCATACTTATCAATATTATATAAAGGAACCAACCATGAACTATATTTATACCTAATTTTTTTTTTAGTGTGGTCATGTAGACCATTAAAAGGGGTGGTTTATATCATTCCAATTATTTTCATGTGCATAGTAGTCTTATGGATCTACATAGCAATGGAATGGCATATCCTCAAGTGTCAGAGGTGTATACTGATAGGGATTAATATGATATGCATGATTTATTTCCATATTAATATTTTTTAGTAGGATAAGGTTTTTGACAGTGTTAATTTGATCTTATCTAATAGATCCCTCTTAATGTGGTGTATTTGGCTATTTATAACTAATTTTGCAATGCAATTCGACAGTTCTTCATTGTTAAGATATTTTTGTATGTCTGCTAAATATTTTTTCCATATCAGTTGGTATCAGAGCCAAGCACTGGGTTTGAAGAGTATCCTCTTCCTTAGGCCAAACCTAGTTCAAAAAGGAATGATAAATTTTCCCAGTGGATCTTGGAAATATTTTTGCTTGGTCTAGGTGGATTCGACCTCTAATTGGTATCTCCTTAGTGGTCTAGGTACATTTTCATATGTAAAATCACTCTAAAAAATTTTGGTCGGACTATCCTATCCACAATAACCCCATACCTACGTAGATAAATTAGTCACATGGGCATGAGAAATTATTAGCTAAAATCTACCTTGACGCCATAGCCTTGTTCAAATCTTGTGAAATAGCTAAAATTTCTACCTTGATGCCATTAGTAGCTAAAACCAATGAATCATAAATAATATCTCTCTAGCTTACTGTGCTCATGCAGTTGATACAAGAGCAACATAATTTTATGGCAAGCATCCAAAGGTTTGTTACAAATATCCATCACATGAGGAAGGTGAAATTTAGCTAGATTTTGGTCGAGGCCATCTCATTCAAGGCTTGTTGCTTGACATTGTACATCATGGTCATAGCATTCAAGGCTTGGTACTCCACATGCTACCTATCATGGCCCCCATACTTTATGTAGTATCCCTAGCACCATGTTTCACTACACATCCCATCACACAACTAACACACCTCTATACTTAAATATATTATGGAAGAATTTCATTGCTCTCATACTACTAGTTATTTGAGTGTCTCTAGGCAAGCAAACAAGCAAACATCACTGGTGGATAGTTGTCATAGGCACCAAGATTTTGATCTATCACACAAGGATGCTTGTATTTATTTTTTTTGTTTGTAGCTACTACACACTCAATTATGATGTCTGGTTAAGGATGCTTCCTCCAACTTGATACTTAGAGATCATACCTTAGATAGAGCTCTACATGAAGCTCACCCCTTAGATAGAGCTTGTCCATTTGACTCCCAAACCAACTCAAGGAGTATTGCTATATGTACATACATAGATCCATAGGCATCTAGTTTTGTTTTGACATTGCCTACTCAATAAACAACTAAGGCCTCTTTGAAGGACCTTCCATTGAAGTTGTGATTGGTGCCTCACGAAGAGCACCCCAACATAGTTAGAACATAGCATACTTATTTGGATTGTTTAGTCCATCTAAGCTATGATTTTTCAATTATACACTCAAAATTTTACGCTTGTCAACTGAGGAGCCAACCAAATTGTACTTCATCCTCAAATCCAACCAATAGATAAGGAAGAATTTTGAAATATTCTATTGTATTTTTGCTAAGCTACCCTAGTTTATTAAACTTTTTTAGCCTGTTTCAAGAATACTTACTTTTTCGTATTCTATAAAAGTGGTATGCTACTTCAATATTGATTCATAATGATCAAAATCTAAAAATAAAAACCAATAATTTTTCTTGTCTGCATATTTCACATCTTTAGAAATCCTCTCTAGTTTATTTTTTACTTTTAAAGAAATTTTATACCTCCCCTTGGCTCAGCATAATATAAATATGGCAGCCAATATGGCTTTAGCAGACAAATTAGTTGAAGTCACCTCTTTAGTCACTTCTTTGGTTGACACCATTAAGGACCTCAAAATGCAATATTCCTCCTCCTCTAGTCACTTCCATGCCAAGTGTGAAGTCAAAATTTATGAAGGATCTAGGAATCTCGACGTCCTCAATAGTTGGATTCTAGATATGGAGACCTAGTTTACATTTAATCAAAAATCATATGATGATAAATTTACTTTCGCTAAATTCAAACTTTTTGGTACGACTAAGGTTCTCATTATCGAATACCAAAGAACTAAAAACCCCATCACAAATTGGGATGATTTGGTCATGGTATTGAAGGCTACATTCTATCCATACAATTATAATGATGACTTACTTAACCAATGACTTTGCCTTAGATAGGAAAAGTGCCAATCCATCGAGGATTATGTCCATCAATTCAACTGACTATGCATCTTGCTTTGTGTGTTAGATCCTACAACTTCCATTATTGCTAGATTTAAAAATGGAATTCTAGCACACTTATATCAATATTTGAAATACACTCCTTGCACTACTCTTGATGTTGTTTTTAATAAGGCATAAGTTGTGGAGAAGTTTACAACACAACACAAGGGGACTCAATACTCTTCAGGAGGTTCCAAACAATTGCCTCATCCACATTAGTAGGCACCAAGGAGATATTCTAATTTCTTCCCTTTTCATTCTTCCCCTACTCCCACTTCTACTCAATACTCTAATGCTAAACATACATTTCATGCTTCTTCTTATGCTAAGTCTTAAAAATATTATAATTATTGTAAAATAAAAGGGAATGATAAATATGAATATAGAAAATTACTAAAGTATAATAAGACTTTACTTGTATAGTCTAATGTGGAAACAAATGATAACCCCATAAAGACTACTAGAGAGAAGCAATTTTATGAGGAATTAATGGGAAAACTTAATCATGTAACTTTTATGAATCATCATTCCACTACAGGAGATCGTGATAATTTGTTCATCACTCTTTCATCAACTAATCATAGGATACCATGATCATTTGTAGTCCTAATAGTTCTATTGAATCCCCATCATCCACCCCATGTAATATTTTCATAACTCAAGGTAAGTTATCAAGCATAGCCTCCCAACTAGGGATATCATAATCATCTCAACATTAGTTAATGTAAATAAAAATAAATCCAATTTATACTAATTAAAGTTCACCAATAATAGGTAAATAATATGTCCTTAACTGGACCACATTACAAACACACATGTTATAAAAAATTTATTGTGTTTAAATACGTCGATCATATATTTTCAAGCTACCTAGACAGTTATCCATTAATTATGCTAAGAGGCCATTGCCTAGGGATGAATCATTTATATGTATTTAAATACAATTACCCTTTGTGTGCATTTAAATACACCAATCATATATGTGTGTTTAAATATGACAATCATCTGTGTGCATTTGAATACATTGATCAAATATATTCAAAAGGCCTAGGCTCTTATCTATTAAGCAAGCTAAGAGGTCATTGCCTAGGGGTCATTCATTTATGTATGTGTATTTAAATATGGAAATCATGTAGATACATTTAAATATGTTGATTATTTGTGTGTGTTCAAATATGCCAATTATGTATGTGCATTTAAGTGCATTACCTTATGTTTGTTTGAATATGTTTCCTTATACATATGAAAGATCAATTATGTGTGTTAAAATATGTCATCTCTTACATATGACAGATAAATTTTCCGTGTCCACCTTATACATAACAAATCAATTATGTGTATATAAATAAGTCTTCTTGTAAATATAACAAATCAATTATATGTGTTTAAATACGTTGCCTTGTATATATATTAGATCAGTTATGTATTTTTAAATAATTTATCATGTACATAGATCATATCATTTTGTGCCTTTAAATAGGCCACTTTGTATATTAGATCAAATTATACCTTTTAATAAGTCATTTAGTACATAAATTAAGCAGTCTATTTATTTTTAACAAGAAAAAAATCATAATTTTATTTCAAGAATGAAAGAAAATTACACTTCTTAGGTGCCTTGGCACAAACAAAAACCCAAATAAAATAGATTATTGGGAGTCAAAATAAAATTACAGCTGGACAAATCAAAGAGGAAACCCCATATTCAAAACAACATGGGGATAATAAGGATAAATATCATTATATATCAATACATAATCATCAAAATAACCTCCATGTCCATAACTAGGATAGAAACTAGCAAAAGAAAAAATAACTAAAAGAAGAAAACAACAAAAAGAAAAGAAATAGTTAAAATCTACCATAAAGCTCTAATCAATGGATAGACCCATAGTAAAAACATAGAGCAAGCAAAGAAAATAGAGGTATGATATGTGAGTGAAAGATAAAACTCCATCCTTAATCTCTTCCATTTGCAAGAAATATTTTGGAACCTGTTGACCTTCCTTTGATAACCTATCTGCTTCCTGATTTATTTCCCTATAAACATGAGTAAAAGAGATATTTTAAAATTACCTCCAACAGTTCATATCCCACCTATTTGAGTAGATTATTTTATAATTAGAACCGATCCATTCATACAATCGATGACTAAAGTAGAATCTCCAAAAAATTATAATTTAATTCACATTTCTCTCCAAAGCACACTTCATTAGTAATCTCAATACCTAAAACTTAGTAAAATTATTGGAACATATCCCAAGACCTGCTTTAAATTTGAAATAGTGGGTATTCAATAAGTATAGAATGTATCATGTGCTACTAAAATCTAATTGTCTCTAACTGACCGCATCAAAAAAATCCCTTGGTTGAATTAAGCAATTTGTACCTTTAAATAGGTCACTCTATAAATAGGCTATTTTGTACAATTTTTTTAAAAAAATTAGGCCTTTAAAATAGGCTTTCCTTATATAGCTATAAACCAATTTTGTGCCTTTCAATAGGTTGATCAAATAATTTACACCTTTAAACAAGCCACTTCCTACATACATATAGTAATTATGGAAATTTACATAGGTCCATCCCCCATGCATCTTTTATATACAACCTCTCATTCTAATCCTTTCATCATTTCATTGTTTCTTCTCCTACCCTCAACTTCATACTTATACTTCCCTTACTACTATGTATTAGTCCTAAATTTTTTACCATTAGTGAATACAACACTTCCACCTCTCCCATTAACCTAGAACCATTACAACCATGACATCAACTAGTTCACTTAGCATTACTTACCATCAAATCTCCAATATACATTTGAAATCTTGTGAATTCTAATTAAAAGAAAATTTTAATTCTCCTAAAAGATAATTTTTATCTCCATATCACTCTTCATTATCTCAAATTCATTAATGATAATACCCTACTTGATCACTAAATTAAGGTGAAATTACTACACTAACTTGACTACTCATTCTTCAAATAAAATTGTCAAATTGAGTATATTTGGCCATTGCTAGTCACACCATGTTAAAGGAACCATTAAATAACTCTCTCAATATTATCACACTTGGTTAATTAGTTGCTTTATGAATCAATTGATCAATTAATTAGTTCAAGTAAATAAATTTGTAATTGATTACTTATGCATCTTCATTACTTGAAAAATGTATTATTAAATAAATTAAGTATATTAGTATAAAGTAAGCAAAATAAATATAGGCATGCCCATTTCTTCATATCTCACCTTTCCTTTGCAACCCTTAATTCACTCCCATTTGAATTCTAGTCATTAATAATAAGATACTCATAACTGCTATTCCAAAAATTCATAAATCATGCAAGTAGTAATTTAAACTCAGAAGAAACAAGCGCAACTGGAAGGCAGAGTTGACACTCTTTGAGAAAAATTCACCCATCTACAAGAAGGTTAAAAAAAGTTTGTTTCACCATCACTTTTCAAAAAAATGGAAAGAAATCCTTAAGCCAATAATACGATATTTTACTTGTGATAACCCTGAGTCTCAATTATGTTGTTTTCATCTTGCATTTGTAAATAATTTTCGGGACTAAAAAATGATGAACATTCCTACTGCCCTATTCTGGTCCATGGACTATACCATTACCACCAACTGTTCCAAAAATGATGATGCCAAACCTTCCCACAATGGTCTTTTTAAGGTTCTTTACAAGTACCTCCTTATGCAATTCCCTTCAGGTAATCTCCCTGTCCCTGATTCTGACGAGGAGAATTCATCCTCAACCCCGAGCCCTAATACCTCCAAATACAAAAGAAAATATAAATGGGGCAAACCTATTTCTGAGTTCTCCACCAGGAAGAAGACCAAATTTGAAAAGACCCCTGTCCATAGTTCCTAGAGGCTGAAACATAAAGAAGTTGTCAAAACCCCTTTGTCCACCTTTGTAAAATCTCCAAAGGACAAGTCTAATTCTCCTGACCTTGTTGAAAGGTATCTTCACAAGCTGGATGTGCATGCTACTTTTCCCACCATTGACCATCTTAAAAATGATCACTTGGCCATTGGAAAGGTGATTACAACCCTCAAAGAACAACACCATGCACTTAGCCTTTTGTTTTTTTGTGATAATTTAAAAATGTTTTAGCCTTGGCTGGTGTTGAGGTATCCTTTGACACCAAAAATGACGTCAAAGATGCTATCAACGATGAATATATAATGGATATCTCTAATAAAGCATGCACTAATGTTCCTAAGGATAGCACTAAGGATATTTATAAAATAGATGTGAAAGTTATTGGTCTAGAAGGTGCTGCTTCGTCTCTCATGCAGATGGATATTCCCCTTGATGGCTGACAGTTCTTCCTCTATTTTTTGGGTCCTCTGTGGCGAAGGATTACATTTTTTTGAGTTCCTTTTTTTTTAGGACTGCTTCTTTTTTAGCTCTGGTGTTTCTCTCTGTGCCTGCTTGTCTAAGGCTATTGGCTCCTTTTAGTCTAAGGATGTAATTTTGAGGTTGTAATTCTGGTTTAGCTAGTAGTTCAAAGTTTCTTTTGTCTGTTCCTTTTTGATCCTCTGATGTACAAGGTGTTAGGGTGCCTTTCAAATGCCTTGTTATTAATAAAATTATTAATCTACCAAAAAAAAAATTAAACTCAATACATCATCAATTTCTAATTAATCAAATATTTGTATCGCCTTTAACCCTCACAATCCACTTCAATATGATCAACGTACTCAACTAATTATGTAAATTTATTAACTTAATTCATCAATATACTTCATCAAACTAATTCTAAAATATTCATAATCAACAATTTTGGGATCCATTTCATCAACTAATTTTCAAGCACTTATTAATCAAAAGTAACATCAACCACCTATAGAACTAGTTTTTAATAAATTAATTAAACTTGATTATAAAAACTCAATCCATTAAGCCTGAAATCACTTAGTTCATTTTTTATATTTTAACCAAGAAATTTGTTTAGATGGAAACCGTTAATTCCTTCAAAACGTAATTACCATATATCAATTAATAAAAAATAATAAATTTTTAATTATAGTAGCAATTTTGTACTTCGATGGCAAAAATAATATTATTATTTCATTGCTTGGAAATTATTTTGTGGAAGGAAAAATCATTATCGATTTCTTCCTCAATGGCGAGTTTGCTATGAAGGTGATTTTGCTTCCCAATGATAATTTTGCATGGTGACAAATTTACACAATGATGGCTTTTTTCCTATCTAGTAGCAATTTTTAAATAGTTTAGTTTTAGGATTTATTTATGTTGGTTAGGCTAATAGATAGTTTTTTTGTATGTAGTATGGGATTCTAGAGTGTTAGAAGTAATGGTTGCACTCACTAGAGATTATTATAAAGTTTCTAACTCCAATAGATAAGGAACATTTAGATATCATAGCACTACACTAAATAGCCTTAATGCCCAAGATCAAATTTGATTGGGTGCTTTTTATAGCATTGGAAGAGAGATGGTACGCTAAGATGAGTACCTTTTCTCTACCCATAGGCAAGATTTTTGTGACTCTAGAGGACATAAAGAGGATATTAAAAGTGTTGATTCATGGGACACATATTCAAAATAGCTAAGACAAGGCGTATGCATTGAGGATGCTAATAGGTGATGTAGGATTCTCCCTAGTCTAGTGTGGCATTGATGATAATGTCATGATTAGGGGAAAGAGGGTGGACCATTTGACATGCTTATTATGAGGTATCACCTCTGGATATTTGGTAGAAGATATAAGCAAGAGGATATTACCATACGAACAGAGTGAGATGAAATATCGTATGTGATATCAACATGTGTATTTTGTATGGGTACTATTGGTTCTATCATACTTATACTATATGTTGCACCATGTGGTTTATAGAGGTGATTAGAGCTTGACGTGTTACACTTTAATATAAGTTTAATGTTGGAAGCACCTGGTGATATCATGTATAGAGGGTCTTCATTAGAAATTGGAGGATGTAGGGGCATCGATCACATTCAAATAAGCATATGAGTTTAAAAGAAAGTAAATACCATCAGGAGGTACCTTAGGATTGTCACATAAGGTCATTGATGACCTATAGCCAAGTTAGGTGATATGGAGACTCAAGAGATGGCACCATGGATGGATCAAGGATGTAGTATAGTTGTTGAGGGTGAGGTAGGTATGGTGATAGTAGGGTCCAAGAGGGAAGTTTGAGTTATATAGATATGATCAAATATTGATATAGTTTGGTCTTCAACAAGATGTGCATACTTTGCAAATATGTGGTATAGATGGGAAACTAGGGAGAGGGGGGTTAAATGTCCTTCAAATCTAGATAAATTTAGAGAGGAGTACATTGATAATGCTCCTATAGTTAACCCTAGATTTGATAATGTAGGGGTAACACCAAGCTATATGTAGTCGTACAAGAAAGTGTAGCCTGAACGAATCATGGTAGAGGCTAGATCCAATGCATAGTGGGGAGTAGTGCCAATCCTATAAAGGCATTTGAGGGAGGTCCTACAAATATAGAGGGAGAGATAGGGAGGAGAGATACCAAGTACATTAATAGTGAGGCTACTAGATGTGGTTCCACTTGTAGCGATATTGCTAAAGGATAAGAGCTAAGGTAGGGAAGAGTAAGACAACCAAGGAGGTAGAAGAGGAAAAGAGGTTCACAATAATGAGGTAGCTATAAATGCTACAACTAGAGATTTTGTTCCTAGAGGTAAATAGATAGGTAGAGTGGGATAACTATCAGGTTAATATGGTAAAGCTAAGGGGTCAATACAAGCAAGTGGTAGCAAAGAGGAATGAATTGGCTACCCAAGTTGATGGCCTTTAGACTAATCATACGAGGTGAGTTGTAGGGATGCAAGAGGAGATAGAGCATGTCATAACTAAGGAAGACACACTCTAGGATACAATAATAGTGGATAGAAGAGAAAATAAGATTATTTATATATTTCTAGGGTAGCTCTCTCAAGTATAGGTTTGAGTGAGTTGGGTGGAGGGATAGTTGGATTGAGTATAGGGATATTTATAGGATAGTAAAAGGGGTCTACAAATAAATATAGAGTAGTCTAGTCACTATTGGATGACCTACTATGTGGTATTTCCTATAGATCAAAGGGTGTCATCACCTACATGATAAAGGACATGATCTCAATTGAGGTCAATGACCAAGCAGTCTTAGAGGTCACTATTAATACCACCACCACCACCACCAACACTAGACATAATATCTCAAAGTTGATACCCTCAGTTTTAGATAGAGCATACTTATTTTTGATCTATATTAATAGCCTATTGATCTATTATCTATTTTGTAGATATTTCATGCATCAATTATGTATTTATGGTACACTAGATGGATTGTATGATATGATAATATGTATTATTTTTAATGATGCAGTTAGGGTATGTGATTTTGTATCATGATTTTATACATACATTTATTGATATATATGTATATAGATATTTGTTTTGTATTGGCTTCTTGATTATGAGTTCATGTGGATGGTTTTGATATGGTTTTACTATATTTGATAATTAATACATAATGTTATATAATGATGAATCTACTTTTGCCTATGCTCATTTAATTTTAATGAGATTGATGTCTGATTAACTAACCAATCAATTAGATTACTACAATAATTTTTAATTTGGTTAAAATATTTCAAATTTGGTTGAAATGAATGCAATAAATTGATAAATTTTAATTAATTTTTGAAGGAATTAATAGTTTCCATTTAAAGTAATTTCTTTGTTGAAGTTTGATAAAAGGACTAAGTGACTTCAGGTTTAATGGATTGATTGGTTTATTAATCGAGTTTAATTAATTGATTAAAATTGGTTATATAGGTTTTTTATTTTACTTTTAATTAATGAGTGGAGTAAAATTAGTTGATGAATTGGATACCAAATAGATTGATTCTGAATAGTTTGGAATTAGTTTGATGAAGTATATTGATGAATTAAGTTAATAATTTGTCAAATTTAGTTTTGTAAATTGATAATTTTGAAGTCAATTATGAGGACTAAAGGCTATGGGAATGTTTAATTAATTAGGAATTGATGATATATTGAGCTTAAAATTACTACTTGATTGATTTGAGAAATTTTTAATGGTTTTTATGAGTATCTTGTAACTAATGATTGGATTTCAAATGGGTGTGAATTAAGGGTTGCAAGGGAAGGGTGAGATATGAATAATTAGGCATGCCTAGAATTATTTTGCTTACTTTGTGCTAATATACTTAATTTATTTAATAATGAATTGTTTCAAGTAATGAAGGTGAGCAAGTAATTGATTCCAAAAGCAATTAATTATTGATGTGATAATTTTTAGGGAATTATGTAATGGTTCCTTTGACATGGTGTGAAAAGTAATGGTCAAATATACTCAATTGATTGACAATTTTGGAGTTGGTTTGAAGAATAAATAGACAAGTTAGTGTAATGATTTAATCTTAATTTAGTAATCAATTTGGGTATTATCATTAATGAATTTGAGGTAATGGAGAGTGATATAAAGTTAAAAATTAAGTGCCTTTTAGGATAATTAAAATTTACTTTTAATTAAATATCACAAGATTTATAATGCAAATTGATGGAAAGTAATGCCAAGTGAACTGGTTTATGGTGAGGGTGTAATGGTTCTTGTTTAATAGGAAATGTGGAAGTGTCAGATCAACTAATGGTAAATGTTTTTGGACTAGGACATAGTAGCAAGGGGTCTGTAAGGACAAAGTGAAGGAAGGTAGGAGAAAAAATGATGAAAGCATGAAAATATTAGAATGAGAGATTGTATATGAAAGATGAATGAGGGATAGACCTATGTAAAGGTAAATAATTATTGTATGTGTATAGGAGGTGGCTTGTTCAAAGTTGCAAATTGTTTGATCAACATATTAAAAGGCACAAAACTGTTTTATATCTATGTAAGGTGACCTATTTTATAGACACAAAAATTGTTGAAATGTGTGCAAAATAGCCTATTGAAAGGGTGACATATTTAAAGGCACAAATTACTTATTTTATGTATAGAGTGGCCTATTAAAATGCACAAATTGATCTGATATATGTATATAGAGTGACCTTTCTAAAGGTGTAAATGATATGATCAATGTATAGGGCAACTTATTTAAAAATACATAATTGATATGATGTATATATAAGGTGGAATATTTAAACTTATATATTTGATATGTTATATGTACAAGGTGATGCATTTAAATGCACATAATTGATCTGTAATGTGTACAAGGCGGTATATTTAAACACACAATTTATTTCTTATATGTACAAGGTGGCATATTTAAATGCAGATAATTAATATATTATATACAAGGTGGCATAGTTAAATGCACATAATTGATCTATTACATGATTAGCATATTTAAATGCACACAAATAATAGGCTACATGATAGGTGAAATCACAAAATTAAAAAATCACCATCATTGCATGAATTTTCTATTGTGTAAATTTCCACTACGAAGCAAAATCACCATTAAGGAAGAAATTGACAACGATTTTTCCTCCTATAAAATTGTGTTGGAATTATTCCCTATTGAGTTGTCATTGATGTCAAAATATGACTTGGTATGCTTGGGCTATTTATTCAAGGTAGTGTGATGTGTGTATGCGCCTTGCAAATTTTATCATATGCGTGTATTATAAGTGTATAAAAGTTGACCTTTATTAAGTAAATAAAGGAGAAGATTTAATTTTAAAAATAAATATTTAACATTAATATTTAAATATTAATGTAAATATTGAAAAATCCAAATATGGATATATTTAAATTAAATATTTAAATATATTAGCACCATAATATTAATGTAAGTGGGCCGACCATGGGCGCCAAAGACCAAAAGTAGAAAGTAAAAATTGGCATATAAATAAAAGGACCAAAGTTTATTTTGGACAATAATTGGATTGAATGCCTTCAATATAGAGGAGCGATGGCGATGAAAAGATTTCATTCGAAGTATTTGATAGATATGAGCATTAGAGAAATGGGTGATGGTGAGCAGTGAAAAACCTTCATGGAACAAGAGTGGTAGATCGAAATGGTGGAAGGTTTGGGTAGATCAACTAGGCATGGCAGTGGAGAAGAATTGGAGTGGTGGAGTAGCAAAGGAGACACGATAGTGGTGGTTTTGATCGAAAACTAAGAAATATGATATCCTATCCTATCCGATTCAGTGTTCAAGGTCATTGATAAACATAATGTGCATGGTGTGGGACTGATGAGATCGTGCAAGCATCATCGAGATATATGAAGCAAAGTAAATGCATCGAAGAGATTCCATAGAGCCATAATAGTGAATGAATGCTTGGAATGCGGTGGCATGAAGACATAACATCAAATTTGGAAAGGTGATGGAATAATTTTTTATATACATGAGTGTGCTTCGATTGAATATATTTGTGTTATATGAGAGCATCAATTACAAAATAAAAGTAGATAGAGAATTTGGAGGCAGAATGAAGATGTGGCCGATTGGAGTGATGGAGTAGTAGTAGCAGCATCAGTAGCAACACAACGAAGAAGGAAAAATATAGCATGGTTGAGAATACGTGGAATGCATTTGGTTGATAATCATCAAACCAAGGAACCAATGCAATAAAGGAAAAACATTCATTTGATAGCCATTACTATAATCATGCATCTAGGAGTAGTTACTATTCTTCGATAGGCATAGTATTTTTGTAGACATATTAGCACAAAATCGATCATTGAAGATCGAGCAAGAAGAAAGCCCACATGTAGATGTCTAGCAAATAGAGTATTCAAGCACCATTAGAAGCATTATGTGCATAAGAAAGCAATGCTTAGTCGAAGAGGACTAGCAAGAATGAAGAATAATAATGTTGAAGCAAAATATAAGGTTATCAAACATACCTCAAAGTTTATGAAAACTCTAAACCGCGTAGGGTTTTGAAGACTATTAAGGATAGCACCATAGACAAATCGAGCAAAAGGAATGTCGTTGTTGCCCAAGGATTTTGACTAGTGAATATCACTAGGTTATGTCATGAAAGTGGAGTGGAGCATGAGCATTGTAGTGCATATGCCAAGGATATCTTATAATTGGAGGCTGAAAAAGACAGTGGGACTGGGTGAGAAGAAGATGTGGAGGACGATCATGATGTGAGGAGACAGACTTGATGTATAAGTTTATATTCAAACTTGGATTTGAGTGAGCACATATTAAAAGGTACAAATTATTGAACTGTATAAAGTTTGAAGACAAAGAATAAGTTTAAAAGTTTGAAAAGGAGATATAAGATTGCTAGTTTATTTTGGAGTAGAAAAGAGAAGGTAAAGTTTATTTATTTTGATTAAATTATTAAGGGAGATATAAGGAGCATTGATATTTAAAGAGTTTGATTTAATTAATCTAAAGCATTAAATATTAATTAATAGAAACAAATCCTGGATATTATTCATGTATCATTTGGCAAGGGCATGACAAGAATAGAAGGCTGAAATTCAAAATTTGAAGGTCTTGAGAAGTGCTTCATAACGTGGAAGTATAAAAGAGTGGAAGCAAGGTATTAGCGTCTCCAATTAAATATGCAAGTAAGTTATATAGTGATATACTTGGGCTACCTTAAAATTGTAATAAAAGTGAGACATGTGGAAGTGATAAACTTAATGAATGTGAAGGATATTTTGACCATTTGAATCTTCCAACACCAGTATATCATTCTCTATTTTTTGATCAATATTGGTGCCTTATGATCTAGGTTTATGCCCATGAACTTGTAAAAGGAGATTGATGTCTCTTATGGGTTGGTGCCCATAAAATTGTATAAGGGGATTGGTTTCTCCTATAAGTTGGTGCCCACAAACTTGTATAAGGGGATTGGTGTCTCCTGTGGGTTGGTAACCATAAACTTGTAGAAGGATATTTATGTCTCCTGTAGGTTGGTTCCCATAAACTTGTATAAGGGGATTGGTGTCTCCTGTGGGTTGGTGCCCACAAAATTGTATAAGGGGATTGGTGTCTCCTATGGGTTGGTGCCCATAAATTTTGTTGAAGAAAATATAAGCAATATTTTTCCATGGTTTTCTCCCAAAAGGGTGTTTCCATGTAAATCATTGTCTCTTATGTGTGTGGTGATTTGTGCATTGATTTATTCATATTATTGCAGTTATTTTTTGTAAAGAAAAGAGAAAATTTTAATCTTATAATGTTCACCCCCCCTCTCAATATAAGTGTGTGTTCCTTCGTAAAATCCTAACCACTTGAAAGAAGATCTCACAAGAACACACATGGATTACCAAGAAGGTTTTTTATCAAATAGGGATCCATTATTTGATGATACTAACTATGCCTTTTGGAGCATGAGGATGCATACCTATTTGATGGCTATTATATATGGAAATATATTATGGATGGGTTCAAACCACCTACAACACCTCCCACGGATCAAAATGGCAAGAAACCATTTGAACATAATGCCAAGGCAATGAATGCAATACTAAGTGGGTTATGTGAATCAGAGTTTGTGAAAGTCATGCAATGCACCTTAGAAAAAAAATATGGAAAAAATTACAAATAACATATGAAGGATATGACAAGGTTAAAATGGTAAAAATTCAAACCCACAAGAGGAAGTTCGAAGACTTAAAAATGAAATATGAGGAAGATATTACCAAATATTTGCTCCATGTTGATGAAATTTTCAACACCATTCATGGAATTGGAGAAAGGATTGATGACTCTACGATTGTTCAAAAAATCTTAAGGTCATTTACAATGAGGTTTGATGCAAAGACCTCAATTATTGAAGAAATGAAGGATATTAGCACCTTAAGCATGGATGAGCTACATGGAATTATTACAGCCTATGAGATGAGGATTGAAAAAGATCAAAAATCTAAATGGGAGGCCACATTTAAAGCTTCAAAGAAGACAAAGAATAAAGAACTAGATTCAAGTGAAGAATCGAGCAGTGGAGAAGAATATAAATTTGTGTGAAAAATAAGAAGGGACCAAGAAAACACAAAGGTAAGCATATTGTGAAATATTTTAATTGTGGTAACATTGGGCATTATGCATCTCAATTCCCACAAGTTGAAATTAGTAGCAGTGAAGAAGAAGAGGAACACAAGAAAAAGAAGGAATTAAAATTTTATCATGAAAAGAAAAAGTAGCATGGTCAAAGCAAGCATGAGAAGAAGATCTTTCAAAGGCACAAGAAGAGTCTTTATGTTGAGGAAGAAAGCAGTTCTTCCAATAGCAGTGATGAAAGTCTCTTCGATAGTGAAAGAGAAGAAATCCTATTTTTGGCCATGGAAGTGAAAGAAGATGCTCCTGTTGTTGAAAAACAAGAAGAGAAAGATCCAGAAGATGAAGAGGAAGCCATAGTTGACATAGAAGAGGAACTTGTTTTTTCTCTTGAAGAGTTAAAAAGGCTTAGAAAGAACTCAAGATTGAAGACTCAAGTACAAGAGTATGAGAAGACAAAGGTAAAGCTTTCACAAGATCTCACCAAATTAAAAGTGAAAATTGAAGAGGCAAAGTGAATTGAAGAACGTATGGCTAAGAAGTTAAATAAAAAAGAGTTGGAATGTGAAAAAATGGAATATAAGGTTTTCTCTCTGAGGAAGGAAGTAGAAGAATCTAATGATAAGCTACATCAGTTTGAGAAAAACATAAAAATAATGGATGATATTATCAAAGCAAAAAGATCTTCGGTTATAAATATTGGCCTTGGTTTTAAAGAAAGTCAAAAGAAACAAAATACGGAGTCAAGCTCAAAAGAAACAAAGGCATCAAAGAAAATAATTAAAGAAGAGCCTAAGACCTATGGTGATGTTTTGAGAAGTGGAAACATCAAGAAAGAAGAAAACAAAGCATCATCATGGACCAAGGACCATCACAGAAACAACAATGAGAGAACCATGCAACCATATCCTCCAAGGCAATTAGATAGGTTTCAATATTACTTTTGAGGTTATTATTTTTCATGTAACCAATTTGGTCATAAAGTTGTACATTGTAGGGTTCATGCTAAAAAATATTTTGGCTTTAACAAGCTGAATCTCAATTAATTTGTACCTCTCATAGACTACAACATCATTTGTTACAAATGTGATAATTTTGGGCATACAATTAAATGGTATAGAATAGTGTTACCTGAACTTCTGAAATCATGTAAGAAGGAGGATGGTAAAATTATTCAAAAGGATATGCCTTCAAAAGTTTGGAAAAGGGAAATGGAACAAGAAAAAGAGCATAGTAAGTTGGGAGCTTCACTCCCATATTATCATTGAATTCTCAATAAGAGTGGTAGTAAGGGGGCATTGTCAAGTGTCTTATCCTTTAGTACTAAGGAGCCTTTGCTATTGATGTCAAAGGGGGAGAATTTTTGTAAGGGGGAGCAACATGTATTTTTAGTAAGGGAGAGTAGCTTGTTAGGGGAGCAACTTTTGATCCAGTTGCAATAAAGGATAGATTCTTTGTAGGGTTGCCATCAATGACAAAGGGGGAGATTGTTGGAATTATTCCCTATTGAGTTATCATTGATGTCAAAGGCTGACTTGGTGTGCTTGGGTGATTTATTCAAGGCAATGTGATGTGTGTATGTGCCTTGCAAATTATATCATATGCATTTATTATAAGTGTATAAAATCCTACCTTTATTAAGTAAATAAAGGAGAAGTTTCAAATTTAAAAATAAATATTTAACATTAATATTAGAATATTACTGTAAATAATGAAAAATCCAAAGATCGATATATTTAAATTAAATATTTAAGTATATTAATGTAAGTGGGCATACCATGGGCACCAAAGACCAAAAGTAGAAAGTGAAAATTGGCATATAAATAAAGGACCAAAGTTTATGTTGGACAATAATTGTATTGATAGCCTTCGATATAGAGGAACAGTGATGGTGAAAATATTTCATTCAAAGTATCTGATAGATATGAGAATTAGAGAAATGGGTGATGGTAAGCAGTGAAAAACCTTTACAAAACAAGAGCAATAGATCAAACTAGTGGAAGGTTCAGGTAGAGCAGCTATGCACAACGATGGAGAAGAATTGGAGTGGCAGAGTAGCGAAGGAGACATGGTAGTGGTAATTTCAATCAAAAATCGAGGAATCCAACATCCTATCTTATCCAATTTAGTGTTCAAGGTCATTGACGAACATAATGTGCATGGTGTGGGACCAGTGAGATTGTGCGAGCATCATCGAGATATATGAAGTAGAGTAAATGCATCGAAGAGATTCCATAGAGCTATGAAAATGAATGAATGCTTGGAAGGTGGTGGTGTGAAGACATACCATCAAATTTAGAAAGGTGATGGAATGATTTTCCATATATATGAGTGTGCTTTGATTGAATATCTTTGTGTTATATGAGAGCACTAGATATGAAACAAAAATAGACAGAGCATATGGATGTGGAATAAAGATGTGGCCAACTCGAGTGATGAAGTAGTAGTAGCAGCATCAGCAACAACACAACAGAGAAGGAAAAATATAGCACGATTGAGAATATGTGGAACACGTCTGGTTGACAGTCATCAAACCATAGAACCAGTGCAATATAGGAAAAGAATTTGTTTTATAGCTATTACTATAATCATGCATCTAGGAGTAGTTACTATTCT
Organism: Wollemia nobilis; assembly: GCA_028583015.1. Classification (NCBI taxonomy): domain Eukaryota; kingdom Viridiplantae; phylum Streptophyta; class Pinopsida; order Araucariales; family Araucariaceae; genus Wollemia; species Wollemia nobilis. Next base: position 3,566,307 of record JAQPPZ010002123.1, on the reverse strand, counting down.
TCAGTAGGCATAGTATTTTGGTAGGCAGATTAGCACATAATCAATCATTAAAGATTGAGCAGGAAGAATTCCCATACGTAGACATATAGAAAAGAGAGTGTTCAAGAACCAATTAGGATGAAGAATAATAATATTGAAGAAAAATAGAAGGTTATCAAGTAGACCTCAAAGTTTATGAAAACTCTAAATCGCATAGGATTTTGAAGACTTTTGAGAATAGCACCATAGACAAAGTAAGCTGAAGGAACATCATAATTGCCCAAGGAGTTTGACCAGCGAATATCACCAGGTTGTGTCATGAAAGCAAAGTGGAGCACGAGCATTGCAACGATGATTCCAAGGACATATTCTAATTGGAGGTCGACAGAGACGGTGGGGCAGGGCGAGAAGAAGAGAAGGAGGAAGATCATTATGTGAGGAGATGAACTAGTTGTATAAGTTTATATTTGGACTTGGATTTGAGTGAGCACATATTAAAAGGTATAAATTATTGAACTCTATAAAGTTTGAAGATATAAGGAATAAGTTAAAAGTTTGAAAAGGAGATATAAGAAAAATTGAGTTGCTAGTTTTGTTTTGGAGTAGAAAAAACAAGGTAAAGTTTTTTTATTTTGATTAAAGTATTAAGGGAGATATAAGGAGCAATAATATTTAAATAGTTTAATTTAATTAATCTAAAGCATTATAGATTAATTAATAGCAACAAAGCTCGAATATTATTCATGTATCATTTTTCAAGGGCATGGTAAGTTTGAAATTCAGAATTTGAAGGGCTTGAGAAGTGATTCATAACATGGAAGTATAAAAGAGTGGAAGTAAGGTATTAGAATCTCAAATTCAATACACAAGTAATTTATCTAGTTCTATACTTGGGCTACCTTTAAAATATAATAAAAGTGAGACATGTGGAAGTGATAAACTTAATGAATATGGACATTTTTTGACCATTTGTAGCTTCCAACACCAGTATATCATTCTCTATTTATTGATCAAGGTTGGTTCCTTATGATTTGGGTTGGTGACCATGAACTCAAAAAAGGAGATTGGTGTCTCTTGTGGGTTGGTGCCCACGAACTTGTATAAGGGGATTGGTGTCTCCTGTGGGTTGATGCCCACAAACTTGTATAAGGGGATTGGTTTCTCTTATGGGTTGGTGCCCATGAAATTACAGAAGGAGATTGGTGTCTCCTAAGGGTTAGTGCCCATGAAATTGTATAAGAGGATTTGTGTTTCCTATGGGTTTGTGCCCATGAACTTGTATAAGGATATTGGTGTCTCCTGTGGGTTGGTGCCCACAATTTTTTTTGAAGAAAATATAAGCAATATTTTTTCGTGGTTTTCTCCCAAAAGGGTGTTTCCACGTAAATCATTGTCTCTTATGTGTGTGGTGATTTGTGCATTGATTTATTCATATTATTGTAGTTATTATTTTGGAAAGAAAAGAGAAAAGTTTTATCTTATACTATTCACCCCCCTCTTAGTATAAGCATGTGTTTTTTCAAATTGTTACCAGTGTGAAATTACTATTACAATTAAAAAATATTTTTTTTGTAAAAATAAAAATCCAAGGATAATTTGTTCACAACATACCTATACTCTCACCCCTCTTAGTCCCATTTATCCTTAGACTGCATCTACTTGATGTATAGGGAATCCCTATTATGCTATAAAAAACTTCTCCCAAATTTTAGCTCTAGAACTCTATAATCCTAATTAGGCATAGTAAAAATGATTTAGATTTTATCCTCAACCCATATTTCTGTACCCCCATAATCCATCCAAATCAATTTTCATATTTTCTTCTTGTTTTCAACCATTTTAATTGTGTTTCCTCAGGAATGCTAATTTTAACTCGAAAACTTGAGGGGGCACCCCAGGCTGGGGGCATAAGTGTAATTAATGTTTCCCAAAGTCCATTTTTTTGTATTGATCAAAAGAAAATTATTTTCACACCAAGCATTCTACATTAGACTATAAATCATAAAAATATTTTCTTACCTCAAAATTCAGACATCTACAACTATTTTTTATGCATTTACTATGCAATAAATACATAAAAAAGGGAAAAATATAGACACTCAATTTTTGGTACACCAAACTTGCAACAATCCACCATATAATAAAAATAGCCCAATTAATTGTTCTACCTTAAATTTTGAGTGTATATTTCTCAAAGAGCCAAATTATTAGCGACAAACTGAAATTGCTATCCTTGATAGCAATCTTCCAAATTTAGACTTTCTTGTCTTTCCCACTTGGATTTGACTTGTAATAATCAAAATAGCAAAATTATTGAATTTCAAAAGATTGTAATGAATTTTACTCAACACGCATAAGGATTTAGGAACATGTTTCTATCATGTGTCATAAATAAACCTTATCCTACCAAGATCTACAATCCCACTCTTTGGTACTCCAAATCAAAAAAATTCCATAATTTGTGATCTACCATCAAAATCATCGAGAATCATTTTCAAATCCAAATCACTTGCAATACAATCACCATTAATGTGTTTTCCTCCCTCACTAGGGCCATGAGTCTTTATAAATTCGAGCCCTAGGATTTATTCAAGCAACAAAGCTTATGGTAAAAAAATTATTGGAAGTATTACAATATTTGGTCCTATTGTAAATATTTATATTAGGGTGTGAGTTTGATTTTATTTATATAGTATATATCGATTTACTAGGGGTGAACATGTGTCATGTAATTAAGTGTGTGAGATGTCTAGTTAGGAAGTGAAGAGTTATGAGTGTGATGTGTCTAGTTTAGAAGTAGGGAGTTATATGCAATCATGAGATACTTTATCTTTATGTAATATATCATACTTATTATGTAAGAAAGTAACATTAAGAGTCAAGTTCTCCCATGATTTTTAGAAGAGAAAAAACCAATAGTCATGTAATGTAAAGAGTATCATGTATCTTTATATTGGAGACAAAGCCATGTAAAATATAACTTGAATAAGATTTGCTTTATGCATTGCTTGAGTTTTATCAATAAATATTTTAGTGTGATTTATGTGATATTGATGTTTATTTGATGGATGTATATTATTGATGATATTGATATTGATATTGATATAATTGATTAATTCTAGGAACTACTTAACGTATGAAGCATAGTGATATTTTGCTAACATTGAGTGGACTCCATGATAGCCACCTTGAGTGAAATAGCTATAGGAAGAGTGAATTATAGATATTGGAGTTTATACAATATTGGAGGAGAATAGTAAGAGAAGAATGGAGAATTAGTTGAAGATAGCTAACACAAATCTAGTGTGAATTGTAGTAAGCATTGGCAAGAAGGAATTTGAAGGAGAATGGTTGGATATATATGTGTGTCAAGCAAAAAAAGGCTCTATTTAGAATCCAAGATGAGAGTGGATGTATGGGAAAATTAAGCGAAGAGTGCATGCTACATCCCCAATCTTGAGAGAACTGAAGCACCATGGGAAAGGAAGAACATCAAAGTCCTAAGAGAATTAAAAAGCATCAAAGCATTGTTGAAAAGGAAGAACATCGAATACCAAAGAGAATCAAAGTGCAATGCTTGGGAGATATCAATCATGCACAATGATATTTTTTATCGTGCATTGACATAATGCTTCATTTCCTCATCATAAAATTTGCTACACAAATAATTAAAGAAGGAAAGACACCCTAAAAAACATCTACAAAGGAAGTGCTTATATTGAAGGTAAAATATTTAATCCTTGATTTATTTGGATATTCATGCATGCACTTATTTGGATAATATTCTATTTTTGAGGTGGATTCATCTATTTGATTATTAGGAGACATAAGACATTGATTAATTAAATATTATGGAGTGATAAGAAGAACTAATTAAAATTTGAATGATCGAGAGTTATAAGTAGATGAAGTTAAGTGAATTTATGAATGAAGAGAATGAATTAAAATTGATTGAGTGAGTTGATAATTGAAATGGAGATATAAGAAGTTTATTGATTAAGAATTTGAAGAATAAAAATTGATATTTTTAATTAAATTCAATTAATTGAATGAAGAAAATTATTTGATTGAAATTGAAAGGAGGAGAAATTATTTGATTGAAGAAGAATATAGTTAATTATGAGAATGAATTAATGAATTGATGATGGAAAGAAAATTGAATTGATATTTGAAATAAGGAAGTAAATTGATGAATGTTAAAATTTGGAGATATAAAAATGAAAAATTGAATTGATGAAACAAATTGATTGAATTTGAAGAATTGAATCATTGTAAGATTGATTTATTAATTGAGAGATATAAGAAGAAATAATTTGATATTGAATTGATAAAATTGAAATTGAAGGGAGAATATTAAAATTTGAAATTGATTTGAAGATTGAAATTGATTAAAGAAGAAAAAGAAGAAAATTTGATTTGATTGAAAAGAATTGAAATTTGAGATAAAAATTTGAAATTGAGAAAGTGAAGATTGAAATTGAAAAATTGAAGAAATAATTTTAGAGATAAAAGGAATTCTACAAAATTTAATAATAATAAGATTATGAAACATTGATTGAAAATTGAAAAGATAATTGAAGGAATATTGAAATCAAAAAGGAAAAATTGAATTTGGGAGCAATAAGGAATCCCACATCAAAGGAATTAAATTTGTTCAAAATGAGTACATCAAGATCATACAGATTTAAAGGACTAGGCTTCATGAAAATAAACTTTCAAAGACAAATATATTGCCATAGACATGTAGCAAGATATAATAAGCCATGAGAAATACAATAAAAAACAAATATAGAATATGGAGATGATTCATGGTACATTGATTCAAGGGCAAGCCATCATATGATAGGAAATATTTATTGGTTCGATTCAATTCAAGTTAAAACAAATATACCAATGAAGATAGTAGATGATAAGATTTATCATGTATAGGGATCAAGAAATGTTACTCTTAGCCTACCATATTCTAAATGCACATTAGAAGATGTATTGTATGTTCCTAGCATAGCAAATAATCTCATCTTAGTATCTCAATTGCTTAACAAAGGAAGAACTGTGGAGTTCAAATACATTAATGGAAATAAGAAATGTCTCATTAAGAGATAAAATAAAATTGAAGCCATGGGATCTCACAAGAGTGGGATATTTGCATTGGATGTGATAGAAATATCACAAAAAAATTTAAATCAAAAGTTTCCACAAGAGCAACATCAAAAGAAATATTATATTGAACATAAAACCTTTATGGAAAAAGAATATAACAATATAACTTCTCTAAAAAGAAATGGGAAATTACCAATGCAACAAAATCAACATTACAAGCAATGACAAAGCCAAAACTGGAGGATGAATACAAGAGGAAGAGATTGAGAGATTGAAGACCATCATACACAATCATGTAATATGGGGGGTGTTGGAGGTATTCCATTATTTGTTCCCATTGTAAATATTTAGATTAGGGTGTAGTTTGATTTTATATATATAGTATGTGTCAAGTTAGTAGGAGTAAGCATGTGTTATGTTATCAAGTGTGTGAGGTGTCTAGCTAGAAAGTGAAGAGTTATGAGTGTGATGTGTCTAGTTTAGAAGTACAAAGTTATATTAAATCGTGATATACTTTGTATTTTACGTAATATGTGAGACTTATTATGTAAGAAGGGAATATGAGGGGTCAAGTTATCCCATGAGTTTGAAGAGAGAAAAAGCCAAGAGTCATGTAATGCGAAGAGTGTCATGTATCTTTATATTGGAGACAAAGCCATGAAAAATGTAACTTAAATAATCCTTGCTTTATTCATTGCTTGAGTTTTTAAAGCTTTCAATGTAATTTATGTGATATTGATGTTTATTTTATGGATGCATATTATTGATCATATAAATATTAATATAATTTATTGATTTTGGGAATCACTTAACCTATGAAGCATAGTAATATTTTTCTAACAAAAAATTTGCTAAATTCTCTTATCTAACTTTATTACATTAATTGTCATGTATATGTAATTATTATATTTTTGGGGATGTTAATTATTTTAAATCATATATGGGCGAATAGAAATATCCTAAGAGAATTATAAGATGAAAATTTTATGTTGAAGGTGAAATACCAATAAATGAAACACTAAAGGGTCTCTTGAAACTAAGAGACACCATATTGTATGAATATGCATGCTATACATAAGTTCATGCAAGTGAGATTATTATATTATTGTGATTAAAATTGTTGCTCGTTTCTATTGATTCTAATATTTGGTATCAAAGAAAGGTTCCCATTGTATTCACTTTCCATATTGTTTTGCTTATAATCTCTCAAGCCATGATTTTATCCATGAAAGAGTAATTCCTAGCACATGATCACTGAATTTATAAATGGTCTATGATACGAGTCCCACATTTTATTAATAGCTGCAAGTTCTCCATATGAGTCCATTCCCTAGATATTTATTTAATGAATTATCAAAGAGAATATTTTGTGAATCATTAAAGGTTTTAACATCGAAGTGGTTGAGTCTGGCTGACATAAGCTAGCATAAGTGCCATTACATGTTGCAAAAACTCCTTTTTATATTTGAATTTTCTAGTTAGAAAATGTCTTGATTGGTGCCCCAAGCCAATTTCACACAATTGTATACAAAAAAAATATTTATTTAGGCTGTATTTTAAGTTGTAGTGACTCCAAATTGATTTATTTTTATAGAAAATATTTATTTGGGTACTAGAGGTACCTTAAATAAGATCTGATACTTGGAAATTGTTTATTGTGATTTGATTCGACGAAGATGAGCTTCCAAGATTTCCTATAAATTGTATTTTGCTTGCATGTAATGATGGCACATACAAAAAAATTTAGTAGGAAGAGTACACATCTTGAGATTTGGTATTTTTTTAGAGGAATCAGAATAGATGCCTACAAATTATAGCTAGAGGTTGTAGAAAATGTAAAGCAAAAAACAATAGTAGAGCAACCACATTGAAGTCCCACAAGTGAGAGCAAAAATCTATTGTAATTACAGAAAAATAGTAATGGATAGGTGTAATCATACTAACACATGTGTAATACACATACATTAGTGTTTTATTTTGGTTAAGAGATAGCCATACAAAGTGGTACAATTTTAGAAAGTGGATGATCAAATACTCAAGTGAGTAACTAAGCTAGTATGGTGTGAAGGGTAATGCAAAGATGCTCCATAGTGAAGGTCTTAGGTTAAATTATGTTGCTTTTTTTCTTTTTTACAGGATTAAAAAATAAATATATCTGCATGAACTGCTAAAGTGAAGTGAAATATTCTTTAATAAAAATTAGATAAGAAAAAAATTAAAAAAGAAGAAGAAAAATAGAAAAAAAAAAATCAATAAGAGTTATTGTGAGTCAAAAAATTTATAAAATTTTAAATGTTTTATTTTAGTATGTTTTTTATAAACATTGAGTCAAGAATCATGTTCTCCTAGTATATAGTGTCTAAATGTGAAAATAATCATAGTTGTAATTAGTCAAATATCAAGGAATTATATTGAAAAGTTGTTATGGTCAATTAAAAAAAAATGAGTAAAAAATAATGAGTTATAGTGTGGTGAGGAGTCATTATATTTTGGAGTGTCAAAATAATTTATAAGTTGTCAAAAGAGTTCAATGTTGCTCTATGGTTAAAAATCAATATATTTTAGGTCCTTATTTTTTTAAAGTAATTTTGTACATAAAAATCAAAACATATGTTTTGCACAATCACAGTGTTTGGTATAAACTATGCCTTTGACTTGTATTTATAGGTAATGTTGTTGAATTAAGTTATTGTGTCTAAATTCTAATATAGTTTCCATAATTATGTCTAGGAATCAACCCTACAAATCATAAATTAGGAATAAGGACACATTTTTGTCATATTTTATTTCAATTCATTCATTTCCCTATTCTTCATTATTGTTAAACATAAATTCTAAAATTGAGAAAATCTAAGTATATAGGGAAGTTACACCAATGTATGAGAATTTTTATTTTAGAAGGTACCATTGATAAAAAAATCCATTTCAATACTACCTTGGTGCCACATATAATTCTCTTTCATGTACCTTAAGTTCTCTCTCACATATTATTGCATATATCGAGAGGACTAGCTTCTTCCACATACCCATGGGTATATAGGAAGGATGGTCATATCAAAAGATTTGATATATATGGTTGGTGATATATAGAAAATGAGACCATGAAACCTCACCATTGTATCCCAAATACTACAAGAAGAAGTTTTCATATGGAAAAGGCAAAAAGAAAATAAGTCAAGAAGCAAACATAAGTTTTAAAGTATGTGACATCAAATTATGATTTCCAAGAAGCTAGTGAATGTGGAGAGAAGAAAGTTGTAAGTTCAAGAGTGTGTGATACTAGATAAGGATATTTATTTACTAGAAGATAAATATATTAATGAAGATAGACAATTCTTAATACTAAGGAGTTATTTGCAAATATTTCTCAAAGACATTGATGTTTGTGAAGATCTCAAAAAAAGTTATATAATCCCTATAGCTATTGTGACGATAATTTACATGGAGTTATTCACTCTTGAAATTTATAATAATAAAAATAAGGGTTAAATAAATAAAATGTTGGACCTCAAGCCTATGATGGTATATTCTTGTAGTGACACAAGTGATCTCAAGCTCATGTTAGAAAACATTTTTTGTGAGACAAGTAACCTTATCAAAAGCATAGATTTTGCTTGTGATACAAGTGATTTAAATCCTATAGTGGAAATTTTTTGTTGTAATATGAGTGATATTATACATTATACAAGGGGTAAATATATCCTATGATACCATTGATTTGAATATTTTTGGTAAGAGAAGAGTTTCTTTGTTGAATATGAGAATCATGATTTCATTGACTGTGTTGGTTTTGTTAAAGGCCATGATGTTGAAGACTATAATGATGATGAAGAGTTTGAGTGTTTGAATATTGTTGTTGGTGTCGACCATGAAAAAGGCCATGTTGATGAAGGATATCATTGCAAATAAATGAAGTGTTTTAAAAATAATACAAAAGGAATTGGTTCAAAAATAATGAGAAAAATGAGCTACAATGGTACGGGTTTGGGAAGATATGGGAAAAGTATGAAAATACCTCTAATGCCAATTAAAGTCCAAATAATGAAGGCCTTGGATATGAAGGAAAATTCAGAAGTAGTGACACAAAATTTGTGAAGAAATAATCATATACATAAGTTTCTAGAATAAGTTATTGTAGTCATTGTAAAATATTTAGATATATGATAGCTAGGTGTCAGTTTTTACATCCTTGTGATATTTGTGGATGTCATAATAACTCCCAATGAAAGTGTTGGCACAAATATAAAGTGACCAAAAAAATTCATATAAATTGTGGATGGATAAATATATAATAATGGGATAAAATAAAAGAAATGTTGAATGGTTTTTACAAAAGAAGACCAATTTTGTTGAATAAGAGAAATATAAGTTTTCCAATAAAGCATTGTAATCTTGGGAAACTTGAGATACAAAATTTCTACATCAAAATACGACTTAAGCTATGCTAGAAAAAATATTTAATGATAGGTACTACATTATAATATGACACAAGCTATGCTTATAAATCCTACAATGATAGAGCCTATAGAAGAATATGACCCAAGCTATACTTGAAAAGCTTGTAGTGATAAATCCTATAGAAGATTATGAATAGATGGTATTTTTCTAGAGGTAATGACCTAAATATAATTCTAGAGGTTAACCTAAAGGTGATGATGATACAAAGAAAATGACCTAGACGTAGGGACCCAAAGGTGACCTAGAGGTGAAAACCTAGAGGTAATAACCTAGAGGAAGACCCAATGACTTACCAAAGAGAAAGAACTAGCAAAGATTACTTAAAGTAGAGTAAAAAATAATAGAGCCAAAGCCAACATAGCCAAAGCACAATTATAGCATACTACCCTTGGAATTGTGGGGTTAATGATCTTTATACCAAATAATGCAATAAGGGGGATGCTAGAATTTATTACATTATTTATTATCATGTAAGTATAATTATTATATTTTAGGGGATGTTAATTATTTCATCTTATATGTGGATGAATAGAAATATTCTGAGAGAATGAGAAGATGGAAATTTTATGTTGAAGGTGAAACACCAAAGGGTCTCTTGAAACTAGGAGACACCATATTGTATAAATATGCATGTTTTACATAAGTTCATATGGGTGAAAAATAATATTATATTATTGTGATTAAAATTGTTGCCTACTTTCGCTAATTCCAACATCTCTCCACACTATTAAGTCCACATTTCAAGCATTCTAAGAGGTTATTTGGATACTATAAGGGGAGAAGAAAGGGAAGACAACCTATAGTTGTTCAATTGTATTTTCTCCTTCTTCTTTATTTTCTATTGAATCTCATTCATATTTTCCCCTAGCTCATATTTCATGCTCTTTCTTGTGTAGTTATTGCATAGATATTTTATCTCTACTAGAAGTGGGTTATAGTTATATTTTTATCCTTGCTACCTCTAATTTTATATCTTTTTGCTTATATTGGAACTAATATTTTATCTTTCAAGGATTTGACTTTACCTTCATAGTGATTTTAGACACTCACAAAGGTACCTATCCTCATGGAGATATAGCATGCCCATATTAGATTACACATATTAAGCCTCTACTCTTTATCTTCATATATTTATCATAGGAGAGAAATCATTGCCTATCCTAGTATAGACAATGATTTAATAGCATGCATTTTACCATAGATTCTAAGAACCAACTTTCATTCTTGCAATATTTTTTTAATTTAATAATATATTGTTTAGCATATTACATCTATCTTTGATCATTTTTTTATAAATATAGGTATTTTATCTTTCTATTTTATCTAAATATAACCAAATCATTGCTTGTCTGCTTATAGGTAGTGATTTCACCACTCATATTGTTATCATAGATTTTACATATAGTTTTTAGTTTCTATTGAAACTAGGGGTCTAATTAACCAAGCCATGAAGTCTACCATGTCCATTAAACTGGGTAAACCACAAACATTGATCTTTGTTGTCAATTTTTATTGTTTTATAGGTCTTTTGTAAAATCACTGGCGGTCTAGTTCCAAGCGGTAATTTTTACCAACAACGATTTTGCTTACAGGTAATGATTTTTCCTCCCCATGCAACCAAGTACCTCTGCTCTAGAAATTGCAATTTTTATTTGTAGAATACATTGCCTGTTGTTTTGTCTCTCTAAATTTTTTTATTTTCTTTAATAAAAGGAAAAATTAAGAAGCTTAGTGTAGCATGAATACCAAAAGGTATCTTTTATTTTCTTTATTTTAGGAAATAAATCAAAAGGTATATAATTGCATTAGGGTAGTATTCATTTACTACATCTCCTCCTTGAACCCTTGCCTTTGAAAAGGAAATATTTATTATTCTTGTAATAATTTAAATAAAAGTATTTTATAGAATAGAATGTTGTGTGCCTACATTATTTGGTTTTATTGCATCTTGCATTTTTATCATGATTAGGTTTTATAAGGTCTAGGTTAAGAATATTTTAAGGCAAAACCCCTAGGTGTTTGTAATTAACATATAATACATAGTTTAGATTTCCCCATATACACATACATACATAAAAATATTGAGAGTAAGCCAAGGAAATTAGGAGCTCTTGAGAAGTTCTCTAAAATCCTCATGGCTAAAAAAATCAACTATCATTAGTCATCAACTTACTCAATCCAAATACATAAAAGTAATTCAATACATTTCTAGAGATACTATCATTATCTTTATTCATTGGAACTAGTAGTTATATTTTCATGTGTATGTATTAAGAGTTGCAATTGATGTTATTTTAGCCCATCCAAAATATGACTAAGACCATGTAGTGGCACTATGTAGTAAGAAGTTGGTTCAAGAAAAAAAGAATTACACAACCATTGAGATAAAAGTACTCAAAATAGGGATATGCATTACAAGTGTTCAAGAACTATATCTTATGCATTATTTATATTTTATGTTGATCATTGTAGATACCTAAAATGGAACCAAATTTTTCTCAAAAACACATCATGAATGAAACCAAATTTATCAAGCATCATCCAAAACTATCAAAATAAAACCTAGCATAACACATATAATGTATTAAGACTAAATCAAGCATAAACACTAAATAATTTCAATGTTTCATAAAAGTATTCTAATATCACTTCAACATCATATAATAGCTCAATCTAATTTGTCTAATCAAATCTTCCCATATTTTCACCTTTATCATTAACACAATGTTATTGTTAGTCACACTATTGAATTAGTATTTTAACCACACTATAAATAGTGCAACCACATGTTTGAGTTACTATAAATAGTGCAACCACATGTTTGAGTTACTATAAATAGTGCAACCACATTTTTGATTTAGGAACAACAAAATATTAAGTAGTTAACTAATCACTTCAATACCATTCAAGCTATTCATGCCCTATTTTAAATGACTCGTTTTCTAATCATGAATTCCAATTCCTTTTATCTCCCTTGATCAATCCTTGTTAACGCATTACCAATCAATTTAGCTACCACTTTACACTTTTACCTACTCTATAGCTACCATATATTCCTCATCTTGGATCATGTTCTTTTTTGTTTGGAAACTTATCAGTAGACTTATGCGATTTTATATAGGATAAGAAATCAAAATGAAAAATTAAACAAATTGAACAAAAATTAACCTAAGAGAAAGAATAATTATCCCTTATAAGATCATGAGGAAAAAAAAAAAATAGGAAATACTAAGAAATTTTATTATTGCCAATATTTTCTAAGAAAGTGACGTTTTGCAAGCGGAGATTATGCCAAAATATCATAAGATATTTTAGAAAGCTTTTGTCAAACAATACTACATCATTCTAACTCTTCCTTTCATATCATTAGAGGAGTATTTTAACTTGTTATCTTCTATTTTATATTTTAATATTAGTTGCATATGGGTTCTCTTTTTAGTTTGGCATTTTGTTTAATATTTATTATTTGATAATTGTATTTATCTTCTTTTAGATAAAGGTTTATCTGGCTAAACAACTTTATTTTATAAATCTATGTTTTATAACCATTCTATATGAGTTGTAGGTCATATGAAGAAGGTTCAATGATTTGATATTGGACTTTGATTGGAATTCTAAAAATGCTAATATTTGGGTAATTGCTTCTATAAACACAATTTTAATTTTATTAACATTGCTTGTTGCCTATATTTTTTGTATATCCTAAGAGAGGAAATATCTAGTTACAAATAAGCCAATGGTAGTCCTTACTATCTATTTTAGGCATAGTATAATTCATCTATATAAAATATTTTATATGATTTTCTACCTTTAGACCAGCCTTAAGAGATTCATTGATTAGTTATTTTGTAGTTTCAATCAAGTAATATAAATATCATAGGTAATTATTATCTTCATCAAAGAGACTTCTATTGAGTATCAGTATTTCCATTCTCTGTATATTAGGATTGCATATCATATTAGCTTGTCAATTTATCATTTCTTGTATCTCTATGAGTAGTGTAGTTGGGTACTTATGCTATCTATAGTAACATTTACTACACCAAAAATAATTTTTGCTTTGGAAAATTTTACAAGTCAACCTCGATGGGAGGAAAACTAGTAGAAGACAAGAGGTTGTGGGAGTGCGATGCACCATAAATTTTGCAATCCATGGTGGGCACTAATTTTATAGGTGAAAGCAATGATAAAGTCTTGGAGCTACACACACTGTTTGATCTTATTAATCAGCCCCAGGTATTGATTTTGCACAAAAGAGCTTTAATAAAATATCGAATGTCATGTAGGTCATCTAATATTATTGATAAAATTATAGGCGTTTATTTACAAAGAAAATAAAATTTCAAAGGTAGCAAAGTAACGTGCACCATCGATTTTCAAGATCAATAATAAGCACTAGTTCTACAAGGAAAGGGTTTGACATTGTGTAGGCTATTTGATCTTATCGATCAATGATAGGAACTATTTTGAAATGTTAAAAGCCACAAAATTCCTAAAAAAATACATGGATATATGATGGAAATTTCTTCTAGAGAAGAATAAGGGATGAAGTCAACAAAGTAGCATAGGTTGTTGATCCCATTTGATCAAAATATGAGTGTTGATCCCTAGAAAAGCACATAAAAAGGAAGCTTCAAAGTTTTGTGGACCATCAATTGTTCATCTGATGGCTTGTGTCATTTAAAGAACTAATATAGAAACTTGTCATTTATTAAAGTATGAGACACATTGCAAATGCATTGATGAATTACAAAAATATAAGTATTTGTACCATCAAGATACACATCTAAAGAAGATCCACCATCAATCTTAGGCAAAAATAAGATCCAATAGTTAATGGATATTTGAGGAAGATGTTGAGACATTTAGATCATGATGGTTTATAATTTTTTGATGGTGATGATCAAAAAATCATGGTATTTTAAAAACCAAGAAATGAAAGTGTCAAGAGAAACCCCTAATATTGGCTGATACCATTGCATCAATAATCCATAAAAGATTCAATTTCAAAGCTTATATCAAATAAGACCCATTGTCAATCTAGGATAGGTAGAAAATATAATGTTCTACAAGGTTTTGAAGGAAATGTTGAAGCATTTGTGTCATGGATTCATGACAATCATCTAATCTTAGAAATTGATGGCCCATGTCATCTCTAAGAACTTTCCAACCATGATAAAAGTGACCTTACCATTAGTTAAAGCACAACAAAGTCAACAATCGGAGACTAATTATTCCATATATGACTAATCTCATGATAATTTCCCATATGGCTATCACATAGTCTCTCCACTATATTAAGAAGGAATCAATGGTCAAGATCAAATCAAAGCTAGTATGATAGCTTGCATGAGTTGTGAGAAGATGCAAGCAATATAACTTTGGAAAATATTTCCAACCTTATGATATCAATGTTCGATAGCTTGGGAATAATAATGTAGGTAAAAAAGAATATTGAGAGGATTTTTATAGTTTTCCAATCAGTAGGTCATAATTTTAAAATAAAGTGGAAATGCTCTTTCAAATTTTGTTGCCAACCTTTAACCTTCCATAGAAAGGAATACTCATGACAAGTAAGCACCTTTTTTACAAGTGTGTATAAGAGAAAATACACCATAAAAATAAAAATATACAAATATTGATAACAAATAAATATTTTCAATATATTTGATATTGACAAACTTAATATTTTACAAATAGGCCTTTTTAATTACAATCGACCTCCCAAAATGAAGGATTTCCTTTGACCAGTAAGATCTATGGTGTCGCAAGTTATCTCCTTGATAATAAAATAGGTTGTAGGAGGGTCTATAAGGCATGTTTATTGACCTCCTAATATTTCATGCATATCCAATACCTACACACAAGCTCACAATGACAACATCAATATCGTATACGGGGCCTTTCAAGATAAGGCCCTAAATCATGAAAAAGGAATATGATAGATTACAAAACCAATTTCATAGTGGTTTATATTACTAAAAATTATTAAATTTTTTTTGTATAACTTCCTATTTATGTCATAAATATCCCCTCAAAATTTAGCATCAATCAAAGAAAAACTTGCAATCTACACACAAAACAAGTCAAGCAATTTTTGACTAAAAATATGCACCCTACTACAAATTTTTAGAGGGTTTAAAGTTGGGTTTCCACTAATCATAATGGTTTTAAATTTTATGGAGACATCCTATATTATTGAATTATTATTACCTCAAAATTTTATGGCTATTGGATCTCATATCTAAAATCTACAGACAAACAATTCAGGCAATTTTTAACTAAAAATATGGACCTTGATTGCAAGTTTTAGAGGGTTGACAATTTGGTCTATCCTACCCAAAATGGAGTGAAATTTGGTGGATTCCTCCTTTATGATTTTGGTAATATTGACTAATAATATCAGATAAATAAAATCCTAGATGAGGAATTTATTCCTAAAATAATGAGGGAGGTTTAGGATGGATTTTACCTTTCCTAGACATGTTTTGGAGCCTCTAATGATTCGGTGCACTGCTGGATGTAACCTACAGGTGTGGATGAAAAAAAATATTAGAAAAAATTACCAAGAGCCTACATGTTTTAATTATTTGAGCTCTCTAAATGGTAAGCCTATAATCACAATGTCAAAACATGTATACAACAAATCAAATAAAATTTGAGCAAAGCTTCACTTTGATTCTTGTGCACACATGAAAAATGAAATGGAGACCTATTTGTAAAGTCTCGCATGGGTGGAGTATTGTTATGAGGATTGAAGATATTGGGTGACAAGTGTGATGGTTTCATGAGAGATGAATCTTATATATTTTCCACTTGGATGGAAAAATGTACAACTTTCTCTATTTGGGCTATGAAACATTATGATGCATTATAACATACCTCACTAATGCTCTTTTTGTGGAGAGATTCCTCATCCATAAAAAAATATGTGATTAATTAATGTGCTTGGGTGGAGGTAATACTCACCCATGTGCATTAATATGCTTAAAATATAAAGGAAAGAGGGTAAATAATGCCAACCAAAATTAATATAAACTAGAGTGGTCTAATGATGACCGTGGTCAAGCGCAGGAAGGAGCTTACGTGGGTCAAATGGCTAGAATAGTAAATATTAAATAATTTATAAGGTTGAAATATATTAATAAAATAATTGTACACATTATTAAATATTAATATTAACCATTGCAAATGTGACACTTTTTAGGTGTCTACAGATACCCCTTTTTATACCACACTGTGTGAAAACATAATATGGTGCAAAAACTGATGATATTGACTGTTGGATTGATGATGGATAGCAAAAATTATTGGTGAATGATTAAAGTGACTATTTCCTTGAGGAAGGTGATGCAATATTATCTGAAATCAAGAACAATGTAAGATTCCCCAATCATGGAAGCAATAAATATCCTTGAATCTTTGCTTTTGACAGATTGAAAAAAATCAGTTTGATTATAATTTTGAGTGTTGGAATCAAGGTTTTGATTAGAAATTTAATTTTTTTTAAAAATAGAATATAAGTTATATTATTTTACCTAATAGATAGAGGTTTAATGATATCCTTGAGCAAAGGTTCTTGGACACATGTGACTTCAAAATTGGGTGTTTGCATGCTAAACTGATTTGAGATAAAATTCATGGATACTTGTCAACCCCCTCAAATGGTGAGTGGATGGTGAGAAATGAGTGATGAACATTATCTGATTGACAAATTATAGATGAGAATCACAACATGGAAGAAGAAAATATGCATAAAATGTGATTTATGGGTCAGTTACAAAATCTGTAAGTTTATTTATTTTTATTTATTGTGCAAAATTATTTTATGTTTTTTATAATGATGTGATGTGTTATGAAGTGATGATTAGGTATGATGATGTATTATGATGTGATATATATATATATATATATATATATATATATATATATATATATATATATATATATATATATATATATATATATATATATATATATATACATATATAGATTTTTGGTGTAAAATTTTGTATGTTTTTTATGTGATGTGTGATGACTTGATGTGAATTTGATTATGATGCATAGATGGATATAGTGATTGAAATGAGATGCATGTGAGGATTCTCATGATATATGGTTATATTTATGACATGATAAATGTGATGAACATGAAATGCAATGATTATGAAATTATGCATGCAATAATATGCTAGGATAAATGTATTTTTGATATTTGTTCAAAAATATTTATCAACACATTGCTTACTCGTGAAGTGACTGATTAATCAAGGGCATCAACACAATGGTATTGACATAACTATGAAATGGAATGGAGTAAATGTAATACTATGAATATGGGGGATACATAAAATATATGTACAAAGGGGACATGATTTGTTAGTTTGCCTATCCTATGAAAGTAAGGATCAACAAGTGCTTTCAGGAAGCTCAAACACCCTAGTGAGATTGATAAAACTCATCTACTGATCAAATAAGTGCTTGAAGATACTAAGACCAACAAGAGGAGTCAAGTTTCTCAGAGACCAATGTGTGTGTATTGATGTTCATTTCAAATTTTAGGAGAGGTAGGACTAACCAATTGTAAATCAAGCTATTATAATCAAGTCCATATGTAAGCGGATATAAGTCTATACAAAAGAAGGTTTCTAATGTGATAGACATGTCACCACACGAGAGCATACTTCACTGCTAATAAAGTGTCTATATCCTTGATGGATATAGCCCCATAATACTTAAATGTTGATCCATTGCTAGCTATGAATTTACAGACCCAATGGATGCATCTAAAATCCTCTAGAAGCAATGATAATTGGTAGCATTGATGGTGCTCTTTTTTTTTCTTTTTTTGCAATATGGATCCTTGGGGTCATATTATGGCATGATAGAATGACTAGGAGAAACCGTTTACTTTATGGTTTAAAAGCTACGCATGGCTTCATATTTCCTAGACTCAAAATATGATTAATATGTGAAATACACATGGTCTCAAGGAAATTTGATGTAACCAAGAAGGTCTGTAGCACTCAAGGAATAAATAACTTTCAATGTAGGCTGACTAAGATATTAGGTATGGTTGAATGACCAAAAGAACCCAAAGATTCTCCAAACCTACAAGAGGAAAGAGATAAAGCATGAAAAATTATGAATGATGGACATAGTGGATGTAGTGACAAGTGCATATAAATATGTTATACAATTATTACTATGAAGGCACCTTTGATTAACACGACCAAAATCCTTTGTAATGATGGAAGTTAAAATTAATTGAACAATTATCAAAATAACATTAAGATAAAAATAAAAATGCAAAATGCAAAGGGTAATGAGCTGGTGGTGGCATGAAAAATGATATAGAAGGAATGAGAAAGAAAAGAAAGAGAAAGAAAATAAAATGAAGAAAGAGGGAAAAGGGGAAGTGGAAGGAACACATTAGTCCATGGTATGTAGCTGCTCAAAGCATAACCATACAGTGAGAAGTGATGTGCAAGGAATGAGAGAAAAATAAAAATAAGAAAGAGGACATGAAGTGGAGGTGAACTAAATGAAAAGAAAAGAGTGTATGTGACATGATCTAGTTGATTGATTGATTGTGCATGTTATTTTTATTTGATTTTTTTTAAATTGATTATGTACAAGAAGATAGAGTTGAATATGAGATAGGTGTAAAATGTAAGCAATTGAAGGATGATGATGGTGGTTGATGATGGATGCAAGGGTAATAGAGTGACATTTGAGAAGAATATGTAATATTATATCGAATTTTGATCAATATGAGATGCCCTAGTAATGGAAGAGAAAAAACATTTAAACCTTACTATTGAAAGACTATTGAGCATATTGAAGTGTGGAAAATGAGTCGTCCATATGGTAGGTATCCTCATGATGCTATAATTAATTATAGGTGGTAGATCATTTTTACCACCATGATGGAGCATAGGCATGTAGACCCTTACAAACATAGGCATGGAACATAGCAAATTAAAGCTGACTAGAGTTTTTGTTGAGAGAATAAATTATGTATTTTGACTCGACAAAGTAGGGTTCATGATGATCTCAGGAAAGGTTCTTGGATAGACATTGATTCTAAGAATGGTTGTTGGGTATTTATCAAAATTTGTGACAACATTGAGTGGGTAGTATCGTCCAACTCAAGGGACAAGGTGATTTAGGATGGGTATGACTTGGGTGGATGAATTTGATGGGTAGGTATGTGCGATATGTAGGTGTACAAAAGAGGCAGAATTATTAAGAGGAGAAAACTAAATTAGAAATGGACCATTGAGAGGGTATTATATGGATGAGGTAGTTAATTCCCCATGATCTAGTAGATCTTGTACTAGACACTAAAAATATAGACATTCCTTGATGCCATGACCCTTTTGACGGTGGTAGATGCAATAGTGATCTTCTTTATAGAATTTAGGTTTGCTCTTGTTGATTTTCTTTGGATGGATGTAAGTTAAGGAGATCACTTTTGTATCATTTAATCATTGGAAGATACTAGAAAATGGCTTTGATATGGGTATCCAAGGATGATGTAGGCAATAAGAATACTAAGGTAGATTGGGGGGTAGAATGAAGAAGGTGGAGTGGAAAAGGATTGGAGTGTAACATAGAGGCTCATCAATGGCTTAGTATGAGTTTAAGGGTGGTGATTTGATCTCAAAGTTATTGCAATATAACTGGTGGTGGATTTAGATTAGGCAAGATATATGGGAATGGTTGGATGTGATGGTGAGGATTAATTTGGGAGGGATGAGGAAATTAAGGAATCAAAGGTGGATGAATATGATAGGGTGAGTGATGAGGTTGTTGGGGTTGGACTGTGTAAGGGGTATGAAGCAAAGGATAAGGTGTGCAACAAGGTGGTAAGATTTGGGATGCATAGGGGATATGAGGTCAAAGGTGAGATTTTGTAAGAAGAGGTGGTAGATGTGGTGTTAGGAGAACAGGTGGTAGAAATGGTGTTGGAAGAAGAGGTGGTAGATATGGTGTTGGAATAATAGGTGGTAGATATGATGTTGAGAGAAGAGGTATAAGATATGAGGGGGATTGAAATGAGGAGTTTTTAATGGTCTTCTTGTGATAATGATTGGGTGATATGGTTGGAGGGGCCTGATGCATTAGGCCTAATAATGAGGACCATAAATAATCCATGGCATGAGGGGAGGAAGAATGGTAGGGCAAAAATAGTCTATGCAGTAAGGTAGGGGGAGTCTCCTTAAAAAAAATTGGAGGAACCTTGGGTGGATGGGAGATTTTCCCATAATCTAAGGTGTCAAAAGAAAGGGCATGGATGGTTGCAACTTGGAGAAATTTTAGAGGAAGCAAATAAGCATTTTTAGGATCGATATATTCCTCAAAATCATCATCCTTAGGATCAAGAGTAAGACATTGGAGGTAATTACTAAGGAGGAATATTGATGAGATTTTATGATACCCTCAACTAGATTTATCCTTTGGTAGCTAGTAGATAGGATGGACAATAGAGCACAAACCCTGTTCATATCGATCAAGGCCAAATCTGTGCCAATTGAAATATTGGAAATATTTCATGACAAAGGATAATTTGGAAATATAATTGATGTTATTGCAAAATCACACTATAGACTTGATAGAAATAGGTGGCTTTGAGGAAGCATCAAGACCCCCATAGACAAAGTTGGTATAATTAGTGGAATAACCAATGGGGGTGACTCAACAAATAGTTAAGGGATTGTCATAGGGATGACCAAAATCCTTAACTAACTTGATAGCAAGGGGAGAGACAATGACTGTATGGAAAAAATACTCCTCCTAGCCAATATTGGACACCTATACAAAGACAGAATGGGCTTCTTAATGGAATGAGTAGAGGGGAGACTCTGAGTGAGATAGCTTGGAAGAAGTGGAGGTAACAATAATAAAGGATGAGATCTCAGGTAGGGTGGAGGAATGGGATGGTGGTGTGGATTGAGAAGATGGAAAATTGGAATAGGCATTGGATTGAGTGGTTTGAGAAGATGATGTAATAGTAGGGAGAGAAGAAGTAGTTGGAGTAGATGACATAAAAGGTGAAGCTAAGGAAGCTAATTCGGTAAC
This sequence comes from Wollemia nobilis, assembly GCA_028583015.1. Taxonomy (NCBI): domain Eukaryota; kingdom Viridiplantae; phylum Streptophyta; class Pinopsida; order Araucariales; family Araucariaceae; genus Wollemia; species Wollemia nobilis. Next base: position 3,544,686 of record JAQPPZ010002123.1, on the reverse strand, counting down.
CTGTGTTATGGTGGATACGAAAGTATATGGAGGGGAATTTTTTAGTTGAAATTCATACTAGATAGTGCATTTATCCCAAGACTAATGATCTTGAGGAGTGGTAGAGGGGATGGATGAAGAAGGATGAGAGTGGTCATAACTTATTATGCCCACAAAACCTTGGTAATATGGGACATTGTTGATGTGATTAACATGATTTGAAAGGGTTGTAGAAGTTGTTGCACCATTATAATATTGTGTGGTCCCATATTATGGTAAAGGATTTAGATAAGTTTCAAGGTTTTGGTTAGGAGGGGCTAAAGTATTATCAATGATAATATCCCCTTGATCAATCATATATTTTACTAGGTTATGGAATTGTTGACAATCATGAATATCATGACTCATTTGGTGATGTAAAATACAATAATGATATTATCTATACCCTCTTCCTCTAGGTTTATTTGGATTCTTAGGTCTTATCTCAAGTGAGGAGATCAATTGTGTATCCATAAGTTTTTGAAATATGCTAGACAAGGGCTCTAAGAGGTGTGAAATTACGTTGGGGTTGTTGAGGGCACATAACTTGATGAGTGGTATTTTTATTTTGGTTAGGAGGAGGTATGGTATTGTATGTCAAGTTTTTTGGTAGATGATAGGGTTGTTGGTGTGGAGGTTGAGGTTGTTATTGGGAGGTTGAGTGGTGAGACCGCTCAACACTACCTGGTTGACTTGGGTAAGTTTGGATTAATTATTTGTGTTGCCGCTCTTGGAATTTTTACCTTGTCATTCCTTCTTTCAAAGCATGATCTCTTCTTCTTGAATTTTGATATCCTCGATAATTTTGGCTTGGGTGAGAGCTTCCTAGAGTTGAAGGAGGTATATTGACTTAGAACTACTTTGAGAGAACATCCAAGTTATCTCAATGATGGATATAGAGAAGGGTAACTCATTGAGTACTTCTCTCCATCGATTCCCATAATCGAGGATCGACTCATCATAAAATTGATGAAGGTTTGTGATATCTATTAAGGTGGTTTTATTCTTAATATTTAGAGTGAAACACTCTAGGAATAGATTATCCAGTTGTTCAATATTATACAATTTATGTCTGGGTAGATGGTTGTACTAATCCAAGGCTCCTCCCATAAGGGATAGTAAAAAGATACGAAGCATGAGGGGGAATATATTATTAATGAGATAAGAAGCATTAATGAATGTGCTCAAGTGATCCCAAGGATCCTATTTTCCCTTGAAATTTTTGAATTTGGGTATTTAAAATTGGGGAGGATAAGGTAGCACTAGCACCAAGGGGTTTATGGGGTAGTTTCAAAGTTGACTCAAGGTTAGATTTTGATACCTCGTACCTGTAACTTGAGATTCTAAACTATTGATCTTATTTGCTAGTTATTGGAATGCATCTGGAGTGGCTTGGGGTGTTGAATAGTGCATGCCATGATGATTTGGATGAGATGGATCAATTAGGGGATATTATTGGTGTGAATAGTATTGATGGTAATGGTGGTGGTTAGGATCAAAATATGGCACTTGTGGGACTTGGGACCCAGAGGTGGATATTGAAGGTGTAGATAAGAATTATTGTGTATGTCTAGGGCATGTGATGGTAGTTTTTGGATGTGATATTTATGATAGATAGGTTGTTGATATTGGGGATACGATGATGGGTAGGAATGAAGGTGTTGTGTAGAGGTTGGATGATGCAAGTGTTGGATGGGGTATGATTGTTATGGTTGAGAGGTGGGTTGATGTAGATTAGGACCAAAATGGTATTGATGAGGTGGTGGTTGATGTGGGTGGGGTTATTTAACTAAGTCATAGGCCACTGATGAGAGTCATGAGGGTGGGAATAAATTTTGGGTATCATGGATAGATAAGAGGCCTAAGATGGTGATTGAGAAAAAAAAATCCCTAGACTGACAGATGTGATGAAGGATGCAAATTTTAAGGTGGTTGTTGGGGAATATGTGTGGTGTGAGAACTAATGTGACAATATGGACAATGATTAGGCAATGCTTTATAGGATGACAATTGATAATAAAATGTCCCTAGATTGTAGGAAAGTAGGGGACAAGTAGAACATATGGTAGAAGAATGTGCAAGGTGTGCATCGATGATATGGATAGTAGGAGATGAAGGGTAAGTGGTGGGAGAAATGACATTGGAAGTCATGGATTGAATAGGTGGGTTAGAAAATTGAAAAGAAGATGATGGACTGGATGAGTGTATATGGGAAGTGACACAAATATGGGTCGAATGATACGAGTGAGAAGTATGTGTGATGTAAGGATGTGATGTATAAATGTGTGGGCATCGTGATGAGTGGACATGATTAGAGGAAGATGGGTGATTAAGGTCGATGGCCATAGAAATTGGGTCTACTATGTGATACAGAGGGGTGGAACTAGTTTTCCCATGTGGTGAGGACACTAGCAGTATTCCAAAATTTTGCACACTCAATGTGTGATAGAAACTAGGGAGGTGATGGAGGATGATAGGACTTATAATATTGTACTTGGAAAAGAATACGGTTAGTGTAGCCAGGAATATGTAGTGGGGATAAATATGGAGGGAATGAGCTAGGTGGTGGAGTGTATGATGAAGGATTATAGGAAGCATGAGGTAATTGACCATGATAGATTGTATTGACGACAATAATATTGGTTGCTTCAAGATCAATGGGTATGATATTTGGCTCAAGTCGAGAAAGGGGAGTCTCAAAATGAGGAGAATTAGAAGGGGTGGTGTGCACAATGTGGTGGTTTCCACATTGATCAAACCCAATGTGATGAGTCTCGGGTGGAGAAGAGATGTAATGATGGGCTTCACTAGACATGCTACCCTGACAGATTTGAGAGGCATCCCCCAGATAAATCTGGGGACCAATTGAAGAATGGGAAAATTGACCTAAATGGTACATAGAAACACGGGTTTTTAAGTGAGCCTTGGATTTATTGTGGGTCATTACCATAGGCTACTTAGAATAAAGTGAATGTTGGTGGATGCTGTATTTTTTTTCTTTTAAGGAAAAAGACACTATCTATGCAAAGAGAAAAGCAAGCAAACAATGAATGTATTGATGTTTTCATTTTGAATTTTTTATCTTGGTATTTTTATTTTTATTTTTTGTAATTCTTATTTTCTCTTCTTTTTTTGGTTTTTGTGTGTTTGATGTTCCATAGTTCTAGGAAATATGAGGTATGATGGAATGAAATCTAAAAATGTGTGCTTATGCCCACTCCCCTGATGAGGAATAAGACACAAATAACAAAAAGGCTTCCTAGGATGGTGGGTTGGCTCCAGGTATCCTAAGGGAGTAAACCAAACCTCTCAAGAGATCTCATGTTGTCTACATCCTGCTACTTGCCCAATTGAGCTTTCACTTCATCCTCGATCAATCTTGGATAAAAATGATAGCAACAAGTCCAAAAATTATCAAGCCTTGTGAAAAAAAGGGTGTCTAACCTCAAAGCTACCTTGAGCTAGTGCCAATAGTAACCAACTCCTTAGTTATGAAATCCAAGAAACTATGTGCTCTAGCTATGGTGTCTAAAGGGCTCAACCAATGGTTGGTGGTGAAATCCAACATCATCGAGATATTTTCCTCATAAAATATTTATAAAATATATATCATGCAATGTGTGTGACTAAATGTATTTTTTATTTTTTGTTTTGATGCCTATTTACCATGCAAATTTGAACCTAACTCTAAATATGCAATAAAACGATAACTAATATAGTGTGCCTTTGAATATTTGAAAATAAAAAAATAACCTAGTCTAATGTGCTTTTGATTTTTTTTGGAAGCAAATGACAATCTAATCTATTGTTTCCTTGAAATTTTTGAAAGCAAAGGTGTTTTTAAAACTTTTAAAAGCAAATGTGTCCTTGACATGTTGGAAGCAAGTGAAAATCTAAGCTAATGTGTCTTTGATTTTTTCTCCCTTTTTATTTTTCTTTTTGGAAAGAAAATGACAATATAATCTAATGTGTCTTTGAATTTTGGAAAGAAAATGTGTCTTCAAAATTTGGAAAGCAAATGTGTCTTCAAATTTTGAAAAGCAAATGTGTCTTTAAAATCATTTGAAAGAAAATGTGTTTTTGAATTTGTTTTAAATAAAATGGTAATCTAATCTAATGTGTATTCGAATAACAAATGACATTTAATTTATGCTAGTGATCTCTTATTGTTTTTGAAAGATAGGTTCAAATGAATAAAGCAATGAACTATGTTATGGATTTTTGCATGAAATTAAATTACATGAGCAAATAACCTAAAAGCCTATGCCAAAATAAAAATAAATTAAGTATACCAATCCTTTGTAATTAAATCTGAGCATATGAACCATCCTATATGGTTGTCTGAGTCTGTGAACCACCCTAGGCAGTCGTGCATGAGCCTATGAGGGTAGATATTACAAGATATGACCATGATTTGAAACGTGTGATTATGTCTTTCCTTCCCTTGGGTAACTGCAATAGAAAAAACAAGTATGAGGTTAAAAAAGTAAGCTAAAAAAGCATGCAAGCACAAATAACCCTAAGAAAAATACATAAGACATCCTATGCTCGATTACAAGTGCTAAAGCTCATGCAAAATAACCAATGCCAGATGTGTTGTGGATAAAGGGTCCCACCATGATCACAATTTGTGTGAAAGAGGAAATACACCATAAAAATAAAATATGCAAAGAGCAACAAAATAAATATTTGCAATAGATTTTATGTTGATAAAATTTTTCTTTTACAAATAGGCCCTTTTTATTACAATCGACCTTCCAAAATGAAGGATTTCCTTTTACAAGTAAGATCTATGGTGTCACAAGTTATCTCCTATATCACACAATAGGTTTTGGGAGGGTTTAGAAGGAATATTTCTTTAAATCCTGATATTCATTTTATATCCAATACCTACGCACAAGCTCACAATGACAACATCAATAGCATATATGAAGCCTTTCAAGATAAGGCCCTCAATTATGAAAAAAGAATACAACTTACAAAACCAATTTAAGAGTGGTTTATATTACTCCAAATGAGCTAAAACTTTTTGGATACATTTATTTTGATGTCATAAATCTTATATCCAAATTTTGCATCAATCAGAGCATAGACCTACAATCTGCACACAAAAAAGTCAAGCAATTTTTGACTGAAAATATGGATCCCGACTATAGGTTTTTAGAGGGTTTAAAGTTGGGTATCCACTGCTCATAATGGTTTAAAATATCATGGATATTTCATTTATGGTATCAGTAATATTCCATCCAAATTTTATGGTTATTGGAGCTTGGACCTGCAATCTACACAAAAAAATTCAAGTAAATTTTGACTGAAAATATAGACGTTGACTGCAGGTAGAGGGTTGAAAATTTGGTCTCCACTACTCAGAATGAAGTAAATTTGGTGGAACCCAGGTGTTGTAGGTGAGTTGGAGAGGAGAGGATAATCCTCCAAGGGAGGTCCCAGGTTCAAATCTCCACCCTACCAAAAAGCTGAATTGGGTATCCAAAATCCAATTGATAATGTTGGTGCAAGTAGGGTCGGGTGTGACTCCCGAGTGACTGATGATGTAGAACCCCCTATTCATGGTCTCTCAGACCAAGGTGGACCCACAAGGGGTTTTTTGCTTTAAAAAAATAAGAGAAATATGGTGGATATATCCTATGATTTCAATAATACTCCCTCAAAATTTCATGGAAATTATATCCTAGATGAGGAATCTATACCCAAAACAATGAGGGTGGGTCTAACTAGATTTTCCATTTACTAGATGTGTTTTTGAGCCTTTGATGCAAATCTAATGCATTGTTGGATGTAACCTATAGGTGTGTCTGAAAAAAAAGATTTAAAAAATTCCTAAGATCCTACATGGTTTAATACTTTGATCTCTTTGAATGGTATACCTGCAATCACAATTTCAAAACACTTATACAACAAATCAAATAAAATTTGAGTAGAGCTTCGCTATTATTCTTATGCACACAAGAAAAATGAAATGAAGATCTATTTGTAAAGTCTTCCATGGGTGGATTAGGATGATGAGGATGGAAGAGAGTGGGTGACAAGTGGTATGGGTGCATAAGAGAGGAATCTAATGTATTTCCCACTTAGGTGGAAAAATGTGAAACTTTATCTATTTGGGTTATGAAACTCTATGACACATTATGATGCATCATAACATGCCTCACTAATGCTCTTTTTTTGGAGAGATTCCTCACCCACCAAAAATTATGTGCTTAATCAATGTGCTTGGGTGGAGGGAATCCTCACCCATGTGCATTAATGCACTTAAAATGTGGAGGAAAGAGGGGAAATAAATACCAACCAAAGTTAAAAATAGTGAAGTGGTCTCATGATGATCACGGTTAAGTGTAGGAAGGGGCTTAAGTGGGTCAAAGGGGCTAGAATAGTCAAAATTAAATAATTTATAAGGTTGTAATATATTAATTAAAATAATTACACACATTATTAAATATTAATATTAACCATTGCAAATATCACTTTTTATTTGTTTACAACATGTAGCGTCTATGTGTAATCTTCCAAAGAGGGTAGTTGGGCTCATAAAGGCAATGGTTGTAGAAAATTCTTATGTCCTCCTATCTGAACCACTCAGGATTTGAATTTCAAGTAAAATAAAGGGTATCTTAAAGTAGGTATCCATAAAGGTTCATATTCAAAGACATCAGATCTACCAACATCAATGGATCCAGATCCAAAGACATCAAATAGGAAAAATGACTGACTTTTTTAAAATGGTGGCTCTAGTTTTAGATGCACTAAACCCTTTGACATTAATAATTCTAAATTTAGAGACCTTGAGCCTATCAATATTGAATCAATATCAACCTCTCACTCAATTTTGGAGGAGACTTCTAGATCACTTGTATAGTTTATGAGAAAAAAAAACTAGATTTTGCTTATAAATAGTGATTTCATCTTCATTATAAGGCATTAGAAATTGCCTACTTGTGCCTAATATCTAGCCTTGTGTGTATTTCCTTTCACTTTTCTTCTATGTATCTAGACTCAAACCTTGAGTCATTTTGTTAATGGCATTCAAGCCTCTTTTGATCTAGCATCTCTATAATAAAATATTAAAATATATATGTGAAGTTATGGCTAATTTTTCTCTACCCTATTTATTGTATGCATATCTTGTGTATGAGTGTTGATGTTAGATTAAAACCATGTTTATTTTTCTAGTTTTTAATGAATGATGCATGCTTTTATTTTTATTTTAGCTATACATAGAATATTATTTTAATATTGGCGTATCATCTTATTATATTAGGGTTTTATTTCTTGCATTTCTCTCCCTTTTTATTTCAAATATGTAATTATTTTTATAATTTAAAATAGTGCATCAAAGACTAAATCAAATAAGAAACTAGCCTTAGTAAAAACCTAGAGGTTTTCCTATGAGTCTTATCCCACACACAGAACTTTCTAACTATGTCACTCTACAGGAGGAACAAGTGTTGGGTGCATCTCGCTACCCATGTAGCATACCAATAGTTTATTTGCTATTGACATTCTAAGCAACCAATAGTTTTGTCTAACATGCCTAATGGAATAAACTTGATATTTCATCCTATAAATCATATTCATTCATCTAATTAATATTCTGGTGAATATCTAAATCTCCTTGCTTATTGAGGCATAAAAATTTCACCAGGCGACTCCATTGAAAATAAAGGACCCAAAAAATTATGAGTGCAATACCTACTACTAAGTCATTTGCAAGAGCAAATATTCAACCGTTGGTGCCACCCCTAAATCTAGATACTAGAAGGAGAAGACACTAGCATCATAATATGGTTGTACAATAGAAACAAACTCTAAGGATATACCCATCCTAGAACAACAAAGGTCCATACAACCACCTATTCCTCCTACAACATAGGACCTCATCCCAACCCCAACACTATAGTTGCTACCTTAATTTAGTGGTGAAGATACAACCACACATATGGAGCACTTGCATCATATGGTAAGCCTATGCATGGTGCATAACATTGAGTAAAATGTGGCCCTTAATCTATTAACAACATTTATTAAGTGAAGGCATAAGAATGGTACATACACCTAATGGGCCTATGTATGATTACAATATTTAAAAAAAGGTATGCTCTATATGAGCCAATAAAAGGAGGTCATGCAGTTGAGTGGTTTTATTTTCTATACCTATAGCTACAATTTAAGAGCTAGAAATTACTGAAGAAATACCTCCAGGTGGAAACTACTACAAAAAGAAACAAAACCTACCTACATCCTTAGTCCTATTTAACAAGGACATGAATTCAAGATACTAGGCTAAAATAAGGCGAACCCAACCTAGCCAACCTAGATTTGAATTTTTCCGATAGCTAGTTACTTATTAATTGCAAAACTTAATTTAGCATAATTATAGGGAATAATAATTTTAGCATAAAAATAGGAACAACAATTTCTATCAAAATAATACTTTATTCATACTAATATTTCTTTAAGAAAAAATGCCTTACAAAGAACGTCTAAAAGTGAGCAAATCAATTCCCTATTTTTATGTTCTAAACAAGTTCAACTTTTCTCTAACTTCTATTACAATATGGGATGTCTAATTTATAAATAATTCTTATCCCTATATTTTTTAGCTTCTAAAAACCTATATTAAAATAGATCTAACAATTTCTACCCTAGAATTGCAGTCATCCCTACTATTTCTTAAGTGGAAGAGAGATTCTAGCAACTACTTTTTTTAGCATAAACTAGTCGTGTTCTATCTTTCCATCTTGTAAAGGATTTGGTGTGGTTGGTATCCTAGATTTGAGGCATCTTGACTAGATTCCCCAAGTCTTATTTGCCAATTGTTAGTCCATCCATTACCAAATATCACTTCGGCATCTGCCAATTGTCCTATAAGAACTGTCAACTGGACACAATTATCTTCTTCAGTAACCTTCTATAGTATTTCTAGAAACATATTTTTGTAGTACTAGATAACTTAAACCAGAAAGAAAAAATATGCTTAGAAAAAAATGTATTTGTTTATCATCTCTTTTATTAGCAAAATACATGATTACTCACATTTAAAACAAACAAATAACACCTTATTCATATTCTTATTTAAACAAACTTTATTTATTTATATATAGGTAGAATATACTTATAAATCTACAATGGATAAAAAAATCTAATTAGTTTGGGATTAAAGTAAGATAAAAATGATAGAAAGGATGGGTATTATTAAGTCCCATCATTTTACCCCCCCAACTGAACATGTTGCATGTCCCTTATGCAACCAAAAATGAGCAAAATTATTTGATAGTTACTTTTTTCTTGTGTCATGTCCTTTAAAATAAGTCTTTTTCATCTTTTCATACTTAGATCATTTTTTTGGGTCATCAATGGGTGGATGCATGACACGTTTTTGTCTCTGCTTAACTCCTATTATTGATTGTTCATGTTCCATTACCTTAGTCTTCTCAGAAGTGACTGCTGGAGCAAATTGTTCATTTTTCTTCTTCTTATAAGTGGCTTCTGGGGTAGACTAATATTTTGCTTGTTTCTTATGTTTCTCAACACATGAGAGATGAGGATTCTCATGCATTATTAGTTTGAATTGGGATACATGTTCCATGATTTTTTTTTTTGTAATCATGGCAAGGATTACGCTTTGATTTTCTCTTTTCTTTCTTTCTTAAAAAAAAAACATCACCAATTGCCACCTATCAGATCATGCCACCTACGTATATCTCTACTCATTTAGTCATACCTAGTTATGTGTATTTATCTCATTTCCAATCAATTATACCCATTTAGTTGTTAATTTATTTACCTTTGCCAAATCACCTAGCGAATTGTATACCATTTTTACCTATGCATGACTTATCACCCAGTTGTGTGCCATGTCAAGTCAACCCAATTTGAATTACTTTTTTCATTATGTGCTACTAAAGAAGACTTATGGCATACACATTTTTTTAGGAATTCGTTCAACAAAGAACTTTACTATAGAATATTGTTGAAGGTGTCCTTTCTTGTTCAGTTAAGACAAGAAATATGAACATGCAACTAGAAACAGGTTTTGGCAAAAGGATGGTATTTACATCCAAACTAAAGGATTTTCATATCTCAAGAAAATAAAGATAGTGGAAAAAGGGAGATGAAACATAAAAATTATAGATTTAGAAATATACAGTACATATATACAAGTAAAATAAGATTTTTGTAAAATAAGAAAAGAAATAAAGAGCACCTATTGTCATATCAACAAGTAGGGTTATTAGGAATGGTATGCATAGGTGAGGTGGTATACAATATGCAATAGGAGATATAATGATCTATCTAGATTCTCGAAGATTGCATCATCTGAGATTATCATTGTAAGAATAATGAAACTAAAAAATTTGTTATTTTTTATTTTTTTTTCAAAAGACTTCTACTAGAAATCTAGTTTTCAAAAGTGTTCTATCTATTTGTACCTCAAAAATAGGTTTTCACAAATGGATATATTTTTTCAAATATTGAAAACCAAAATTTTGGTTTTCATTCCCATCCCTGGTTCTACAATGCTAGAAATATGGTTTTCACTATAGGATTTTTTTTTTGTAGAAAGTTGAAGGAAAGAATTAATGAGCTACAATAAAAGGCAACTCTTTTGCAAAAGAAGAGAGCTCTACTATAAAAGAATGCAAATTTTCTATGAGTTATGACTATGCTTTCTTGATTGCTTGATGACCTATTGAATGAAATAATTTTTTTAAAGTGGCTTGTGAAAACTTTAAGTGATGTCCATTAACCATCAAGCCTCAAGTAGAGTCATCAATGGTTTTCAATTTCACTTCACCATTATCAAAAACTTTTCAATTTCATATGGACATAACCACCATGTATAGAGTTTACCTTTGAAACCCTAAAATTTAGAGTCATACAATAAGGTCTAATCTTCTGGTTAAAATGTATGTCAAAGGATGTGCTTGTTATACCACTTCTTTCACTTTTCTTGGATAAGTTTAGTTTGGTGTAATGCATGAAACCGCATCTCATCCAAAGCATTAAGCTCAAGAATCCTATCTTGCTAAGTTGAAAAATATCAATTCCAACCTGTAAGGAAATTCTTAAGGTTTGGGTCTCAAACTTAATTGGCATTGGAACTTTATTTCCATAAACCATCTGATAAGGAGTGAGATCTATAGTTGTTTTCTAGGTGTTGTTATAGGCCTAAATAGTTTTGGGTGAGAATTTATGTGCCTCATCACCTACTCTTCTAGGAGTTCACCAATTTTTAAAGAACATCGATGGATGGGCGAAAGATATCAGGTGGTGGTAGTAGTAGCCATAGGTAGACCAAGCCAACAAGTGGATGACAGATTAAAATAGGGTGGATAACAAAGTGGGTGGAAGACCCACCCTTAGCCTTGGGTGGAACTTTCTAAAAGACCCACCCACCTATTGGGTGGGCTTTTCAAGTAGCCAAAATGGGTGAAAGCATTAGGAAAACCCGACCTTGAGGGAGATAGAAACTCCCACCCACCTTGGATAGGAGATACAAATGCAAATAGGGTAGAGTTTCGAGAAAAGGTTCGTCATATCCTAAAATATATTTGTGGGTGGGATAAAGGCACCCACCCAACATGCAAGGCTCCTACCATCACCTAAATAGAAAACCTATCCATTGCTCCAGCAATTTGGGTACCTAACAATGTACATGGAACTAATTGATTTGAGGAGCATTGCTCCCAAGGTGCTTCAATATCTGTCACTCACCACCCAACCAGAGGATCGCCAATCAAGGAGAAGGATGAGGTAGCTAAAAATTAATAAACTAGGTAGAAATATAAAAATATCCAAAGGCCCATATTCAACCAAATGTATCTACTTCCTTCTAGAAGATCAACACTATCCAGAGAAATAATGTACGAGTAGGATGCTTGTCTACTACAAGGATTATCTTCCTGCCTATCACCATTAGTGTTAAATTTTGAAATTGATGTAAATATACCTATAAATAGTAGAATTATGGTCATTCCTAAGGGTGACTCTTTAGCCATTACAATTCATATGTAAGATTTACCTCTATGTAAATACAAATTTTGCATTGTTTGATCTCTGACTTTATCTCCTTGTTATTTATTGATTGTATGAATGCATATTTCCATCTAGTTGTTTGATTCATCCTATGATATTCTATTATCTTGAATCCATGGGGTTTACTTGAATGAATCAGGAGTGCACATTCATAAACATGGGTTGAGGGTTTATTTATGTTAAAGGTAGTTGGATAGGAGTGCTCTGATTCTAAATCCTAGATCTCATGCACCTATTCATTGGTTCTAGAATTTGTCCTCCACCCATCATTTATAGGAGTTAGAACAAAGGTATTTTTGGGTGATTTGTTAGGTGCGGGGTTTGTGTTTCATATGTGGTATGTCACCTGCATAGGTCTTGATGTGGCTATACCCATAATTGTGAGTTCTGGCTATGACCATGTTTTATTTCTTTCCCCTTTTTTTATTTTTCTATTTTATGATGTAGATATCTGGAACCACTCCCTAAGGAGCTGGTCATCTTTTAATATCATTCACCTCATCCCAACATGGTGGCCATTCTATGCTGCATCATTGGTTTACCCCCATCCCGATGTGCGGTGCTGTATTGGTAACCAATAGTTTTTGGCAACTCTATTGAGGAACTCACTAAGTTTCTATGTTTTAGGAAATCAAATTTTGGTGACACTGTGATTTTTCCATATCTGCTCAAAGTCACCTGGTGACTCTGACTGCATGACACATCCAAATCATGAGACCAATTGCTTTTTTACGTTGAAGATAAAAATATCTCAAAGAACTCAAGGTATGATGAGAAACCTTGACCTCACTAGTGGAGATAACATTCTCATCTAAAAATTCTAACTTTGAATCCAACAAAAGAACCAATACCTTTTAAGACTCAAGCCTTGATGTCTTAGCCATATTTACCTTAGTGGAATGACCCTGGACCACTGAACCTCAACTCATGGCATGGCATTCCCAAGGGTGCCCTAAAGTCATTGACTAAGTATAATGGTACCTTGAGAATTGCTTGAGAACATCTGGAATATATCACCATAATAGCACTCCTCTATGGTATTATCCATGAAGACATCATGGTCAAAATCCTAATCCTATCTCTAAAGGGGAGGTTTCTACTAGGGTATTGAACCCTTGGGTAGAAGACTATTTTCTCATGGGTAGACTTGGTGGGAGCTCTGATTGACATATTTGATAGCTTCATGGATACCTTACAACTCTTGATGCATATCTCATTCATAAATAGGGCATATTTTGAATCCCTCATTGACTTCAACATTCAATTTGAGAGGAACTAGAATAGAATTCCACTTCAGTACCATTAGTCACCCACTCAAGATCATTTGTACTATGTTCAGTGCCTCAGCTCAAATATAGGACTCCTACTACTACAATATGGGAAAAAGAGATTCCTTCAAATATTTTAGGAGGCCGTACAGGTAGAGCAACTCCTACTTCAAGTAGGAAAGACATCTTCATATGACTCCACCCTCCCATCCCCTTTTCCAACCACTATTGTTTCCCTCCCAACTGCACAATACCCACCATGGATGCCATCTCAATTTGTTTAGGAGCTAGAGCTACAATCTGGAAGAACACAAAGGATGAATGTCTTCTTTAGAATAGGTGGGAGAAGTGCAAGTACCAATTTTGAAAATTACAACTTCAACACTTGCTCCTTATCCTAGAAGATAGAGGATCTAGACCAGGGTGGAAACTCCACCCATAAAGAAGAGGTATTTTTGCACCCTTTTGTGTCTAGGGACATGATGAGCAAGAACTAATTCATCTCCATGATGGCTTAGCTAATCAACATCCAATTCTTGAGGAGGTCCCATCAGTAGTAGGCTCAATTAATGAAGCCTACAAAAGAAAATATTTGAGTATGATAGAGACGTACAAAGCTAGGATTTCATAGTAGGTGGATCCCAATTACTAGAAACATCAGAGCCTATTTCTAGATAAACCAGTACAATAATATGGCTCTTGCATGGCAAATTTTATTGCCACATCAATTGCATAAGTGTTGGTATGCATAATGACCTACCAAGTTGTGAGTCTTTCATGATTTGAAAAGGCTGGTAATGTCGTTCAGACTACAAATAATACCTCGAGTTCAGTACAATTTGGTTTGAAAATTATAGATTCACTAGATGAGCTTTGGAGTGAATCAGGGGTTGAAGCATACAAATCACACTGTAATTTGTGTACATAAGCCAAAAAGTAAATAAAAGTGTGCCAGGGTAACATAACCTAGGGAAAAAGAAGAATTTTAGTTAAGCATCTTCGATTTCTAAGAACTTTCCCTCTCTTGTAGTTATTTCTTTCTTGGTCATCATTTATATTTTTTATATGTTTGTGACTATGTAGCCCAATGGATAAGATAGTACAAAAAATTTGAAATGCATGTGATTGCATCAAGAAAAATCTAGCAAGACTCAAGTAAGTAGGAAGATGCACCGATGCACCAATGGTGGCATGAGTCAATAATTCATATCTTGTCAAATATTTCGAAAAGGGTGCTTATTCCACTATACCTTCCCCTATATATATGTATTATAAATAGTAATATGAATAAAATATGAATGCAACCATGAAAGATCTCATGGAATACCTGTGGTAGACACACATCCTATTAAAACCTTCTTGGTGGAAATCCAATTCAAGAATAGGCAGGTTTCCAAAAGTTGTTGGCCTTGTAAATCATGGTTTTTGGCAACCTGTTTGTTCTTGAATTAGCTTTGGGCTGCAACTAAGTATGTTCATGGGTATACAATAATTGGGGATATCCCATGAACTAAGAGCTTTAGTTTATTGCTCTAAGGAAATGTGTCATAGGTCCAATAGTTTGCTTCTTTTCCTATTGGATTTTTCTCAACATTGTGTCCCATCTTGTTCTCTTCTTTTGTCATGTTTTCTTAATTTGGATGTTGTTGTTATGATGATTTATTAGTTATGCAATCATCTTGTGACAGCTCCTTCTCCCCCTTTTCTCCTTCCTACATTTTATCATTCTCATTCCCAAGGGTTTCTCTTCCCTTTCACCTATCTCCTCCCTTGTGTTTTCCTTATTTGTTTCATTTTTGATGTGTTCCACCTTATCGTTTTCCCAGTATTCCTCCATGTGATCCATTTTTTTATGCCTTATTTGTTCTTCCCTTCTCCTTTTCCTTGTTTGTGAGTGCTTTTCTAGTCGAAGGCTTGTTGGCTTATTTTTTTTACAAATTAAAACCCCCTGTAAGTCACCAAGAGTGTGGGTGAGAAATTTTGCACCTCTTCACCCACTCTTCTAGTAGTTTTCCAATTTTGAAAGAACATTAGTGGATGGGTAGAATATATAAGGTGGTGGCAGTAGTAGCCACAAGTGGACCAAGTCAGTAGGCAGATGATGGATTAAAACAAGGTGGATGACAAAGTGGGTGGAAGATCCACCCTTATCCTAGGGTAGAACTTTATAAAAGACCTGCCCATCTATTGGGTGGGCCTTGCAAGCAACAAAAATGGGTGAAAGCATCAGGAAAATCCTCCCTTAAGGAATATAGAAACTCCTACCCACCTTGGGTGGGAGATAAAAACACAAATAGGATGGATTTTTGGGCAAAGGTCTGCCCTCTCCTCAAATCTCTTTGTACATAGGATAAAAACACCCATCCGATATGCAAGGCTCTCGCCATCACCTGAAATTCAAATAGAATATTTTTCATTGTTCTAGCAATTTGGGTACCTGACAACGTATGCAAAAGTGACTAAATTGAAGTGTGTTGCTCCCAAGGTGCTTCAATATATATCACTCACCACCCAACCATAGGATTGTTAGTTGAGGATAAGGATGAGACAACTAAAAATTAATGAACTGGGTAGAAACAACAGAAGATCCAAAGGCCCAGATTCAACTAGATGTATCTACCTCCTAGAATATTGATGCTATCTAGAGAAATAATGTACCAGTATGGCACTTGTCTGTTGCAAGGATTATCTTCCCACCTACCACCATTAATGTTAAATTTTGAAATTGATGTAAATATACCTATAAATAGTGGAATGTTGGTCATTCCTAAGGGTGGCTCTTTAGCCATTACAATTCATATGTAAGGTTTACCTCTATGTAAATACAAATTCTACATTGTTTGGTCTTTGAATTTATCTCCCTGTTCTTTATTGATTGTATGAATGCCTATTTCTGTCTGGTTGTTTAAGTTATCCCATGATATTCTGCTATCTAGATTCCATGGGGTTTACTTGAGTGACTCAAGAGTGCACATTCATAAACATGGGTTGAGGGTTTATTTTTACTAAATCTAGTTGGAAAGGAGTGCTCTGATTCTAAATCTTGGATCTCATACACTTGTTCATTGGTTATGTAATTCATCCTCTGCCCACCACTAATAGGAGCCAAAACAAAGGCATTGTTGGGTGATATTTTAGGTGTGAGGTCTATGTTTCATATGTGGTATGTCATATGCATAGGTCTTGATGCAGCTATACCTATCCTTATGAGTTCTGGCTATGACTATTTTCTCATTTATTTCCCCTTTTTTCCTTTTCCTATTTTATGATGTAGATCACTGGAACCACCCTCGAAGGAAACAACCTCCTTCAAATATCATCCACTCATCCCGATATGGTGATAATTCTATGCTACGTCATTGGTCCGCCTCTGCCCTGGTATGCTATGCCAGATTGACGACCAACAATAGTTTCTTTTAATCGATGTGTCCAATCTACCTTGCATGATACTATAGTCTTGATCAAAATATTTTGAAGTTTTCTATTGGTAACCTCTACTTGGCCATTATATTATGGATGGTAAGGATAGTATTTATAATGTTTAACTTGATACTTCTAGACAAAGGCTACAATCACACTAGAAATCAATTAGGGTCCTTGTTTTGTGATAAGTTCATGAAGTGTACCAAAATGCTAAAAAATATTTTCATATAGAAAGTCATCAAGTTTCTCATTGCATGCTTACTAAAAAGGCTTAAATTTAATCAATTTGTTCATATAATAGGTGCATACCAAAATATACTCATTAAACTAGAAATCAAGGCTAACAGGACCTATAAATTCAAGGCCCCATTTCTCAAAGGGTTTTAGAACTATTTTTGGATGGAGGGGCATTTCATCTATCAGATTTGGTCTCCCCATCCTTTGACATTGATTACATCTAGCAATATAAACATGGTAATATTTACGTAAATATGGCCAATGGTACCCTACTTGCAAGATTTTATGAATGGTTTAGTTAGCAACACAACACCCACTACAGGACTCATCATGTGATGCACATAGGATCATAAATTTATTCTTTCTACACACATATATAAATAACATGATCATAACATAATTTAAATAGAAATTCATCAATCCAAGTGTAAGATGCACTATCATGGATGAGCTTCTGACATTCACTATGAGAAAAGTGAGCAAGAACTTTTCTTAAAACATGATGATTTGCAATGTCAGTATACCAAGGAATATGTAAAGAAAGTGCAAATAAATTTTAATCAAGAAAAGTGTCCTATACTTGATATAGATTATTGACTAAATGTAAACATGATAAATGGTCAGCAACTACATTTTCCTTTTCTAGTTTATCTATGATGGTGATAACAAATTTCTGCAATAGTAGAAACCATCTAACAATTCTTCCACTAACAATAGCTTTGTTCATTAGATAATGAATGGAAAAGTGATCAATGTGAATAAAGAATTTATAACCAATAATGTAGTGCATAAATTTATTGATTGTATAGATAGCAACAACAAATTCCTTTTTAGTGACTGTATAATTCAATTATGCACCAGGAATATTTTTACTAACATAATAAATGGCATAGGGTTGTTTCTCCTTAATTTGAGTTAAAACATCTCATAATGCTTGATCAAATGCATCTGCATGAATATGAAAAGTTAAAGCTCAATTAAGATCCCTCAAAATAGGAGTTGTAGTGAGCACTTCCTTTAATATGTCAAATACCTTTTTACATGCATCTATCCATTTGAAATCAACATATTTTGGTATTAATTGAAATAGTGGTGTAGCTATCTTACTGAAGTCCTTAATGAAATAACGATAATAACCAACATGTATTTGGAAAATTCATACATTAGTTGATATTTATGGTGATGGTGAGGTAGAAATAATTTAAATTTTGTTAGATCTAATTTAATCCCTTTGGCAGAGATTTAATGTCCCAAAACCACTTCCTTAGTCAACATGATGAAGCATTTTTCATAATTGAGATAAAGGTTGTTTATAAAATAATGTTGAATTAATTAATGGATATTTTATAATGTGTGTTCAAATGTGTCTCGATAGATAGCAAAATAGTCCATGTATACTTCAACACAATCATGTTTTAGATTAGGAAAATGGATATAACAACTCTTTGAAATGTAGTTGAAGTATTGCAATGTCCAAAAGGTAATATGTAGTAAGCATATGTACCCCAAGGATAGGTGAAGGTTTTTTATCTTGATCTTCTTTAGGTACCTTAATTTGGTTATAACTACTAAATATGTCAAGAAAATAGGACTTTTTCCTATCTAGAGTATCTGAGACCTAATATATGAATGGTAAAGGGAAATAATCCATTTTTGTGGATTTGTTTAATTCTTTATAGTTAATATAGACTCACCACTTACCATTATTTTTTGGAACAATAACCAATGGAGAAAACCATTGGCTATATGATATGGGATAAATAAATCTAACATTTAACAATTTTTAGATTTCTTGTTTAACTACCCCTTTCAGGGTTGGATTGATCCTTAATTGAGGTTGTCTTATGGGATCACATTCTTCTTTAAAAAAATTGCAATAAGCACAAATAGAGGGATGAATTTCCTTCATGTCCTTATAATACCATGCAAAAGCATCCTGTAGAGTAGTTAAGAGATCTATTAACTACTTTTGTTGAAGTGGCTCTAATTTATTATTGATGTTAAGGGTCTTTAAAAGGTATACTTTACCTTATTTGCAAGCCAAGTTATTGGCATCAATACCACAAATATCATTGGTAAAATATTTGAGTGGACATTTGTATGGTAGTAGTTGGTGAAAAATAATAGAGTTGTATGAATTGTTATCATGGGGAATGATGGATTCGAAAGGACAAAGTTGTCCCACATAAGGATCCTATAGGCAAGGAACTTGCCATTGATATTTACTATATAAATCTAATATATATGTGAACTGACTAGAATTCTAAGCACAAACTAAAGAAGAATCTATATATTCATATGTGGTGAATGTATTATAGAGTTATTCTTCAATACTATGTTCATAGGCACTGAGCATAGCCAAAAATTGGATGATTTCTCTATCTTCTGGTCCATCAATATATAAATGCTTACCATATGATTAAAAACATTCAACAGGTGGGTAAAGTATAAGTTACTTAATACTCATGCCATTTGAGATGGTCATGTATCCTGAATTACAACTAATAAAAGCATCTACAGTGGTTAACCAAGGTTTGCCAAGTATCAAAGGATAGTCCAACACTCCTTCTGGTTGTAGAGTAGACCTATCAACCAATTGTAAGATAGTAGGTATGGAACATATGTTTTGTAAGCCCAATCTATCCATTGTTTCCTTGCTCATTACGTTTATGGTAGCTTCTAATTCAATTAAAATATTTTGTAGATTTTTTTATCCCATGTTTAACCTAAGTGTTGGAATTTTAGGATCCTTATGTTTTGGGAGAATCGTTTTTCTAGATATCAAATCAAAAAGCTTTCCTAAGACTTTAATGGTATTGGGATCTTTTCTTTTCCTATATAGGTTTTGTATGTATAGTTCTCTAATTTTTTTGACATAAATGGGAACTTATTTAAGAGCTTGTAGCAAAGGTATCTTAAATTTAATATGTATAAAATATTCACCTAAATCAAACTTAGGTTTAGAAACCTCTTTTGTTAAATTTAATTTATGAGGGAAAGGAGCTTCAAGTGTATGTTCAAACTTAGCACCCTATTTTTCATTAATAATAGGTCTTTATTCAGGAACAACAGGTCCTTATTATGATAAAGAAGTTTGTGCTTTTGTTACTAAAAATGGTTCCCTAAGGACCAGAGTTTAGGAAGATAATGGGGTTTCATCATCAGTTTCTTCTATAATGATAGGATTAGGTAGTGTTTTTTCTAACTATAAATGGATTTCATTATAGGGTAGCAAGTCAATAGAGTATGTTCCTGTAGCCTCATAGACTTGGATATTGTGTTGGTCAATTATTTGGATTAAGTACTGGCTAGGATGGAAGAGGTGGTTGTTTTGGTGGTTAAGGATTGTTAATAGGGGTAGGCAAAATACAGTGTTGATGTTGTTGAGGAGCTTTCCCTTTGTATTGATGTTGGTTATTCTAATTAGACTAAAATCCTTGTTGTGGCCATTACTAGTGATGAGTGTTAGTAATGTTCATTATTTAATTCATTTGGGTAGCATCTAAGGCTATATACAATAGATAATTTTGGAATTATGGCTTATAAATCAGGGCACTAGGCTACTTAAAAAACAAGGGATTACAATGTCTTTAGAGAAACTATCCTAATTTGCACACCTTGCAACAATGAAAACTACCTAAATTTTAGAAATTGAAAATGCTAAAAAATGCTAAACTATGTTGCTAAAATTGAAATGATAGGAAAACCAAATGCTGAAATTGAAAAAAAAAAAAGTAAATGCTAAAAAGTAATGTTACTGATTGAAATACTGAAGCAGAATTCAAAGCAAATAAATATATTTCTAACTAATACTATAATTCTTAATAAATAAATGAAAAATATAGAACTAAAATAAAACCAACTAGCTACAAAGAAAATAAAATACACATCTTCCAAAATAGGAAAAAATAAGGGAGAACAGAGCATTTAAATCTAATACAAATAAGGACAAAAAATAGAGATAAAATTTTTGCAATTATAGCCTAAAGTCCTTCCACTAGCCCTGAGAGTGGGCCCTTGCTATGAGGTCCAACATAAGGTGTGAAATCACAAGATCCTAAACTAGATTATGAAACAAATTGACATTCAAGAAACTAACAAGGATTGAATCTAAAATTATTGCAATTTATTTAATTTAGTCAGTTATTACAAAGGTTGTTGATTGATTTGTACATTCATATTTTTCTATTAACTTGCAAAGAGGGTAATATAAGGAGTATTTATAACCAAGATCTCATTTTTCCTACCAAAATTTGAGGATGGAAATGGAAACAATATGTTGTGTCCTTGATTCTAGAAATTATGTAGTCAACAGTTGCCCTATCCAAAATTAGGACAAAGAGTTGCTGGATAAATCCTTGTATCTTAAAACCTCCAAATGATGGAAAAAGCCTTAAAATAGTTCTTATCGATATTCATGCTTACTATCACCTTGCAAACTCACCCTACCTCCTTGGAACTTGATCAACAATCAATTCTACTTTTGCTATAGGAAATTCTACAGAGCTCTGGAACATGTGGTTGGTTGTCTATTTTATGCAATTTCTTTGGCATTTGGTTGTTGAGTTGATTTCCAGTGCATGGGAATATTCTCCTCTATCCACTATGTACTAAAAGTTCAAGTTGACCCCCAATTTGGAGCGCTCCACATGCCATGTGGAATCTTGTATCTTTTTGCCTAGATGTTCCAGAGCAAAACTTGTAGGTCTGTTACAACAAACTTTAATATCCAGATTGCATGTAGTTTTGCTATTTTGGATGCCACATCACCTCAAAAAACTTTTTAAGGGTGGGAAACATATTCAAAACCTTAGCATGTTAGATTTTCAAGTTTGTAGCTAAGACCTTCATTTCCTAATGCCTTTTTATTATGCTTTATTTATGCCTAATAATGGCTAACATCTTGCAAAATTATCATAGAAATGCAAAAAATACTACTTAGCAACAAAATAGTATTTCCTACAACTTTACCACATTAACATTAACATTATCATGCATAACAATCAAAATACTTAGCATTTATACTATATCATTTATCAAAATGGTAGTTTTTATATAAAATAACACTAAAATAATGAGACATTTTCTTGTCTCATCATTCTCCCCTACTTATCCTGATGCATTCCATCATGCATTTTGGTGGGCCACAATAGTATTTAGGTCCAACTCTCTGTGTAGATGTTCCCAAAAAAATTGAATTAAAGAGTGGTAACCCTTGTTTTTCTGATTTCAATGAACCTTGTCTAAAACTACTGTTCTAGTTGTGGATCTATATCAAAATAGTAAGGTACTTGTGTAAGTATGGTATGTGGTAAAAAAAAAAGATCTATACATTCATGTCTCATTGCTAGTAGTACTTCCACCGATGTTATTTTACTTCTACGAGATCAAATAAAGATATTGGGTGAGATGGGTTCTATTTTCCTCAAAGAGATGGATAATTTATCCCATCAATGTCTACATGCCAACTTGGCATTATCAAAGTTTTCCCTGTAGAAGTTATAAAAACTAGCTACACTTTCTCTCAATTTTTCAAGATAGGTTGTTTGATGTTTACATTCCCATACAAGAAAAGTGTTGACTAGTTAATCCCTTATGACTAGGTTGGTCATGTTTGAGCAAAAGTATTGGTCCTATCTCTCTTACCTTACACTACTGGATTTCCTACTACCAATGTATTTGATTGTTCAGTGTTGAAGTAAAGGCTCTAAGTTGTACATCCCCTATGTAGATATGAGGTAAAAACTGAACATCTTCAACCATCGTAAATTTATGCAAATAGAATTTGCATAATAGTTTTTTTTGTTCCTAAAGGCTTTGTAAAAATTCAATAATGAAAATATGTTTAGAGGATAAGTCATAGGGAATATTAGATAAAATTCTCATCACCTACCACCTATAGAATTTTTCCTTAAGGAATAGGATGTAAATCTTGGTAAGTCCCCTGCACTGAACTATCTATTTTACTATATGGCACATGTCTCTCACCTTATTTTGTAGAATTATTATCTCATTTATTTGTCTTTGATTTTGTTCTTATAGTGGGAAAATTGTTGCAATATGTTCCTCCAAAATGTCATAGTGAGCCATCCACTTGGCCACTAATATATTGTGATTTTCTAATAAAACCATCCTCTACTAAGGTACAAAAACTGGTGGTAGCAAGAATTAGAGACATATCATTTTGAACTTCTATTCCTGCATATGGTCTTACATTTACAGATTTTATAATTATCTATTCAACATTTTCTTCTATTAGAATTATAGATTGAATTACCTCATTCTGTAATTTTGAACTCATAGGTGTTGGTTTCTCTTACTATTGAGCTCCACTATGTATGCCATGTTGTTATGGAGCTTCTTCATGTTGTTGTTCCAAAACTTCTTGCATTGGATGTGTTGATGCTTGATCCTAAGCACTTTGTTGTTGTTAATACTCTAGAGAAAATTCTACCTATTTTGAGCATTCTCCATCATCCATGGGCTCTTTCCCTACCCTTCAAACAAATTATTATTTATTTTCTATCTCCCTTTACTCTATAGAAGTAAGGTCTACAATAGGAGTAGGAGGAACCAAATTTTGTTCTATAGCAACAATTTCAATTCTATCAGGTTGTGGAACTGCCTCTTGTTCACCCTTTTGTTAGAACTATTTTGCCATATTGAGTAGAATCTTTGCTACTTCTATTCCTAGGATGGATTTAGGAGGTGTACTGATTTCCTTTACCATTTTATCTTTCAACTCATACAAATATTGCAAAAGTTGGTAGATATATTTATATTTTTTCTTAATTTTCTCCTTTGCCTCTTCTATCCACTTCTGTTGAGTCTTAATGATTACTCTGGTAGCTTTCATGGGGTCTTCTAGATCTATTTTTATAGCATTTTCTTATTATTCTAATTTTGAGGAGTAGGTGGACATAGTAATTATAGGTAGAGAGTCCACCTGCACTGGCTCCCCTATTTCTTTAAGAACCTTATAAATTTTCTCCTATTTCCCATAAGAAAGAACTAATTTCCTTCTTTGTTTTGGAATCTCAAGAGATGTTGGTTATTTCTCCTAAGAAACTACATTTTGTTTTTGTCTTAAACTTCTTCTGAGAGGACGTGGTGGTGGGGTGAGGGTTGTTGTTCTTCTAATTCCTCTTCTTATTTACCAAAAATCACCTCAATAGACTTGGTTATCTGTCTGGTTGAGCTTCCATGTCTCCTAGACTATTTTTCCTTTTTTCTTGTGTGCTAGCTTGACCCAGGGTCTCAATTTTTTTGGGGGTCAAACCTAGTTATGCATGCCTAAAATTATTGCTCTAGTTGAAATTCTTCCTCTATGGAAGAAGAATCTTCCTAAGTAGAATCCTCTTCTGTGGAAAATAATTTTTCCTAAGCAAAACATTCCTCTAATATATTAAACTTAGAGGGCTCTTGTTGAATAGAGATAATTACCTAAGCAAACACCTTTGTATCCCCTATTTGAATGATAACTCTCCTGGTTTATTTTCTTTATAGGGGTTGTATTAGTTTTTCTCTTCCTAATACTCTTTGGTTTGCTGATAGATAAAGGATCTCCTACAATTTTTGGTTGCCTATTTTTGGATTTAGGAGTGGCCTTATTCCTAGATTTTTTATCAAAGTTTTCTGCTACACTGGAAGACCCTTCTTCTTTCTCTATATGAGCATCTTGAGAGATAGATTGTTCATTCTAAGGCTCAAATAATTTGTTAAATTATCTAGGGTTTCCTATAAAATGATGCCTACATGAAAATTTTATTAGGCCATGGTGCCTAATAGAACCTTACCCCTCCTAAACCGCTTGGTCATATCATGCAGGGCTTGGTGCAGGTATAAAGGTATATTAATCCTAAGCTCTAGTTTTCTTGCACCATATCTAAGGTGGGATAACAATTTGATGTGGTGCTCTCTATGCTTTGCAATTTTTTACTATTTTGTTATTTGCTTTTTCTATTCTATGATTGCGAAGCAAGGATTATTGGCATGCTCATGTGATGATTATGAGACACTTTACTGTGCAATCACATCTGAGTGAAGGTACTTGCTTCAAAATATGGTGAAAACCTATTTGAAAATATGCACATAAATTTTGCATACTTTTCATGCATCAATCAAACCACATGGCAGATGCTGACTTGGTTGTGTCATAATTCATTTTCAAAAAAAAATTATGGCAATTGGAACCTATGATAGAAAACTACCACGCATCATGGTTGGTGTAAAATCAACTACAAGAGACCAACAAAATGGACTCCAATCACATAACACAAATGTAATAATGGAATAAAATTGCAAATTGATATTCTTCTCATTCTTGAATTCACACCCCTTCTACAAAAGATTACAATCCATCATATAGCAACCGAAAACCAAAGAAACCCTAAAAACGTCTTTTTTCTAAAACTGCTAAAAATAGATCTTCTTTCTAAAAACTTCTAAAAATATAAATGAGTCGGATTGCGCCCAAATTCGGTGCACACATCCCTCTTACAATAACAAACCTTAATTTAAAATATTAGGTCTCAAATTAAGGTATAAAAAAATATAATAAACTTCTAACAGCCAAAAAAACCCAAAAAACCTGGGAACCTATTCTAAAAGCTAATTTTGGGACACTAGATGGAGGAGTTAGGTCCCGAAAACACTTTTTTTGGAGAGTTAGGCCAATAAAATATTTTCTTGATATAGAAAACACACACAAAACCACCTGATGGACCAATCAGAAGTAATAGTCTTTGGAACACCATGCAATCGCACAATTTCATCAAAGAATAGGACTGCAGTCCTAGTTGCATCATTATTTTTCGGGAAAGCAATGAAATACAACATTTTTTAAAATCTGTCTACCACAAAAAAAATTGAATCCTTACCCCTCTGTGTCTTGGGCAACCCCAAAACAAAATCCATACTCAGATCTGTCCATGGTCCTGTAGGAACTGGCAGTGGCATATACAACCTTGTATTTTACATATGGCCCTTAGCCATTTGACATACTCTGCATCTAGAGACAAACTTGATTATGTATCTCTTCACTTTTGGCCAATAGTACTTCTCCTCTACAAGAGTGGTAGTTTTTGCTGCTCCAAAATGACCAACCAAATCTCCACTATGTAATTCCCTCGAGATGTTCTCTCTCATAGAGCCATTGGGAATGCATAATAGATTACCCTTAAACAAGTAACCATTTTGAAAAAAATACTCTTCAAAAATAGTACAGGACACCTACTACACTTTTGCATTATTGCACAATATTCCCAAAATTCACATCAGATTCATACAGATATTTAACCCCCTCAAATCCTACCACTTCATTCTCCACAGTGGTCAACAACAAGACTCTCCTACTCAATGCATCAACAACCTTATTTTGTTTTCCCGAATTATTTTTCTGGACAAATGTATATTGTTGCAAAAATGAAACCCATTTGGCA
Source organism: Wollemia nobilis (assembly GCA_028583015.1). Lineage (NCBI taxonomy): Eukaryota > Viridiplantae > Streptophyta > Pinopsida > Araucariales > Araucariaceae > Wollemia > Wollemia nobilis. The sequence goes on along the minus strand of JAQPPZ010002123.1, from coordinate 3,518,246 downwards.
TGCCTGCTATTTAAATTTTTCTGAGAATTTAAATACCTCAATGCTTCATGATCAGTAAACAACACAAACTCCTTTGAGATTAAGTAGTGCCTCCAATGTTGCAATGCTTGCACAATTGCATAAAATTCCATATCATATGTAGAATAATTCTTCCTTTTGTCATTCAGATTCTCACTAAAAAATGCTACAGGTCAGCCCTCTTAACTTAAGACCACCAATCGCAATAAATGAGGCATCATAATCAACCTCAAACACCTTACTAAAATTTGGTAATACTAGAACAGGGGCTTCTGACACTTTCTTATTCAAGAGTTCAAAACTCTCTATTGCTGTCATAGTCCATACAAACTCTTTCTCCTTCGTACACTCAGTTATAGGGGCAGTTATACTACTGAAGTTCCTAATGAACTTCCTGTAAAAGGTAGCTAGTACATGAAAGCTCCTTACTTCTGTTATAGATTGTGGAAGAGGCCATTCCAAAATTACCTTCACTTTCTCATCATCCATCCTCATGCCATATCTTGAGATTACAAATCCCAAAAACACTAAACTATCTTGAAGAAATCTACATTTCTTTAGGTTGACATACAATTTCTCCTTCTTGAGCACTTCTAACACTAATTTCAAGTGTAAAAAATGCTCTTCTTCACTTTTATTATAAATCAAAATATCATCAAAATACACAACCACAAACTTACCATTATATTCCCACAATACTTTGTTCATCAATCGCATAAATGTACTCGATGCATTAGACAACCCAAATGGCATCACCATGCACTTGTACAATACATATTTTATCTTAAAAGTTGTCTTCCATTCATCCCCTTCTCAAATTCTGATCTGGTAGTAGCCACTCTGCAGATCAATTTTATTGAAGTATTTAGCTCCATAAAATCCATCCATCATATCATCCACTCTCGATATAGGATACTGATACTTTATTGTGATCTTGTTTATGGCTCTACTATCCACACACATCCACCAGTCACCATATTTATTTAGGGTTAGCAATGCTAGAGTCGCACATGGACTCATACTCTCCCTAACTAATCCCTTCTTTATCAACTCTGTCACTTGCCTACTCAACTCTACATTTTGTGTTGGGTTCAACCGATAAGTTGCCTGATTTGGAAGCGCTGATCCTAGAATAAAATTGATATGATGCTGGATATCCCTTTTTGGTGGTAGCCCATCTGGTAACTCCTCTGGTCTAAAATATTTATATTCACCTAGCAACTTAGCTACTGCTATAGGCAGAACCACTTCCTCTATTTCTAGCTTCCTAGATGTTAAGGCATAACAGAATATAGCATCCCTGATCTCTGCAAGAAAATCCTTCATCATCAACAAGCTCTCACTCGACCCATCCTCCTTCAGAGGCACAAGAACTACCTTTACACCTTCCTTCCAAAATATGTAAGTGTTCTTTCTCCCATTATGGTTAGTATCCCTATCGTACTGCTAAGGTCTTCCCAATAGAATGTGACATGCATCCATCGAGATCACATCACACCACACTTCATCCTTGTAAGTGCTCCCAATTGAAAATTTAATTAAATACCTCTAATATAGTATTACCTCATTCCACTTCTTAAACCATGAGATGCGATATGGATAAGGATATTTTTCACATTTTAGGTGAATTTTTTCAACCATGACATTTGACACCATATTCTTACAACTGCCACCATCAATGACAATGTTACATACCTTCCCTCCTAATGTACACCTTGTTCGAAATATGTTCATTCACAGCTAAGAATATTCACCATCTATGGTCTACCCATTTGCTTTGCTCTACACCATATATTTCTTAGGAGCAATCAATGTCCTCCTTATCATGAGGGCTTCCCCTATGTTAGCAACAACTTCATCTTCATCCAACTCTTCCATATCAACCAGATTGACCCTTCCTTGTCCTCCTTGACCCCTTTATTGGACATCACATTGGGGATACTCAAATGCTCTGTGCCCCTCCCTACCACATCCATAATGGGTATATGACCTCTTCAAATCATTCCCATTTCTTCCACCATCGTATCCTCTACCTCGTTGGTATCGTCTTCCTCTCAGATTCTTCCCATATTCTTCTTGTTTAACAGGTATTGAGGATTCTCCCTTGAAAAAATTAGATCCACTTTGACCTCGACCTGAAGAGGGCGTGAATACCTTCTTACCTCTTCTATTAATCCTTTTTAATTTCTCCTCCACCTTGAGGGCCATTTGATACACATCCTCCACTGTAAGAGTGTGATGCATGCTCATATCATCTTGAACAACAAAATTTAGGCCATTTAAATACCTAGTAGCCTTTTGGTCCTCTGTCTCATTGTGCTCAACTCAAATGAATAGCTTGTAGAATTAATTAGTATAGTCCTCAATTCTTTGATCCTTCTGTCAGAGATTCTAAAATCTACGAAATAGGATTTGGGAGTAGTCTACAAGTATAAATTTTTCCTGTAACTTCTTCATCTTTTTCCAATCCCTGATATTTTCCTTTCCATTCCTCTATCGTGTAGTCTATAAATGATCCCACCAAATCAATGCATGTCCCTTCAAATTTGTGCATGTGAGCTTAACCTTCTTCTATTTAGTAAGGTTACTCCATTCAAAATATTTTTTTAGGCTATTGATCCAATCGATCAACTCCTCTGGTTTCAAACCACTAGCATATTTGGGAACCTCAATCTTAATCCATATCAATTCCCCTTAAGCCCCTCTAGATCTTGTATCAGTAAATTTTAAAAAACATTCCCTTCTTCCTCTGGGCCCTTTGGTTCTGCTTCTGCATGGACTACAGATCCATGTTCCTCATGTATGTTTTCATCATCAAATCCTTGATCAACACGTGCCCTAGGACATCTCTCTCCCATGCGATCAATCACACCAGTTAGTTGTGCTATTTCTTCATTCAGATTCTCAAAATGCCTATTCATCTAGGCATATATTCTAGGTGGCATCCTTCTTTCACTAGTGAGATCACACCTACTTTGATAGCAAATGGTGTAAACTCAACTACAAGATACCAATAAAATGGACTCCAATCACATAAAACAAATGCAATAATGGAAGAAAACTACAAATTGATATTCTTATCATTCCTGAATTCACACCCCTTCTACAAAAGATTACAATCCATCATATAGCAACCGAAAACCAAAGAAACCCTAAAGAAACCCTAAAAACGTCTTTTTTCTAAAACTGCTAAAAATAGATCTTTCTAAAAACTTCTAAAAATAGAAATGAGTTGGATTGCACCCAAATTTGGTGCACACATCCCTCTTACAATAACAAACCTTACTTTAAAATATTAGGTCTCAAATTAAGGTATAACAAAATATAATAAACTTCTAACAGCCAAAAAAACCCAAAAAACATGGGAACCTATTCAGAAAGCTAATTTTGGGACACTAGATGGACGAGTTAGGTCCCAAAAATACTTTAAATTTCAAGGCCAATGGGAATATGATTCACAAGTTATGGCTCTGGAAAGGTGCATCAATGGTGATAGAATAATTTCCCATGTGATTAAATGCTAACAGTTGATTTTACATCGATGGTCCAAATCATCTAATTCACCTCTTGCTTTTTGGAAATTGTGGTTCCATCATCCACTTTCCTTGTTGCCACATCTACATTGAAAATGTGCAGTCACATGATTTCTAGAGGCTATCCTGGTACGAAGTTCAATGATCCACCTCGGTCCATGATGGTGTGATAGGACTTAGATGTCTGCCAAGAAGCATAGTTTGAATCGTCCATAATATTTTTTTCAAAAATTTAGACGTAGAATTTCATGATATTTTTTCTCATGTGCAAAAGTATGTCCATGTACATAAAAATTTAAATTGGATTGGACCTATTTTACATGCAGCCTATTGTGCCAAAGCATCTAAAGCATTGTCTTATTTACTTTTCAATTTGCCAAAGCTGATTTTATCATGACTAAAGATAGGCCAAAACATATTTTTAGGTGTTCTAGTGGGGTATTTCAACTTTTTCCAATTTAATAGATAGTTATGCCATGTAATTAACCATCATTCATGAAATTTCAAGGTTAACTAATAGTAAAATTGAAGGAATTCCACGACAACCCTAAAATTTTTAAGGAAGCTAAGAATGGGTTGACAAGAATGGACATACCTACCCCATGGAATGGGGTGATGAAGAATGTGATGGAATTTATCATGGCGAAAGATCCCAACAATATATTGTTAAGCTGTCATTATGCTTTTGTGAACTTCTTTCGAGATGTCAACCCGATAAGTATCCCATAGTTCCTCATGAACTCAATGAACTATACTATCAATGCTTGTCGTAGCAAGAGGGGGTCTGCTATGCCAATGCACCAAGGATTGTTCAAGGTGATCTACAAATGGGTGTTGGCCATGACTCTGAACCTTGATCCCCCAATCATTGAGGAGATACCACCCAGCCACCAAGGGGAAAGTTCAGGAGCAAGAGTTAGCCCGGGAACTAACAAGCCAACATTTGTATCTCCAGTGAAGAAGTGTGTAGGGGAACCTGTTAGGAGAGGTAGGATAGCAAAAAAGATACTGAGGATTGAGGAAAACCCTATGAGATCCTCCTTAAGGCTAAAGAATAAATAGATACAAGAAAGTTCTAAAACAAGTTCCAGTGATCTGGACAAAGAGGGACCAACCATCATGGTCCTCAAATGGTTCATCCTAAAATCCTATGTTGGAATAATTCAACAGATGTAGGAAGCCCACAAAACTTTGAATCAGGTCTTCTTCAATGAGGGGTACATACCAAAAGTGGGAGTTAAGGATGATGATGAGGACGAAGAGGATGACAAGGATGAGGAGCTTGAGGAAGATGCTGAAGATGAAGCCTGAGGATCCTTTGGCCTCAAGGGGTTCCTTTTTTTGTTTACGTATTGTACAAAGGATGCAATCCTTTCTTGGCTCATGCCTTTTTTCTCTTTTTTTCAAGGTTTTCAAGGAATATGCTCAGCTGTGTTTGAAATATCTCAAGTTTTTGGTAATGTTTGCTACGTCCGCCTGGTAAGGTGTTTTAGGAAGGTCAGCAGTAGTAAAGGACAAAAAGTCCTTATCATGAATAGGATCCATAGCATCAACACAAGGCTGATTTTTGTAATAGGTTTTGGGTCAACCTGTAAAACCCGATAATTAATGAAGATCTTTACTTACCAATTTTTTTTTTAAAGAAATGCATACCTTACTATCTTTAAGGGTTTCCTTGCATTCTTTGAATCATTTTGCTGATTGTGTAGGCATTTTAAAACTTGAAAATAATACATAGATGTAGCAATTTAGAATTTGTACAATGGTAGAAATTTTTTCAAGTCAAACAAGTAAAAAACCGATTTTCATGTAAACCTTAACTCAATAGCTCCTCAAAAGAGGTTTTCACTATTTATTTATTTGTTTGTTTTTCATGAGAAGAGGCTGCAATTTTTGGTTTTCAACCTCCTATATATATATATATATATAATTTTTTTTTTAAGAAGGAAATCATTCATAATCTATGCCAAAAGAGGAAGCCTCTTCTATCACACATAGGCAAGACTATACAAATTAAAAAGCAAACTCCTCCTTTGTCAATGGATTATGGTAAACTCATAAATGATGCCCATTTACTACCAATTTCCTCCTTGAACCATCAATAGGAGAAAGTCAAACAAATCCATTTTTTAACACTTCTTCAATTTGATATGGTCTTAGCCATCAAGTTTATAGCTTGCCAAGAAAATCAGCATATTGAGAATCGAACAACAATGCCCAATCTCCTAGTTTGTACCTGTTGCTCTTAATGTGACTATCATGGCACAATTTTTGTTATTGTTGAATGACCTCTATATGGTGAAGTACCTCCAATTGAAGTTCATCCAATGTATTCAACTGTGTAATTCTCAAACTCATTTGGAAAATAAGATTTCTTACCATAGACCACTTCATAAGGTGTAAAACCTGTGGTGGATTTCCATGTGGTTTTGTATACCCAAACTACCTTTGGTAACCTATTCATCCAATCTTTCCTATGAGAAGCCATTGTTTTTGTTAGAATATTCTCTAATTCTCTATTTGTGAATTCTACCTAACCATTTTCTTGAGGGTGATAGGGTGATAAATTCTTATGTTTAAGTTAATATATTTTAGTAAATGAACCTATAAATTTAGATATAAATTGAGGTTCATGATTTGTAACAATAGATTTTGGAGCACCAAATATTTGAAATATTTGAGTGTATAGAAAATCAACAACATTCTCTTCTCGAGCATATTTAAAAGCACATACTTTAGCCCACTTAGTTAAATAATTAGTGTACATAAGAATGTGTTGCTTTCCTTGATAAGGTGCATCAAAGGGTCCAAAAAAATCTATTTTCCATCTCCCAAATGGTTATAAAACCACTTGAGGTTGTAGAGGTATTTTATTTGTGGCATTTGGTTTACCCATTCTTTGACATGAATCACAATGTTGTACATACTTCTTTACATCCTTATGAAGTGAGGTCCAATAATAACCTATTTTCAAAAATATTCTAATGGTGCATTTTAATGAATAATGTCGTCCTAATGGTTCATCATGACATGTCTAAATAATATCATACACCTTATCTTGTTGAATACATCGATGCAAAATATAGTCAGGTCCACATTTAAATAGTTTACCATTGATCTACTAAAATGATGAGCTTTGTGTTACTAATAATAATTTTTATTGAGGAGTTAAGTGAGAGGGAAATTTTACTATTAATAGATAGTTGGCAATGTTAGAAAACCATGGTAATTGTGCCAAAATTGTAAATAACTTCTCATGAAAAAAGAGACCTCTACTAGTTCACCCTCTCCTGTGATATTTAATCTGGATAAAAAATTAGCTACTACATTAGTTTTTCCTAGTTTGTCTACTATAGTGATGTCAAATTCTTGTAATAGTAGCAACCATATTACTATTTGAACAATTACTAAAGTATTTTCATAAGATATTTGATTATAGCATGATCTGTATGAACAAATACTTGATATCCCGTGATATAGTGATAAAATTTGTTAATGGCATATACTACAACTAAGAATTCATTTTTTGTAGTAGTATAATTTGGTTTATCTCCTATTAAGTTTTTTCTAATGTAGTAGATGGCATAATGTTCTCCATTTTAAACTTGGCCTAAATATGCTCTAATTGTAGTGTTATATGCATCAGCTTGAATGTGAAATGGAAGTTTCCAATTTAAACCTCGTAACACAAGTGTAGTGGTCAATTTTTCTTTTAAAGTATAAAATGCAATTTGATACTTTTCTACCCTTTTTAATATAGAATATTTAGTCAACAAGGTGAACATAGGGTTTGCAATTGTACTAAATTTATTAATGAATTGATGATAGAAATCAATATGTCCTATAAGAAACTCCTAACATTTGTTTGCGTTTGGGGTGTAGGCAACTTTTTTTATAATCTCAATATTTTTAGGATATACTTGTATTCCTCTAGATGAGATATGATATCCAAGAACAATACCTTCATCCATCATCATAAAATATATGTTAGGGTTCAGTAACATATTGTAAGTTTCACACTGTGTCAAAACCTTAATAAGATTTTCAAGGATTTCATCAAAAGTTTTACCATGTACTGTGTAATCATCCATGTAGATCCTGAAACAATCATTGTTCAAGTCAGATAAAATAGCAAGAATTTCTCATTGAAAGTTGCTTGGGCATTACAAAATCCAAAAGGTAAAACCCTATAAGCAAATGTTCCCCAAGGGCAAGTAATTTTTTTTTTTCTCCTAATCTTCAAGTGCAACCTGAATATGATTATAACCACTAAATCCATCGAGAAAAGAAAAATATTTCTTCTCAGTGAGCGTGTATAACACTTGATCTATAAATGGTAATAGAAAATTGTATTTATATGTAGACTTGTTTAGTTCTCTATAGTCAATACACACTCACAATTTTCTATTTTTCTTTGGAGTAATAACCAATGGTGAAACCCATCGACTATTAAAAATGGGATAGATGAATCCTACTTCTAGAATTTTTTAAATTTCATCTTTCACAATATTGTGTAAAGTAGAATTCAATCTCCTCTATGGTTGTCTTATAGGTTTAACATCCTTTGTATAAATTTTATGAGTACATATATCCAGATGAATTGTCGTCATGTCTTTGTATTCCCATGCGAAAGCATAGAGATGTTGACTCAATACATCAAATAATTTTTCTTACTCATAATTTATCAATAAAATATTGACATTTAAAAAATTTTCCAGTTGTATTTCGATTTGCTTTGTACCAAGTTGTATTGAATTGATTCCTTTAGAATAATTTATTAATGAACTGAGTGGACAATGGTGTGGTAGAAGAGAATGGAATATTTGAGTATCCTTATAAAAGGCAATTATTGATGGAATTAAATTTGATATAGAAAATTGAAATGATGAGAGAATATGATGATGCCATCCATGTGGTAAATTAAAATAATTATCTTATATTGGAATGGATGATAATAATTCAAGTTTTTGTTCTTCATCCTTCCATAGTAATCAATTAATAATAACTGGTTCAACTTCAAGTCTTGAATCATACAAATTATTTATTAGGATAGTCTATTATTCAAAGATAATTCTTTTAGATGGATCCAAATCTTTGATGTGATATTTTATGACTATGGTGGCTAAGGTTGAAATATTCTCTTCATTTTCTTCATCTAATTTAGGAAACCATAGGTTACTAGTAAAATTGATTGAAGGTTTTATAGGAGGATATAGAGAGATTTTATTTAAGTCAATTCCATTGGAAATGAATATATCTCTTGATCTATAATCAATGAAAGTAGTTGTCGTAGAAAGCCAAGGCATTCCTAGAATTATAGGGTAACCATTCATAGTATTTCAAGTTTGTAATACAAAAACATTTAACTAGATATTCCCATGATGAAACTGATACAAGAATATTTTTAATTGTTCCTTCTGGTTTAGAAACTGATCTATTAGCCATTTCTAATATTTTAGACGTAGGATGTAGGTTATTTAATTATAAATTTTACATTGTATCCTTTGTCACAATGTTTATAGTTACCCTGGGTCAATCAAAATATTATATATTTACATATATCATATGGTTATTGTTACTGCAAGGTTTCTTAGATCACCACACTTTGGTGGAATAAGCTTTCCTACAAGGGGATCTACTAATTTCCCATCTACTTGTATGTTTTTAGGTAACGCTTTCTTCCTAGTATTTTAATACACAATTCCTAAATAGTTTGGTTGATTAATGGTACATATTTGATAGATTGTAGTAAAGGAATTGTGATATTTAAATATTTTAATTCTTATTCCAAATCTGATTCTAAAGATATTGGTTCTAACTTTTCAAATCATTCAAGATATGGTACTTGTTTTGATAAAGAGGGAAAATTATCTTGAGGAAGGTTTACTTTTTCTTTCCCTTTTTCAAGATTTTGTTGTGGTGATTTTGATGTAGATGGGTCTTCTTGTTTGCTTTCATTGGCTCCCATTTCTACAAAGATAGGTAGAGTGGTTTTAGGAAGTGTCTTTCATTAATGCAATTGGATTATGTCATAGTAAATGATATTTATCATGGATATTTATTTTGGTTCAGTCATGTAGATGGGGGCTAGTGTTATTTAGATTGGCCACAGGTTGATCTGAAAGTGGGGGTTGTTTTACCTATTGTTGTGATTGTTGTTGTCATCCCTGATGATAATTTTGAGTAGGACTAGGCAATATGTTTTGTTGTTGATTTTGATACCTATGTTGCTCTTGGTATGGTTGATAATATGGTCCCCATTATTGTCCTTGCATTTGTGGATGCAACCATAGTGGTTGATTCCATTATTGATTCATCTATCTAGGTTGAGACCATTCCTGAGATGATGCCCATGGTGGTTCATTCTAAGGTTTTGGTTCTAAATTAGACCATGGCATAGACCAAGGATTATTTTACCACTTTGTGGGAAATCAAGAAGTATTTTGGTATGGGTATTGAGGAAAAGTACTTCATTGTCTTGGTCCTATAAATATAAGTTCTATAGGTTGATACTATTTATCTAAGGCATTTTATTTCTTGGTAATAATTGACATTGATATGTGGGATGCCCTTTTTCACAAATGTTATAGATAGTATATATAGAAGTCTTTTTTAAAGAATATTCATGGAGAGCATGTTTATTCCTACATTTTGGAAAATAGTTGGTGAAGTTTTTAGTATATTTTGTCTTTGCATTCAATTCACCTAATTTCGTGTTAAAATGCACTAGGATGTTATTTTTAATATTGGAAAACTCTTCCATCAATTATTTTACATCATTTACATTATTACCAATTTTTCTTCTTCTATGTTTTGTACATGAATACTTTTTGTAGAGTTCCATGATTTCTTTAGGTTCAGTGTGCTTACATATCCTCTTCCCATGAGATCCAATACTTCTCTTGATTCATCTTGTAATCCTCTCAAGAATATAGTTTTGTTAAGTTTTGGTTGTACACCTCCACATATTTTATGAAAAAAGGAAAATCTATACAAGTAGTATTCCAAGGTTTCATCCTCTTATTATTTTATCCTAAATAATTCATCCTTTTGATTATTTACTCAATAATATTCATTGTATTCCTCAAAAAATACTCTTTCTATTTTGTCCTAGGTTTGAATTGAATCAGGTGCTAAGCTCATGAAAAATCATAAGGCTAAGTGTTTTAACATGGAAAGAAATATTTTGAGTTTTATTATTATCATTTATATAGTCATAGATTTGGCATACAACCTTAAACTCAAATAAAATTTGATCAAGATCCTTAGATGCAACTCCCTAAAATTTGGTAATATTAACAATGAGATGGTTTTCATAGGAGAATTTTGAGTGGGATTCAATCAGATAGGATACTCAAAGATTCAATTAGGGGTGTAGGTATTACCTAGATTAGGAATTTTAATTCCCCTATCTTGATTCGCTTGTAAATATGACATGATACGTTCCCAACAATAATTATAGATTTTTCTTTAAATTGATCTGATCATATAGATTTGTCAGGAGAAGATGATGATGAACTAATAATTTTCTCTTTATTGTAATTTTATCTTAAGTATTTCTATACTTCCTAAAGATGATGATTGTGTTTCCAATTCAACATTTTGAAGAATTTCAAATTTAGGTAATTGAGGTATAGGTTCAACCTCTTGTTGTGGATATCATCTTCCTTTGACTGGTGGGAGGTTTGATCTAATGAATCTACCTCTTTCATATCTTAACCTACTAATACATTCTATTAAAAAAAAATCCTATTCCAATGTCCCAATATTTGAGATGCAATCCCAAGCAATGCAACTATTTTTATGTGAAGTTGTTTGTTTTGTTTTTATTTTTTATGTGGGTTTTTGAAACTTTACAAGATGATAATTGAATGACCTATTTTTTCTCTAAAAATACCAATTTTTTTCCTAAAAATGTCACCAAAAATGATGAGTGTCATTAATGTTCATCATTTAATTCATTTTTCAATCTAGGGCAGCATCCAAGGTTATATACAATAGAGAATATTTAAATTGTAGCTTCGAAATCAGGGCACTACACTACTTAACAAAAATAGAGAATCACAATGTCTTTGCAGAAACTATCCTAATTAGCACACCTTGCATCAATGAAAACTAGCTAAATTGCAAAAATTGACCATGCTAAAAAGATGTTAAACTATGTTGCTAAAATTGAAATGATAGGAAAATCAAATGCTGAAATTGAAATGACGAAAAGTAAATGCTAAAAAGTAAAGTTGTTAACTGAAATACTGAAGCAGAATTTAAATTAAATAAATAGACTACTAACTAAATTGTAATTTTTAAGAAAAAATGAAAAATATAGAATTAAAAAAAAACCAACTAGCTACAAAGAAAATATAATACGCATGTGCAAAATTAGGGAAAAAACAACGAATAACAAAGCATCTAAATATACTTCAAATAAAGACATAAAACAATTATAAGAACCTGCATTTACAGCCTAAATTCCTTCCACCAACCTTTAGAGTTGGCCCTTTCTCTAAGGTTTAGCAAAAGGTGTGAACCCACAAGATCCTAAACTAGATTACGAAGTCAATTTGACATTCAAGAAACTAATAAGGACTGAATCTAACATGATTCCAATTTATTTAACTAAGTCAACTATTACAATGGTTATTGATTGATTTATACATTCCTATTTTCCTTTAGCTTGCAAAGGGGGGTATACAAGGAGTATTTATAACCAATATCCTCACTTGCCCTACCTACATTTGAGGGTAGAAATAGAAACAATTTGTTGTCTGTCTGATTCCAAAAATTTTGTAGTCAACAACTACCATGTCGAAAATTAGGATAGAAAGTTGGTCTGGATAATCATCGTTTATTGATACCTCCAAATGATGGAAAAAATATTAGAATAGTTCTTATGGATACCCATGCTTTTTTTATTTTTCCAACTCGCCTACCTCCTTGGAATTCAATCAATAACCAATTCTCCTTTTGGTACTAGAAATTTTGTAGTGCTCCAAAACATATGGTTGGTTGTCTATTTTAAGCAAGTTATGCATTTGGTTACTGAGTTGATTTTTGGCACATTGACATATTCTCCTATATCTATTATGTGCTAACAATGCAATTTTACCCCCAATTTGGAGTGCTCCACCCAACATATGGAATATTGCATCTTGTTGCCCAGATGTTCTGGAGCAGAACCTATAGGTCTATTACAACAAACTGTAATATCTAGATTATGTGAAGTTTTGCTATTATGGATACCACATCACCTCAAAATAATTTATAAGGGTAGGAAACATATTCAAAACCTTAGCATATTAGATTTTCAAGTTTGTAGATAAGACCTTCATTTCCTAATGCCTTTTTATTATGCTTTATTTATGTCTAATAATGGTTGAAATCATGCAGAATTATCACAGAAATGAAGAAAACATTACTCAATAGAATAGTATTTCTTATAATTATACCAAATTAACATTAATATTATCATGCATAATAATCAAAATAATTGGTATCTATACTATATAATTTATCAAAATGGTAGTTTTTATATAGAATAATAATGAAATAATGAGATATTTTCATGCCTCATCAACTGGATTTACCAACATTCTTGTGGCTATTTTTGACTTTGCTAACCCTATTGTGGCCTTTGTTGGCTTTGCCCACCATGTTGTGTCCAAGGCTGATTGTTTTGGGGCCATGGGTTTGGTTAGGGCCGTTGATGTTGTTGAGACCATGGGTAATGTGGAGGTACCCATCCTTGTGTAGCATAAGGAAAATTATTAACAAGAGCATAAGTATTAGGTATCCATGGAGGATATCATCCTTGTGGTGGCTATCTTTGAGTAATGAAGTAAAAATATTCAATTTTCTATAATTAAAGCTCCTTCAAAGGTGAATTTACTTCAAATATATGTTGGTAGCTATCTATTGAATGTTTTTGGTCATAAATATTGCAAATTGAGGTTTTGTCCAAAGGGTGTTCATGAAGTGCATGCTTTCATCTATAATGAGGATAATAAATAGCCAGAGATTCATTCTGTATTATAGGATTTATCCTTACTGTGTCCATAGAATTGGAAAATGACTTACCAATATTAGTTTTGAGACTATCCAATAAATGTTCAAATTCTCCTTTTGTGACTCCTCTAGATTTTCTACCAGCTCTATGATTGTGTAATGTTGGCTTTGTGTGAGAATAATTAGTACATAGTTCCATGATCCTCTCAATTGGAAGGTTGAAAATATCTCCTTCTCCCATTAAATTGAGGCTATCAAGTGTTTCTTCTTTCAATCCTTTTAAAAACATAGTTTTAAGCGGAATTTCCTCTAAGTCAATATTTCCTCTTTCCTAAACAAATTTAAACTGCTCAATGTTGTCCTCTAATGGTTCATCCTCTTTCTGTTTCATTCTGAAGAGATCATATTTTTGATTACATACTCCATAGTAATCCTAATATTTGTCCAAGAAAATTTTGTTCATCCCCTCATTCCCATCCTATTAAGTAACAAAGTCTTTTGGTAAGCCTGTAAACCATCTCATGGTAACATCCTTTAAAATGGATGGGAAAAAATTTAAGCTTTTGTGCATTTGTCATATAATCATAAGTACGACAATGATGGAACTATCTAGGGTTAGTTGTTTTTCTATTTTGGTAGGATTTTGATGTGAGTGAATAGTGCCTTCATAATTTGAAAATATTCTATATTTATCCACATCTAAATATTTGCTTATTGTACCCAAAATAAAATTTAGAAGATAAAATAATGGATACATTTTCTTTATTTGAAAATTATCTTGTGTATAAAATTTATTGAAGCTTTATCCATCATATTTTTTTATGTTTAACAATTTCTCTTATTTATGTCAATAGAATATATAAGGATATGCACATGAGGATGCTAGGTTAGATAGTTACTCTCCCTTTTCTAGAAAATCAACACAAGTAGATATTATTGTCTAATTGGTTCCCTTGTATTTATTTCACAAGTCAAGAACTTTGTGTATTATATCCAGGATAATATTCTAAAGATGAAATTAAGCATCACATTTTCTTCTTTGGTAAATTATCTTAGATACAAAATACATCAAGCTCTTTCTTTCTATCTTGTTATTAATATCCTAATAAATTCTCATAATGATATTTTCTTTACCAACCATATCCTATTATCTAATATTCTTGTATGAGTATTTGCAATTATTCAAATGATAAAAACTATATATTATTGATTTAAGTAATAAATGTTTAGTTATTCTAGGCGATAACAACTTCTTATTCCATCCAAGATCCTCATCATTAATTATTTTTAGTTTTAGTTACATTAATTATCTCATAAATCTATCCTTTCCTTGTATCAAACCTAAATCAATGCTCTTAAACTTATCTACCCTCTAAGTTAGAGGTGATAAAAATATTATGTTACATTCGATAACCATTTATCTTCCTCATATAGTTTTCCTATTTAAGTAGTCACAATGATTAAATGATGTCATTGAGTCAAATTAGGAATATTTGTGTCATGTTGATGATAATGAATTCCTATTTTTATCTTACCTTTAATCAATTATCTTTCTAACATGACACAATTAAATCTTCTCAACATTACTTGCCTCCTCAATTTTATGTATTACATCTGTGCCCATGCAATATCTATGGTGGCATCAATAGACTACATTTAACCATCCATATATGACAACAAAATCTATCCAAAAATATATATACACATGGGGTAATATAATCTTTTCATCCAACATGATTTCTTTTTTTATCCATTCAATATGTTAGGTGGCCTTAATAGTTTATATTATATACAACCACTAATATCCTCCATAACATATAAGAATTAGGGCAATTCACATCATTAATCCATCATCCTTTAATATTTATCACATCTAAATCCATAATCAACTTATACTTGGTATGATTGTAAATAATTTTATATATCATGGTTGTATTTTTTTGGCTATTGATGCATATTTGTCTTGAATATTCAAGTATATATAATTATATAACTGTATAATCATATTTTATAGCATAAAATAATATTATTTTATTGAGTCATTCTAATTTTAAATAGAATAAAAAATAGAATCTTAAATTCCCTATGTAATGGCCTATCTTGGCAAGACTTTCACTTGTTGTTTGATTGATGTATTGATGGTTGATATTTAATGCATGATATTATTTTATTCTATCAAGATGAGTTGATAGTTTTATTTTATGGTTTCTAAAGTTGGATTATGCTATTTTAAAAATATGATATTGCTGATGAATTTTATGGTTGTAGGACTAGGTACTCTCATAGGTGGATTGGTATGGGACAACCACCAAAGTTAAGAGAAATTAGAAATGGGAAGTGATGGATGAAACTTTCATTGACATCCACAAGGATAAAACAACCATGCAGAAACATTGCATGTGTGTATGTGTGCTTAAATGCATCATCGATCAAGGAGGTTGATATCAAAATAAAAATAACCCTTGCCCTATGCTTTGGGGTCCTTCGTAGGTGATTGATAACATTGTAGTTATCATAATGCCTCCTATCTAATAAAAAGTATTGTTTGTGCACATTCTTGCTCATTATCGATTTACATCTTAGTCTAGGTAAGGACAACTTCTGGCAAGAGCCCTTGTATTGCCTAGACTCATAATTATTCATTATGATACATTTATGCATGTGTGTTGAAGTATGGAATTTTTTTGGTTAATATTTTATCAAGCAAGGTATTAATAATAATGTTAGTATTATTAATACTTTAAATATTAAATATCGATGTTAATATTTAATATTAACATTTGATATTAATTAAGTTAATTCTATAAAGTGAACATTTAATTTAATTATTATTACTTTGTTAAAAAAAGTATTTGTTGACTTAACAAATCTAATTTTAGAAGTTAAAATTTTAAAGGAGTGAGAGGCACATTTTATAAAATGATATTCTAAAGCCCATAATTGTAATAAATGAAAAGAACGTGGAAAGTTAACCTAGGAAGAGTGTAGCAAATTTAGAAGGGATGGAAGATTAAGCATTTTTTGAAATGGGTAAGAAAGAAAGAGGGAGTTACTAACATTCTAGTTTCATCTTCCTCGATCTTCCTCACCTCTACAAATGCTAAATTGAATCTTCCGACTAGGGGAAGTTTTTAATTTCTGGAAATAATTTTGACTGGTTGGGAAGGATGTCTAGAAGAATAAAGAAATTGAGGAAGTCCAATTTTGTTTGTAAGTCACTAATTATGGAGATGGATTTGCTTTATGTTTAGGGATGTTCATATAATATCCAGCCTGTGAGTATGTTTTGATTATATTATTTGAGATGGATTTGCTTTATATTTAAGCTTGTTCATCTAATATCTAGCCTACATGTGTATTTTGATTATAATATTTTTTGATATGGCTTTGCTTTAGAGATGGTTTTGTTGTATGTTTAAGGTTGTTTTCTTAATATCCAACTTGATGGTGTTTTTGATTTATAATATTTCTTTTGAGAAATTTTTGTTCTTGATGATTTTATAGTGGTAACCTTTAGGTAGGTTGCATAATTTATCTTCCTAAATATTAAGTTTCCTAGGGTTTATGTTACAAAGCCTGGGAAATTCTCTTTTATTTGAGTTTTCTTGAATAAACCGATTATCGTAGCCATTTTTTTTATTCCTTCCTATTTTGGACATCGATAGATATTCTTATTGCTTCCTCAACCATAAACCAGAAGCCAATTGTATTTTAGAATATTGTTTAGCTTTTGGGTTACCTTGGTTTTGGTTAAGCAATTATCTTCAAACTTTAGCTTGCATAAAATCTAACTAGTTGCTCCTTAGTTTATCAAAAATTGGTTCTAAGTTTGGTGTTTGGCATTGGTTTGATCGTTGGTTTCACTTTTAATGGAGAATGTATTTGAAATGTTTCCATGGTTGTTTTTCTACATTTCCTGGATGCACTCTTTATGCAGTGACTTGATTTGAACCTTTCAGTTTGTTTATTATTTTTTAAACAATAAAGTTTTTTATGTTGTTATTTCAGTATTAAAATATTTTTATCTGTATTTGAATATTAAATATTATTAGTTGGAGGTTGAAAACTAATATTAATATTAATGGAATATTGAAAAACCATTATTAAATTGGTGTTGTTTGAATATTATGATTTATTATTGATCAACATATTTATTTATTATAGTTTACCAAGTCATAGGGTGAAATTATATTTAATATTAGTCAAATTTTGAAAAGTTATATCATATTATTATTGTTTGATTAATGATTTTTAAACATCAATAATATAGTTGGGTTTATTAGGAGAGTAATAAACCCATGCTATAAATGAAGTTGTAAGTATTAAAATTTAGGAAAAGTAATTGGGTAGTAAATTTATCAAATGGTATAGTTGTGGCTTGTATAGCAAAGAGTTATATTTGAAGGAGAGAAGTATGGGATTCTCTTGGTTATGATTAATTAAGCATTGGGAGAATGTTTGAATGTTATTGTATTCTTGTTGAATTATTTACTTGCATTATGCATGTTAGGCTTGCATATTCATTCAAAAATAGTTGTCCTAATCCCTAAAGTACTTTCAAAGTTTGATGAAGAAGATCTAGCAAGTAGAAGACATTGAGAAGAAGGTTTAGTGACTATTATGTAATAATGTATTGAGTTGTATTATTGTAATTGAGGATGAGAAAAACTTGGAAGGACTCATGTGTATAAATTATGTAATGTCATAAGAAATGATATTGTTGTAAACATCCTTGATGTTTTGACATAAATTTTATTTAATAGAATAAATATGAATCAATGCTTTATTTTTATGTTAAGTTTCTTGGAAAGGATTGTAGTTAGCATAATTAAAAAAATTATGTTTATTGAAAAAGATGATGAAATAATATGAAAAGTAATTAATGGAATTGGTTATGATTCTCTAGTTGTTGATTATTTCTTTTCATGTAAATTTAAGGAAAGGCATAATTCTAGTGTTATGATTGAAATAAGTACTTAAATTATTTAGTCTTTATCAATGTGTGGATATTGAATTTGAGTTTTTTTAAGTAAAACACTCTTTTTCTTTGGTGAGTTAGACAAAAATGTTGTGTAGGATCCTTGGGTTAAGAGGGGGTTTTTATGGGCATGTATGTTAGTGCCTTTTAGAAATCCCTAGAATTGAGTTGTATCCAATCCTAGTTGAGCTATGGGTAGACAATTCAATTATGTAAGTATGAATAATATACCCTAGCAGTGAGGCTTGGGTGTCCCTAGAGATGAGGCATGGGTGGTCCTAGCAGTGGGTCTTGGATGAGTCCTAGCAGTGAGGCTTGGGAAAGTCCTAGAGATGAGGCTTGGGTGAGTCTTAGCAGTGAGGCTTGAAACAATTCCTAGTAGTGAGGCTTAGGAATATTAATGATAAACTAGTAAGGGATAATTCATTGGATCATTCATAGAGCAGTATCGTGGTGGCATATTTTAGGTAGTCAAGCATGACCACAATCATTACCATGTGAGTGTTAATTATTTTAGTTAGTTCATGGGTACATAAACTAACTAATATCTAAGGCATCATGCCATAGTAATCCTACATAGATGATAATATATAGTGTTAGGGAATAGACATCACATTTAAGTATTATGGGATTTAAAGGGTAAAATCTACACTATGGTCAAGTTGTCTCATACAATGTAGTGTATGGGAAATAGGGGGATCATTGATGGCATATTTTATAATGGTAAGATTAGAAAAGTGAACCCTCAAAATTACAAGTTGGTCACTCTTATCCACTTGAGTGTTGTATGCAATGACAATAAACTCAATATGGTTGTTAATGAAAAATATTGGGTCTTGTTTGTGAGTTAATCCTTGTGAAAAAATTTATCTCCCCCTTGGGTCAATTTTATGGGTTGTTACAATTAGTATCAAAGCTTAGGCCCAGGTCATAGGACATTGCTTCCTTGATAAGAACCAAGTTGAACTTGAATTGTTGTGCTAATGTTAAGAAGGCTAAATTTTTTAGGGAGCTTAAATTGATACGGTACAAGTGGGTATTGCATGTTAGAAATTACAACTTATTTTGAGGGTCATAACTAAACCTAGATATTTTTTATGGCTAGGAAATGGTACCTATTTTGAGAGGAGGATCTTCCAAGAATTCAGGGTTAGCTACTCAGGAAGAGGCTATAGATCATCCCTAGAAGAAAACTAGAATTTTAGGGGATTCAAACAAGAGGATGCTAAATATTGCATCTATAGTTAGGTTACTACAAGAGAAGATGGAGCAACAATAGAAAATTCTAGAAACACTTGTTAACCAAGAATCCAATAAAAAGAGTTCAAAGGGTAGACAGAGAGAAAATATTACCATAGGAGTCCATGAGGGTAAAGCTTGGATTGAGACTAGGATTTACAAGGACTTAAAGAATGTTAGGGTACCTAAATTTAGTGGAAAATAAGGAGGTTATGTAACAAATCCCTAGCTGAATGAATTGGAGATCTAATTTTCCATGAAGAACTAATAATCTGAAACACAAGTTGTTTGGACTACCCTTCACCTATAAGAAGTTGTCTTGGAATGGTGAATATATTCAAGGTGGGTAGAGGAATTCAAGTGATGGATTAAAATAGAATGAATTTTTAAGGGTATGCAAGAAAATATTCTTATCTGATCAATTCTACGTAGAGAAATTTGAGAAATTTTCTATGCTCCAACAAGGCACCTTGACTATAGAAACTTATTATCAAAAATTCATCAAGATTTTGAAATATATTTTCAAATATGAAACTAAGGAAAATTTGAAGGTGCAAAATCTTATCTTAGGAGTAGATCCTAAGATCCAAAAAGTAATCAATCTGCTTAAGACCAAAACTTTACAAAAGGTATATGATTTGGCTTGATAGTAAGAGATAAATCAACACACTAAGAAGATTTTCTTTAATTATAAAGTGTTGATGGAAGAAGATATATAGGAACTCAAAATGAGGAAAAGTGTTGGGTTTATAATATGGACCAATGAACAAAATAAGAAAAGTAAAGTAAACCTAAGAGAGGGACCAAATTTTAAGAATAGGAACAATGAAAATAGGGAAAATAAAAAAGAATTTTCAAAGAAGGGATAAACTGAAACCTCATCCTCAAAAATAGAATGATCCAATTAAAAATGAGGATACAAGGGATAGAAGACAAAAGAAGTATTAAGCACCTAGTATAGATTATTTCATTTTTGGAGGTCCTCATTATGCAAACAAGTGTCCCCAATAGATACAACAGAGCAACAAAGTGGAAGAACAACCTCATTGGATTTATGCAGCAACAAGAAGTTAGAACTTGAATTTTTAGGCAACTCCTATATTGTTAAATGGTAAATGTTTTAATATAAATGTAAATATCTTGATTGATTGTGGGGCCATAGATAATTTTATTTCTACTAGTCTTATTGGGGATATGCCAAAAAAACTTAGGTTACTGCACTACATCAAAATGGTCTTTAAGGGCAATTTTTAACCATCCTTAAAGACCTTTAATTATGGTTATTCAACCAGCATCTATGAGGGCATTGTAAAAAGTTTGCATCATATGACAAAATTTAAAAAGTGCCTAAAAAAACTACCCTCTTAAGGCCTCACATTAAAAAATAAAAAGGGTGGTTCATAACTGCATTCTTAGACCTAAGAGAGTAGTTCATAACTACCCTCTTAGACCTACTTCGGGCCTCCCCTAAGATAATGGATTTAAACATCCCTCTTAGATCTAAGAGGGTGGTTTTAATCCACCCTCTTAGGGCCTCACATTAAAAAAAATAAATGTGAACATATTAAAAGATTGATTGTTCCTTATAACATTGTGATGGAAATATTCAAAAAGACATCATACATTTTACCAGACCGACAATCATACATAAATCTATGATAATGAGGAAGTGCATGCAAAAATATATGATGTCTACATACTAGAAAGCTTTACAATAGTAAATTTAAATCACAACCTGGAGAAGCAACACAAAATAAAAATAGTATTTTCATCCAATATTAGGTTTCATATGTAAAATATAATTTAAACTCCCATTCATAATGTTTGACAAACAATACATAAAAAAAAAAACTGGTATAGTGGTATATGTCTTAGATTTTAATAAGAAAAACTTAAATTGTACATAGTTTTAAAATTCCTAATGAGAAGACATAAATGTTGTCAAGTTTAAATGATAAGGTGAGGCATTTATATCTTAGGAATTTAATAAAGAAGGGGAGGCATTGATATCACAAGAATTCAATAAAGACAATGTCAACGAGAGTGGAAGGGATGAATATATGGACCTACATGAAGATGGAAGTAAGGATAATCTAAATATGGAAGAAGATGATAGATATGGAGACAAGAGTATCTATGATATTTTGAAAGATGACATCCAATATAGGGGTAACAAGATGTAGTGGGACTTGAAATTTCATAATTATTCCTTGCCAATGTCTAAAGTAGATGACTATAAAGTAATGCAAATGAAATCAGGCTTGTCATGATGAGATGTTATCTATTTTCTACTATGATTCATTGCAAGAATTGATTTTAAGGTGAAATAAATCATTTATGACTTCCCTTATACGAGGTTCTTCTAGCATAAAGGGGATTCGACCTGGGTATCTCCCATTTACATATCTGGAATGGTGTAAGATTGTAGCAATATAGTGCTAGAGAGTGGTTTTTTGGTCAACTCTTGAAGACTATTTAAGTGTTTACACTCCTCCACTGTAAAAAACCTAACAAGGCAGGACTAATTTCTCTCTTTCTACCTGATTCTTGCCTAGAACTAAATTACAATCTGGATAAGCAACACAAAATACAAAATAATATTTTCATCCAATATTAGGTTTCATATGCAAAATACAATTCAAACTCCCATTCATAATGTTTGACAAACAATACATAAAAAATAACTAGTATAGTGGTATATGTCTTAGATTTTAATAAGAAAAACTTAAACTATACATAGTTTTTTAAATTCCTAATGAGAAGTCAAATGTTGCTAATTTTAAATTTGTTGTCTTGACATGTTGAGTTTAAATATTTTATACATGATCTATTCCAAATACATACAAACATGATCTATTCCAAAGAATACGAGCTGATATATGAGATCTTGTATACATTATCTTATTCCAAAGACTCACAACAATTGAGTACTTCAAGATTACATGTAAAGCATGAAAAATAACTTGTTGAAATTGTTTTTTTTTTTTGGTAAGTTAAGTTGAATTAAATGTGGATTTTTATCAAGGATCCCAAAACTTGATTACATAAAAATGCAAGAGGAACGGTCCAAGGATGGACATCAGGAAAGGCTTGAGGAACACAGTCAGGAAAGCAAAGAGGAATGAAGTGAGGAACATAATCAAGAAAATCATGCAAAGCATAATTTGAAAAACCACCAGGCAGGAAAGGAGAAGGTGGTTGAAAAACTCGCCTAAAATCAAATTTGAAATTGCCCACTGGTGGGAAACAAAATAGAAATAGACACTAAAATTTTAAATTTAAAATATGCTAAAGGAAAAATGCACCAAACCACCCCTGGGAAACCAGAAACCAAGATGCAAACAACTTTCCACGTAGGGGAAAACCAACCAACAACAAAAAAACAACCCTGCATCAAAGGTGGAGTAGAGAAACTATGATTGCAGTGAATCCTACCAAGGATGGGAAGAAACCAAGGATGCCAAAGGGTCACCCAAGAGGACTTCCTCAGGCCACAAAATCTCAAGTAATGGATTACAAGCCTGGAAAGTGGGTTAGCATATTAAGGAACTCCAAAGGCCATGAAGTCCTCATGTAATGAAGAAGGAAGCCTTCAAGAATGCCAGCCCAATAGAGGAAGCAACAAAAGTAGATCAACATGTTGAAGGAAAACACGAGAAAGGTCCCAAGAAACCCAAGAGGAAGGAGTCATGAGGAATCCCAGCTACAGACGATAAAGCCCAAACAGAGAGGATGTAGCCAAAAATCCTAGACAACCTTCAACACCACCATCAAATAGTTTTAGGGAAACAGATGAGGACGTCCTACAAGGAAACAACAACAAGAAAACTAAAGGTCCACCAGGGAGGCCATGAAAGAATCTAAAATCCTTATAGACACACAACATCAATCCCAAAGAGTAGAGTCATAGTAGAAAGCACATGGTCATTCCCCAGACCAAAAGGATGTTATAAAATTCTGCTCATGAAACCACTTTCTTGTAGCCCCAACAGTCTACAACTAAAGATCCTCCAAGGGCAAATGATAAGACGACACCTGAAAAACCTAGGAAAAACTAGGAAATCCAAGGAAAAAATTTCTAAAAAACCTAGAAAACCTAGGGAAACTCCCAGGGAAGAACCTAAAACCATCCCAGGACCCAAGAACCAAAGGAAAACCCCATGACAAGGAAAGGAAAGGGGCATAACATTGGATTGATGATCTCCCACCCCAAAGAGATCATATGCAACACCATCCTTCTAAGAAGGAAGGGTTAAGGAAGTGCCAAGGAAGCTGAGATAGGATCAGGGATCTGGGATAAGTCCAGGGAAGGGATGTAGGGAACTGGAATAGGAATTCCATAAGAAGTCACTTGCAGAGCCCCCTTAGATCAACTTTCTTCATTAAAGGTGAACATTCTAAAAGATCAATTGTTACTTATAGCATTATGATGGAAAATAGTTAAAAAGACACCATACATTTTCCAGACCTGCAATCATACATAAATCTATGATGGTGAGGAAGTTCATGCAAAAATATATGATGTTTGCATACTAGAAATATTTACAACAGTAAAGCTAAATCACAACCTGGAGAAGCAACACAAAATACAAAATAATATTTTCATCTAGTATTAGGTTTCATATGCAAAATACAATTCAAAATCCCATTCATAATTTTTTATCACAATATCAAATACAACACCATGAAGATGTTTTCATTGTGCCACCAACTATATAATTTTTCTTACCAAAAAAATTAAAGCCATGTATCAAATAATAATATAAACAATTCTCAAAAAGATAGACAATATACACTACTCAATTATGTCATAAAGCACCTTTTCAAAAATTAATGCTCAAAATTTATTTTTGGTACATAAGATACTATAGCATTAATATCGGGTTTTACAAGTTGACCCAAAACCTTTTACAAAAATCAACCCAGGGCTGTTGATGAACATGTCCTTACTAAGGATTCTATATATGTAAAATCTACATGTCGCCAAAGACATTATATCCAGTAAGGCACATAGCCTGTTATAAAAAAGAAAATTTCCATAAAACATTTTGGGTATACCCTAAGAAAACACACCTGCATCATAATTACAAAAAAGGAACAGACACAGATCCCTTCCTTGAAATAGTGGAGAAAAAAAAAGTTGCAGACACACAACAAAGTACTGAAAAAAACTCCCACAAGATCTGTATTGACAATTACTCTTAATAATTCTTTGGTAATTTATTTCTTCTGTATATGACATGCTTTGGGACCACATCCTGTCTTGGCCAATTAGCCTTGGAGAAGTGAACCTGCTGGCTAGATTTATGGCGATGGCTATCTGGTGGCCCACATGGCTCTGGTTTGAACATCATAATAACATGCTAGGCTACTATTATAACATGTACATATTGCCATTGATATTATCATAAATATAGCCTCAAATAAATACCCATAATCAAATGTAATGTTGTCAAAGGATACCAAATGGTTACCATAAACAAAGTACATTATACCAAATATTGCCAAAATAAAATTGCTCCAGGCACAAACACCCATTAGACTATTTATACAATTATAGAAGCAAATAAAATTGTGGGGCATTTAAACATTATGCAAGTCCCCATGGAATACATGAGAATGTAAACTAGCGTGACACACTTAACACCAGTTGTGGTGTTATTAGGGTAGTTTATTTGAGATACTTGGACAATTCACCAATGACTCATTGTTGAATCTAATAGTTTCTTGAAACCAACCAATGATTTAATCTAGGAGGAGAATATTTAGTAGATTGCTAATAAAAATATATAAGGAATTGAGGTTGCAGCCTTAAAATTTATTGCAATTAATCATGGATAATCCATAACTGTGCAAATCAATTGGTGTAATCATTAGACGCAACAATTCCCTATCTCTGAGACCTTGTGATTGGAATTTATCACTTGAAAATTGTAAATTGAGGAATTGCAATGGTGGTTAGGGAAAAATTCCTTCCACATAAATAAGTGTGGTCCTTTAATTGAAGAATAATATCAGGACCAAACATCAAAAATCAAGAACACACACATTTCTACAAGATGGAAATTTTGTTTTTGTTTTACTAAATGACTGCTAACAAAAGACCCACACACTTAGTCTATGCATGTTAGTCACTTCCCATATATGCATACAATTGATAGTGCATGTTAGATAGTTACCTCAAATGCGAAAAAAAGGGATAACATACACTTGATTACTTGAATTATCATTACACTTGAATCACTGGATAATTTTGGATATCCCTTGCCTCCCTTGAACCTGCATTTCAAAGAAATTATGGTTTTAAAGGGTTGAAAATTCTTATAAAATAAATATTGAAAAACTTGGAAGTGTCATTTACAAAAAAAAATTGTAAGTACTTGATGCTTGTGGAGAAGGTGATTTTTTTATGTCTGTTGATGATAAACCTGTACCTAGAGACCCTTGTGTTTCACTTTGTAGAACATATTTACCCCCAACTTGCTTATTTTCATATGTATCTTGGTAATTCATTTCATGTTTCCAATTTTGGATCTTTCTTGGCAGCATCCTCACTTTCTAAGAGTGGTCTTGTAGCATCTGAACTACTTGTATCTGTTATATTCATATTAGGTTCACATGCATTCATAGGAGAAGGTACCATGTTTGCATTGACATTCACACTGCTTGGATAAACAAGATCAGTTTTTGTTTTATTATTGTTGGTCATGACTTCTGGTTTAGGGTAAGGTTATTTTGTGTCAGAATGTGAGATCCTGATTGCTTCCTCCAAATGTTTATCCTCCCATTGCATTGCAACAATTTCAAGTTGTGAGGGTTCAGTGTTCCCATCCTCATTAGGCATCTATTAGGCATCTCATTACCCATATTAGAAAACCTAATGCTTGATATCACAACTGTACTGCTAGGTGGTGTACAGATGTAGAGGATCCTACAGGATCTGGGTCTCCTAGAAATATGAAGAATTCACAAGTAATGAGGAAATTTGACAACCCGGTACCAAGGACCCAATACCCTAAATTTTGTAACCGTTTAGACTGGAATCCCCTTTTTTTTTAATTTCTTGACCACGTGTACCAAGAAATCAGAAGAAGAAATGGGTAGGACCAATCCAATGCTGTCATAAGGTGGGTTCCAATGCATAGACCAGGAATGGAAAGACATAGACAAGAAACAAAAGTACTTTAGCAACTTTTTAATTGATAAATAAATGCATTATGTTATCAACAATAGTCCTTGAAGGAGCTCACATGCAAAAATTTTGTATTCATCAATTCCTTTTCAACTCTTACCATCTCTTTATAAACAAGCATGACTGACTATCCCTAAGATTACACTACTAACATATACTAAACATTACCAATGAATAGATGATGGCATTAAATATTAGGGCTTCAATTCCATAATTTATGTTATGATCATCCCAGTGTACAATTGTGATTCCTCTGTGTATGATTACTCTGTTATATGTTATGACATTTCTTCAACACCAATTTTTATAGGGGTACTAAGAAGTAACATTCTCAATGCACGTACATTCTCAAAATTGAATTTAGAAGTACAGATATAGGTGAATGGACAACCTGAGCCCTCCATATAATGGGAAGATGTCTAAACATCCCTACCCACCCCAACCATCAGAGATGAGGTGAGAGGGTATCCTGAGACTTTCATTAGATACATAAATATCCATCTATGCAAATCAAGTATTTTTGCTAAGGACTAGGACTAAGAGTCAAATATGAAACATCAATTTCATAACTAACACTCACTCAACACAATAAACCTTCATTTCAATACATTACAACATGCATGCATGATTAGACTCTTAATCCTATGCCCTAGCAACACTTGCATTCTCTCTCTCTCTTTTTACCAAATTACCTTCTTGTATCTGATTGGCCAACCTCATGCTCAGGATACCTACTCGCCTCACTCCTAGCTTGGTTGCCCATTAATTATCTACTAGCATTTTCTAAAAATAGAACAAAAAATGTCTAACAACACTCGTTAATTATTTCCATTAATTATAACTACTTTTGAAGTACAGTAATTAGGCTTCCAACCATGTACCCTCACATTCTTCACGGATGTATTGAATGTTATCATCATTTGTATTTTCATCTTGTGCAGTTTTAGGTCCAATGAAATCTGTTGCTCTAGAGACATTGATATATTCTACCTCGTATGCTTCAGTGTCTTTGATCCCTCTTGGAGGTGATGTGAGAACCACATACCAGCTGGTATCAAGTGGATCATTTACATAAAAGACTTGTTTGGCTTGCGATGCTAGGATAAATGGATCATATTTTAGTCTATCCCGACCAAGTGGGACATCAATCACAAAAATAAGAAAACAAAAGAATGAAATATCTGAGACAACATCAAATAATATTCGAGACAACATCAAAACTAAATCGTATATGGTATTTCCAATACTGCTACAACATGGCAATACAATATTGCTACAACATGGCATAATTTATTTGTAAACAATATCTAATATAGGCTAGGCAATGAAGGAGCCCACAACATCCTTCATTGTGGCCATCTCATCATTCCTTCTAAACAAGATTATTTCCTCTTTATGGGTGATGTGCACATTGACTTTGCAATAACCTTCACCCAAATATTCACCATGTACAAGGTCTTCAGGGTCAGTACTGATCACCATGCCTTTGACCACTATGTTATCCTTATGGATCTGAGTCAAGTAGCATTCCCTTCTCTTAGTTTGAGTGATCGGTGTCATTTTTAATCCCTACATGGAAAATCAATAGCCTAGATAAATTCACTACATAGCGTACAATACAAACTAAGTCAACCGTTTTATATTTGAAATAATAGTTATACCATTGATGACTCTAGCCTAGAAGGTATTGAGCAACTTCCTATGCCTTGATCACCACCACCAATGTTGTGTCCAATTATAGGGGTAGCATGTAGTGATGTTGCCTATGGAATTATATGCAAGGGATCATTACAACTTTAGGGGTGCAACATGTAAACATTTCAAATATGAAATCATGAAAAAATTGACACACCTCTATCTGTGAAAGCCATGTCAAAATCTCTTCAATATTTTTATCTTTCTCTACAAGCTTCTCTTCCAACTTTTTTTCATTCTTTGCAAGCTTCTCTTCCAACTTTTGCTCTTTCTCTACCGTATACTCTTGCATCTGGTGCAACTTCTGTATGTAACCCTCACCAAAAAATAGAGCAATTGGTGATACTCCTTTGTCGACACCCCAAACCCGACCTAGTATTTTGGGTCCTAAAACCTTGGTGAGGGCATCATCCTTAATATATTGATTTATGGAGCTCGTAGATGACATTGCATCATCCAATTTTTTTTAGCAACATCACATGCATAGTTAACTGATAACATGTTAAAAAATAATCGATATAACAATGGTTTGAAGTTCAACGTATTGCTATTTCCAAGGGAATGTCACTTACGATTGTCTCTACAACTTCTGGTGAAACATGAGAGCCCCATCCTTCTTTTTATGAGCTGCCATCCACATAGTTGCCCTTGGTAGTGGAGTTTTCGTATTTGGTTGGCTCTTCCTCTGCAAGATATATAGTTGGAGAGATATGGGGATAAGTCATACGACAAAACTATATAGCTATGTTTGTCACATATAATGGATGAGTATGATAGAATACCATTTCATGCTCCAGTCGAGCATATCCTCTTTGAATGCAAGTGTGCATGATGGATTGGTGAGATCTATTTTGTTTGTTCCTTTGCCTCACCACCTACAATGCAATGAAGAAACCAATATATAAATTCATTAGGGAGAGCAAGGTCAGCAAAATTCACATGAACATAACAATGATATGAACTACCATAGCAGATTGGCTGGTACTTGCCTTAAAGTCAACACTGCTCCTGCCATTCACAAAGGCTTCCCAATATTTTTGTGATACACGAGGTGGGGGATTAGCAATTCTATCTACATCATTATCATACTTATCATAGTGCTTTTTAACAAGTTGATGCTTATGTTCACGCCATTGCTTGTCCATGGTCATGAAGACCCATTTCTTCATTGTGTCCGAAATGATATATTTTTGCTGCATCAAACCAGTATCTTATTAGATGCAACATTTATATAAGTATTCAAAAATAGATACTATGAACTCCATTGGCTAGAAAGTTACCGTAATGAGTGTCCATAACTGGTTTTTAACTTCCACTAGGACTGCTCTCTAGTATGTATGGGTGATAGGGACAATCTCCCTCACAATCACCCCCAAGTAAGATGTAAACTTAATAGAATTTTTTCCTATGGGCTGTCCGTTTAGATTGCAAATGATCTCCACCTTATCTATGTTTCTTGAATCTTCTGCACATCTTGTTGGACCTCTCTTTCTATGATATTTAGTGTTTGAAGTGTGTGATGACCTGGCATCAACACCTATAATGTCGACACCATCCAAACATCATTATGCCATATAGTATGACAACAATGAGTAACCAACATCACGAGAAAATTTCTTGTGTGGTCTACATACCTTCTTCATTAGCCAAAGCATTGTCAGCCTCATTTTGAGTATTCTCACCATCAAATTCATTAATGTTATGGGTCACCTCATTTTGAGTATTCTCACCATCGGATTCATTTATGTTATGGGTCACCTCATTTCGAGTATTCTCACCATTGGATTCATTTATGTTATGGGTCACCTCCTTATCTTCCTCATTCATGGAACTCTATAGTTGGTATCTTCCACCAGTTGCTACAATACACCATAGTCGACGATAAAACCATGATCAATTCTAATATGCCCAGGTCAACCACTATTGAACAACACTATCAAATTTCAAGTACTTACTAGCGTGCAAGGCCTCTATCACTGAATCTTGATTTATTGTGATAGCCCCAACTACCTATGGTGTCTTTCTTGCTCTTTTTTGTACATATTGCCACTTTGAATATTGTATAGACACACCATCAAACCAAAATAGACACAAAAGCACTACCCAACACTTTTGTAGGGATTTCAATGCTTTTGTGAAACCTACAAAACTATGGAAAATAATATATCAAGGTCACACATAACCTCTTTCTTCTTTGCTAAAAGAACCTATATATTCTAGGCATCACTTATCCATTCATAAACCAATATAGTGTATTCATCATAAAAGTGATAAGATACTATAGGAATATCCTTTTAAGTAGTAGGTGTAGACACTAAAATATGGTCAATCCAATTATGCTACCATAAGAAATGACTAAATGAAAGACCAAGGCCCCTAGGTCAACCCTCAACAGGTATATAGTGGTCCTAACCACTCAATGCAAGGTTTTGGAAGGTTTCAGGCCACTTTTGGGACCTTTTGAACACCATGTTTCTATTCGTCCCACCCTGGGATGAATACAGATTCTATTTGTCCCACCCTGGAGTGAATAGCAACATTCATCCCAAGGTGGGGCGAATAGCAGGTTTGACCAACAAAAAGTCAAATCTGGGCCAATGGTGCCTAGTAACGATCAGATTCCTGGCTATTATTGTCCACAAGTTAGAGCATGTTGTAGATCTTATAACATACTCAATGAATGAGGCCAATTTAGGAGATTCTCTTCCCCTCCAATGCATACCGCCCCGATTGCCAAGTGGTGCCTCTTGCCCTGCATGCCCTCACATGCCCTTTGACCCATGAGCCTCCTTGGGCTATAAAGTAGATCCAATT
Source organism: Wollemia nobilis (assembly GCA_028583015.1). Classification (NCBI taxonomy): domain Eukaryota; kingdom Viridiplantae; phylum Streptophyta; class Pinopsida; order Araucariales; family Araucariaceae; genus Wollemia; species Wollemia nobilis. The sequence continues at coordinate 3,486,775 of JAQPPZ010002123.1, read as the reverse complement.
TCCACACAAAATAGATAGAGGAGTTTTAGGTTTACACAACGGAGTGCTGCTAAGATTTCCTCTCACCTTTTGTGCCCATTTTTTCCTCGGAATCTCTACCTAGTGAAGGAGGTTCGTGAGTGAACTAGGAGGCACAATTTGTCACATAACCAAACCATATGAGTGAATTACCTCACAAAATTTGATGAAAATACATACCATAGTGTTTTAAATCAATCCTTAGTGGTATTGGTGGTAAAATTTAGGTAGAAATAGTGGGCATCCCACCCCTAGGTGCCCCCCAATTTGTGATAGTCCTATTCGTACCACCCTATGATGAATAGAAATTTGTCAAAAATTTTCTGAATAATTTTTAATTATTTATTTTCCACATGTTCATATTATGCTGCATTTCAAATTTTAGGTCATTCTGAGCTATATTGGCCGAGATATTGCAATTTTGGTGTTTTACAGGGTCTCATGCAGGTCTCTGACGATCATTTGAGGAAACGTCTAGATTGTCACTGATTTTGAAAATTTTATAAAATGGGTTTCTTTAAAATATCATTTTATGCATTCTATCCAATTTTCATGTGTTTTGGATATGTGTAGGTCCATAAATTGTTTGCTTTGTGTTTTACAGGTTGCACATGGTCATTGCAATTACGAGGCACCATCGGACTCAATATTGGCACAATTTCTAGTGATATCTTCCCAAAATATCTTATTTTATATACCTCTATAATTTCAAGTCATTTGGAGTAATTTTGATGCATTTTCTCACTACTATTCGTTTGGCTCTTGTGGGGATTGCATTCTTTTTATCATACGTACTCGCTATTTGATGTTTTTGGTTTCCTTGTGTGCAGGTGTAGATTATTACAGTGCATTGGCAAGGATAATAAGATATATGGATCAAATATACAAGTGGTGGTAACCTTGGCCCGCCCACCTTGATTGTGGGTACGAGGAAGACATTGGATGTGCACCCAAATTTCTTGAAGGATTTTGATCCTTGGGCACCCGAGTTGAAACATTTGTATCATCCATTTTGAGCCCTTGAAGAGGAAATTTTGTAACCTAGATTTGATCCATATGATTAATAAGAAAACAATCCACTTTGCTTTATTTCTTGTTATTTTGTATCATTTCCATTTTACTTGCATGCTTCTATTTGATGCTCATAAGTGATAGGACATAGATACACATATTTTTTATCATAATTTGGTGCAAAATTTTTACCTAATTCAGTGGTGATCATGGTGGGACCTAGTCCCTTTTTCCTTCAATGATTTTTGGAGCTCATTTTCACCTTTTTATGTTGTAGGTGCTATTCTTTCTGGGCTGAAACAAACCCTGACCTACTATTCGTGCCACCTTGGGATGAACATGAGTTCATCCAACCTTGGGACGACCCACCCTAGATCAAATAGAAACTAGAGAGTTTTCTAATTAGAATTCTAGAAATAGCAATTTTTGGCAAGGAGGAGGTAGGTATCTGAACTTTTTGTCTCTGTTTTTTTTTTAGAAACTGTTTTATTTGGTTTTTCTCGCATATTTGTTTGTTTAGAAAGGTTAGAAGTTAGTTTCATTTTATTAAACACAAAATTACAAAAACACATAAAATGAGAAAAATCAAAACAAATTTAGAGTAGGAATGCATCTCTTTGGATTGCTTGCTTGTAGCCTACCCAATGGGTAGGCTAGCATTTAGGGTTATTTTGCATTTATAGATACACTCGTGAGTTATATTTACACTAGCTTTCTAAAAGTAAAATGCACATTTCACATGCATCTAGTGAATTATCATCGAATGCTTCTTGGTTTAATTTATTTGGATTAAAAAGAACCACACACACCATGATATACTTAAATTATAGTGAGGTAGATTTCATCACCACCCACTAGTAGAGTTCAACGAGGTGGCTTTCATCTCCACCCGTTGTCTCAAATCCCATGAAAATTTTTCTTTGCCAAGGCTAGTTCCAAGATCCATCATAACCCGTGGGTTATAGCATGTATCTCTCTTCAGAGAGGTATATCACAAACTGCGGGTGAACTGGGTGAGGAACTGGTAGGACATGTGCTCCTTGTCCATGTGTGGACTTCATCACCACACATTATAGGTAGGATAACCTGGCCTGGAGTTCATAGCCAGGTTGTTGAGCTGTGAGTATAAAGGTGAAATCCAATTTAACACAAGATTATCATTCAAAAATATTTCAAACACATGACACAAGGTCATTTCTTTACAAACAACACATATGAAACACACAAAACAGTTTAGAGATTCACACTTAAAACTTAAAAGAGATAATCATTTGTCTTATTGAGTGTTTCCTTTTCTATTTTCTATTTCATTAAAAATTTGTAAAGGAGATAATCATCTAGGGTTTGGTAGAGAGCTACGATGGTGTGCACCTGCAACCAAGCCCAATCATGGGTAGAAGCTACAGAGAGTGGGTTAGGAGACATGAGTCATCTCCGCTATAGCCCTAGGGATCTGGTCATACCTCCCTGGTGATCTACTCACCCTAGCCCCAAGACAATGGGGCATAAGCCACACCTATGAGGGAGCCCTAAGCGAGACACCCCCATGAATGATGGACTTTATGTGGGACAGTGTTCCCAATACTTAGACACGTCACACGCCTTCTTGAATGAAAGGCAACAACATGCTGAGGTGCTAGGAGACAGAGTGGTGCCACACATTCATGTACTTATTAGGGCTAACACACCTATTCATAGGCCTAGGTATGACTTCACACACTAGGTAGAGCAGGTCGGTATGACCTTACCTATGCATCACCTTGATAGGGTACAACAAATTATACAGATTTACAGGTATGATACTCATCGCTTGAAGTGAGATAACTCAGCCCTACCCTTCCTCGTCCAGGAAGGGAGGCATGAGAAAATCCTAGATTTTCCTCAAGAGTAGTATTCTATGCATGCAGGATGTGCCTCTGCACCCATGAAGTATATGGAGCATATGCCCCAACTCGAACCTCATGTTAACGTGGTGACCCTCAATCGAGGGAAGCATGCGATGGCTATCACATATTGTCTTGAATGAGGTCGACCTCAGGGTGAGACTCTTAGGCCTCTTAGACCTCACATAGTGGAACAAATTAATCAAGTGGTTGCAAGATACATGGAATGTCAAGATCAGTTCAAGAAGCTTTGGCGAGACAAAGACCAACTAGACCACTTACATCAGCTTGAGAAAGAGAGAATAAAACGGTATACCAATGAGATTTTCTAGAAGACTCTACGGTAGAGGGTTCCTATCTCTAAGACACATAGGTAGGAAGTCCATCGAGGCAACCCATGCTCATTCAAAATAGGTTTCCCAAGCCTTATCCAACATTGCCTCCATGACCTCATAGGCCAGATTGAGATGCACCTCCTAAGCCAAACATAGGGTGCCCACGATGGGTAGATACTCCTCTTGGCTCGAGAGATGCCCTACGAAGCCTATAATGCACATGAACTAGAAGTAGAGTACTTGGAGATGCCTTACCAAGGTAGGGGGTGACATGCCACTACCTTGTAATAGGTTGGAGGATCCTAGACCTCCATCCTAGGATGTGAATAAAGACATGGAGATAAAATCCTTGGATCCTTATAAAGAGCTGCTAGAGCACCTAAAGTTAGAAGAGCACAAGACCTCTAGATATGGATCTCAAAAGACTATTATGCACTAGCTACTTAGTCAAACCATCCATCCTTCAGTTCCTACACCTCCTTATCCAAAGCAGTTTAAGTTGCCTCAGTTGGCTACATTTAAAGGAGAGGAATATGCATAGGAACATGTCACCAAATTCTTAGGCTAGTGCTTCGATATTCATGATGATGATGCTTTGATTTTGAGGACATTCATGACTACCCTCTCAAGCCCCACATCGAAGTGGTTTTACCAACTCCCTAAGAATAGCATCCACACTTTGGACCAACTTGCAGATGCGTTATTAGAACGCTTCACCTTCAATACCAAGACGAAGGTGACACTGGCTGACTTAGTTGGGTTGAAACAATATGACGATGAGTCAATAACAAACTATGTCAATAGTTCGTGAACCTTGCTCGCAAAGCTACCTTATCTCCTCCCCATGTTGGAGTTGACTCAAATTTTCTCCAAGAGCTTCTTGAAGCCAATCTCCTTGTTGTTGCAGCTACAACAATATGACTCTTGAAGATGCCCTAGCATAGGCTAGGACCATCGAAGAAATCAAAATTCAAGAGGGTAAAATTGTGAAGCCTCACAAGAAGAAGTGTAACAAGAGTGCCAAAAGCACACTAGTGAAGTCTAAGTTAGCAGCAGTGAATCAAGTCACCATTAGTATCCTGAGGCCAGTGCAAGCCGTACTGCCTTAAAAGCCTAATTATCACACCACACCTAGGAACTATGCCAAGGATAACCAAAATGGTCAAGGGAAAAATCAACGTCATCCCAAGCGACAATTCACGTTCATTGTAGAGTCCATGAACTCATTGTTTGACTGCCTCTTACTGGCTAATGCGATTCACCTACCCGAGAGTCGACCTATCGACCTGAATGCACCAAAGCCCAAAGGATACAAAGAAGATCTATATTGCAAGTTTCATAGGTAAAACGACCATGATGTACAAATTTTCTACAAGTTCAAGCATTTGGTGCAAGACATGATCGATAGGAATACCCTTCAAGTGGACAAACCTATTGCACCAAACAACCAAAAAATGGAGGTCTTCAAAGACCCCTTTCCTACCCATGCAAAGCAGGCCAAGCCAGTGCCCCAGGTGAATGAGGTTAATCATGCCCCTCCTAAGGAATGGTATGTCAGCATGATCATCATTGTAAAAATAAATAGGTGGTACCCAAGTCCATCCATGCAACCTTCAACTTAGAATTATGTCCCCTCGATGTCATAGCCTTCATCGCCTCCTATGCTGAACCTCTCACCTTGGCCTATTGTCACAATAAAGAGCAAGATTGCTCAGAGATTGAGAACAAAGTTCGCTCGGCTCTCCATATATGATCACATTCAACAATCAACACCTCATAGAGAGGTCTTGATGGAGATACTTAAAGCAATCGAGCTTCAGCCCTAGAAGTTTGACTCCTTCAACAACTTTGTGGGGCATGTGCGCTAGTGCACGAAACAGGTAATTACCTTTCGAGAAGATGAGCTTAAACCAATTTAAAATGATATGGTAGATCCCCCTTTGCACATTGTTTTATGTGTGAATGGGATGCCATACAAGAGAGTGTTAATAGACACTAGGTCCTCTAGCAATATCATCATGAAAACAACTCTCAAGCATTTGAAGCTCCCAATATCCCACATTGTCGCATCTACCTACACCCTTCAAGCCTTCAATGATGTCATATGCTCAATGGTTGGTATGATCATCCTACCTATTTAGGTATGGGAAAATTCCATCCCAATGCTATGCCACATCCTGGAGGGTGAGATGGCGTACAATATCATGTTAGGCAGATCATGGATCAGGGACATGAAGTGCATCCCTTCCATCGCTCACCAGTGCCTTAAGTACACTCATGAAGGGCAAGTTCACATCGTCCCTATGGACCTAGAGCCCTTCAAGTATTACAATATGGTGTAGCAGCTCCCCGAGTTAACTTTGCCATCAACCCATTTGGATTTTCAACCGAATAAATCTAGCCAAATTTTTACTCCACTAGCATCACAAGCCATACCATCCATGTCATCGACACCCCCATAGATATCTAGCACACCTGTAGATCCTTTGCCTAGGAACTAAGGGAAGCAGCCTATTGAGGAGGCCTAGCTGACCATATCCACCATCTTCATAGAGGAGGTTCCTAGCACAATAGTTGAGGAACTATCACATGAGATGAACGATGAATCAGATCAGGTCTCACTCTCATCCCTCTTCTATCCATAGCCTCAAGTCACTGTGCACCTAGATTCCATCGTATTGGGGGAGTACATGGTTAGGAATGTTACAACCACCCATGCTATAGAGTCGGTGCAAGACATGGGTCAACCTCATCTTTCCATATGCACCATCGTGCCTCTCAGCTTCCATCCTAATCAAACAAATTTTGTCTATGGGGACCTTGACTATGGCATCGAGCCTTATCAACAATAGGAAGAAGATGAAGAGCCCTTTGGAGAAGATATTGACTACCTGTCCAAACCTAACTTCGCTCTTAAGTACCTTGACTTATACAATTGGCATAGTTATGGGTTGGGCCTGTATGAGTAGGGTACTCAAGTTCCCTACCAACCATAGTATCAAATGCCATATGATAAGTTTGGTCTGGGACTCAACAAGCTTGTGTCCTTAGACATCCTCACAGACAACTTAGAACACATGATTCTAGATTTTAGAGATGAGCTCGTGTAAAATACCTTTGCCAATCCCAACCGTGTCTACTCACTGGGGGACTACTTCCCTATGCCCTTGGGAGATGATGAACCCCCTCGTGATGATATTCGATCTTATGAGAGAGGTGAAGGTTCACATACTCTTCCCCACAATGGTGAGGAATAGGATCCAGGGTCCCCTTATGAGTGGATATCGGATGATGAGTCGGATTATGGAGTCATGCCCATTGATTCTGTTAGGATCATATCCTAACATTAATTAATAATCTTAATAATAATAATATATTCTATCCTATGGTCATAATAATAAAATAATATAATAATAAATATCATAATAATTAATTATATTATTTATTATATTATTATAATATTAGGGTTAGGAAGCATTGCAACCTTTCACCTATAACCCTAGAGGGGTATAAAACATTGTAAGAACTTATCATTCAAATATCCATGAAATATGAAATATAATACATTTATTAAAACATTGAAGGGACTTCCCAACAATACAAAAGGTGATTCTTTTAGTTTTAGGTCTATTTATTATTTATTTATCATTTTATGTGCTAGGAACCCTAGGTTCCTACCATATGGTATCAGAGCCTTATGGATCCAACCATATTGGTCAAGGAAATGAAAAATGACATTGCAAAAATTAGAAGAATGATTGAACAAAAACAAAAAAAACAAATGGAACGTTCTGATCGTATTATACAATATTTAATGGAAATGCAAGAGGAGACCCTAGCCATGGAATCCCAGGAAGAAGAGGAGCCCATAGCCATGGAATATGAGGAGGAGGAAGAGCCCATAACCAGAGAACTTCTAGAAATACCTATTGCACTTTCGAAAGAAATTAATCAAAACCCTAATAATGCAAATTTTTTTATAAAAAAAGTGAATGATGAAGAAGATTTTTTGAACAACAATGCACAGATTGTATGGTTTCCAAAGGTGCAACCAATTAAAATTACAAACGGATATTATGAAGATCAAAATAAATACTATATAAATGGAAGAAAGTATCCCTTCTGTAAAATTCAGGAAATAGCAAACAGGTTAATTGCTCAAAAATTATCTACTTTTGCAAACTTGCCTGCCAAATTTTTGAAACTGAACTTTTGGCATGAGATAACTTCACAAAAAACTAAGTTTTTTGGTGATGTTGAAGGGAGTGTATTTTCAAAATCTGTGTTACCCTCTCGTCCTCCACCTTGGCCTCCTCCCAAATCAAAAATGGCACATGTGATTTGGCTTAAAAATAATGAAAGCCGATGTCAAAGCTGCTGCCATTTCTCCAACCTAGATTCTCATTCCTCATCTGAAGGCCAAGTACTTGCCAGTTGAATATGAATACAAGTTGCCTCTTATATTAGACTTCTACATTGTGATGAAGGAATACGCTTTCGGGATTTATATTTCATTCCAAAAACATTACAACAAGTTCATATAAAAAGAGAATGAATGACAAATTGATGCTTCATGGAAGTGCAACCATCAGTTTTAATTAAAACTTTAAAAAACAACAATTTACAAGAAAATACACTGCCTCCATAGTAACTTCTATACACACAAATTATCGGGTGGCTAAATGATTTTGTACAACTTATACAACAATTATAGTCTCCTCTCACTACTTTTGTACAACTTATACAACAATTACAGTCTACTCTCACTGCCTTTTTACAACTTACACAACAATTACAATTTACTCTCATAGCTATAATATGAAAAAAGTCATGATTAGAATATGGTCAGTGTGCCCCGCATCTCCAGTTTCATTGTTCACTTGTACATTTCTGATTGAGAACTGCTCTCGCCAACTAAGTTGCTATAGAAAATAGAGCTTTTCATTGAGATGCATAAGTGATGACTTCCACCTGCATCATTGCTAGAACCAGGTGAAATATCATTCATAAAGGGAGTAGGGGTGTTCATATCTATAGAAAGGCTGCCATCAATCAGATATTCATCTGTGCCATCAATCAGATATCTTCATATCAGATATCTTCATAGATGAAACCACTGATTCGAGAGCTGACATCATAATCAGCTTGTGAAGTCTGAGTAGAGGTAGTGTTGTGGGCAAGAGAACAATTAACAAAATCTGTAAAAGAAGACTAGACCATGATGGTTGTTGTTGATGTACTGGATATCTCCCAATAGGCTAATGCTAATGAAAGACTCTCTGCTATTGATTTGGAGTTCTTTAAAACACCACTAACAAATACCATGCAATCGCCAGTTTAGACAATTCCAACATGAAGAAGCCGAAGGTGACGGTGACAGGATTTTCTGAGCAGATGACTGTGTTGGAGACCGTGAAAAACACTGGTGAACCGACAGAATGAAGACAACATCTACACAGTATTTGTAATTGGATATCTTACATACAGACAAATTCCATGCTTGAAATTCTCCTATCCAAAGATCTTTTGGTAATATATGTCAAACATACATTACTAGGTCATGTGCACCTCTTGTTGACATTGTTTTCACAGCCTCATGCCAACAATAGATGAAGTTTGAAATTAGTGCATTGGTTTGGAAGAAATAAGCCTACGAAAGTGTAGCTTGTCACTTGGACGATGTTAGAAGTCTTGATTGCTTTTAATTGATATTATAGGTAAGCTTGAATGGTCCTCCAACTGATAAAAACCAATGTTATCTACATGCAGAGAGTTTTGAACTCCCTCGTCGTACGTGTTATTTGCCAATAGCTTGCTCATGCCATATGGTTCTCAATGCTACATCGAATCTCCTCTCAATTGTATTGAAATTTTTTGAATTGATAATTGGTGCCTTCACTGTTAAATAAAAAATGACAACAGTGGATATGTTGTGCTTAATAAATCTACTCACCCAATTTTTCTTTTTAAAGATAGAAACAAAATGTAATCGGGCTTCATCCTTTGACATTGAGGAGAATTAAACTTAAAAAAAATTAAATCGGCCCACAAATTATAAAATCAACTCCAACATCTTAGAATCCTAGACGAGGCGAATTATAGCTAATGTTTCAGGCTTATTTGCTAAAGCATCGTTGGAAAAGAAGTGAGCCGAAGTACCCAGATATTTGTCACCCATATGATTTTTTCCAGTTCCATTCTAGTTTTTTGAGACTGCATTAGCTAACTTTGATTGGAAGTTGGACTCTTGTCTGAAGTGTTGCTATCTTCTAGAGGAAAACATTTTTACCATCGCTTGCATCACAGGGCTGACGTTCACATCTCTCAGGAAAAAATACAAAATAAAACATGGAAGATTTCTAATGATTAAGACTTTTGGAATTCTATTAAAGTTTAAAAACAATAAGGTAATAAGAATTTGAAGTTAAATCTGGTTGATAAGATGATATACCATACTCTATGTTTTTATAACATAACTAAGTGGTAAGATGGTACACATGTTCCATATTCTGAAAGGCCAAACTAAAGTGTGGTTGAACTATGCTCCATGTTCTAATAATGACTATTTGATTGGAAGAAGGATATGTATCCTCCCTTTTGTTGATATTTTTGATAAATCCAATGCAGTTGTATCATTGATCGCTGAAGACATCTAAAATGAAGACGTACAACTAGTATGAGGAAAAAAATATGTGGATGCATAATGAAGATGCATAATGAGTGAGCATGTAAGAGTGCAAGCACAATGAGGTCTAAAGTATTTATAATGGTTATGTGTGAAAAGTATTTCTAATGTGAAGATAGATTCAACTAAGAGAGGACATATTGTTGATGAAGACCTTCACAAATCCAATACTATATTGAAGCTGCAACATATTTTTCAATTTTTTTCAGCTTTGAGGACAAAGCTATTTTCAAGAGGGGTGGAATGTTAGGATCATATCCTAACATTAATTAATAATCTTAATAATAATAATATATTCTATCCTATGGTCATAATAATAAAATAATATAATAATAAATAATATAATAATAAATAATATAATAATTAATTATATTATTTATTATATTATTATAAGATTAGGGTTAGGAAGCATTGCAACCTTTCACCTATAACCCTAGAGGGGTATAAAACATTGTAAGAACTTATCATTCAAATATCCATGAAATATTATATAAAACATTTATTAAAACATTGAAGGGACTTCCCGACAATACAAAAGGCGATTCTTTTAGTTTTAGGTCTATTTATTATTTATTTATCATTTTATGTGCTAGGAACCCTAGGTTCCTACCATATTTTGGTAGCTCAAATAGAGAAGGCCCTCAAGTCATCCCCATAGATGATGAGGATGAGTTATATCTACACATGTTACCATTGCATCATCCCATCTAGTGACAACTTCTACCTTTAGAGGTGAAAGCTCGCTTGCAACCGCACCGACCACCATTGATTATTCCACCGCCCCCACATCCACCTCCAATTTTGTGACATCCAAAGATCTGTGGGCACCATCAGCCACATAGGGGAAATAATTCATCCATAAATATGATTTCCATAGACCTATTCGAGCCCCTATGAGATCTGAATAACCTGTTGGAGCCATTGCACCTTGACATGGGGGTAATTAAATTTGATCGGGGAGATTCACCAGCCTCATCATCAGAGTATTGGCCTTGCAATGAAATGCTATAGCTATTTCAACTCTCTCTAGGGCCAATTCATGATGTCTTCCATGCTTAGGAGGAACCCAAAGTTCCCATTGATGATATAAATCCAGCTGATGACATCCATTTGATCCCCACACCCCCACCAGTTGGAGGAGGAATAACATATGTCAATAGAGCCCACGATTGACAAAGATATCAGCTCAGACCCAGAGAACCTGCAATATATCAAGCTGGGGGAAATTCTAACCCTCATAGAGCAATCCAATTACATAACCCTTCTTAAAAAAAATAAGGCAACTTTTACATGGTCTTACAAAGACATGTTGAGACTGGACCCAAATCTAGTCACCCACAATCTGATGCTTGACCCCAAGGCCAAGCCTATCAAGAAAAAGTTGAGAAAAATGCATCCCATAGTGGCATTAATGGTCAAATATGAGCTACATAAGGTATTGGATTCCAAGTTTGTTATTTCTATAGACTATCCACCATGGTTGTCCAACATGATTCCTGTCAAGAAGTCGGATGGGTGGATTCACATTTGAACCGATTTTCAAGACCTAAACAAAGCAAGTCCTAAGGATGATTTTATTTTATCAAGCATCGATGCCCTAGTAGATTCCACAGTTGGCCATGAAATGTTATCCCTTATGGATGGCTTCTTTGGGTACAATAAAATTCATATTAATCCAAAGGACCAGTTCAAAACAAATTTCACAAAACCCTAGGGAATATTTTGCTATAAGGTCATGCCCTTTGGCCTTAAAAACATCGGTACCACCTTCCAGCGTGCCATGACATACATCTTCCATGACTACATGCATAATATTTTAGAATATTACATGGATGACTTACTAGCTAAATCTTTGTTACGCCAGGAGCATCTTGATGTTTTCCGTAAAGTCCTCGATCACCTTATCGAACATAATGTGAGACTGAACCCCAAGAAGTGCATCTTCGACATCACATATGGAAAGCTCTTAGGATTCATGGTTTCCAAATGAGGCATCGAAGTAGACCCTAAAAAGGTCAAGGCCATCCTTGAGATGCCTCCCCCGACTACCATCAAGCAACTTTGAAGTCTGCAGGGCAAGATAGCATCCATCAAGTGCTTCATAGCACAACTATCAAACAAGTATCAATCCATGTATAAATTTTTGCAGAAGTGGGTTGCATTCCATTGGGATGATGAGTGATAGGAGGCATTTGATGCCATAAAATAGTACCTAGCTTCATTTCTAGTTTTGGATCTACCTCGAACAAGAGTGTCATTCCGCTTATATATCTCAACCACTGAGATTGCATTGGGTGCCATGTTAGCCCAGAACAATGAACTACATAAGGAGCAGGCTACTTACTATCTCAGCTGCACCTTGGTCAGCTATGAGATTAAGTATGCATACATTGAGAAGTTATGCCTAGCGATGGTTTTTTGCCATCAAGAAGCTATGCCATTACTGTTAGTCTTACAATGACACTGAGAGGGGGGGTGAATCAGTGTAGCTCTTTAAACTTGAATTTACAGCTCTTAATATCGTAGTAATTAAAACTTATTACTAGATACAACAAGTATAACAAAAGAGCATCACACAACACAAGATTTAATGAGGTTCACCAATGTGGCTACTCCTCAAAAATTGACTACTTGGACTACCATCCAAATCCAGCCTTTGCAAAGCACCAACTTTACAATCAATTTACCAACACCCACTAGAAGGAGCACCAACCCCTGATTTATCTGTACTAATAGAAAGGAGCACCAACCCTTGATTTATCTGCACCAACAGAAAGGAGCACCAACCCCTGATTTATCTACACCAATAGAAAGGAGCACCAACCCCTAATTTACCAGCACCAACCCCTTATTTATCTACACCAACAGAAATGAGCACCAACCCCTGATGCCAAGTTGCAACCTGGACTTCAATTTGAATCTCTAAGTTTGATAGTAAGATACCTTTGCTTTTGCAAGACCCTAACTGGTCTTCTTCACCTTTGCATTCTCTACACACTCTGCTCTCTGCGTAATCACTTCGCACACTCTGCTTCGTTACAATCAAACTTCACGATCGTCTTCTCCCTTTTGCGCACTCTACTCTCTTTGCAAATTTCACACTTAGCACGATTCGACATGACTTGCTCTCTGCGCACAATGACCGTATTTCACACACATTCCACAACTTATCAATTCTCCAAACAACCCTCCTTTTATAACAATATTTTTTATGATGAAAACCCTAATCTTAGTCGGTTTTAAATCCTAATCTTAGTCGGCTTTCATAACAACTGTAAACCCTAATTTTAGTTAGCTGTCATCCTTCTCATTTCAGTCGGGTTCTCCTTCTTGACTTGCGCATGTACGACCTATCATGAAATCGTGACATTTCTGCCTCTGTAGCTTCTTTTGTTGCTGTTGTCATGAAAATACATGTCACGATATCGTGACACTTTCGCCTCCACACGCTTTCTCTATTCTTTTTTCATGATATCACAAAATTTTGCCCTTCGTATACTTTCTCTATTCTTTTGTCGTGATATCATGACATTTTTGCCTCTGCAGACTTCGTCTTTTCTTTTGTTGTGATATCACGACATTTTCACCTCTGTATGCTTCGTCTTTGCTTTTGTCGTGATATTGTGACACTTCTACCTTCGAATTCTTCTTCTTCTTTTGTCATGAAATCGTGACACTTCTGCCTCCGTAGTCTTCAACTTAGCTTTTGTCATGAAATCGTGACACTTCTGCTTCTGTACTTAGCTTCTTTGCTTTTGTTGCAAAATCATGACACTTCTGCCTTTGAAGTCTTCTTCTTTGCTTTTGTCATGAAATCGTGACACTTCTACTTTCGTACTTTACTTCTTTGCTTTTGTCATGAAATCATGATAGTTTTGCTTCCGTACGCTTCCTCTCTTTCTTTTGTCGTGAAAATGCGACATGTCACGAAATCATGACACTTTTCAAACTTACTTTCTCTCTCCTGTTTTAGTCGCGAAAATGCGACATGTCACGAAATCGTGACACTTTTCAAACTTACTTTCTCTCTCCTATTTTAGTCGCGAAAATGTGACATGTCCCGAAATCGCGACACTTTTCCAACTTACTTTCTCTCTCCTATTTTAGTCACGAAAATACGACATGTCACGAAATCGTGACACTTTTCCAACTTACTTTCTCTCTCCTATTTTAGTCATGAAAATGCGACATGTCGCGAAATCACAACACTTTTTCCTACTTGCCTTTTTCTCTTCCAACATGTCATGAAATCGCGACAGTTTTTCCTGCTTTTTCTCTCTCTTCCAACATGTCACGAAATCACGACAGTTTTTCTTGCTTTTTCTCTCTCTTCCAACATGTCGTGAAATCGTGACAGTTTTTCCTGCTTTTTCTCTCTTCCAACATGTCGCGAAATCGTGACAGTTTTTCTTTTCTGTTGTATATGTCGCGATATCGCGACACTTTTCTTACTTGTCTTTTTCTTTGATCTTTTGCATATGGGCCACTTCGGTCTTCTTGGAAAATCACTGTACATACTCTGAATAACCTTTGAACTCCTGTCTTCTACATCTGAATAGCTTTTGAACTTCTTGTCCACTGCATCAATATATCTATCTGACCGTGTTGACAACAATGACAATATCGTTGTCGCACCTTGCTCAACAATCTCCCCCTTTGGAATTGTTGGCAACACATGTGCAATTTCCTGTAACTCTTCTCCCCCTTTGACAATAATACCAAAGGGCTACCGCAGACTCCCCTTGAGTCCATGCACAACATTCTCAGGCAAAATTTATTACACTTAGCAAAAATCATGAACATGAGCAAAAAGATAATCAAATACTTAAATGCTCCCCCCGAGAATGTGATCCCTATAGCTAGTCAATTCTTGGGAAGTGTGACCACTCCCAATTTATTGCGAAGGTACTCAAAAACTTCCTTGGGCAATGGTTTTGTGAAGATATCTCGCTACTTGCTCTATAGTTGGAACAAAATCCAACTTAACCTCACCTTTCGCAACTTTATCCTTCAAAAAGTGATATCGGATAGCAATGTGTTTTGTGCGTGAATGCATAACCGGATTCTTGGAGATGTTAATGGCACTGGTGTTATCACACTTAACTGATATTGGCTCACTAAAGCTAATACCAAGATCTTTCAGGGTTTGTTTCATCCATAATACCTACGTACAACATGTTGTCGCTGCAATATATTCTGCCTCTACTGTCGATAAAGAAACTGACTCTTGTTTCTTACTGTGCCACGCGACCAATCTGTCTCCAAGATAGAATGCACCTCCACTGGTACTCTTTCTGTCATCGACACATCCTACCCAATCTGCATCTGAATACGAAATAAGGGTGAAGTCTTTACCTTTTGAATACCATAACCCATACTCCATAGTACCCTTGAGGTACCGAAGAATCCTCTTCACTGTTGTCACATGAGTCTCCTTGGGATTAGCCTAAAATCGTGCTACCATGCATACTACCTACAAAATATCTGGTCTGGTAGCTATCAGGTACAGTAAGCTCCCAATCATAGATCCGTACATGGTTTGATCAACAGGTGGAGATTTGTCATCCTTGCTCAACTTGCAACCTGTCGTCATGGGAGTGCTAACTAGCTTACAATCCTCCATTGTGAACTTTTTTAACATCTCTTTCACATATTTAACTTGAGAAATAAATATGCCCTTCTTATTTTGATTAACTTGCAACCCGAGGAAATATGAAAGTTCACCAATCATTGACATTTCAAATTCTTTCTGCATCTTATTTGCTAAATCTTTACATGACTCATCTTTGTCGCTTCCAAATATGATATCATCTACGTATACAACAAGAACAATAAGATGCCCATTTTCTATTTTGACATACAAATTACTATCCACCATACCTTTCTTAAACCCTTGTTGAGTGAGATAGTTGTCTAGCCTTGCATACCATGCTCGGGGTGCCTGTTTTAAGCCATATAATGCTTTCTTCAACTTGCAAACCAAGTTGGGATCATCACCAAGTTGGAAACCATCTGGTTGCTCAATATAAACCTCTTCTTCAAGTTTTCCATTCAAAAACGTTGATTTCACATCCATTTGATAAAATTTGAAATTCTTGTAGACTGCTAAAGATATAAACATTCTAATTGCCTCTAGTCTAGCTACTGGTGCAAAAGTTTCCTCAAAGTCAATGCCTTCAACTTGTGCATAACCCTTACATACCAATCTTGCTTTATTTCTGACTACCTGTCCGTCTTCATTCAATTTGTTTCAAAAAATCCATTTAGTCCCGATTATATTTTTATTTGTAGGTCTAGGTACTAACTCCCAAGTTTTTTTTTTCTCGATCTGATCTAATTCTTCATTTATTGCCTTCATCCAAATTTCATCTTTTCTTGCGTCATCAACATTTTTGGGCTCAATGTTGGATAATAGAGAGTAGTAACTTACTACTCTTCTTCTTGTCTGAACACCAACTTTGGGGTCTCCAATTATTTGCTCTCTAGGATGATTTTTCTACCAGCTGCCTGTTTTGAATTTCTTATTTTCTTCCACTTCTGAATCACAACTTAAATCATCTGAGTCAATTTTTTGTATCTTTTCCGTTTCGTTTTCCTCATCTCCTTCAATAACCTCTTCATAAATTGGGTAGTTCTTTTCATAGCTAATTACTTGTTCTCTACCTTCATCAAATTTAACATCGACACTATCCACAATTTTCTTTAGCCTCTTGTTGTAGCATTTGTAAGCTTTGCTTTTTGACGAATAACCAACAAAAATACCTTCATCCGCTCTATCTTCAAACTTACCAAGATTATCTTCAGTTCTTTTGATGTAGCACTTGTTACCAAAAACTTTGAGGTATTTTTTTGTTGCCCTTTTACCGAACCACAACTCATAAGGAGTTTTGCTTTCATGTGTTCTCAGCATGTACCTATTTTGGATATACACCACAGTATGGACTGCTTCTTTCCAAAATCTATCTGCTACTCTGCTTTCAGCCAACATAGTCCGTGCCATTTCCTGCACTGTCCTGTTCTTTCTTTCTACCACTCCATTCTCGCTGAGGTGTCCTGGCTACTAAAAACTGTCTCCTAATACCGTATTTTTCAAAGTACTCTGTAAACTCCTCTGAAATGAATTCTCCTCCTCTATCTGATCTTAAACATTTGATCCTCCTTCCTCGTTTCATTCTCAACTTGGTTTTTGAAAATCTTGAACCTTTCAAAAGCTTCTAATTTATGCTTCAAGAAAAATATCCATGTCATTCTGGAATAGTCATCAATGCACAACATAAAATATTTGTCACCATTTATGCTTTGTGTTCTCATGGGTCCACATAAATCAGTGTGTATTAGTTCCAAAGGTTTGCTTGTGTAGTACTCTTTTGTTTTGAATGTGACTCTAGTTTGCTTCCCCTTTTGGCATGAAGCACAAATGTTGTTTGCAGGTTTGTTGATGGTGGGAATATCTCTCACTGCCCTTTTTGAGTTGATTTTTACTAGATTATCAAAACTGATATGATCGAGTCTCTTGTGCCACAACCAATTTTCTTCTTCCTATCCAATAAAACAAGCTCCTTCTGAAGTCTCTGAGAGCATGTACAGGTTTCCAGATGTCCTTGATCTAGTTGCTATCAATTTTCCACTATTTGTTTTTTTTGACTTCACAACCCTGCTTCTTAAAAACTACTTCATGACCTTTATCACAAATCTGACTTACACTCAACAAGTTATGTTTCAAACCATCCACAAACAAGACTTCTTCTGACTTAATTTTTCCATCACTAATTTTAACTGAACCTTTGCCAACTATCTTAGCTCCATCATTATTTCCAAACTTTATCGAACCACCTTCATATTTCTGTAACTTCTCAAATTTTTGTTTGTCACCTGTCATATGACTGGAGCATCCACTATCAAGTATCCATGGTACATATTTATTCTGTGCTTTAAATGTTGTTTGTACGATTAAGGATTCCTTTTCTTCCTTAAGTCACTCTTTTTCTTTCCACTCCATTTTGATAGTAGTTTTGGGCTCTTGTTTTGCCTTTCCCTTATCAATAGCTTGTGCATGTTTTTCGAGAAGTTTTCTATTTTGTCTCATCCTATTTGGTTGAAATTTTCTTCCCTAAAATTGATTTGATGCAAATGTACTTCTATAGTTTCTTGCAATGTGCCCAAAATTATGACAGTTATAACATTCTACTATATAATTCATTAGAGGAGAAAAAGCATTTCTACTGGTGAAATTCCTTGGTCTTACATTATATTTGCAGTCTGAGATTTTATGTCCATAGCCATTGCATTTAAAACAAAAACCAAAAAAGGGATAATTTAACTAGGGTGATGGTCTTTGCCATGTTGCCGTAGGAGCCATAGGTCTTCTTCTTCTTTGATGTGTGACATTGGTGAATCCATCATTGTCAATTCTCCTTTCGTGCCTGGCATTATTGCTTTCTTTTGCATGAGACGTTTTTCCTTGATCAACCTATTTCTTATCTTCATTCTTTATGGATTCTACATTTCTGGCCTTTGATCCATTTGATGATTCTCCTTCGATGAAACCTGCACTCAAATTTGATGCCTCGTAGGCCTTTGGTCATTTATAATCTTACCTAGCTTCATAGAACTTTCTTCGCATTTGTGATAGCAACTAATTTTGTGATTCATCTCTTCTATCTGCATCCGTAAACCAACATTCTCTTCTTCTAGTTTGCAACAATAATCTATTTTCATGGTAATTTGTACTTCGAGATCTTCGGATATTTTCTTGTATTCTTCTGTCTGTACTTTCAGACTGGTTATGATTTCGTTTGCATCCTCAAGCCTTTTTGAAATTTTCTTATTCTTTTTCCTCTCTATTTTCCACTCTTCAAGTGTAGAGATCAACTCACCTTCTAGATCTACTTCAGCCTCAAGGTTTTCACCACATACTTTAGAGTTCACTCCTTCCTTTTCTGATTTTACTTCTTCAAATGCCATGAAAAGAGCTTCACCTGTCATTGTGTTACTTCCAAGATCACCCTAGCCGGTTAAGCTTGTACAGGAACTTAGCTCTGATACCAATTGTTAGTCTTATAATGACACTGAGAGGGGGGGTGAATCAGTGTAGCTCTTTAAACTTGAATTTATAGCTCTTAATACCGTAACAATTAAAACTTATTACTAGATATAGAAAGTATAACAAAAGAGCATCACACAACACAAGATTTAATGAGGTTCACCAATGTGGCTACTCAAAAATTGACTGCTTGGACTACCATCCAAATCCAGCCTTTGCAAAGCACCAACTTTACAATCAATTTATCAGCACCCACTGGAAGGAGCACCAACCCCTTATTTATCTATACTAATAGAAAGGAGCACCAACCCCTGATTTATCTACACCAACAGAAAGGAGCACCAACCCCTAATTTATCTATATCAACAGAAAGGAGCACCAACCCTTGATTTACCAAAGACCAACTGGAAGGAGCACCAACCCCTTATTTATCTGCATCAACAGAAAGGAGCACCAACCCCTGATGCCAAGCTACAATCTGGACTTCAATTTGAATCTCTAAGTTTGACAGTAAGATACCTATGCTTTTGCAAGACCCTGGATGGTCTTCTTCACCTTTGCATTCTCTATGCACTTTGCTCTCTCTACGTAATCACTTCACACACTCTTCTTCGTTATAGTCGAACTTCATGATCATCTTCTCCCTTTTGTGCACTCTGCTCTCTTTGCAAATTTCACACTTAGCACGATTTGACATGACTTGCTCTCTATGCACAATGACCGTATTTCACACACATTCCACAACTTATCAATTCTCCAAACAACCCTCCTTTTATAACAATATTTTTTATGATGAAAACCCTAATCTTAGTCGGTTGTAAATCCTAATCTTAGTCGGCTTTCATAACAACTATAAACCCTAATTTTAGTCGGTTGTCATCCTTCTCATTTTAGTCGGGTTCTCCTTCTTGACTTGTGCATTTATGACCTATCACGAAATCATGACATTTCTGCCTCTGTAGCTTCTTTTGTTACTGTTGTCGTGAAAATACAACATGTCACGATATCATGACACTTTCGCCTCTGCACACTTTCTCTATTCTTTTGTCATGATATCGCAACATTTTCACCTTCGTATACTTTCTCTATTATTTTGTCACGATATCACGACACTTTTGCCTCCGTAGACTTCATCTTTTCTTTTGTCACGATATCACGACACTTCTGCCTTCGTATACTTCATCTTTGCTTTTGTCGTGATATCATGACACTTCTGTCTTCAAAGTCTTCTTCTCTGCTTTTGTCATGAAATCACGACACTTCTACCTCCGTAGTCTTCAACTTAGCTTTTGTCACGAAATCGCGACACTTCTACTTTCGTACTTAGCTTCTTTGCTTTTGTCACGAAATCGTGACACTTCTGCCTTTGAAGTCTTCTTCTCTGCTTTTATCATGAAATCGTGACACTTCTGCTTTCATACTTTACTTCTTTGCTTTTGTCATGAAATCACGATAGTTCTGCTTCGTACGCTTCCTCTCTTTCTTTTGTCACGAAAATGCGACATGTCGCGATATCGCGACACTTTTCAAACTTACTTTCTCTCTCCTATTTTAGTCATGAAAATGCGACATGTCGCGAAATCGTGACACTTTTCAAACTTACTTTCTCTCTCCTATTTTAGTCATGAAAATGCGACATGTCATGAAATCATGACACTTTTCCAACTTACTTTCTCTCTCCTGTTTTAGTCATGAAAATGCAACATGTCACGAAATCATGACACTTTTCCAACTTACTTTCTCTCTCCTATTTTAGTCGCGAAAATGTGACATGTCGCGAAATCGCGACACTTTTCCAACTTACTTTATCTCTCCTATTTTAGTCATGAAAATGCAACATGTCGTGAAATCGTGACACTTTTCCAACTTGCCTTTTTCTCTTCCAACATGTCGCAAAATCGCAATAGTTTTTCTTGCTTTTTCTTTCTCTTCCAACATGTCACGAAATCGTGACAATTTTTCTTACTTTTTCTCTCTCTTCCAACATGTCGTGAAATCATGACAATTTTTCTTGCCTGCTGTATATGTCGCGATATCGTGACACTTTTCTTACTTGTATTTTTCTTTGATCTTTTGCATATGGGCCACTTCGGATCCTCCTTCACTGCTTAGAGCATCATGAGTTGACTTTGGTAATCACCCAAGCGCACGATGGTACATGCGATGGCCATTTCAACGATATGGCCATAACAAAGTGCATTCTTTGCATGGTCTATTATTGGCCCATGTTAGAGCGATATTGTTGCACATATGTGAGGAAGTGCATGAAGTGTCAACACCATGCTAACTTGACACACGTACCTTCCTAGGCCTTTCATCCAATCTAATTGGCTTGGTCGTTTTCGCAATGGGGTTGGATTTAATAAAAAAAATCTCTCCCACATCCTTGGGTCATCACACATTTATCATTATGGCTACCAAGTATTTTACAAAGTGGGTGGAAGCAATTCCTCTTACCACTACGACAGGACCCCGCATAGTGGAAATCATATTGCATAATATCATTTGTCATTTTGGTATTCCATACAATATCATTTCGGATAATGGGAAATCATTTAAGAAAAAATATGTGCATGCTTTGACAACAAAGTATAATATCCAAAGATAGATTTTTGACACCTACTATCCGCAAGCAAATGGGCAAGCAGAGGCTTTCAATGAAATATTGATTGCCATTCTCAAGAAAATTGTCAAAGAGAATCATGCCGATTGGTACATGCAAATGCCCCTTGCTCTATGGGCCTATTACACTAGCATTCGGATGCCCATTGGGGCCACCCCATTTTCACTAGTGTATGGTGTAGAGGCAGTCGTGCTGTTAGAGCTAGAGATCCCTTCTCTGAACATATCCATGCAAGAGTTCATCAATGATGACACCACATGGTAGGCTCACCTAGATCATCTTACACTGCTTTATGAATGTCGTGTTAATGCTCTTGAGCACCTACGTGTTTATCAAGAGCGACTTAAGAGAGCCTAAAATATGAAAGTCCATCTTAGAGACTTTTAGGTTGGTGACCTTGTTATGAAAGAGAACCAACAAAATTCTAATTTGCCACCTCATCTAAGGGAAAATTTTGTGGCAAACTGGTTATGTTCTTATGTCATTACCAGTCAGATCGGACCTAGAACTTATCGCCTAGCTTCCCTTGAAGGCATCAAGGACCCCAAACCTTTGAACGCCCTTCACTTACAGTCTTTCCATGACTAGAGTACTATGGTCAACCTAAAATGCTCCTAGGTGGTCTATAACCGTCTAGGTCACCCCAAAATTCTCCAAGGGTGCCTTTAACCTGCTTGGTCAACCTAAAATGCTCCTAGGCTATCTATAACTGTCTAGGTCACCTAAAAATGCTCCAAGGGTGCCTTTAACCCGCTTGGTCAACATAAAATGCTCCTAGGTGGTCTATAACTATCTAGGACACCCAATTGCTCCAAGGGTGCCTTTAACCCGCTTGGTCAACCTAAAATGCTCCTAGGTGGTCTATAACCGTCTAGGTCACCCCAAAATGCTCCAAGGGTGCCTTTAACCCGCTTGGTCAACCTAAAATTCTCCTATGTGGTCTATAACCATTTAGGTCACCCTAAAATGATCCAAGGGTACCTTTAACCTACTTAGTCAACTTAAAATGCTCCTAGGTGGTCTATAACCATCTAGGTCACCCCAAAATGCTCCAAGGGTGCCTCTAACCTGCTTGGTTAACCTAAAATGCTCCTAGGAAGTCTATGACCGTCCAAGTCACCTCAAAAGCCCTGAAGGCATCCATAAGTCCTTTGGTCACCCAAAATACCCCAATGGCCCCCAATAAACCCGTTGGTCACATTTATATATCAATAAAAAAAAATCGAAAACATCATATATATATCAATCAAAATACAAAAATACTGGATCGCATTGCATCTTCAAACATCATCAAAAATAAAAAAACATCATATACATCAATCAAAAATACAAAAATATCATATTGCATTTCATTACATCACCTCTCATCACACTATCAAAATCATCTGCATTAGGCATACTTATCATTGCATTTTGCATCTTAGGGTTGCTCATACGTGTCTAGCACTAAGACTATACATTATGCATTATTCCAAAAACAATCGTGTCAAAGTTAGTTTTTGCATCATTCCATTATCACCTAGCATATCCACTTACGTTTCACATTGGTCATAGTAGTGTCTATTACCATCACACAGTCATTTGTTCTAGAATGTCCTTAGGGTTTTTCAGTCTCTCAATCATATCTAGTTTTCTTTTCAGGTTTTGTAGAAAGCTATCATAATTTTTAGGAGGTAGAGTCATGCTTAGATTATACCTTGTATATTACAAATCCCAACACATCTACACATTAATAAATCTAAGTTTTATTCAAGGTAATATGAAATTACGAAGTAGTCTAGGTTACCT
This sequence comes from Wollemia nobilis, assembly GCA_028583015.1. NCBI lineage: Eukaryota > Viridiplantae > Streptophyta > Pinopsida > Araucariales > Araucariaceae > Wollemia > Wollemia nobilis. Next base: position 3,463,389 of record JAQPPZ010002123.1, on the reverse strand, counting down.
TAAGCAAAAAGGTCATCCTAATCATCCCCCTGTGCAAATGGGTCAATAAGGCTGATAATTGGCAAAAGAACAAGCTCTTCCCTACCCAATTCCTCAAAATAAACAATGGTTTTCACCACTATCAAAAATATCAATTCCTAAAATACCAAAAGTTAAAAAAAAATTAGAGAAATCAAAAGTTCAAAGTCAAAATCAAAGTCAGTAAAAATCAAAATCAAAGTTAAAAATGGTCATCACCACTTCCCAAATCCCTTGCTCAAAGAAAACAAAATATAAAATAAACACTGATTATTATCACTACCCATGATCAAGTATCCTAATAAAATTGAAGAAAAAAAGGGAGTTGAGCTTGAATCCCTGGAATTCTCAGCATTTGGATAGCCATAAGGTGATCCTCATTATAGGTTTGGTGGATAACCTATCTGTCAATTGCGATAGCCTCTCGCATGATGATATGTCTGTCACATTAGCTTTTGCGTGTGTGTAGACCAATGTTTGCATGTAGATGATCTAGTTTTTGGTAGCCTATACTACCTAGTGGTCTAGTCATACCAAGTACGAACCTAGGATCGTGATATTCATAGGTTGATCCTCATTCTAGGTTTGGTGGATAGCCTATCTAGAAATGGTGGTTTATTTATACATCCCCACAGGAATGAAATCACTTGCACACATAGGGATATGGAGTATCTTGGTCATCCTAGCTGATTCGTACCTTGTCAAAAGTCTTGCATAGCCAGTAAAAAACTTTGATCAAGTTAATTAGAGTGTTTGAGTCTCAGGAAAACCTCATCTACATTCTATAGTATCTCACATAATTCATTCCATTTTACCACATTGTAATAATATACTTTCGTATATTCATTACAAAAAATTAGTACAAAAAGAAACAAAAGGAATTAATGCATTTTGTACAGTCTATGGTGCTAACATAGTGGGCCAAATAATTAGTCACAGTTCAATATATCAAAGCATGCAATTCATCCATTTCATTGTACATCCACGCATATACATAGCCGCAAATCATATCACAAAAACATCCATATGCATACATAATAAACATCAATCACAATTGGATTCCATCATAGAAGCATACATATGCATACATGGTACAAAATCCATCACTACTACAGCCAATCACATAATAGTATCCATATACAGTGATCATCAATATTTAACATACCATCATAAATCGCATACATGCATTGCATCCATCTCATAAAATAATAAATGAGACATATGATGACCATAAAAAAAACTCATGTATGTATGGGATAAAAATATACATCATATTTTCCAAAAATTCCCATGGACTAAAATAACGTGGGTCCTCAGACCTCACCAGTATCAAAAAAATAATAGCTAGTCAAAAATAGCCTCAATAGTATCCATCACCATGGTCACGTAGGACCAATGCTACGACTCATACTACCACCTGTATTTCAGGTCTATTGTGATCCCCTAGGATTGTTGCCACTAGCCCTATCAATCCTCCACATAGATGATGACTGCACCATATCACTCTGCCAATTTTGATGTGAGCCATTGGTATCCCCATCATTAAGAAGTCACCCTCCAAGGCGCACCACCTCCATCTCCAGTCTGTCCATGCAGGTCTCTCCATTGCCCCTATGACTAGTAGGTGTCCACTACTGACTGTAGCTAAAGTACCTCTACCCGAAACCTCTTTGCATCCCCAATGCTAGACCCCTCCTACCCAAGACCTTGTGCTCTCACCTGTGTCTGCAAGGATGAAATCTTGGCCTGATCCTCTTGCACTTGTACCCGTAGGAGATCTCTCTCTTGCATGACCCTGACCAACTCAACCTGTAACTCCACAGATCTGTCACCTTGGGTAACTTTCTATCCCTATACCCCTTGGCCCTCAGTATCCCCCTCATCACCCTGATCCCCCAGATCTAATAGGTCCACCTACTCATCTACCTACTAGTGTTTCTTATATGGCTTATCCACCTCTACCTGGTCTACCTTCACAACATCATCCCTCACCTCATCTACAGCCCTCGCTACCTCGCTACCAAGAGCCCTGACACCTTGCCACTAACACATAACCCACCATGAGTCATACTTCTTTTTAGTCCCAGCGTCATCCATATTAGGAAAATCTACTACCAAGTCTGCATCCTCTCCCACCTCATCCACCACTAGCTAGCCTAGTGTCCTCTCATCCCTACAATGCTGATATACTACTGGCACCTCAGGAAACCCCTACCATAGTCCAAATTGTCATTTAACCCTAGAAAATAGGAAGTATTTCCTCTCGATAACATACTAATAAATCATCCATCTACCTTGCCTCACCCATAGGAGCTGATCTCCATCATATACTATACGGTCACCACATCACCTACCCTAGTACCAGTCATGAGAATGCATCAACGTAATGGTCGACATCGCCTACATGACACTGACTCTACCCTACCTCCTCCGCCCTCTGCCATAGGATAGCATATCATATCTCCTTGTCAGCTAGCTACACCTGAGTCATCCATGGTAGTCCATGTGGCCGCTCCATAGCTATGTGCTATCATCCCCAACACTATAATAAGAAGTTGTAGCTTAATCCCTTCCACTTATAGTAGTGGATCTCATATAGCTCATCGTAGAGCTATACCAGTAGCGTAGTCCCCTATGCCATAGCCAGAGGCTCCTCCTTAGTGCATCTCGCCAGGGCATACACCAGCTCCAGTAGGTTCCAAGGGAATGTGGCTCTTGAAGAATACGAGAAGAGCATATTGGAGATGAAAGTCATCTATAGTGCATTCCTCACCTCCAACACCCTCTCCTCATGCCAATACCCCACAAATATCCCTCCATTATGACAATCCTTATCTACTACATCCACATCCTCATCAAGTGAATAGGTCACCCATCATTCTAGGTTAAATTTAGGTTTAATTACTTAGTTTAACCACAAAAAATAAATAGTACAATAACACTGTAATTTCAAAAGCAAAATAATGAGGAAGGTGAGTAACCACATACCCGTTTCACACCAACTCATCTGTTGGATGCCTTGGTTTGCTGACTCATGATGGTCACAGGGTGATTTTGACAGTGCTTCGCTTCAAAAAAATTAACCCTCTCCTTCCTCCTCTCAAATTGTAAGAAAAAACATGCAATAATGAACCCAACACTTGCATCTGAGGTTTAAATAAGCCCGCAAGAGTTCAATTCATCCCAGGGTGGGACAAACTCACTTTGGTCCATTTTTCCCACCCTGGGATGAATACAAATTTTGTATTCATTCCACCCTAGGATGAATACAGAACCTATAAAGTAAAACAACATAAAAAGCACCAAAACAACTCTATTTTGGTCAAAAAATTTGTCTTAGCCACAAGACAAATAATAGCACTCTCGGATGCTTGGAAAGAACCTTACTTTACTCCCTAAGAAGTCTAGTACAACTGAAGGCAACCTCAACAAAATTCATTTGGGTCAAGCGACTCATCACTTTTCTCATGATTCATTCCCTCATTGACCCGTTGCTTGAGAGGGTAGTCATACTCAGTATCACAATCAACAAGCGCACACTCAATCATGCAAATTGCATTCATTAAACAAATATTTGATAAAGACAATAATGCTCCTGCTTGGGATAGCAAACAAGCACAAAATATCAAATCAAAATACTTGGCATCTAGTAAGCATGTGTAACGTCGAGAACCCCCGCATCATGACTGAATGACAACCAAGATAAAGCAAGTTCCTTAGCTCATCAGAAGCAAGGATTCAAGAACGCATGCTCTTTCTAGGATTGGGGCATCTAAAGGTGGTCAGGTTATTGAGTAAACCTAATAATTGAATATTTTAATCATCTATTTATGCTCGGCACCGTGCTGCACATAACGCATCATAAAAATGGGTATCTATAGAAACTAAAATCTAGTTAATCCAATTATGCTACCATAAGTAATGGCTAAATGATAGACTAAGGCCGCTAGGGAAGCTCTCAATAGGTATACAGTGGTCCTAACCACTCAGTGCAATGTTTTGGAAGGTTTCAGGCCACTTTTGGGACTTTTTTAACATCTTATTTCTATTCATCCCACCTTGGGATGAATACAGATTCTATTCATCCCACCCTGGAGTGAATATCAGCATTCATCCCAAGGTGGGGCGAATAGCAGGTTTGACCAGGAAAAATTCAAATTTGGGCCAATGGGAACCAGTAACGATCAGATTCTTGGATATTATTTCCCACAAGTTAGGGCACGCAGTAGATCTTCTGACATACTCAATGAATGAGGCCAATTTGGGAGATTCTCTTCTCCCTCCAATGCATGTCGCCCCGGTGGCCAAGTGGTGCCTCTTGCCCTGCATGCCCTCACATGCCCTTTTGATCCATGAGACTCCTTGGGCTATAAATTGGATCCAATTTCCACACAAAATAGATAGAGGATTTTTAGGTTTATGGAACGAAGTGCTGCTAAGATTTCCTCTCACGTTTTATACCCATTTTCCCCTTGAAATCTCTACCTAGCGAAGGAGGTTTGTGAGTGAACTAGGAGGCGCAATTTATCACATAACTAAACCATCCGAGTGAATTACCTCACCAAATTTTATGAAAATACATCCCATAGTGTTTTTCATCAATCCTTAGTGGGATTGGTGATAAATATAGGTAGAAACGATGGGTGTCCCACCCTCGGGCGCCCCCCAGTTTGTGATAGTCCTATTCGTCCCACCTTGCGATGAATAGAAATTTGTCAATATTTTTCTAACTATTTTTAATTATTTATTTTCCACATGTTCATATTATGTTGCATTTCAAATTTTAGGTCATTCTGAGCTATATTGGCCGAGATATTGTAATTTTGGTATTTTGCAGGGTCTCATGCAGGTCTCTAGCGATCATTTGAGTAAACATCTAAAATTTCACTAATTTTGCAAATATGATAAAATGGGTTTCTTTAAAATATCATGTTATGAATTCTTTCCAATTTTCATGTGTTTTGGATATGTGTAGGTCCAAAAATTGTTTGCTTTGTGTTTTACAGGTTGCGTAATATCATTGCAATTACGAGGCACCATCAGAATCAATATTGGTATAATTTCTAGTGATATATTCCCAAGGCCTCTTATTTTACATACCCCTATAATTTCAAGTCATTTGGAGTTGGTTTGATGCATTTTCTCACTTACTAGTCGTTTGGCCCCTGTGAGGATTGCATGTTTTTTATCACATGCTCTTGCTATTTGATTTTTATGGTTTCCTTGTGTGTAGGTTTATATTATTATAGTGAATTGGGAAGGATAATAAGACATCAGGATCAAATATACAAGCGATGGAAACCTTGTCCCACCCACCTCGATTATGGGTACGAGGAAGACATTAGATGTACACCCAAATTTCTTGAAGGATTTCGATACTTGGGCACCCAAGTTGTAAACATTTGTATCATCCATTTTGAGCCCTCAAATGGGACATTTTATAACCTAGATTTGTTCCATATGATTAATAAGAAAACAATTTGCTTTGCTTTATTTCTTGTTATTTTTTATTATTTCCATTTTACTTGCATGCTTCTGTTTAATTCTCATAAGCGATAGGACATAGATACGCATATTTTTTATCATCATTTGGTGCACCATTTTTACCTACTTCAGTAGGTACAATAATACATTACATAGCCATAAAGAAAACCACTATTTTAGAACAAGATTCAATACACACAAAAACCTAGTACATCTATCAAACAAAAGATACAAAATTACCCCTTAACCAAAGAACTTAAAAACCTTCACCAAATCTAAAACAATCATCATTGCTAAACAAACCCCTCCCTCCATAGAATCCTAGCTCCATATATTAGATAAATACCCCTAAATTACCTCTTAAAAATGAGAAACCAACCCTGACCCAAATCTAACACCACAAAACCCACATTCGCAATAACAACTTGCTTGACATATTTAGGTATGGTTCCACTCAACTTGACAATCGAGTGTGTTGTGTGGCATACAATAGGAATCTGAGCTCAACATTTGGGTGTTGAGCTGTAGCTAATTATAGTAGATGTGGTTAAGTATGAAATCAACTAATGATCAACTAGTAGATGTGGGTTGAGCATATAACCCAAGTGCGATGATGATAGTGCATATAACCCAAGTGTAGGAGACACTTCCACCAATGATCAAACATGCCAAAACAACCATGGAATAACTTAGAGGATTCCAATTTGACCTTGTATGAGCAACTTCAAGGAATTATACAATAGAGATGGGACAATATGGACACTCCTCTATCCATGACAACTTATCCACTAAATTAGAAATTGTATATGCAAATGCCTAGTAGAGTGCTTCTTAGTGATGATCACAAGATCAAGGAATATTTTCGAGTTGTCGAGTGCTAGTTTGATTTGGAAAAAAATATTTTTTGCAAAAAATTGATTGGCCCTCAAACACATTGATGCAAGATACAATATACTAACCATGACCAAAAAAGAATCCAGTTGGATGGTGGAGGATGCATTGGGATGGAGCTTCACAACTTCAATAGCTAGCCATTAGTCTCTCATCAAATTTTAGTAGTGATTCATTCAATTAAAGAAATACAAACTTATTTCTAAGAGAAAAGAGAATCTAGTTCCTGTCCATAGTAATCTTTGACTTCAAATATAAAAGACTCAGGGTATAAACCGAGACCAACAACATGATGGAATCTAGATCCAAAGGATACTAAATTGATTTGGTACTAGTGCCATGGGATTCTTTTTTATCAACCTAAGTTTAGTGATAGTGGTGACATTGATGAGCATTCAAAGGTGGAGCGAGTAGGAACTGAAGAATACAATTGAGCCTATTTTAATAGGCTATTAGGAATTATTGTCATAATTTTTTAGATTTGGTGTGATTATGTCAGATAGTAGCTCTAGAACCTCAAGTTTTTTTTTCAATGGTTTATATGGGATTGAAATGGGCCCCATCGTATTACATCATGACCACATAGTCATATTACAACAACTTGGCAATTATGCATGTATTGCTTGGAAATATTAGAACCTCGCTCTCCTCCATGAAAGTTGAGGAATCTAACTGGTTGAACTAATGCCATTTGATCTAGAACCTCAAGTTATGGACTCCAAAGTATAGAATTTAAATAAAGAACCATAATAACATTTTATCATTTGCAATGAGAAAATCAATAAGTACTTCAGATTTGTGCATTTTTAAATGTTTTTCATTTTGATTTATATATTTTAAAATATTTTTTGTGTTTTTAAAATTTTATATAGAGCCACCCACTTTGGGAAAATTTTGGGGGTGTCTTTTAGCCATCCCCTTTTCATGCCATCTCATTTCCTTATCCCCACTGAAAGGGGGCTCCATGGAATTTGCATCTTACAAAGGCAATAAAAAATTTTGAGCTTCTACCATGGAAGTTTTTCTGTGAAAAAAATATCTCCATGTAAATTGTGTTGTGTGGATGTCACTGTGTCTGTCTTTGTCATATGGTTGCTTCAAGTTGATGTGTGCATGTGAGTTGGAAAGCACTTGTATATTGTATGCAGGATTTTATATGAAACTGGGGCTAGAAAGCAAAAATTTGCACTTCTATCTCATTTTGAATCACTGGATTTACTTGATTTCCAAGATCTATTAAATGAATTCCAAAAAAGTATATTATAAAACTAATTTTTAGCTACAAAGAGATGCCTAGGCCTTGGCTAAATTGTAGAAAACATAGATAGAAATATTATTTGCAATAGAAAGTATACTAATGGAAAATATAAAATAAATTTATACCTAAAAACATACGTATAAAAGTAAATTAAAAAACTTCTATCTTGTAACAGAGCATACCCTTTCTCTTTACATGGTAGAATATTAACACAAATCACTACAACACAACAACATGAATATGGGAAAGTAGATCTAGAATTTTATTAACTTTAGAAATTCATACAAAATTTTAATTTTTCCAAAAAAAACACACACTAGAACGAGTTTATAGCCTAATGAACAGGCATAAAAAGTGTTTGGGCCCATGACATTTCATTTCCCTCCTTTGATGTACCAACTCACAATGTTAATGGTTGTTAGCCTTTAGAGAAAAAATTTCAATTGGTTTTAATTAATAGGTCAGGATTTGAGGATCATGTTTAAGCTACAAGCATGTGCTGATTCAATTGCATTTTCATCATCTTGACAACTAAGCAAACAAATGTGTAAGCCTAGATTTTCACATTGAGAGACCTCATTTTAAACCACTTTTTGCCCACAACTTTATGAGATCTAACCTTATTCTCGACTCTCATTGGTTTAATTCTCTGTATTTCTTGCTACACCCACCATTTTTTGCACACACCACTATCATATAATTTTCTACCATGGTATATTAACCTCACCTCACTTGGGGCATACTAACTAAAGTGGCACTATGCAAATACCTAGCTTGGGATTTCTTAATAAAATTTTTAACTTGAATTTCTACTAGAGAGTTACTATTACATAAAAGGCTCAACATTAGATTTTAATCGGGGTCCTACTTAAGCACTCTTCACTATGTTTATTAAAAATATTGAATTTAAGAGTACTTTTAAGGAATTATTATTATTATTTAAATTTATAAAACTAAATTTAATAATTTCTAAAGTTATGTAAAATTACAAATCCAATTTAAATGGTACCAAAAGTCCTCTTGTAAATATAATCTTTACTATTAGAATTTTTTTCTTTATTGTTATTATATTTTTATTTTAACATATTTAACATTTTTCACAACACATTCTAGAATAGCCTAACCCCCCCACCCCTTCCCCCAACCTAAATTGAATATTCCTCATAATCACAACATAAGAATATGGAGACAGAGGTATATATAGAAAATTTCACACTGAAATGCCTGTGATACCTGAGAACAAATCTGCTCAAAATATGGGACACTGATAAGTTGGTTAAAACAAAGAGGCTTAACCCAAATGTTTTCACTTCTTATTAACAGGATTTTCTTAGGACCTATCCATGAGTATGGATGATACTTTAAAATAAATATTTATGACTCATACAAAAGATATCTAGTTGAAGTCTATACAAAGGGAGGTAGTCATCTATCATACATATAGAAATTCACTGAAGACGTTCACAGGAGTAAGAGTATAACAAACAATATGATAAAAAAAGTATTAGACTTCTATAGAATCAACTAATTTCAAGCTAGCACACATTCTTATTAGAGAAAAATTTGAAGCTAAAAAATACAATGTCAATGCTTGAAATTAAAGATCTCTAACCTACCCAAATTTCCAATCATAGAAGATTGATGACATTTCATAGAAGATTGATGACATTCCCTGAAGCTTAATGGAGACCATTGTCCTTCCAATAAATGAGTATAATTACAAGTTGGATTACAGGTGTTATTGCACCCTCAACACAATATGGGCTCCTTGCAATTGGTTTGTGCATGACATATCTCTACTCAAACAACTGATAAGGGTTCACTGCTAGCAAGGGTATCAAATAGAAGATGCACATGAATGATGGGACATAGAAACTGAAATGAATGATGAAAATAAATTTTAACATGTGATTGCTTTAAAGATTCAAAGACATAGGGACTAGTGTATGCAATAGCCAACAAATACTATTCTATATTTTGGTATTTAACAAAGACCAACAAGTTGACAAAATTTTTAGGTTTATCAGCTTTAATATGCACATGCAATTTTTTTGGGGGGTTACATAGGGGAATTTGCACATGGAATTATAGTATATATTTTTTAATGTGACTTCCAGTTAAGAAGCATAAGTCAGGGTGGAGGTTTCAAATTTTTGAGGCATCAACATAGAACCCACAAGGACATCCAAGAGTGTCTCTTGGTCAGAATCTATGAATATTAGAAACCTCTTTGAGGTCAATCACTCACGATCAAACACCCTACAACAAACTCTCACCATGGATCTCAACAAATAGAAGGGCTACTAGCAACAACCTCACAACCCAACTCCCCTTGCTCATTTAAACAACACATTTTTGTTGGTACTTCAAAGTTAATCCAACAAAGTATTGCTGAGAAAGCAAAAATATGACTCATTAGTTAGGATGTAAAAAAGTACTAAAGTCAATAAGTGAGCATTTTTTATGTAGCTAGGAAGCTTACCAGAGTTACCACACATGAAGAAATTAGAACCCTCTAGGTCAGATTAGAATCATATTATCTCAGTGATAGGAGAAGAATTAAGAGTGATTCTATCTAGGGGGGTTAGGAACCAAGGTGTTTGAGTGATCAAATATTCTAAAATTAAACTATAAAGATATTGGCAATGACCCTTGTCCAAACCCCTTAGGAAGAGGACCCCATGGGTGAAAGTGGCAACTAAAGAGATTCTTGCTAAAAATTGATGGGAGGAGAAAATAGTAACTGACATTCATGGGGTGAAATAATTAATAAGGGAAGGACCTTTAGCATGGTTTCATTTAGTATGGTGTCTGAGTGATCAAATATTCTAAAATTAAACTATAAATATATTGGTAATGACCCCTATTTGAACCCCTTCGAAGAATATGCCCATGGGTGGAAGTGGCAACTAAAGAGATCCTTGCTAAAAATCAATGAGAGGAGAAAGTAGTAACTAACTTTTGTGGGGTGAAATAATTAATAAGGGAAGGACCTTTAGTATGGTTTTTTTGTTATCACTATAGAGCATCCCTTCGTAGAAATTCCAGAGCCAAGTTGATGGTAGATGACCTGATAGAATCCCCTGGAACATGATGTCAAACTCATAGTTGAGAAACTTGAAATTGACAAGGAAAATGAGTCAAAAAATTTAGGACTTGGCAAAAAATCATGAAAAAAAACCTAGAGAAAATGAAAATTTTCATTGAAAATAAAAATCATGATCTCTATGAGTATTCAGATATGAGGATGTATTTTGTGCAGTATGGAACATATGTTAAACGGCTAATGAAGGTTACCAAAATAAAATTTGAAATAGAAGTGTAGAAGTAAAGAGGCAAGAACACATATACACACAGAAAAAACAAAGATGCATCAACACATTCTAGAATAGCCTAACCCCCCACCCCTTCCCCCAACCTAAATTGAATATTCCTCATAATCACAACATAAGAATATGGAGACAGGGAGAGACATTGAAACACCAAGACATATACGGAGAAACATAGAGACCCAAAAGCATAAACACCAGACTAAAGAATATTTTTACATTAATAGAGAGGATATTATAAAATTTTGCATGGTTATAGAGAGCTTAAGTAGGTATTTATAGACTATCATGGTCCGTGGTCAATGCTTTTACTACAGGTAAAATTCAACAAATAATATGACTACAATACGTACCCACTTCAACACCAAGCCCTTGGAGACCAGATATAAGAATATTAGCACCAAGAAGTCACCTCATTATCTCTCATCCAAGAATAAACTACCATCTCTCCATGCCCACACCACCATTAAAAAACCTTCATCCAAAACCCTAACCCAAAAAAAGTAGTGAAGAATGCCCTACAAAACCCCAATAATGAGTTTATCTACAAAATGGGTGATCGAGAACCTATAAATGCTCTTCTATTTCCCAAAAAATTGTTGTGTTCTACACCCTCTCAAAGGCCTCATCCCTCTCACTTGTTTTTAGGGAGAACACAGAGAATCCAGAGGTAAATTAAATATCCATGATGAAAAGGGGAAATAAGCGATTTACCTAGGGTTTTGTGCTTTGACGGAGTGAGTTTGACATGATGAAAAGCAAAAAGAAATATAAGGGTTTTGTGGTTTTTCAAGGTTGGTCATTTTGGTGATATTGGGAGGGTGGAAAAATTTCTTAAAAGGGAGGGCATTTTATCCTAAGAGGGTGGTTTAAAACCACCCTCTTAAGTCATCCTAAGACTGAGGTTTTAAACCGTCATCTTAGAGTCACCCTAAGATGGTGTTTTTAAATTGCCCTCTTAGGGCTAATAGGGTAGTTCTAAACCACCCTATTAGGTAATCCTAAGAGGGTGATTACCTTAAGAGAGCAGTTTTAAACCACCATCTTTAGGTCTATCAGGGTGGTTTTCTACTACCATAAAAAACCACCTTATTTTAGTCGCTATTACAACCCTTTTTTGGTGTAGTGTTGGCACAAGAATGAAAATTTGAGTATGGGTCTGGGTAAACATTTTTAGTGAGTCAATTATTATCCAATGACAAGATTTCCTTACCAAATGGATCAATTGTTTGACACTTATATGTAGCACCACTACATGCCTTTGATATAATTTTAGGGATAGATTGGCTGAGAGCTCATGGTGCCCTAATCAATTTTCAAGAGAGATGGATGGATTATACTGATAAAGATAATAAAATATTAAGGGTTCAAAGAAAGGGCATTTTTAACCATATTTATTGTCATCTATGCAACTTAAGAAGGCAATTAAAAGAGGTGGAATGTTGTATGTGGTGAAAATAAATGGAAAGGAAGGAAGTAAGGGAGATTCAAAATTATTTAAGAAATATCCAATTTTGCATGAATTTAGGGATGTGTTTCTAGAAGATATTCTAGGCCTTCCACCTTGATATGAATTTGATTTTACTATTGAATTAATACCTGTTATCCAACCTATTTCTAGGACACCCTATAGAAGGACCAATATTGAGTTGCAAGAGTTAAAGGTGTAACTCCAAGACTTGTTGGAGAAAAATTGGTTAAACCTAGTGTGTCACCCTAGGGTGCTCTGATGTTTTTTGTAAAGAAGAATGATGGCTTCTTAATATTAGGTATTTATTACAGGATGTTGAATAAGGTAACCATCATGAACAAATATCACTTTCCTAGAATTAATGATCTTTTTGATCAATTGAAGGATGCCACAATTTTCTCAAAAATTGATTTGAGATCAAGATACCATTAGTTGAGAATCCATGAGGAAGAAACTCAAATAATTTTCAAGATAATATATGGACACTATGAATATATGGTTCTATAATTTGAGTTGACTAATGCACCAATAGTCTTTATGAACATAATGATGTTCATAAAATATCTAGATCGTTTTATTTTGATATTTCTAGAATATGTCTTGATATAATCTCACACCAAATAAGAGCATGACCAAAATTTGAGATTGGTATTAGAGGTGTTGAGGAAGAACTAACTTTATGGAAAGTTATCAAAATATAAATTTTATGTTTCACAAGTAAAATATTTAGGACATATTATATTTGTAGAAAGGAATGTTATTGATCTAAAGAAAATTGAAGCCATATTAAGTTGGCCTACACCTACTAATGTGTCTGAAATTTAAAGTTTCATGGGAATGACTAGTTATTATAAGTAATTTGTGAAGTATTTCTCAAGAATTGCATATTCTATTACCAGCCTTTGAAGAAAAGGAAAAGAGTTCAAATGGATGGAGAATTGTGAGGTCATATTTGAAAATCTAAAGAATAAGCTAACTATTGCATGAATTCTCAAAATACCTAATCCTTTTAGGAATTTTATAGTATGCACAAATGCTTATTTAGATGGGTTGGGAGGATTTTTATCCCAAAATGAAGCTATAGTAGCCTATGAATCTAGAAAACTTAAGAGGTGAAAACATGAGATTTCGAAAACAAAAAGGATAAACTAAAAATCGAGGGATTTGAGCTCCTCCTCTTTGATTTGTTCCCATTGTAGGTTGTGGGGAACTTGGGGCCTATGGAGGGGTGGCAGGATAGCACCCCCCATGCCTTGGTATGGCATTTCATCCCGCTCTTCTTCTCGCTCAGGTTCCTTAGAGGCTTCTTGAAGAATTTTTGAGGGTGGCCCATGAACCTGGGTGGGTACCTGAAGAAGGTGCTCGTCATTGGTCTTAGAATTGGCCTCCCGCTCAAGTCTAGGAGGTGTTGAGGGCAACATTTGATAAGATCGTGGAGACCTGTCTTGCACCCAGTTGTGTCTCTCATAATGTTCTATCTTATGCATGTGAGGGGTTGGAGTCTTCGCCTGCCTAGTGTGTTGGAACAACTCATCTTCTTGGCACTGAATGCACTCTTGATTTAGAAGATACTGTTGCTCTAACTGTTGTTGTTCGAGCTCAAGTAGCGTGAGTTGCATCCGACGTGCGATATGCTTGGTAGATTCTAAGATAGTTAGTTCGGTCGTCTCATGTATAGAAGGCCTAGATGCCTCTCTTAGATTTCTATCTCGGTCTTGGTGATCCAAGATCTCTATAGGCTGCCTCCCTCTATTGGGGGTAGCGGCATTCCCCCGAGGCTTTGGCCTCGAAAGGTGATCTTGATGGCTAGCGATTGCAGAGGCGTATTTCTCTCGTGATGTATATTGCTCTTACGAAAGGTAAGGGTTTTCCTCATGCTCTCTTTCGTAAGTGAAAAAGGAACGGGCAGAGTTGGCTTGCCCCGCTTGAGGAGCCTTATGCTCTGGATTTATCCTTGTAGTCTTGACAACTAGAGGGGGTGAAGGAGGAAGAGTGTAATCATGTGGTTCCTCCTGGCGACCCCTATGTTGACCTAGCGCTTCATCGTGTGGTGAACACTCATAGCGAGCATCTAAGGGAGCTCTCCTACAGATGTACCCCTCATGGAAGGGTGTGTGCTGGGTGCTATGCTGAACAAGAGTGCCCCTAGAAGAGGTGCCCCTATAATCCCTTTCTGTTAAGGTGTGGAGGGGACTGCCTTGTGTGTTAGGTCACCAAGGTGGTATGACCAAATCCTTGATATTGTAACGGAGGTGACTTGTGCCTCCTTGGATATTCCTCGTAGCATCTGCCCGTGATTGGGCTTGGCTGTGGGTGAGCCCCATGACGATGTCTCTCTAAAAACCCTAAAATTGAAAATGAGTCATATGGGGCCCAAAATTGGGGTGTGCATCCCTATTACAATATATAAGACAAAAATGAAGTTTCAAGTCCTAAATCTAAATACATTAGGAGATATTGACCTCCGAACAGCTCAAAAAGCATAAAAAATTAGCCGAGTAATTTTAAAACCTAATTTTGGGGCACTAGATGATGGAATTTGGCCTCGAAAACTGACTTTTTTGGACAAATAGAATTCCAAGGAATTATATTTGTTTAAAATTATCCCAACTAACTCCCTGTAAAATTTTGCGTCAATCGGAGCTACGGTTGAGAAGTTATGGCCCCGACAAGATGCACTAAAATTTAGGGAAAAATATAAAATTTCCCATATTTTGTTGGATGGTCCTGCATCACTTATGGGCACCTTGGGGTGCTTTTGGGTTGACCAAAGGGTTCATGGACACCTTTGGGGCATTTTGGAGTGACCAAGCGATTGCGAGAATCCTTGGAGCTTTTGGAGCGAGTGACAAAATGCATAGATTTTTATCTTTTGTTTATGATTTTTTTTATTTCTTTTTGTTACACTAAGCAGAAATGAACACACGCATACACAAACGGTGATTATCTCTTTTAAATATTAATGGTGTGTCCTAGACTGATTTTAGTGTGTTTTTGATGATTTTGTGTTGTTTTTGAAAAATTTTGTGCAAACCGTTTAAATGCAAAATGTTGGCTCATATGACTCCCATAAATGGTTGCCCTTCAATATACCATTTCCGGACTGATATACCAACCTCTCTATATACCCGCCCTTACGTGAGGGAGACTATAGGTACATGAGAGCAGATGATACATGGAACATAGGCGGTACGGAAGGGGAATCACTTTGTTTATGACACCTACCATAGAAGACTTATCCTCATGCGCTAGGAATCACCCTAGCTACACTCGGTCAACTTTCATCAGGATTTACGTCTAGCAACAGTCGCGATCGAGGTAATGGATGCAATATCTCAAGCCAAAGTGATAATGGAATCCACCTTTGGTCTTGATCAAGGGTTGGGGTTTTACGACCAACGCATTGGTTTAAAATACCACGTGGTGTGTGGGGTTCATTTTAATTTGCAAAAATTGAAACAGGAAAACGAAAAAGAAATCTTTCCCTAAGCCATACAAAATTGAAAACCAAAAAACAAAAAAACAAAAATTTGACAAAAGCTGTAAAAAACCCCTACCTATTCTTTTCCCAATAGGATGTTTCGGATTTGCTCTAAAAAATGCACAGAACTATACTTGTCCCTGGGTGAGGCGAATATCAGAACAGTAATCATTCCAGGGTGAGACGAATAGTTTATTTTTCCCGAGGTGAAACGAATATCAATTCTGTAATCGTCACTTGCAGAAACGAATAACAGTCCGATGTTGAAAAATAGGTACTTGTAAAAAAACAAGCAATTTTAGATCAGTAATTTAACCTAAAAAAAATAGAGGACAGAAGTCCCACCGTGATCGTCATTGAAAACATGAGATTCCGGAAACAAAAAGGATAAACTAAAAATGCAATGTAAACGAAACTAAAATAACGCTTAAACCCTATGTTATTGAAAAATGTGTAAAAAGAAAGAACATGAACACAAGATATCAAAGCAATATAAAAAGAACGGCCCTTTTATTGATATGCTTTTCAAATTTGTGTTACAATGTGTCTCCTTCCTTTTTAGGGGATAGGAGCGTTAAATGTTGGTCTTTTACAACTTGTTTCAGAATTCCTTCTTCCGTGTGCCCACATATAAGATGGGCGAACCAAAACATTGTCGCCACTTGCGTTGGTAAAGGTCGATTCCTCGCTGCTCCTCTAATGCTGCAAATCTGCATTCAAAGAAACAAACAAAGAATCAGTAGCACCTGTGTATGAAAAATAAAAGATAAATCTAATGATGGTAAAAATGAGTCTAAATGAATTGAAAACTTGACAAAAGCATAAACATGAAACTAGCTAAATAATACAAAAGAAATAGTCACCAAAAGCAATAAAGCAGAGGGTGCCCGAGGGCAAACCACCCGCGGGTGAAACTTTGCTTCGACACCAATCCGCTTGGGATGGGTCCGAAACCTGATGTGATGTGTTGTCGGAAAATTGGTAGGATATTGTGGTCAGAAAAATCGGGGTTGGTTCTTGATTCGTGCCTTCAAAAGTCACCCAATAACCTCTCTTTCGATTAAGAGATTATGGATGTTAAAAGTACAAATCACAAGTAAGTGAATTAGCAGCACTTCGTCTCTCAAAATGCTCCTTCTCTGTATATCTTTTGGATAAGGAAACTCACCATTTTATAGACCCAAGGGGTCTCTTTGAATTAACATGCAAAAGTGTTTCTTTGCATGAATGCTTTTTTTGTGAATAAAAGACTTCTTCTTGATCAAGGGCTTCTTAACTGCCTCTGTGCATGTCTTTGTATGTTTTAGAAAAACTCACTTGCACTCCCATGCAATGAAGGGATAGCTAAGTGGAAAATTTGAGTTGTCCTAAAAGCTCACTCTCATTCCCATGCAATGAAGGGAAAGTCAATTGGCAGATATGAGTTGTTAAAAGAACTCACTCGCACTCCTATGCCATGCAAGAAAAGCTAAGTGGAAGTTCTGAGTTGTCACACATCGAGATCTGACTTTTTGGCAGTCAAAGCTGGTGTTTGTCCCACCCTAAAGTGAGCGCTAATAATCGTCTCTGGGTGAGACGAGTATCAATCAGCACTCGTCCCTGGGTAGGACGAGTACAAATCAGCACTCATCCCTAGGTGGGATGAATAAGTAGCTGAGTGTCTAAAAGATGCCAAATTGATCCCTGAATTGTAAAACTACTGTGTGAGTGGTTAGAACCACTATTTAACCTCTGGGGGCTGCCCTGGGGGCTGTGTGTGTTAGTGCGATCAGTGCTCATTGTCACATAATCATATTGGTGCTGTTTTGGTGTCTACAAGAGGCATGAGATAAACTATGCTATGCATGACCTGGAACTAGCAACAGTTGCCCATGCTCTTAAGATCTGGAGGCATTCTTTTTTGAGAAAAAATTTCAATCTAAGGACATATCACCAAAGCCTAAGGCACCTCTTTACCCAACCAATACTAAATGTAATACAAAGAAGGTGTATAGAGTTCCTAGACAAGTATGAATTTGGTATAGAATATATCAAAGGAAAGGAAAATAAAGTTGTTGATGCCTTGAGTAGGAGGAGGCATATAACAACATTAACCCATAGTTATGTTGTCTTAATTCAAGAAGTCAGGGAAATGCAGTTATAGGACCCATATTGCATTGAAATTTGGGCTAAATTTGAGATAAATATTGAGGAAAAAGGGGATTTTAACATAAAATATTAGCTTTTATGTTTCAAATATAGGGTTATTATACCTAATATTAGTGATTTAAAAAGAATTATTATATGGCAGGCACATTGTTCTCTATATTCTACTCATATAATACATGCTAAGATGATAGAGGATATGAAAAATACTTTTTATTGGACTAGAATGAAACGAGATGTTATTGATTTTATTGTTAGATGTTTGGAATGTTAGAATATAAAGGAAGAACATCAACATCTAAAAAGAAAAATATACCCGCATGATATACCTCCTCAAAAGTGGTAGGTTATATCCATGGATTTTATTATGGGTCTACCTAAAACAAGGTATCAACATGATGCAATCTTTGTGGTGGTGGACAAGTTGACAAAGATTGCACATTTTATATGAGGGATAATCAAGGATGATTCACTAGTCATGGAAAATAAGTTTTCCAAGGAAATAATCTAGTTGCATGGGTTTCCAAAAGTAATTATTTTTATAGACTCTAGATTTACGTTGAAATTTTGGCAAGCTCTTCATCGTGCTTTGGGTACTAAGTTGAACAGAAATTCTACTTACAATCCAAAATTAGATGGGAAAATGAAGAGGGTTAACCAAGTCCTTGAAGATATGCTCCACATGTATTGTATGGATTAAAAGTCTAAGTGGGGAGACTATTTGCATCTAGTAGAGTTTACATATAATAATAAATATCATGCATCCTCCATAATGGCTCTGTTTGAGACCTTGTATGGAAGAAAATGCAAAACATATCTATATTGGGATAATTTGAAAGATTGGGTGGTGATCAAACTGGACACTATAAAGGAGATGAAGGAGCAACTTAGGATGATTCAGCAAAGGCTCAAGGAAGTAGTTGATTGCTAAAATATCTATGCAAACTTAAAAATTTCACCAAGATAGTTTTCTTAAGAGATAGAGTCTTCATTAGGGTGCAACCTAAGAAAATTACCATTAATTCAACCAAGTTGTTTCCTCATTTTTTTGGGTTATTTGACATAATTGATAAGATTAGTCTAGTAGCTTATTGTCTTGCCTTATCACCCAACATATCAAAAATCCATAACACTTTCCACATATACTTGCTTAGAAAGTATGTTGTCGATCCCTCTCATGTTTGGAATGTGTCTAAATTGTAGATGATATATCCCATGGCTTTTGAGGTGTGACCTATCAAGATTCTAGGGTTTCATTCTAAAAACTCAAGAAAACATACCTTAGAACAGTGTAAGGTCTAGTGGGACCATATTTTTGAAAATTGTACTACTTGGAAAGATGTAGATGTAATGAGAAAACAATTTCCATTCTTGTTTTAATACAAAAATATTTTGTTGCTTTTTGAAAACACAAGGGATTGTGTTTAGTCCTAGGGGGGAGTATGTAATGGCTCATCTTGGAGGGACTTTCTCTTGTTGTTTTATTGATGTATTGATTGTTGCTATTTAATGCATGATCCTATTTTATTCTATCAAGATGACTTCATAGTTGTATTTTATGCTTTCTAATGTTGGATTATGCTATTTTTGGAATATCGTACTGTTGATGAATTTTGTGGTTGCAGGATCAGGTACTCTCATAGGTAGATTGGTATGGGACAACCACCAGATTTAAGAGAAATTAAAAATGGGAAATGATGGATAAAATTTTTATTGACAACCATAGGGTAAAAAAAACATGTAGAAGCATTTGCATGTATGTATGTGTGATTAAATGCATCATTGATCAAGGAGGTTGTTATCAAAATAAAAATATCCCTTACCCTGTGTATTGGGGTCCTTCATAAGTGGTTGATAACTTGGTAATTATCATAATGCATCTTACCTAAGGAAAAGTATTATTTGTGCACATTGTTGATTTGCATATTAGTATGGGCAAGGACAACTTCTAGAAATAGCCCTTGTGCTACTTAGACTCATAATTATTAATTATGATACATTTATGCATGTGTGTCGAAGTATGGAATTTGTTTGGTTAATATTTTATCAAGCAAGACATTAATAATAATGTTAGTATTTAATACTTTAAATATTAAATACCAATGTTAATATTTCATATTAAAATTTGGTATTAATTAAGTTAATTATATAAAGTAATTAATTAAACTAATTATTATTGCTTTGTTAAAAAAAGTATTATTTGACTTAAGAAATTCAATTTTATAAAGTTAAACTTTTAGAGGGAGAGGCACATTTAAAAAAAAGATATTCTAAAGCCCATAATTGTAATAAATGAAAAGAACATGGAAAGTTAACCTAGGAAGATGAAAGAAGCTAAAAATCTAGCATCCATGCAATATATAATCAAATTGATAAGATATAACAAGAAATCAATGCAAAGAGAAGGAAATATAAGAAACAATGCCCATTTATTCATATTCATCAGTTATCTTTTACATGAGGTTACAAGAGCATCCCTCTAATGGATTGGCCATTTTATACACATTACAATACAATCACTCCATGTGATAGATGTCTTCAACAGATTCTTAGAATCCTCAAAACTTGATTATAGGAGGGATTATCTTGAGAACCTCCACTTCTTGATGTCAAGAAGATGGATCTTGATGATATTTGACCTTGAAATTGCTATATGACCTGCACACATGAAACTACAAAGATAGTCAGTAGCATATGAGGCCTCTCAAAATGAGGCTTGTCTCTTGAATAGTTTAAACCATAAATAAAATGCATGAAAGAATGATAAAATGCATGAAATACTGAAGAGAATGTGTAAATATTAAAAGAAATATTGTAAATCTAGGGTTGGAAATCAAAATAAAATGTTAATAATATAAAATCTATGGTTAAAAAATAAGAAATTATCTACAAGATCCTAGCCATTGATGATAAGAGTAGCTAGCTCTGTTAGCTGCTATCAATGTCGGTGGTGGCATCTACGGGCTACTATAAAAAATAGTGGCCATGAGACAAGAGCTCTGCTCTATATTTTTTGACCTGATGTCGATCAATTCTAATGCAGAATTGATGTTCAAGGGTTGCTTGTGTCTTGACAAACAATTTGGTAGTGTAATTGTGTTAGGACACCGATCGGAGGGATAAGGTAAAATGCAGAAATAAGAAATGAATCACTGTTATAAAGGAATCACTGTTAAATTGGAGGAAGACCACCCAATGAAATGTAAATGAATATATATTTTATTGATGATAAATTACACCAAGTTGAGTGCTTATTTCTATGTGCATGGAGTTGTGACCAAGGGTCACAACTTTGTGAAAGAGAGTAATAACTAATTAACAAATAAGTGACTAGGATGATGGTTCGGATTAGAATCCTAACATGCCACCCTCCTTAAAAGAGCTTTGTCCTCAAAGATCAAAGTAAGGAGCTTCGTTGCTTGTTTTCCAAGTTGAATTTGCACAATTTCTTGTACTATCTTGATGTCACTTTTTCGAAGGCAAGGATATCGTGAAGGTCGGAGTGTTAGTGGGGGATTGCTAGGAAAAATAGTAGAATTTTCCTTAAGAGAGTAGAATGAAAGGAAAATAAAGGTGCACTCACTCTTTTGCCTCTTTTCTGAATTAGGCTGCCTATACGATGAGAACTCACTATTGGTGATGAACTTGTGTGTAGTTCATTGAGAGTGTATGTCTCGCCTTCATTATTTACTGCATGGATGTCTACCTCATCGTTTCGTGGTGCATCGAGCACTTCCGACAAATCGACCTCATTTCCTTCATTGTTATGGTCAGGTGCTTTGGTCATGTCATGCACATCTTCCTCACCTTCTTCATTGATGTGAGTAGGTGCACTGGTCGCTTCGGACACAACTACCTCATCTGCTTGCTCTATGGAGAGACAGGGATCAACTTTATGTAATAAATACAATGTTTGTGTAGCACAATAATGAAGGGGCCCAAATTTCTCATCACAAGTATAGCAGAGGTCTTTCGCTCGTCGCTCCTCCATTTCTTGTAGGCTAAGGTACTTAACTGGCAAGGGTTTGTGTTTTGGAATAGTGTGCGTGAATGTCGATTTATCAATAGGTTGCTCCCCATGTTGACGTTGAACACTGAATGTATCGTCAGCTAACAAGGCTAATCCAATGGCTTCCTGTAGGGTGTGAGGAGTGTACATCATGATCTTTACTCTAATTTCTTCTTTCAATCCATTGATGAACCCACTTATGAGGACTGATTCGTCCAACCCTGTGATGCGATTGACGATATCCTGGAATTGAATTTTATATACACGCACTGATGTGACTTGACGTAGGTGGGCGAGATTAAGCAACAAAAGTAGGTTGGGGTCATGAGATATTCCATCGTCGGTCATTTTTGTAATCGTCATTGGAAGTTGTTATTAAATTGCTAAAAATCGTCATAAAAACTTGTCATCAGAAATTGTCATCCAAAATTTTATCGTCAGCAATTTTCATCAAATGTTGCAGCAAAAATCGACAAAAATTGGTGTCAAATTTTTGTTAGCGAGAATTGGGTGTTTTCAATTTTTTTGGGCTATGACCCGAGCACTGGGTGTTTTCAACATTTTGGGCTATGACCCATGCACACGAACAGGAGCGAGAGAGGCGGTGAGGGAGCAGTGACTGAGCTGGGGGTGACGAGACAATGAGGGAGCAGGTGGCGGAGTGGAAGAGTGGCAGGGGACGAAGCAAGGAAGAAACGAGTGGTGGTAGGCGGTGGGCACCATGGATAGAGTGTCAAGACAACAAACATGTGTCGGCATGGTAGGGTCTACGATGGCACAAGGCGGTATGCACGGGCATGGGTCGCGGGTGCCTAGCAAGCTAGGCACTTGCTTATATGCCTAGTGCTATACTTAAACCCTGTCGAACTCCTCCCCACACACAATGTGGGATAAATTGCTATCCCTTGAAACTCGAAACCTACTAGAATTCTTTTTTGAGGCAGAATATTTTAGCCACCGATAAATAATTTACTATTTAACCTTAGGTTTTTAATTTCTTTTCCTGTCGGTATTCGTCTATCTTCGTCGAAACGGTGTCAGGTGTAAAAAACTTGCGATCTAACGACGTTTCCTTCGAATTTGCCCTACAAATTTTGTGAGTTCCTTAGAATGATTCACGGGTTGATGTTCCTATTGCGTTTTTGGATTTGTGTGAGCTTCTATGTTCAGAAAAAACTTCTGTTATCTTATCGTCCATCGGTGTGTTATCTGTTCAGTGATCGAAACTAATTAGTCAAGCGCCAATGCTGACCTTTGGCCTTGAGTTTCTTGTTATGACAATGTTGTTGACAGTAGTCTGTCGTGAGACCGCGCAAGGGAATTATGGGGCAACTGCTCTTGTCACCAAGCCGAGCAAGGAATTTTATTGGCATAGAGTTCACAGTGGATAGAGTTGGCAGAGTGGAGTTGACTTCAATGGCACAGACAGGTTTCGTAATTTGGAACAATCTTTAGCGGCGAGGATTGCTGGGTGGAGTTGGCGACGACTAACGACAGGTGGTGGGGATTTTTATAGAAAAGGGTGAGTATGGTAGCGGGGCTTATGACAACATGGCTATTTTTTTGTGGATGTCCCGGGGAGAGAAAAGAAAAAATTTGGTATGGCTCTGATCCAAATGTTAGGACACCGATCGGAGGGATAAGGTAAAATGCAGAAATAAGAAATGAATCGTTGTTATAAAGGAATCGTTGTTAAATTGGAGGAAGACCACCCAATGAAATGTAAATGAATATATATTTTATTTATGATAAATTACACCAAGTTGAGTATTTATTTCTATGTGCGTGGAGTTGTGACCAAGGGTCACAACTTTGTGAAAGAGAGTAATAACTAATTAAAAAATAAGTAACTAGGATGATGGTTAGGATTAGAATCCTAACAAATTGTCTTTGATCTATAGTAATTTGGTGCTTAAACAACATGGGTTTATCTTCAATCTAGGGTAGTCTCTATTAGTGGAAAATAGGTGTCATTGTGCAATTGGATAGGGCTTCATTATACCTCAGAGGGATGTAAGTTCACTTTCCAATTTGAAAGATCTTTGTTGTCGCATTTGCATGTGAATTTATCAGGGATTGCATATAAAATTAGGGCCTTAAAATGACATGCAATTTCCTTGCTCTAGATTCTTAGAGAAGCCAAGAACAAGAATTATTTATGCTCAGGTAGTTGTAGGGAAGCTTTTAGAAGCTTTAATATCCTAACCACTCAAGAATTTATTATGCTCAATGGATTTCACTTGGTTTTGGTAGCTCGAGTTGGTTACAAACTCAACC
Organism: Wollemia nobilis; assembly: GCA_028583015.1. Taxonomy (NCBI): domain Eukaryota; kingdom Viridiplantae; phylum Streptophyta; class Pinopsida; order Araucariales; family Araucariaceae; genus Wollemia; species Wollemia nobilis. The sequence continues at coordinate 3,439,026 of JAQPPZ010002123.1, read as the reverse complement.
ACTTTTGATAGACACAGTTATGGGTAGGAAGCCCACAGCCTCTATCGACAGGCATGACTAGCCTATAACCACTTTGATCATTGGTGGCTATGGTCACCGTCACTAATGACATTAGTGGCTATGGCTACATAGGACTAGGCTACCCTAAATGACTAGTTAGAACCACTGTTACGTCTTGGAAAGGTCCAATATTAGTCATATGGCCTAAAAATGTGTCCATATGAGTATCAGCCTAAATATGATGTGTTTTATGTGTCTACATATACCCATTTTTGAGATGCGTTGTGGGAAAACACAACACTGAGAAAAAATAGACAACCTAAAGCCATATTATAGGTTGATTGATGTTCATTGATCTAGTCAACGTTGGATGCCCCAATCATGAAAAAGGTGTGCATCTTGGAATAATTACTTCCAATGGTATGGAAGGCTTAAATTATGTAAAACTTTGGCATATTTGGGCATAATCGGGTAGCGTTTAAGCTACAACAAGATCGATAAATAGATCAACAAAGGTTTAAATCAGTATATTTTTTTTTTACCCCTAAAAATAGGGAAGCTTATGATAGCTATTAGCAATGATTCATAATATGAACATAATTCACATGATTAAGTATTCAATTGTTGATTTTGATTATGAATTCTTTGATTATGAATACCTCCTCAAGCAACGAGTTGATGAGGAAAATAACAAGTGATGAAAGTGACAAGTCGCTTGACCAAGATGACTAATTTGGATAGTTCAATATAATTAAAATTATGGTAGAGTAGATCCTATTATAGTTGTGATTTCAACAAATAATAGTAATTGTACATCTCTATCCCATGGAGCAGTCCGATAGCAATTGTCTTCTTAGGGAATCAAGATGATAGCAATTCATAAGCATATGATAAATTACTAATTTTGATGATTATATAAAATTTCATAGAATAAACGAAATGAATGCCTCGTTTTTGTGGAGCAGTCCGATCGCAATGGCCTTCTTGGGGATTGAAGTGAAGATATTTCAAGTCGACGATGAATAATTTAGTTGAAATGGTCTTATGGTAATTTACTCATCTTTTTGCTGCAACCACCAAGTGTATAAAGTAAATAACTAAATATAAGGTACATTGAAGATTTTTTTTTATGATTTTTGCTGCAACCACCAAGTGTATAAAGTAAATAACTAAATAACTAAATAACCAATTAATTTTATGATTTTTTATGATTATGGACCAGTAGATATGCATTAATTCCCAATATGAAATCCCTTATGGTGAGCAATTAGATGCATTTATTGTTGTTTATTATCCATTGTAAGGTACAATAGTCATGGTTTACAATTATTGTAGCTGCTATCGAAGTTAGCGGGTAGGGTTGATCTGATCTGTGGCTACTATCAAAGTGAATGGCTGCCAAAATTGTAAAATATAAATATGATTTTGGCAATTTTTAGTTCATTATTTATAGCTAGTAGTTGAGAAAGTGATATGGAGAGAAGGTGAAAATTGATACGAAACACTATGAAAACTACTCGAAACCACCATGGCAGATCAGCTAGAAGCCTCTACAAGTGGTGGAGCTAGATCTCCTAAGGTAGATACACCATCTCCTACTTTAGTGAATTAACCATTTAAAATAAACCTCATTAAGTAATGGGTTAACTGAACTTCACTAAATTGTAAGAAATGAACCTCACCCCTTAGTTTAGGTATAGCTTAGGTTATCTTAGGGGGTTGGGATTTTAATTTTTAGGTGTTTTTGGGCAGGATATGACCTTGCATGGGTTCAATCCCATAGCCACTATCGATGAGGTAGGCTCTCAATTTGGAAATTGGGGGTTCCCGTCACTGTGAGCGGCTAGGTTCAAACCTCAAATTTCAAAAATTTAATTTTTGGTGGTTGAAGAACACAAGCTTATACTGAGATGGGGGGGTGAAAAATATAAGACCACTTTTTACTTTTCTTTTCAATTTAATATTTTGTAGTGTATAGATAGTAGTATCAATAGCAATAATAAAAGCAATGCACATAACACCATACATAATAGAGACACAAATTTTAACGTGGTTCACCCAATGTGGGCTACCTCCACAGAGAAAATATTTCTTCTAAATATTTCTCAAATAATATCTTTGGGAATCATTCCTGATTACAATGTTTATGGATCTCTTTCCAAATGATATGTTGATCCTCTAATCTCAAGTTTGTGGATCTCTTCCACAGGAGAACTCTTTCCCCTTCTGCTCTGGCTAGTGATCTTCTAGAAGACTCTATCTCTCTACTACACTAACTAGTGGATCTCTCTCCACTTGAAGACTCCTCACTCAGAAGATCTGTCTTCAATTGTCCTGGCTGTTGGATCTCTATCCATTGAGACTTTGTCCTCTATACTCAGTCACCTCCAAATCTCTATCAATAGGCTCACTTAGAACCTTATCAAATCTTCTCAATAGGTTCACTCAAAACCTACTCAAATCTGATCAACAGGTCCACTCAGAACCTGCTCAAATATGCTCAATAGGTCTACATAGAACCTACTCAAATCTGCTCAACAGGTCCACTCAGAACCTATCCAAATCTGCTCAACAAGCTCACACATAACTTGTCCAAATATTCTCAATAAGTCCTCTATAGGACTTGCTCAGATCTACATTGCAAGCTTCCACAAAATCAGTCCACAAGCCTTCTCAAAGACTTACCTCAAACACATAGAATCCTAAAGAGAATTTTTAGAGACTTAATATGTTCTATACTCAAATCCTAATCTCAATTCAAATCAATCTCATAGAAGCATAAAGAGAATTGTTAGAGACTCAATATGTTCTATTCTCAAATCTCAATCTCAACTCAAATCAATCTCATAGAAGCATAAATAGAATTGTTAGAGACTCAATATGTTCTATACTCAAATTCCAATATCAACTCAAATCAATCTCATAGAAGCATAAAGATAATTGTTAGAGACTCGATATGTTCTATTCTCAAATCTCAATATTAGCTCAAATCAGAATATAGAATAGTTTATTTCATGGAACTTGAACAACCACTTCACACAATCACTTGACTAGGCTTAATCAACTCTAATCAACCAATCCAATCAAGGATCAATCGTTTCTCACAAACCCTAGTCCAAGCATGTATGAACTAGCTCAAAATGTTTCCAACAATGCTCAACAACAAATATCACATAACAATGATATTCATGTTTTTTTCTAACTCAAGTTCAAGTTCTTTGCACAACCAATGGGATTCAACAACAATGCTTATAAATAAGTTTTAATCACAACTTCAATTCAGAAAACCTTGAAGCATTAACCAACAACTCTCAAAAAGGCAACCAAAATCAATCCTTTTCTCTCCAAAGATATATTTAGAAATCAATCACCCACATAATTCAATGAAGAATATTGCTCATACCTCTTTGATGCATTATGAGTTGTCCACTAAATCTGCCATACTCAACACAATTTATTTTTCCAATCTCAACAAGGTTTAGAGGTCACGAGTAATAACACAATAATAAAAATAATATCTCAATAACACCTTATTACTCCTACTCAATAAAATTGCACCAAACCCTCTTATGCAAGAAATAATCTCTCAAAAGAATGAATCAAACTTACTTTTGGATCTCCTTGAAAAAACCATAAATATCTTCTTTCACACACCTTATTTCTCACTCAAAGCAATCTAAACAAGTAGTTCTCAAAAATAGCTTTCCAATGATATATAATATGATATAATTCCACAAAGAAAATCAGAAAAAATATTTATCTTTCCTAGGGCATACCATAACCTTATTTCTCCTTAGGCAACCTTGGCAGAAAATAAAATATTAAACAAAGATTAAATTTACTTGCCTTACCCTCGATGGGATTCGATCCTCTGATTGTTTTCTTCCCAACACTTTAGATACAGCCAAGTCACCGTTGGGCCACACACCATGACGTGTCTAAAAGGGCTTGTCCACCATGAAATATCTTTGAACAACAAACCTTCGAAAAACAACAAGCACGTAGAGCGCTTATTCCTTGCAATCCAAAAAATAGACCTCACGTGAATCAAACTCAAAACCTCCTCCTTGGCACCGAGCCAACATACCACTAGGCCATGCTGGCCTTTGCACTTAGGGATTTTGAATCTTCACAACTTTAACCTTCATGAAAATTGTAAGGCTTTCAAAATAGAAATCTCTTTCGCATACACTTCGAAAACAATAGCAAGGGATGCTTGGTAAATGAATTTATTTGGCATTTATATAATTCATTTTGCCTTCCTTAGCATCACGTCGACATGATTTAATTTATAATAAATTTAATTTTAATTTTAAAATTAAATATTATAAATTAAAATCAACCTTAGAACCTTGTCTTAATACCCAACCTTGGTAATATTTATAAAATTTAAATTCCTTGTGAATTTAAATGATTTATAAATAATTATTAAACCTCCTTTTTAACTTTTGCAATAACCCATATTGGGTTTTTATAAACCAATCATTTAACCTATGCTCCCAATAATATTAAAATATTATGGAGCCTTTTTCCTTTCACTTTTGCACTGATGAAGCTTTTTCCTGGATGACTTGGGCGACTTTATTTCTTGCCGAATATCTTGAGATGAGTGATAACTCTATCAGGTGACATCAACGACAACTCTAACTTAGAGGACTCAAAATGTCCAATAGTGGTATTCGTTGATGACGTTGGTGATGGCCATGGCAGCTACCATTGACATGAGTGGCTAAGAAACTTAGGAGTTATTTTTTATTTTTGCTTGATTTTTTTTGGATTAGTGAGTGAGTGCATTGATTTACCATTTTCTTAGATATTAGACTTTGACAACTCAAGGGTGAGAGCCTAATATACTGCTTGAGTTACGACCCCAGTTAGATGATGTTGAATGGGAGTGGTTTGGGGTGATTGGCCTCAACTACGTTGTGAGGTTATCGACTGTGATGTCGAACCAGTCATATATTACATCCCTAGCCCATCAATGGGATAGTAGTACTAAAACTTTCCATATCCCTATTGGAGAGATAATGGTGACATTAGAGGATGTCTACCATATATTCAGGATTCCCATCAATGGATGGGACATCACGTCTTCTCCCACTACGACTAGGGATACAATTTTTGAGTGGGTTTTTTGAGACTGAGTTGTTGTGACTCTAGGGGATATTGAGCATGGAGGTGTACCAGTTGACCATTGGTATAGGGAGAATATCTTCTCTTGATGTTAGGTGGTACTTATGCACATTATCTGTAATGTACTACTACCAAATACATCTAGAGTTAGGTTCCTATGGAACCTCCTAGACATGGTGTAGGACTTGTTAGAGTGTACCTCACAACAACCTCTGATCATGGCATGGAAGAGTGCATTGCTGGAACAGCTCTATGATGAGTTATACTAGATTACACGATGGGGGTGAGTAGGAGTACAATGCAGCCTACTTTTATAGATCTGGGTGTGGGAGCACATATGCATAGACTGACTTGGTGGGTTGCCCTTAGCTATAGCCACCGTAGTAGTAGATGATCAATATTATTCTATATGGTGGCCATGGGAGGAAGAGACTACATGGAACCACTCTCATGTTGGGGATCTAGACCACTACATCGGGTTACTAATAGGGTTGCAAGCTGGCCCAATTATATGGTGATCCTACCTAGACTATCCTACATGGTAGGAGGTAGATAGATGCTTGGATCAATTTAGGTATGATATATGGATCATAGGGTGTTACAGGAGGATTAAGAAGTGCTTTTATTACTCTCAGATCACTCGACAATTTGGTATAACACAATATGTGCAGAGGAGCTAGTCCTCTATCATCACCTAAAGGAAGAGAAACAACTTCCAATGCCACAGGTTACAACATTATATGAGGAGGAAGATCTTGTGATAGATGAGATAGGTGTAGCAGATCTTGGTACCACTATAGAGTATGATACTTGGTGGACTACTCAGTTGTGGTAGGATGGTGGCATCTTGGGCAGAGTTAGGGATGATATGATAACTAAGGGAGGTGATGGTAATGGGTGATGAGTGCGTCATAGGATATATGAGTGGGACCGAGATATAGGGTATGTGGAGGATACTTATGGTGAGAAGGATGAGGAGGATGCCCTAAATGATAAGTTCTCCTAGCTATGAGCTTAAGTGCAAAGCTTGTAGGTATAACTTCATACAGCTCAGAGGTAGGTTATGGAGTGAGATACTTCTCTTGCTACTATGTAGAGTCAGTTGAGTGTAGGGTAGTAGCAGTGGTGAGGGTACATAGAGGAGATGGCCACTTTGTATTCTTAGGTAGACTTGAGGAAGACAATGATATATTAGGTCATGGTGGAAAGATATATACTACATGCACAATTGGTGGTGAGGACCACCCTAATATATGCCAAGACTGCTAAGAGGGATGCTCTTAGAAAATAGCTAGGGATTTCTTCTATTTCTTATGCCACACCATCTACTCCAGTCACTTAGGGACCAGTAATCTTAGGTACATATACAAATATTAGATGTCTACAAAGTCTCATAGTAGATGAGGGGAGGTAATGCACAATGGTGTAGCACACATCGCTCTTCTAGAGATCAAGATCAGGATATGCGATGGCATTGTGCCAAATAGATCCTTAGTAGGGGGTATCGATGGAGTAGGCAGAGTGAGTCTGGGCAGTCCTCAGTGCAACCCAATCATAGGTTAGGTGCACGATTTGAGATATCAGTAGGCACTAGCTCTAGATAGCCACACAGGGATGGGGCTGAGGGTGGATATGACCTAGGGGGTGCAGGCCCTATTTGATATGTCATGTTGACTTGTATCATTTTTGAGTGTAAGGTCTGAGGAACTACACAATCATATCCTACAGGTATTATTATACCTCTATGTACTTTGACACACATATATATGATACTTTATTTATGATTCATTATGTGTATTATATCTTTGATTTTATGTTCATGTGATGCAGTTATGGATGCAATGCTTATATGATTACTATGATTATGCAACATGTATGCAATGTATTAATGATATGCACTAGCTAGATGATATATGTATGCTTAGATTCTATGATCTAGATGTGTATATGGATGCAATAGTGAATGTTAAATGCATGTTTAGTTTATTTCCATTGTTTATGCATTAAATCTATGTGATACGATATGATAGATGATGTGTATGTAATGCATTAATTACATGAGAATGATCTAAGGTAAATGAACCTGTATGCTTTAATCGCTTAAAACATACGGGATGAATCTAATATGTGTTACAAACTAATGTAAGACACCACACAATATATGAAAATCATGAATGAAAATGGTAACTCCTATCATAAGAATTAATCATTTAAGCATCCATGTGTGAGATGAGATGATGTGAGATGTATGGGATTTCCCTATAAGATTTTGAAAATTAAAATATATGCACAAAATAGTCAGTGGACGTCTAAATATCATTGCTAATATCCATTTGATGTCTATCCTATTTCATGAACATCCCTTAATAAATAAAAGTTCATAAGGAAATTTGGGTATGATTGATGAAATGAATCATTATTGTTAGGGGATTTTTGAGGTTTTCCATGAGACTCAAACACCCTAGTTGATTAATCAAAATTTGCATAATGACTACACAAGACTTTTGAAAGATAAAATCTTTGTAAAGAAGACCAAGATACTCATTATCCCTATGTGTGCACATGAATATATTAGATGAAACATAAGACTACCTCATTTCCAGGTAGGATTCATTCAACCCTTTACTTTAATGAGGATCACCATATGTTCATCATGATCCTGGGTTTGGACGTAGTTGGACTAGACTACTAGGTAAATACAAGCCACCTAAAGCTAGCTCATCCATAAGGTGATATTGGTCTGTACAAAATAATATTGCTAATGTGACAGGCATATCACCACATGTAAGATATCCCATTTCAAAGTGGGTTTCATTCAACCCATTTTTGTAATGAGGATCACCTATGGTGGTCGAATACTGACTATTACAGGGATTCAAGCTCTTTACCCCCTTCTTTTATTTTCATTGTTTGGGATACTTGCTCAAGCTTAGTGATTAAAATCACTATTTATTTTATATTTTATTTTATTTTGGATCAAGGGATTTTTTTTTGCTTTGTTTTGATTTGGAAATTTTCTTATTTTGTGAAAGCATGGGATTTCTTGGGTAGGGACAATATTGTCCTTTTGCCAATAATCAACACTCTAAACCATGTGCATGATAGGATGAACAAGGAAAACCTTTCATTTAAGGTAACTAGGACCACTTTGTAATGTCATCCTTCCTTGTTCAAAATAGGATTGTTAATGTTTAAAATATGATGGGATTTTGATATATGCAAGGTATGATCAAAACTAGGCCTCATATTTGAAAGTGAAGATAGCTTTCTACAAAATCTGAAAAGATCGCTAGGTACGGTTGAATGATCATAAAACCCTAGTATATACCTCATAGAAACCGAATGGTTGTGTTTAAAAACATAATTACTCACAAGGTATGATGGATGATGATGATTTAAAGATGTATGATTGGCATACAAACATGGTGTCATTTGTAAAATTATAAACACAACCTATCCTAATGCAAGTGCAGTTGATGGATATGCCTAAATGCAATGCAACTGAATAAATGCATGTGCAAAATATAAATATTTATGTGTTTTTATGTTTTGCAATTTGTTTTTGAATTTTAAATGTTTTGAATGTTTTTGTGATTTTTGTGTTTTAATATTTTTTTAGGATTTTGATGTTTTTTTTAATTTTTTTTAATTTTTGATATTTTTTAGGGGGAAGGTGTGATACCGTAGATACCCATAGTGTGTGTGCTACTCAATGAAAGTGAGGAAGATGCAACACCTTTATATTTCTCACTTTTCTTCATTGGTTGTGATGTGGATGGTGACACCTTAAAGATCCCCAATGTGCATTTTATCAACCACAATATAATTGGTTTGAATAGGAAGTGTGACAAAAATTTTGTGAGGTGCTAGTGTCTTGATGAGGTAAAACAATAAAACCATATTTATGAAGCTCATTCCATTCTACCATCTCTTTGATCATATTCTTGAATGAATAACAGTTGCGGATGTCATGACTATGTATACAATGAAAGATACAATAAAGGCTTTCATCATGTGACCCAGGTTTGGGTGCTCTTGGATTGACCTCTAGTAATATGATTACATTTGCCTCATATAGCTTTTAAAATAGCATCATATTAGTCATTGAAAATGTGATTACTTGATGCTATGGATGGTTAGGCCTATGAGGATGTGACTGACCTTGGGGTCACAAATGGGACAATATGGCCCGAACTGTGGCCGGTTGAGGCACTATGGGTGAATCGTCTATGGAGAAAACTTCATTGTCAATAAGATCTTGGACCAAATTTTTAAAACCATAACAATTGTGAATGTCATGTCCCTTTATTATATGATAAATGTAGAAGTGGTACTCCTTATAACCTTTATTTTTAGATCTATTTGGTTCTAAAGGCTTTATGTCAAGTAAGGTGATGACCTTATCTTCTTACAGCTTCTAAAAAATGATTGACATAAACTCATTTAATGGAGTCTAAATATGCTACAGGTGTTTTGGGCATGTAGCACACACTGGCTTAGTTTTATGAAAGGGTTGAGCCATTGGTATCTCACTTGTTTTCTTAGGTGGCTCTTCTTGATTTTTGGTGCAAGGGATAGATTACTGACTATGCTTATTTGTCGGCTAACAAACCGAAGCTGCTTCTTTTCAAGTATGTTATGTATCATGGCTCTAAAACCATAACATGACTGAATATCATGGCCATTTTTTCTATGATATAAATAGTATTACTCCTCATCATATCCATGGGGTTTCAAATGATTCAGATCTAAAGGGTGAAACTCAAGTAAGGTGATGGCATTTGTGGCACATAATCGATTGAAAATCAATATCATAGGTTCATATAACAATGTATATATGCAAGATTATTGGTGTGATCGACTTGGTGCTTGCTCTTGCTAAGGATTTTATTATGGTTTCACAGGAGGTGGTTTGGCCTTGGATGTAGGTTGCTTTCATAGTTCTAGACTCCCAAGTTGATACATGATAAATTATAATTCCTCATTTTGCTGCTCCATATGTACCTCTATATTATCCATATGCTGCAAGACCGATAAGGCTTTCATGTGTATTTATAGTGATGGTTTTGGATCACCCTTATCAACCTAAGGAGGTGAAAGAGTGGGTGTCACCGAACCCTTAGGTAAATGTGCATCACCAATATCCTTCCTTTAAGATGATGTGGATACTTCTTGATGATCCACATTGATAGTTGCATCCACATGCTCATGTTTGTTAATAAATTCATATTTTTGTTTCACTCTGTAGTGTTGAATTGTGTTAGATTGAGTACCCCGAGTTTGATGTGGGGGAGATACCCATTCTTACTCTTTTGAAGGTTCTAGAGAAATGAGCTAGGTGTAACTAATTTCAAAGGTGCTAGAACTTTTGATTTGGCAACATTATTTTATGTTATTATTCGTTGTTCTAATTGCCTTAGATAAACTTGGTTCTCTATTTTGATTTTAACCATTCCCACAAACTCATGAGGTGTTTTACCTTTTAGATAGGTTTTGAGTGGATCATCAACTTAATGAGGTAATTTTGTATCAGTTATGTAAACTAATATTTTCTTCTCCTGATCAGGTAAGGTGATACCATGAGGTTTATTGATGGGAGAAGGTAGTGATGGCTTGATGTAAGATTTAGTTGAATTTTTAATGCTTTCATTCAAATGAATGTTCTAGGGCTTGCATATTGTAGGATATTATTGTGGTTCATCGATATTATTGTGGTATTTAAAAGGATCATGATCATTGTAAACCATGTACACTTTCCCTTGGTGCACGGATTTAAGGTGTTGGACTATGGATGGGACACATTCCATGTCCCTCATCCAAGGTTTACCTAATAATATATTGTAATTTTAGTCACCTTCTAAGATGTGATACAATGTAGGTATGGTCTTTATCCCCACTTGGATAGGGAGGACTATTGTTCTGACTATAAGGGAAGTGACATCATTAAAAGCTCTTAATGTGAATATTGAATCTATAATATGTGAAGGTGACAGATTCAAGTGTTTTAAATCCATGGCAGTGATGATGTTGATGATGAACCAGTGTCAATTAGAACTTGCTTGTATAGAATCTAATTAAAGCTTGCTATGATATGCAGAGGCGGGTCATGTTCATATCGAAGTATTGGCTTAATATATTACCTTTAAAATGAAATCATAGGATCCTTATATGATTGCACTATATTCAATGATTGTAAGGACTATGACCCATGATTAGTTTTAATTGGATTTTTGGTAATATAGAATGATTGATGTGTTTCTTGCTCCCCATTATTATATTTATCATGCCTATAAATCCCTCGTTGGGTGAGGCTATGTCTACATCATTAACATATTCCATTTGCTCATTTTTGACCCCATGTTTGGGAAGAGGATATTTGAATATGTTAATGTGTTGATTATTGATAGCCAACTATCTATTTGCAATTCATTTTATCTAACAAATTCTGCACCACATTTTTAAATGTGATGCAATCTTGGATATCATGGCCATATTGCCAATGATATGTGCAGTACAAATCCTCCCTGTACCCTTTAGGTTTTGGATGATTAGGATCTAGGGTAAATAATTTAGGTAATATTAGAGCTTTAGCCTCATGTAGACAGTTGAAAAGATATGCCAAAGGTTCAAGTAATAGCGTGTAGTTGTGAGGTGGTTGGTGCTGTTGTTTTTGTACCTGATTCTCATTACATTGTTTGTAGTGCACTGGGGGAGGTTGAGCTTGATAATTCTATGGTTGTTGGATTCTCTCTGATTTAGGAATATTTAACATGATTTGGTTGATAGGCACAGGTTTGGCTTGATATGGTTGATTGCATGTGTTTTTAATATTCCACTCTTTTTTTGTTCGAAGTTTTAAATATCCTTCTTGGATTTTTATGTCTTCAATAACTTTGGCTTGCACCAAATCCTCCTTGAATGTTGTGTATTGTTGCAATTGGAGTATCAAAGATATATGTTTAGCACAAATTTTGGTAAACATTCGCGTGAATTCACTTGTGGGGATGGAAGACAAAATTTTTACCATGAGCTTCCGCCATCTATTCCCATAATCCATCACTGGCTCATCATCGTATTGTCATAAGTTAGCTAGGTTGGATAAATTTATTTTCTTCTTGATGCTAAATGAGAAGCGTTCAAGAAAAGCATTCACCAGCTATTCAAAGCTAGTGAAGTTGTGCCTTGGTAATTTATTATACCATTCAAGGGCTACACTTGAAAGGGTAATCATAAATATTCATAACAACAAGGCATCATTGTTTTACAATTGAAAGCAAAAGTTCATAAAATTGATTACGTTCTCTTGCACTGAAGAACACAAGCTTATACTGAGAGGGGGGGGTGAACAGTATAAGACCTCTTTTTACTTTTTCCATTATACTTCAAAATAGTAAAGCAATATACCCAAAGCAATATCAAAGCAATGCACAATATCATCCACAAAGTGACACCAATTTTAACGTGGTTCACCCAGAATGGTTGGGCTACGTCCACAAAACTTTTCTCTAAAAGTTATCTCAAAGTTCTTTGGGAATCCTTCCCAATTACAATGTTTATGAGCCTTGGCCCAAAGGAGATACCTTCCCCCAATAAAAATTTATGAGCCTCTACTCAAAGGAGATACCTTCCCCCAATCAGAATTTATGAGCCTCTGCTCAAAGGAGATACCTTCCCCTCTGCTCTAGAAATGATCCCTCAAAAGATCAACTGCCTCTACCTCTTGCCAGCACGTGGAACTCCTTTCCACCGAAGACCTCCTGTCCTCAATGCTTAGCCTAAGAGACCTATGCCTTCCATGATCACGTCCACAGCAGCTCGGAAACCTATACCAAACATAGTCAGTCGGTCTAGTACAAGTCTTCCTCTGTCTGTCAGATCTATCCAACTCTTGAACAAATCAATCCTTTGCATACAAGCCTTCTCAAAGACTTGCCAAATCTGTCCTCAGGTTCTTCTCATAGAACCGAGTGCACCTCTGTCCTCAAGTTCTCTGATAGAACTATCAAACTCATCTCACAAGTCCTCTACTAGGACCTGTCCAAATCTGCTCACAAGTCCCCACCGGAACCTGTCCAAAACTGCTCACAAGTCCCCATCGAAACCTGTCCAAAAACTGCTCACAAGTCCCCACCGAAACCTGTCCAAAAACTTAGCAAGCTCACCAAGAAAAAATTTCTTAGTAGGAAATCACAAAGTGAATTGTTAGAGACCCAATGTGATTTGTCAAACTCATAGAAGCATAAAGAGAATTGTTAGAGACTCAATATGTTCTATACTCAACTCCCAATCTCAAAACTCAACTCAAATCAACTAAGCTCAATCTCAATCTCAAATATAAAAACTCAACTCAATATCTAAAATGGATAGGATAGAATGCTTTCTTTCAAGAACATGAAACCCCAACAATTGCCAACTATGCAAAGAATCACATAACAATGATACTCATGTTCTTTTCACCATCAATTAGGGCTTCAACAACAATGCTCATCAAACAAGGTTCAATCAACACCATTCAACTCAAAACACAACCTTGAAGCATTTCACAATCAACATCAAGAAAAGGAAACAAGTAGAACTCCTTTTCTCTCCAACATTATTTGAACAAAAAGCATCCACCAACTCAAATCTCAATAGCACAAAACAACTTTTCAAATCATCAACAAATAAGTAAGCCCAACACTTTAACCAAGTAAAGAATAGCTTGATTATAACCAATTTAATGAAAGCTAATGTCAATCTCAAAGCTGCCCACTTAAGGTTTCACAACTTCACACAAGAAGCAATTCTAACCTTAAAACATCATGCTTTCATTTCCATAATCAACCAAAAGCACTCTCAACATTACAAGAAATATTTATCCCTTATACGCCTTATTTCTCCCTTATAGTCTTATCAACAATAAACTTTATCTCTCATAAGAATGCAATAAGATAATGCAAACAACACTTTCAAAAGAATATTTTATCAAAATAAAGCAAGCTTCAAACTCCTTATAACTCCTAAGCTGTTTTTCTCTCTAATAAGCTTCCTCCATCCGCAAAATACACTAGCAAAAATTAATTTTGAAAATACCTTGGCCAACACCAAAAATCGTGCTATGGAGAAATTACGCACGAACTCTAACACCACCCATTGCTAATAAAAACCCTTTCACGTTATTCGAACGTGGAACCTCCCGTTCGGGTAGCACGCCAATAGCCTAGCCGCTACCGGTGCACCAAAGGCGTCCGATGAGGTTTGAACCTCACTCTGTTTCCCTTGTACCTTCTATGCCAGGGCTAAAATAAACAACAGGCCTCCCTGTCTTCTAACACGAACGACGACGATGAAACCTTACGGCGACTACAAAAAATGAACGACGGATATCCGAACAGCGGATCACGAAATCTCAGCGAGGAAGAAATCGAACATCAGATCATGAATTCACAGCGAGCAACACTTTTCAAAAATGCGGATGGGATAATATTTGATCTTCATCGTGGGAGATTTATATGCATATTTCCCATAAACTCTTGACATCGGCAAGGAGTTTAACACGTCGACGAAGGAGTTTAACACGTCGACGAAGGAGTTTAACACATCGGCGGAGGTCTTGGCTAGCACCCACAATCTTAGAACATAGCGCCATCAAAGTTAAGACATTTGCGCCATGGGTTAGGAGAACCCAATGCAAACAATAAATTAATATTTATTTAAAAATAATTAAAAGGAACCTTAACAAGGTTTTTAATTATTTAAATAAATACTTCCTCCTAGACCCAAATGCATTAAACTAATGCATCCACCTATAATCTTTAAACCTGCCAACTTGGGGTTTACAAAAGACCTTTGAAACTGTCATGTCGTAACCTTCATCAAAACAAATTGTTTGACATCAAATCAAATTCCTTCAAGAGCTTCTTGACATCAATGACAACTTATACACTTGAGCAAAGGCAATGTACCCAAAGTACCCAAAATTGCCAACAATATCCCCCTTTGTCATTGATGGCAAACCTTTACTAAAAACACTTCTCAAGAGCCAAAACTAAAACCAACTATGCCCACAACTGAGAATCTTCCTTTGAAGTTTTGCTCTCCCTGACTTGAAGCTCTCCTCTTCACTTTGAAGCTCTCCCCCTTACTCATATCTCTCCCCCTTTGTCATCAATGGCAAAGGGTCACCTTTGGGGCTCGGGACTAAGAATGAGCCTCTTAGCTTAGTCCCTCCCCCACCTCCTGATGAGGTGATTAATTCTGGGGTGGGAGTAAAACTCCCATTAGGCACTGATCATCATCAGCATCTATAACTTCCTTGTCGGGCCTTCTCTTGAACTCTTTGCCCATATTCCTATTCTTGTCATTGTTCTTGTTCTTGTTCTCATCCCTGTTCTTGTCCATGCCTTGATCCTTGGACCTGATCATGCCACTGTTCTTGTTCCTGTATTTTGGAATTTCAGCTCTACACTGTCTGATTATGTGACCTTCATTGTTGCACTTGAAACACTTGACGATGTTGTTTCTCTAAGGTAAACCTGATCTTTGAATCCACCAGTTCTGACCAAACTTGTTCTGACCAAACCTGTTCTAGCCAAACTGTTCTGACCAAACCTATTCTGGGCAAACCTGTTCTGACCAAACCTATTCCTGTTATTTACCTTGCAATAAACTGCCTTGTGCCCAAACTATTGACAAGAGTAGCAATACCCTTGAAAGTAACTAGCACTTCTGAAACTATCATTTACCTCCTTCACTTGAGCCATGCAATGTGAAGCCATGTGACCAAACCTGTGACAAGCAAAACATCTGCCTTGAAACTTTCCTTTATTTGACCTCTTAGGTTCTGAAAACTTCTTCTTCTCATTCTGAATTCTGTTTTCTATTTACGTGCATCTATCATTCAAGGACTCCTTTTCTGAAATACTTTCCTCATTAGAACTCTCTTCCTTTTGGAGTCTCTTACTAGACTCTCCAACTTGTTCCTTGTGTGGCTTAACAAAACCAAGGCCTATTTTATCTGTTGTCTTTCTTTGACCTTTGATGAGTGACTTAACCTTTTTGGAGCTATCTTGGAACCTATAAAGCTTATCCTTGTACTCTTTAGTTTCCTCTTTCAAAGAAGCCATTTTCTATTCTAACTCACTATACTCAAGAACCTTAGACTCTAACTCATCCTTGAGTTCCTGTGTCTTAGCTATAGAGAAGTCAAGACTTTCTATAAGATCATCTCTCTCCATACAACATTCATCTAACTTATCCTTGAGTCTAGCATTCTTCTTTCTTTCCTTTTTCAAAGCACTAAGAGCACTAATAAGTTCACCTTTAAGATCTACTTCTCCTTTCTCTATATCTTCCTCTATTTGTTTGCTTTTTGAATCATCAAAGCCTTTTTTCAGATTTCTTATCACTAGAGGTGCTACCCTTTTCAAAAACCATACATGCATCTTCCTTATAGTTTTCTAAAGCATCCTCATACATACTAGAAACCAAATCATTATTTGTGCAATCATCCTCAAGGTGACCAAAATTTCCACATCTAAGACATTTCATGATAATGAATCTATGTTTCGGTTCTTCCTCTTTTCTGATATGAACAACATCTCATTTTCATTATCACTTGAAGAACTTTCACTATCACTACTAGAACACTTACTTGCTTTGTCTAGGTAGAAACTCTTCTTGTGCTTGTGAGAATACCTCTTTCCTTGATTGTTGTGCTCATCATAATCCTTGCTCTTAGAATCCTGTTTATCTTCATCACTTTCATTCTTGGGAACAGTACAGTTAGTAGCATAATGACCAAAATTTCCACAATTGAAACATCTTATATTTTTCATACTTTTGTGCTTTCTAGAGAACTTGCCTTTCTTGCTGTAATATGCCTCTTCATCACTAGAAGACTCATCACTATCTTGAAGTTGTTTACCCTTGGATTTCTTGGTAGCTTTGAAAGCTGCCTCTTTCTTGACATCAACCTTCACTTGAGTTCTCAAATCAAATGCTGCAAGTATACTATGGAGCTCATCCTTTTTCAACTTATCCAAATATTTAGCTTCCTCAATAGCAAAAATCTTTTCACTAAATCTATTAGGAAGAGATCTTAAAATCTTATCACAAACATCATTTTCAGCAAGCTCAAGACCTAAGTCTTTCATGGAGTTAACAACCTCATCCATACGAAGCATGTAGTCACTAATATTTTCATCATCATTCATCTTGAGTTGTTCAAACATACCTTTGAAGTGTCTCAACTTGGCCTTTCCGACATTTGTATCACCTGTATGAACCACCTTCAACTGATTCCACATTTCACTAGTCTGTCTTACGGTGAATCACTTTGGTGAGATCTGCTTTCTGTAAGCCTTTCGGGATTGCATTCATTGCTTTTGAATTGATGTGATGTAGGAGCCTTTCTTCTTTAGTATTAGGACCATGTTCAGGAATAGTGTACTCATCTTCAATCACTTCCCAAACCTCATTCCCAAGTGCCATTAGATGAACCTTCATCCTTGCACTCCAAAGACCAAAATCTGACCCATCAAGAATAGGTGTTGCATTGCCACTTGAATGATCCATTGTGTTCTTTACTAGCTTTTCCTTCAAGCTGTTAAACTTTTCGAAGGCACTTGCTCTGATACCAATTGAAGAACACAAGCTTATACTAAGAGGGGGGGTGAACAGTAGAAGACCTCTTTTTACTTTTTCCATTATACTTCAAAATAGTAAAGCAATATACCCAAAGCAATATCAAAGCAATGCACAATATCATCCACAAAGTGACACCAATTTTAACGTGGTTCACCCAAAATGGGTGGGCTACGTCCACAAAACTTTTCTCTAAAAGTTATCTCAAAGTTCTTTGGGAATCCTTCCCAATTACAATGTTTATGAGCCTTGGCCCAAAGGAGATACCTTCCCCCAATCAGAATTTATGAGCCTCTGCTCAAAGGAGATACCTTCCCCTAATCAAAATTTATGAGCCTCTGCTCAAAGGAGATACCTTCCCCTCTGCTCTGGAAATAATCCCTCAGAAGATCAACTGCCTCTACCTCTTGCCAGCACGTGGAACTCCTTTCCACAAAATACCTCTTGTCCTCAATGCTTAGCCTAAGAGACCTCTGCCTTCTATGATCACGTCCACAACAGCTCAGCAACCTATACCAAACATAGTCAGTCGGTCTAGTACAAGTCTTCCTCTGTCTGTCAGATCTATCCAACTCTTGAACAAATCAATCCTCTGCATACAAGCCTTCTCAAAGACTTGCCAAATCTGTCCTCAGGTTCTTCTCATAGAACCAGTGCACCTCTATCCTCAAGTTCTCTGATAGAACTATCAAAATCAGCTCACAAGTCCTCTGCTAGGACCTATCCAAATCTTCTCACAAGTCCCCACCGAAACCTGTCCAAAATTGCTCACAAGTCCCCACCGAAACCTGTCCAAAAACTGCTCACAAGTCCCCATCGAAACCTATCCAAAAACTCAGCAAGCTCACCAAGAAAAAATTTCTTAGTAGGAAATCACAAAGTGAATTGTTAGAGACCCAATGTGATTTGTCAAACTCATAGAAGCATAAAGAGAATTTTTAGAGACTCAATATGTTCTATACTCAACTCCCAATATCAAAACTCAACTCAAATCAACTCAGCTCAATCTCAATCTCAAATCTGAAAACTCAACTCAATATCTGAAATGGATAGGATAGAATGCTTTCTTTCAAGAACATGAAACCCCAACAATTTCCAACTATGCAAAGAATCACATAACAATGATACTCATGTTCTTTTCACCATCAATTAGGGCTTCAACAACAATGCTCATCAAAAAAGGTTCAATCAACACCATTCAACTCAAAACACAACCTTGAAGCATTTCACAATCAACATCAGAAAAAGAAACAAGTAGAACTCCTTTTCTCTCCAACATTATTTGAACAAAAAGCATCCACCAACTCAAATCTCAATAGCACAAAACAACTTTTCAAATCATCAACAAAGAAGTAAGCCCAACACTTTAACCAAGTAAATAATAGCTTGATTATAACCAATTTAATGAAATCTAATGTCAATCTCAAAGCTGCCCACTTAAGGTTTCACAACTTCACACAAGAAGCAATTCTAACCTTAAAACATCATGCTTTCATTTCCATAATCAACCAAAAGAACTCTCAACATTACAAGAAATATTTATCCCTTATACACCTTATTTCTCCCTTATAGTCTTATCAACAATAAACTTTATCTCTCATAAGAATGCAATAAGATAATGCAAACAACACTTTCAAAAGAATATTTTATCAAAATAAAGCAAGCTTCAAACTCCTTATAACTCCTAAGCTGTTTTTCTCTCTAATAAGCTTCCTCCATCCGCAAAATACACTAGCAAAAATTAATTTCAAAAATACCTTGGCCAACACCAAAAATCATGCTATGGAGAAATTGCGCATGAACTCTAACACCACCTGCTATGTCCACTTCAACGAAGAAAAACCCTTTCACATTATTCGAACACGAAACCTCCCGTTTGGGTAGCGCGCCAATAGCCTACTACTAACGATGCGCTAAAGGTGTTTGGTGAGGTTTGAACCTCACTCTATTTCCCTTGTACCTTCTGTGCCAGGGCTAAAGTAAACAACAGGCCTCCCTGTCTTCTGACATGAACGACGATGATGAAACCTTACGACGGATACAAAAAATGAACGGAAAATATCCGAACAGTGGATCACAAAATCTCAACGAGGAAGAAATCAAACATCAGATCGCGAATTCATAGCGAGCAACACTTTTCAAAAATGCGGATGGGATAATCTTTGATATTCATCGTGGGAGATTTATATGCATATTTCCCATAAACTCTTGATGTCGGCAAGGAGTTTAACACATTGGTGGAGGAGTTTAACACGTCGGCGGAGGTCTTGGCTAGCACCCACAATCTTAGAACATAGCACCATCAAAGTTAAGACATTTGCGCCATGGGTTAGGAGAACCTAATGCAAACAATAAATTAATATTTATTTAAAAATAATTAAAATGAACCTTAACAAGGTTTTTAATTATCTAAATAAATACTTCCTCCTGGACCCAAATGCATTAAACTAATGCATCCACCTGTAATCTTTAAACCTGCCAACTTGGGGTTTACAAAAGACCTTTGAAACTGTCATGTCGTAACCTTCATCAAAAAAAATTGTTTGACATCAAATCAAATTCCTTCAAGAGCTTCTTGACATCAATGACAACTTATACACTTGAGCAAAGGCAATGTACCCAAAGTACCCAAAATTGCCAACCTGCACATCCTCATCACCTTGAAACTTATCCAGCTTGGGCATCTTGAAATATTCAAGATATGCCATACTCAGGATCGAAGGACAAAGAGGTTTATTATGAATCTTTCTCAAAGTAGATTTTTGATAAGTCATATCTTATTTCTCAAGGGATTTGATACGCTTAGTAAGCACTCTGTAAGCCTGAGAAGAGATGATCTCTTACTCCCAAAGGGATATTCAGGTTGTAGGAGGTGGTAGGTTACTTTGGGATCAAGGTGGTCAATTGTATTCATCAACCACATCTACAGAGGATGGTTCAGGGTACTGATGATCTTGATCATCTCATTTTGATTCTTCATAATGGTCATGCTCAAGCAAATTTAGTGCTTGGCATTGATATTTCCTAGAAGTATGATATGAAGTACAATGAGTATGATTGTCTACTTGTCTAGCACATAGCTCAGGATGAGATGTAACACGTCTTTCATTATGTTGCTACCTATACTCACTAAGTGGGGGTAATTCCACTCAAGACAATCTATTTGATCACTTTTACCACTCCTTTTGATCAAGGATGCATTGTTGTCTTTTGTGGTATTCATACAAATACTGGAAAAGTAGCCTTTTTAATTATGTGTCTTCCTGTTCTAATTTCTCATGCTCAATGTGTAAGTTATCCAATTGATCTTGGAGCTTTTGTTCTCTTTAAAGTGTGTGAGACCTATGTAACTGATCTGATCGATCAACTATGTAGGGTATAGCAAATCTATGTGAGGGTATTTTACCTCAAATTGTGCAACATGGTTGGTAAACCTCTTCCCTCAATTAATCGAAGTGAAATTGATATTATGTTCTACCCTATGTTGGGTACCATTGTGTGTGGATAGGGTAATTGAATTATGTGGGTGCTTGGAGCACTTTCCTTGGGCATAGGTATGTCGCACTACATATTCACTATGCATACTCTCAAAGCGAGAATGGGTAGAAGAAGAGGCCCTATATTTTGATCTTAAATCACCTTGATATAAGAAATCAAGATGATGGATTTTATATGGTTTGTTAAGAGGTGTACCTATTTCACTGATACTACAGTATGATAAATGAAACCCTCTATTCTCGAAATAATTTGGTATTATGATGGGTATGTGAATGGTTGCAATCCATATACCTCACCCCTTATTGGGTATATTTGGCCTCTCAATATGATGAGATAAAATAGGTCTATAAATATTCTCTTCTAGATCATGATAATATCTAGTTTTAGTTCTCCTATGTGAGAATTCTTGATGCGATCCTCCGTGAGTAATTTCGTCTCCTCTGAGACTACCTGAACGTCGTTCAGGTATGTTAGGGGTAAGTGTATTGCCTCTAGAGAAGTCTATACCCTCTAGTGCATTGGGTGCTACCTCAATTGTGGACTGAGTTCAGCCCCTTGTGGTGATCATAACCTTGTGAATTTATCTTATATGTAAATTTTAGAAATAGACAAAGTAGAAAAAATGATTATCTCTTTTAAATTTTTTCTATGTTTCCTAAAACTCATCTTGTGTGTTATGGTTTATTGAAAATTAGATATTTCTCTTATCGTGTTTGCAAATTGTTGATGATACTCTTGATTGTTTAAGGTTTTCACCTATATACTCATAGTGATAAACCTAGTGATGAAGTCCAAGTTGTCATACCCACCAAGATATGGAGATGAAATCCATATCTAGTCAGGGAGCATAGGTACTATTGATCCTCACCCAATCCACTGTGGGCAGTGATACACTCTCAAAAGAGAAATACATGCTATTTTCCATGGATTTGATGGTTCTTGGATTGGCCTTGGCCATAGTCGGTAATGAAAAACTCAATAAGTAAGCCAACCAAGTGGTAATGACATCCACCATTGGTCTTTATCAATTGGTTGGATGTGAGAGCCCAATGCAATTGATGTTTACACTTGAAATGTGGTGTGTGAAGTGTTCATTTTATTTCAAGAAAAATTACAATGCATCAAATAACATACAATGATTTTTCTACTACATGTGAATAAAAGTATGTTTTATATTCATAAATTAATGCATGTAATAAATATTTCATGTTTAGGAAGATGCAATGCAAATAATATGAGTTAGCCTCTGATCAGGATTCATATCAGGCAAACCTAAAAATAGATCTAACAGTAGCCGCTTATATGAACAATAGGAAACATCTTAGCCGCTGTACACAAGATTAGTTAGAATTCCTAGTAGCTGGATTATAGGGTGACTAACAGTAATAGTTGTTCCCAGAAGCAGCTAACAATAAACACAAAAAATCTAATGATTTAACCCTAAATTGCATACAGGAAATAGAGACACATAGAAATTATAAAAACAGGTAGAGAATTACATATTGGTGAATCCTAATTTGAAGAAGAATGTTGTAGATTAGATTTTTTCTAATTTCTTGTAGCCACTGATGATCAAGGCGGCTATGGTGCTAGCTGTTATCACTTAGAGTGGATGTGACTGTACCTACAATGCAAAAACATAAAGAAAAACATAGTTATCAACCAAAAATAGGCTAGGCCCATCGTGATCACCATTAAAATAAGATAAAAATATAACATCCATGCAATATGTAATCAAATTCATAACATATAACATGAAACCAATGCAAAGAGAAGAAAATATGAGAAATAGTACCCATTTTATTCATATTCATTAGTTCTCTTTTACATGAGGTTACAAGAGCATCCCTTTAAGGGATTGACCATTTGATACACATTACAATAAAATCACTCCATGTGATAGATGTCTTCAATAGATTCTTAGAATCTTAAAAACTTGATTATAGGAGGGATTATCTTGAGAACCTCTACTTCTTTATGTCAAGAAGATGGATCTTGATGATTTTTGACCTTGAAATTGCTATATGACCTGCACACATGAAACTAAAAAGATAGTCAGTAGCATATGAGGCCTCTCAAAATAAGGCTTATCTCTTGAATAGTGTAAACCATAAAGCAAATGCATGAAAGAATGATAAAATGCATGAAATACTAAAGAGAATGCATAAATGTTAAAATAAATGTTGTAAATCTAGGGTTAGAAATCAAACTAAAATGATAATAATGTAAAATCTATGGCTAAAATATAATAAATGATCTACCAAACCCTAGCCATTGAGGATTAGAGTAGCTAGCTTTGTTAGCTGCTACCAATGTTGATGGCGGTGCCTGCAGGCTGTTGTCAAAAATAGTGGCCACAGGATAGGGGCTCTGCTCTCTATTTTTTGACCTGATGTTAATCAATTTTGATGCAAAATTGATGCTCAAGGGTTTCTTGTGTCTTGGCACATGGTTTAGCGATGGAATTAGTTTCGATCCGTAGTGATTTGGTACTTGAACAGTAAGGGTTTATCTTCAAGCTATGGAAGCCTCCATTGGTGGAAAAATATGTGTCATTATGCTATTGGATAGGGCTTTGTTATACCTCAGAGGGATGTAAGTTCACTTTCCAATTTGGCAGAGCTTCACTGTCACATTTGCACGTGAATTTCTCTAGGGTTTGTATACTAAATTAAGGCCTTAAATAGACACCCAATTTTCTTGCTCTAGCTTCTAAGATAATCCAATAACAGGAATCAGTTACACTCAGGTAGTTGTAGGGATGCTTCCTGAAGCTTCGATCTCCTAACCACTCAATAATTTGTTATGATCAATGGATTTCACTTGGCTCTGGTAGCTCGAGTTGGTTACAAACTTAGCCACTATCGATAGGCATAGTTGTGGGAAAGAAGCCCATAACTACTATCAATAGGTGTGGCTAGCCCATAGCTGCTCCGATCATCAGTGACTATGGTTGCCACCATTGAATGCATCAACAACTATGGCTACATAGGACTAGGCTGCCCTAAATGAGTGGTTAGAACAATTATTGGGTCTTGGAAAGGTCCAATATCAGTCATATGGCCTACAAAGGTGTCTATATGAGTAGCCTCCTAAACATGATGTGTTTTAGATGTCTACAAAAGAGTGAAAAAAAATTAGAAGGGATGGAAGATTAAGCATTTTTTAAAATGGACAAGAATGAAAGAGGGAGTTACTAAAATTCTAGTTACATCATCCTCAATCTTCCTCAACTATACAAATGCTAAATTGAATATTCTGACTTGGGGAAATTTTTAGTTTTAGTAATAATTTTGATTGGATGGGAAGGAAGTCTAAAAGCATGAAAAAATTGAGAAAGTGTAAATTTTTTTGTAAGTCACTAATTGCTCTAATTTTATTTTTGTGTTTTGTTTATCTAAGAGTGGAGATGGCTTTGTTTTATGTTTAGGGATGTTTGTCTAATATCCATCCTGTGAGTGTATTTTGTTATTATATTATTTGAGATGGCTTTGCTTTATGTTTAAGGATGATCATCTAATATCCAATCTATGTGTATGTTTATTTTTTGATATGGCTTTGTTGTATGTTTAAGGATGTTTGTTTAATATCTAGTATGATGGTGTTTTTTATTTATAATATTTCTTTTGAGAAATTTTCATTTTGGATGATTTTATGGTGGTAACCTTCAGGAAGGCTGAATAGTTTATCTTCTTGAATATTAAACTTCCTAGAGTTTATTTTACAAAGCCTGGTAGTGGGAAATTCTCTTTTATTTGAGTTTGTTTGAATAAATCGATCATCGTAGCTATTTTTTTTGTTGCTTACGTTGATAGATATTCTTATTGCTTCCTCAACCATAAAAAAGAAGTCAATTATTTTCTAGAACATTTTTTAGCTTTTGGATTGCCTTAATTTTTGGTTAAGTGGTTGCCTTCGAACTTTAGCTTTCATATAATCTAACCAGCTGCTCCTTAGTTTATCAAAAAATGGTTTTAAGTTTGGTGTTTAGCATTGGTTTGATTGTTGCTTTCTCTTTCAATGTAGAATATATTTGAAATGTTTCCATGGTTATTTTTCTACATTTACTGACATGCTCTTTAGGTAGTGAGTTGATTTGGATCTTTCTATTTGTTTATTATTGTTTAAACAATAAAGTTGTTTATGTTGTTATTTTAGTATTAAAATATTTTTATTTGTCTTTGAATATTAAGTATTATTAGTTGGAGGTTGAAAACTAATATTAATATCAATGGAATATTGAAAAACCATTATTAAATTGGTTTTTTTTGAATATTATGATTTATTAGTGATCGACATATTTATTTATCATAGTTTACCAAGTCATTGGGTGAAATTATATTTAATATTAGTCAAAATTTGAAATTTTTTCATATTATTATTGTTTGATTAATATTTTTTAAAAATTCAATACTATAGTTGGGTTTACTATGAGATTAATAAACCCATGCTATAAATTAAGTTGTAAGTATTGAAATTTAGGAAAAGTAGTTAGGTGGTAATTTATCAAATGGTATAGTTATGGCTTGTATAGAAAAGAGTTATATTTGAAGGACAGAAGTATGGGATTCTCTTGGTTATGATTAATTAAGCATTGGGAGAATGTTTAAATGTTATTGTATTCTTGTTGAATGCTTTACTTGCATTATGCATTTTAGGCTTGCATATTCATTCAAAAAGAGTTACCATGATCCCTAAACTTACTTCCAAAGTTTGATGAAGAATATCTAGCAAGTAGAAGACATTGAGAAGAAGATAAAGTTTAGTGATCATTATGTAATAATGTATTGAGTTATATTATTGTAATTGAGGATGAGAAAAACTTGGAAGGACTCATGTAGAAATTATGTAATGTCATAAGAAATGATATCATTGTAAACATCCTTGATTTTTTGACATAAATTTTATTTAATAGAAGAAAGATGAATCAATGCTTTCTTTTTATGTTAATTTTCTTGGAAAGGATTGTAGTTAGCATAATTAGATAAATTATGTTTATTGAGAAAGATTATAAAAAAATAGGGAAATTAATTAATAAAATTGGTTATGATTCTCTAGTTGTTGATTATTTATTTTCATATAAATTTAAGAAAATGAATAATTCTAGTGCTATGATTGAAAGTACTTAAATTATTTAGTCTTTACCAATGTGCAGATATTGAATTTGAGTTTGTTTAAGTATAGCACTCTTCTTCTTTGGTGTGTTAGACAAAATAATTGTATAAGACCCTTGGGTTAAGAGGTGGTTTTTATGGGCATGTATGTTAGCACCATTTATAAATCCCTAGAGTTGGGTTGTACCCAATACTAGTTAAGTTGTGGATAGATAATTCATCTATTTAATTATGAATGATATACCCTAGAAGTGAGGCTCGGGTGGCCCTAGTGGTGAGCCTTGGGTGGTCCTAGAAGTGAGGCTTGGGTGATTCCTAGTGATGAGTCTTAGACGATTCCTAGTGATGAGGATTGGGAATCTTAATGGTGGATTGGTATGGGATAATCTATCGAATCATTCATAGAGCAATATAGTGGTGGTACCTTGTGGGTAGGCAAGCGTGACCATGATCATTACCAGGTGAGTGGTAATGGTATTAGTTAGTTCATGGGTAGATGAACTAACTAATTACTAAGGCATCACATCATAGTAATCATACATAGATGGTAGCATGTAGGGTTAGGGAATAGGCATCACCTTTAAGTATTATGGGCCTTAAAAATAATCCCTACACCACGGTCGAGTTGTCTCATAGAGGGTAGTGTATGGGAAATGAGGGACCACTGATGGCAAATTTTATAATGGTGAGATTAGAAAATTGAACCCTAGAAATTATGGGAAGTTGGTCACTCCTATCCACTTGAGTGTTTTCTGTAGTAACAGTAAACTCAAGATAATTATGCCTTTTGTTGATGAAAAATATTGGGTTTTCTTTGTGAGTTAATCCTTGTAAAAAAATAGATCTCTCCCTTGGGTCAAGTTTTGGGTTGTTACACTTTGGGCATATCATATTATCACCTAAAAAGTACCACATGGCACAACAAAAGTTCTTGGTTGTTATTTCAAGAAAAATATAAAATCCCTTTAGGCACAATTAAATCCAATTTATTTGTACATGTCTACATCATACTTTATAAATAAAAAGTCCCATTTAGAACAACTAAATCTCAAAGTACCTTTTAGTAGATCCATATTAAACCTAGACTCCTTGAGTTCATATCTAAGGCATGCCATTTATATTTTATTAGTTATTAATCCTCGATTATTATTAAAGATATATCTATAGCATATAAAATATCAACCAAAACATGGGCATCTCAAATAATTTGTATTTTTAAATATCTTATTTAAGGACATTATTTGTTCATGTGTAATTTGTTAGCTTTTGATGCTAAAAAATTAATGTAAAATCAACCACAATATATAAATTAAACATGCAATAATATATGATAATGGAAATATACTAAGCATGTAAAATGCATAAGAAAATTCTGTAATAACTCATAAAACTACCATTAATGAAAGCTCATGAAAATAGTATCTTCATACAAAATGTGGAGATCTTAAACTCTCCATACTTCTTACATGCTCTACATTGTATCTACTACTTCTTTACTCTATGCTCTCTATCTTATCATATTCTCTCTCTTTTACTACAAAGGCCAATATATAATGAGATGTGACTCTTGGCCTCCCACTTACCTATGAATCTTTATCTTCCTATTCTATAGACTCATGTACACATGGACAAAATGCACATTTACATCATTGCACATTCTAATAATACTTATGCATTTATTACATTGCATAAAGAAAATACTAAAACTCTAATTTAATATAAAATACTAATCTAAACATGTACCTAAGGTGGTACATTGGCATGTACCAAATAATGTAATATATTCCAACATAATTTATATGCATACATTATAAATTTAATAGCATGAATTTGATTGTCTCATAATAACATCATTAAACCTAATCTATCCATCCATAATTTTATCATATCATCATCACATGTAAATCAAACATCTAAGCATCTAATTGAATAATCAAATATAATCTCTTAATAATTATATTATCATAAAATAATAAAAACATAAAGAATACAAAATGATCTTATATCATCCAAATATCTACACATCATCAATTGACACTATCATATAAATTCTCATCAAAGCTATCATCATACCATCTCAATTATTTTTACCCTTGCAATATCATTTTATCATTTCCCATATTTCATATTTTATCCTTATTTGTCGATCTTTCATCATCTTCTCCGATTTTCTGGTTATGGTATCGTGTTTTCTTATTCTTCTCAACTAATAATTTCAAAAACTAGAGAGAACATAAATATATGTGTACCATAATTAAAGTTCATTAATGACCTTCATCCTTTGAATCTAAATCATATCAAGCAAAATTCAACATCAAGTAAATTAGACTCAAATAGAAATCAATTAGAACTCGAGCAAAAGACAATCATCAAAAAAGAAGTCAAGTCTGATTTCATATTCCAAGTTAGTGTTAGAGCATTTATAAGGTAGCTTTGTATATGCTCATATATAAATTAACATATTAGAAGTAAAAATATAGACACTTAAAATGGAAGCACTATTTTCTCAACAAAATATCTTAAATCAAACCGACTTTGTCAAGATAATCGGATCTCATCAAATTTCAATCCCAGCCTAAGTCACATAAGATATTTAGCTTTAATAAGGCATCAAAAATGAATAATATAATCAAAGTGTTAGCAAATGAGAATTATTATAACAAGATAATATTTTCTAGGATCAAATATCAACTCAATAACATGCAATAATCACTCCACAATATTGAACATGAAACACACTAAAATCTTTATTGAAAATAAATCTACTATAAGCAATGCATAAAACAATGCTTTGATACATATTATAGAGTTTTATATTCGATATATACTTACATGAGACTCTTCATATTACATGACTCTTGAACTTTACTCTCCTCAAATTCACAGTAGATACAACCCTTCATATTTCCCTCTTACATATTTACGTAAAGACAAAGTCTCTCATGATTTTTCATAACTCACTACTTCTAAACTTGAACCATCATTCACATAACTCACACTTACTAACAAGACACCTCACACACTCATTTACATGAAACATACTCTCACTTAATAACTTGACACATACTATAGACTCAAATATTAAATACACACTCTAATCTAAATATTTACAAGGTACCAAATAATGTAATATCTCCAACACACCCCCGTATTACAATAATTTGGTATGATAACCTTTGAACTTAATGTATTATCTATCTTATTCTTGTATGGATTGTTGGTACTAAGTTTGATTCAGGTTTTGACTTTATCCCTTTGAATTGTTACGTGCATTTTCGAAGTAGTCATAAAAGAATACATTGTCATGTTTTTTTGCCATAAAAGTCTTGTGTTAAATATAATACTTCTTTCGATATTGTTCTTGTGGCAAAATTTGATCCAAATATTTTTGTGAGATTTTTATCACATCTAAATAAAATATTTCACTTTTGTAGTATCCCATGGCTTTAATATTATTTAATATTTTAATATGACATCTCTTATTACCATTAATATTTTTTAATTATACCATTCATCCTTTATCCAGTAAATGTGATATTAAAATAACATTATTTGTTATGCCATGAATATAAAGAGTATTTTTACATGTACATTTAGAATATGGTAGGCTAAGTGTGACATTCCTTGATCCTTGTACATGATAAATTTTATCATCTGCTATCTTGATTGGTATATTTGGTTTTACTTGAATTGAATCAAACCAATAAAGATTGTCTCTCATGTGGTGGTTTGCTCTTGGTTCAATGTACCAATAATTATCTTCATATTCCATTTTTAGTTTTGATTGAATTTCTTATGGCTTATTATATCTTAACAGAGGTCTATGGCAATATTTAAAATTTTAAAACTTTTTCTTTATGAAGCTTGGTCCTTTAAACCAATATGGACTTTTTGATGTATTCATTTTCTTTCAATCAATCCTTGTGTTCAAATTTTTCCAATTACTTTCCATTGTTGTAGTATCCCTTATTACTCCCAATTAAAAAAAAATTATTTTTTCACATTTTCAATCAATTTGTAGAGAATATTTCACCTCCAAATTTAATATTCAATATTTATTCAATATTTTCTTCAATTTCAACTTTTCTTCAATCATAAAATTTAATTTTCTTTTCTTATAAATATTTCAAGGCTTTTTTTTTTTTTTTTTCATTCTTCTTTCATTTCTTCTTCTTCAATATTCTTATTTTCTTTCTTTCTTCAATTTATTATTCTTCAATTTTATCATTTAAATATTTAATTTATTTCTTCAACTTTTCATCCATAAAATTTTTATTTTGCTTTAATTTCTTCTTATATCTCTCATTAAGTTAGTTTCCTTTATTCACAATTTAAGAATTTCCTTCTTCAATTTTCCTTCAATATTTCAAATCAATTTCTTCTTTCAAATTTCTTCAATTCCATTTCAATTTTTCTTTCTTTTATTAATTTCTCATTCAAATTATTTTTCACTTCTTATATCTCTTTTTAACCCAATTTCTCAATTTCAATTGCTCAATTTATTCTTCAACTTTAATTTCTTCGTATATCTCTCTTTAATTCACTTCTTCACTTTATTTTATTCTCTATCTTCTTATATCTACTAAATTAGTTTCTTCTCACTTATTATATCTCCCAAAATATATTCTTCCTCTAAAAATTAATCTTCTTATTACTCCTATTTAGCGCCTCTTTTAATAAATCAAATAAAATTTTCACTTTATAACATTAAGAGGCAAATAAATACCTAATTTGATGTCTATTACATGAAACTCCTAACTATGTTGTGATAGTAAAAACCCTGCTGCACCTTTGATATTATTGCTCAAACATTACAAAATGAACATTATTCATTCTTTGAAGTCATCTAGATTTCTTTGAATCCATAGCCTCTCTTATGGTTTACCCTCTCCATTCTCATAGCACAACTTCATTTTCGCTTACCTCCTCACTTGGACATCCCTCTCTTCTAAAGACGTCACCATAGTAGTTCACTTACAATTACCTCCTTTCTTGGATATATTTATCTTTTAAAGATATCACCATACCAATTCACTTGAACTTGCCTCCTTGCTTAGACATCTCTCTCTTCTGAAGATGTCTTCTTTGTTGACACTTTCTTCTCCAATGTTCATTGTTAATATTTTACTGCATAACATAGTTATTTCTCCCCACAAATTATGCACTTTAGACACTTAAGCGGTCTACCACCCACTTTATCTTTTAGTAGTATTCACATCTTCTCTTTACATCAAACATTTAAAAAACCTTTCTCCTCTAAATCTCTCCTCCAAAATGCATTCATATTTATATTCTCTTATCTTCTTCAAATGCAATTGACTATAGGGTTCTTCCATCTCCTCCTCCAATTAGCTCTGTTTCCAATATCTCCTTTCTTTACCAAATATCTTCTCCAATTAATTTTTCCATAGCATAGTCTTCCACCATAGCATAGTCTTCCATTATAGGATGGTGTTCCACTATATATTAATTTATCTCTTTAATATATCTTCACCTTAGCTCCTATCAAAATTGCTTCTCCACCTTGGATGTCTAACAAATGTGGCTTTGATACCATTGTTAGCAAATGAGCACTATTATCATAGGATAATAATTTCCAAGATTAAATAACAACTCAATAACATGCAATAATCAATCCATAATATTGAACATGAAACACACTAAAATATTTATTGAAAATACATCTACTATAAGCAATGCATAAATGTAATGCTTCTTCGATACATATTATAGAGCTTTATATTTAATATATACTTACATGAGACTCTTAATATTATATGACTTGATATTTTCTCTCCTTAAACTCATGGGAGATACAACTTTTCATATTTTTCTCTTACATAATAATTCTCATATATTTGCATAAAGATAAAGTCTTTCATGATTGCTCATAACACCCTAATATTAAACTCAACACATACTCGCATAACTCACACTTATTAACAAGACACCTCACACACTTGTTTGAATGATACATACTCTCACTTAATAACTTGACACGTACTATAGACTAAAAAATTAAACACACACTCTAATCTAAATAATTACAAGGTACCAAATAATGTAATACCTCCAATACAAAATCTTCAAATATCAATTCAACATTATCTAATAGCTCAATCTAATTTATCTAATAAAATATTTTCATATTTACTATTAGCAAAACTATGCTATTATAAGCATTGTTACACTATTGAATTAATAACACAATTATGCTTTTGAGTAAGGAATAATAAAATCTTAAGTAGTTAATTGATTGCTATAGCACCATGCAACCCATTGGTGTCCTATTTCTTATATGAGAAAGAATTGGTATGAAAAATCACTCTAAGAGAGAGATACTTTTCTCAATAAAAATTCACACACACAATATTATTCATATCTAGTCTTATAAAGGAGTACAATGATGTCTTTTTTTAGAAGACATGTTTTTTTTTTTAGAAGATACTAATTTAGAATAACTAATTTAATATTCTATTATAATAACTAATTAAATATTATCTTGCATGAAGATAATATTAAATATTATCTTGCATGAAGATAATATTAAAAATTATCTCGCATGAAGATAATATTAAATTTTATCTTGCATGAAGATAGATACTGAGTCTTATCAATTCCTCCCTATTTAGTGGAAAGTGATCCCACTTTTATCAAAGGAGGAGGAAAAGGCTTCTAAAAATTTGACATAGAGACCCCCTATGCTTGGGTTGGCAGTGTACCCATATGACCAACCAAGTATGTAGTGGTACTCGGATGTTGTTGTTGCTATAAATAAGAATAGGACTATGGTAGTGCATGGTGTTGTGGTGATAGTTGTTGTTGTGTTGGTGATTATACTTGTAGTAAAAACTATTGTTATAGCTATAATAGTTATTACAGTTGTTGAAGAGAAGATAAAAACAAATTGTAGACACCTAAAACGCGTCATGTCGAGGGTGACTACTCATATGGACATGCTACAAGACCATATGGAGGATCTTGGATAGACTCCAAGATAGAGCAGTGGTTCTAACCACTCAATTTGGGCTCCTTGGCCTAATCAGTCTGAACCGTAGCCCAGACCTATGGTTTATAGGCTGAACCATGGCTGAGACCTACGGTTTATAGTCTAGACCATAGCTGTAACCTATGGTCTTAACTAAAGTTCAGTTGGCCTTCATCCGAGCCAAATCGGTTTGAACGACCATTTGATCTAGAAGAAGGTGGTTAGAGGATGGAAGCTTCCAATCCAACTGTCCTAACCACCCCTTCTTGATCTTGGCTTCTCCATGAAGCCACCCCTAGCCCTTGGGTAGTCCTATAAGTACCCCTCAAAATTAGGGTAAACTATGAGAGAGAGCATTGGATATTTGAGCAACGAAGCCCTATCAAATTGTACACTCAATTGAGTATACTAAGAGAGAGCTATTGCACTTATCCCCTACCTACTTGCCAAGATTCATGATGAATTGCATTATGGATGCCCTAGGAGCCTAGGAGAGCCAAGAAGCGCATATTCGGGCAAACGAAGGCCCTTCATAGTGAATCAACCACCAAATCAGTCTGAGGACACCGAAGGCGACCATTGAACATCAATTTGGACAAGGAGGTCAAGCCCACTACCCTTGAAATTGAGGGTAAACCTATCAGATTGCTAACCATGGCTTTCAGCCATGGTTTACAGTGCAGACCGCTCACCAGAGCTATGGTTTGTAGTAGAGGTATCACCACCTTACCTTTTTCATTTTTGTCTAGTTAATTAGCTTAGTTTAGCTATTTCCATGGTTCAATTGTAGTTTAGCAGATTTTTGACCGGTAGAATTAGGTTAGAATAGTTTCTTTGTGTTAAGCATCAAATAGGACATTAATGGATTCTTTATGCACTTTCATGCTTTATTTCACATAATTGGTCCATGCATAGTGTAGTTGTTATCTTTCTTTATGCAATTCTATAAATCTTGATCCAATTAACATAGTTTAGAAGTGCTTTTCATGCTTTCTTGATTATACATGCTTAATGGTATCTTTATGCATTTTTCCTAAAAGGGCCTCATCATGAGAGGCTGCCTATATTTTTGACACTTTTATGTTGTTTCTTGATCGTAGGGAACAGATTCAAAGGAGATTCAACCATCAAGTTCCTTCCTCAATGCGAAGAAGAGGGCAACTCCACCCTAGAGCAGTTTGTGACTAGTTGAAAAGCAACATTAGTGCACCTACCCTATTGAGGGCTTTGGCATTGTATTAATCGTATCATCATTTGGGTGACCCTAAGAGGGGCATGATTGTAATCGATATTCTTTGCAATTATTAATACAAGAAACATTTATTTTGTTGAATCTATGCAATCTTGTCATTTTTATGCTTTGAATGAATGAATATGATATAATACAGTAGATGGGTGCATGCTTTTTGGTTAGATCAGAAGGTGATCATGGTGGAACTCCACAATTCTAGCATCTGACTATGTGTTTTTGGTTTTTGTGACTTGTAGGTATAGACCTAGCTACCAGTTATGGGCCAACAATTGAACCGTAGGTTCAACCCATGGGCCATAGTCAGAACCGTAGCCCAGACCTACGGTTTCCAATAGACACAGCAAACAGTAGAGGGATAAAGCTCATTCGGATGAGGACTTGAGGTAGGCCCTACTTCTCACTCTCTGTAATTTTTTTATCTCTGTGTTTTTCTAGAAAGTCAAATTTGGAATGCAATTAAGAAATTAAGAAAGAAAAAGAAATGAATTAGGTCTTAGTTTGCATTTATCTTTCGTGTCATTAGAAAGGCGCTGCTAGGAACAATGGATCTCTGATTTTAATCCACCCTAGAATCCAGCGTGCTTGATAGAATTTGTGTGATTGGTTTGCATGTGTGAGGCCCAATTAGTGGCCAATTATCATCGTAATGTGCATGGTCTCAAAGAGCATCTAGAATAGCTTGCATTTTCTGAATTTGAAATGTTCTTTCATTTGCATAGCATTTAGAAAATGAGCATGAATGCTATATGATGCATTTATTTTATGTACATTAAAAGGAACCACACACACCACTTGGCACTTAAATGCTAGTGAGTTGGGCTTGACATCCAACCACTAGTAGGGTTCAATGACGGTGGGCGTAACTTCCATCCATTGGCCCAAATCCCATGAACCTTTTGGATACTAGACCAATACCGGATCCGAGAACCTTTTGTACCCTAGAAAATTTGCATGTATTCTCTTCGAAGGGTATAACATTGATTGGGGAAAATGGGTGAGGATCTGGGAGGACCTGTGCTCCTTGACCATGTGTGGGCTTCATTACCACACATTATAGGTTGGATTACGTGACTTGGAGTTCATAGCCAAGTTGTCGAGCTATGAGCGTACAGGTGAAAGCCATTAAACTGAGAATAAAATCCAACAAGTTTTGCAAAACATGATAAGAGTTTCTACACTGATACAACAAATCTTGAAAACACATCAAATAGTTTAGGACTCACTTTCAAAATTTAAAATGAGATAATCATTATTGTATACCTTGTTTTCTTAATAATAAAAGATACATCTAGATGCTAGGTACACAATGGTGGATACATGGGGTGGTCAAAAAAGGTCTAAACCTAATGTCGATGACCAACCCCTAACCAATTCACAACAACACGTGTCAATTCCTCAACCACATGAGTGAATCGAATGTCGTTCGACAAGCATTAGAGGAGATAACTCGACATGAGGGGAGCCTGTAGAGCATACCCTAGATAGAGGAGCTTTAGTACACTCCTCTAGGCATAGGATAGAATAGGAAGCCTTCCAACATGAGGGTGTTCCACTCGAGAGCCATTATCGAGACCGCAATGCACGCGCATCCATGGGATCGATCAAAGAGTTTGTTGTGTAGGGGACCAGGTTGGTGCCCCTACGTACTAAGTCCATAGGAGGATCCATGGCTCCACCTTCTGAGTATAGAAGGACTAGAGATCCACCCATTCAGGGGTAGGCAGATAGGCTCGCTATCGAGCATAGGTCTAACCATACTCCCATGCGTGGTCCACCATGCAAGATCACCATTGATATATCAAAGGTGGGAGATAATGGCACACCACCGCATGAGCGATGGTGGTCTAGATAGCTAGAGGGTCTAGGTAGTGTTTTAGAGCAGCTAGGCTACAAGCCTTCCACTCCACCCACTCGTGCCCCGAGTGAGCATAGCGTGAGTGTCGTCAGGACTACTAGAGAGCATGGAGAGGCTTCTAAGCACCCTCATGTCACACACCCACTATCTACGCATGGTGGTTCATAGTATAGGACACAGCAGGATGCCAATGCCATCTTCATAGATAGAGGCAAAGGCACAACACATCAGTCCGATGGGTACAGAACCCACAAGGTCACTCGTACAGAGTAGGGATACCAGAGGCCTCCCATGATCGATCAGATCGATAGATCACATCGACTGGTATCGAAGCAGAAATGCCAACTCCTCCAAGATCAATTGGAGGATGCTCACCTAGAGAGGCAGCGCATTGAAGATGAAAATATTCAAGCATAGAGGCTCATTAGATAGAGGCTATATGAGCAGCGCATGCATGAAGAGCGTATCCTTACCCAGAAGGAGCGCATGGAGCAGGAGGATAGGTTAGCTAGGGCTGGCCTATATCCTCATGATGAGCATAGAGAGCGTGTATATAGGAAGGCTTTGTCTCAAGCCGATATGCATCAAGAGCAAAGAGATGCTCGTACTCATGCTAGTGCCAAACAGAGGGAGCGGCCACCACCACTCGATAATCAAAGGTAGAGGCAGCATGAAGAAGTAGAGGGAGATGGATACGAGCAAGAATATCCTGAGAGCTCCCGAGCTGAGGAGGAGGAAGAGCAATGCCCTCCATCTCGTACGAGGAAGATAGTACCTCCTAAGCCACCTCCACGTCAACTTAGGGAGGAGGACTTTCTATCTTCGGAGGCCTATAAGGCCTTAGCCGAGAAGATCAAAGCCATCGAGAGACAAGGCATGACTATTCAAAAGCTGACATTAAGGAAAATTCATAATGAGCCTTTGGATCCTTCGGTGCCTACTCCGGCTTACCCTGAGCATTTTGATATGCCCAGGTTGGACAAGTTTAAGGGTGATGAAGATGCACAGGAACATGTCACGAGCTTTCTGGATGCTTGTTTTTAGATAGCAAGCAATGATGCATTGTTGTTGCGTACGTTCATCATGACACTTTTTGGTCCCGCCCGGGAGTGGTTCAATCAGCT
Organism: Wollemia nobilis; assembly: GCA_028583015.1. Lineage (NCBI taxonomy): Eukaryota > Viridiplantae > Streptophyta > Pinopsida > Araucariales > Araucariaceae > Wollemia > Wollemia nobilis. The sequence goes on along the minus strand of JAQPPZ010002123.1, from coordinate 3,401,438 downwards.
AAAGAAACATAGCATAACTAGTTTTGAGCAATTAGTTGATGCCTTTCTTGAATGCTATTCCTTTGGCATCAAGAAATAGGCCAATATTTTTGATCTGGCTATGCTAGCTCAGCGCGATGATGAGCCAATAGAGCAATACAGAAAGAGATGGAGGAGACTAATGGTGAAGTTGCCATTCCCTATTCCTACCATAGAGTTAACCCGAATGTTTACAAAGAGTTGTGCCAAGCACATCTCATTACTGTTGTAGCTACAGTAGTATCCTACATTCGAAGAGGCTTTGGTGCAAGCCAAAGTGATTGAGGACATCAAGTTGCAGGAAGGCAACTTGAAGCTCAAGAACAGGAGAGAGGGACAAAAGAAGAGTGCCACAAAACAATAGGGCAAGCAGGCCCATGTGAATCAAGTGGTGCTGAATCTCCAGAGGGAGAACAAGGGGCAACAAAAATAGAATTATCAGGCCCAACCTCCCCCTGCGCAATATGACAAGCGCAACAACAATTATAAGGGCAAGAACAAAGATCAACGCCCACCTCGCCAGTTCACACCATTGACGGAATCATTGACGTCGATTTTCCATCAACTATGCGAGGCCAAGGCAATTAGATTACCCAAAGTCAAGATGATAGACCCCAATCAACCCAAACCAAAGGGGTACCAAGAAGATCTATTTTGCATTTTTCATCGAATGAAAGGCCATGACATTGAGGTGTGCTAGACTTTCAAACACATGGTGCAAAATATGATTGAAAAAGGTGAGCTTGTAGTGCCACACAACCCATAGGCACCCGATAATCAGAATATGGGGATTTACAAAAACCCCTTGCCAAATCATGAGGCACCTCACAACAACATTGGCCAAGTCAACCAGGTGCGAGTCGAACCACCTACCCAGGGGTTCGTAGGCATGGTGAACATTGTCACTAGGCATGGGAGATATGAACAATAGAATCAACCTCATGCTCCCATTCAAATACAAGCCATACCGAATCAATGACCGATGCAGAATATTCCAGGCCCACCAACAAGACCGATGGTGACCATAAGGAGCAGGTTGGTCCAAAACCTATAGATAACTCCTACGAAGTTGTCAATATATGAGCTAATACAATAGTCCCCGAGGCATAGGGAGACTCTTATGGATATTTTGAGGTCCATTGAAGTACAGTCCCAGGATGCACAGGCATTTACTAATTTTGTGGGACATGTACAACAGTGTCAGGAATCGATGATCCAATTTTATGATCATGAGATAAGGATGGTTTCTACAACTATGGCTGACCCACCATTGCACATAATCGCATGTGTTAATCACATGCCATTTAAAAGGGTCTTGATCGATATCGGCTCATCGATCAACATAATAACGACCAAGGCGCTGAGTCATTTGAAGCTACCTAAATCACACATTGTGCCCACTACATTTACATTGAGAGCATTTAACGATGCACTATGTTCGACTATTGGCACAATTATCCTACCCATGCAGGTAGGCTTGAAGACCATCTCTGTGATGTGTCATGTGATAGAAGGGGCCATGCAATACAACATATTACTCGGTAGGCCTTGGATTCATGAAATGCATTGCGTTCCCTCGATATTGCATCAGTGTGTGAAGTATATTCATGAGGGACAGGTTCACGTAGTGGCATCGAACGAAGAACCATTTAAGTTCATGAACCTAGCAGATTTGCCTAGGGGTTTCATACTCCCATCAATGCACCTGGATGTTCGATCATCATCACCGATAAAGAAACTAGGAGGTAAACCAATAGTACATGCTCAACCAATGCCATCTGTGTCACATAGATCAGAGCACACCACTACCACTTCCTTGAAACCATCGACATCAGTCATGCATCGGGATGACAGGAAGTTGAAGGTAAAAATGGGTGAGAAAGAGAAGGAGCATGAGCCCGAGCCAATCATCGAGGAGGTTCCCATTCCTATGGAAGTTGAGGAACCCCAAGACAAAGTTGAGGAGGCACCTCAACCTACCTCACCTACATCTTCAGTAGGGTCATCCACACCATGGGTGATAGTACATCTCGCCAACACTGGATTAGGTGAGTACCTTGTGTAGAATGTAACCTTCGGACCGATTCTGAAGACTACGTAAGAGATGGGCCGACCATCCACTCATCGTTACCCAGTTGGATCGGTGGTTCCATTGGGAGAGCCACCTAATTAGACTAACTTCATCTATGCGGGGCTAGACCAGCTTCCAATGTGAGAGCCCATGGATGAAGATGATGAGGAACCTTTCATGGTAAATGTTTGTTATCTATCCAATCCAGAGTATGCCATGCATATTTTTGAGCTATATCATTGGCATGGATACGACCTTGGTCTCTTTGAACAAGGATGGAGGACTCCGTTGGAACCTCGTTATCAGTTAGTCACTGATAGGTTTGGTTTAGGGTTATAGATATGGGGGTAGGACGATTTGCTCATAGCATCCCTAGATCATCTGTACCTTAGTATGGTGGATGATGTGGATTTTAATCCATATCATCTGGATCCTTCCAAATTCTAGAGGAATCACCCTATGATATCTGTCATCATCATTGAGCCACTCGAAGATCATCATGAAGGGCTCCTTGAGTAGATTGAGATAGAAATGAACCCTAGAGATCACCTGGGACACCAAACCCATGATGCAGTCGATGACACAGATGTGCAGGGGTGTAACCCCATTACTGTATGCGATCTCAAGCTAGGAGATCTTTGTAATGAAGATGGAGTGGAGTCCACCTCCGATATGAGTGGACCAGGTTATGATGCAGATGAGGAATCCTCAAATGATGATGAATCTAGGGATGAAGTTGAAGGTGCCTATGAGAGGCCCTGGCATGCACGTCATTTATTGCCTATTGAGTCGGTACAGGTTATCAAAGAGATCCTTCCCAATATTGATCATTTAAGGGAAGAAGTAGAGCTAGATTTCTTGGCGATGTCACACTTACGATATAATTATCCGGTTTATCTAGATAGTGATGACAATGATCAAGCGGTCAGATTCATGGGGCCACACTTGCTAGAGCACCCTCTAGGAGTAGGGGTGAATGAAGGATTCTATTATGATAGTGATGAAGAAGATGAGCTAGAGAGGGCCTACCTTGGTCCTCCTTATTTGTGTTACCATCATCAACCCATCGACATTGATGAGGTCTATCGATAGCTACATGTTGGTCCTCATCTGAGAGCAAGATGGTTAAACTTGGATCAAATTCATCGGTTGGTTAATCCCCTTCTACCGACCTACATGGAGCTCCATGAGCCAAATGATCCTATTTTGCATTCAGTGCATAGGGAGGATCTAGTTGTTCATAGTCCTCATAGGGAAGACCCCTTTGTGCCTGTGCCATTAGAGCCAGATCGTGGGTATGAGGACTACATAGATTTTGTAGAAGTTGGTCCGTGTGGTCTTGGAGATCAATTCCATTCCATAAACATGGTCTCCATTGATTTGACCACTCCACTCCACAATCCAGTAGATCCATCCAAACCATTGTATCTTAACAAAGATGCTATCGACTGGGATCATGTTGATTCACCCGTTGAGCCTGAGGATTTCTTCCCCAATGAAGAAATGTTGCAACCTTTCCATTTTGCACCAGGCTATGCATATGATGTTTATCATGCCAAAAATGCTTCCAACGTGGAACCGATCAACCCGGCTGATGACATCCATCTGATTCCTATGCCTCACCAGCTTGAGGAGGGATCACATATGTCGGTAGAGGAAACCTTTGAGGTGGATATCAGTAATGATCCCGCCAGTGCAAAGAAGGTTAAATTTGGAGAGAGTCTCACTCCAGATGAGCGGGCCACCCTCATCCCTCTGCTGAAAGAGAGACCAAATTTGTTTGCTTGGACGTACAAGGATATGCTAGGTCTAGACCCAAAATTGGTTACGCATAACCTTTCGCTAGATCTGACGAAGAAGCCGATCAAGCAAAAGCTTAGAAAAATGCACCCAATAGTAGCCTTAATGGTGAAATATGAGCTACAAAAGTTGTTGGATGTGGAATTTGTGATCTCCATCGATTATCCAGAATGGGTGTCCAATATGGTACCCATGGGAAAACCCGATGGAAGAATCCGTATTTGCATGGATTTTAGAGACCTAAATAAGGCAACACCCAAAGATTCATTTTCGTTGCCCAATATTGATGCTCTCGTAGATGCAACTACAGGTCATGAAATGCTCTCCTTAATGGATGGTTTTTTTGGTTACAATCAAATTTGGATTAAACCCGAAGACCAGCATAAAACCACGTTTATAACGCCATGGGGAATGTTTTGCTATAAAGTTATGCCATTTGGCCTCAAAAATATTGGTGCCACATATCAGCGGGCCATGACATACATTTTTCATGACTATATGCACAAAATTCTAGAAGATTATATCGATGACTTGTTAGCCAAGTCATTGCTATGAGAAGAGCATGCAAAGGTCTTAAGGAAAGTCTTCGATCACTTGATAGAGCACAATGTCAGGTTGAATCCTAAGAAGTGCGTATTTGGCGTAACTTCTAGAAAATTACTAGGATTCATCGTCTCTAAGAGAGGCATCGAAGTAGACCCAACGAAGGTCAAGGCCATTTTGGAAATGCATCCTCCCACCAATATTAAGGAATTAAGGATCCTTCAGGGCAAGGTAGCCTCGATAAAGTGATTTATCGCTCAACTATCAGATAAATGTCGACCCATGAATCGACTGCTACATAAGGGAGTCCCATTCAATTGGGATGAGGACTGCAAGGCAGCCTTCACTGAAATAAAGCAATACCTGGTGATGCCACCAGTGCTAGCTCCACCAAGGCCAGAGGTGCCTTTTCTACTATATATATCAGCAACTGACTTTGCACTGGGAACCATGTTAGCCCAAAAGAATATGCAAGGCAAAGAACAGGCCATATATTATATTAGTCGAACCTTGGTGAGCTATGAGCTCGGGTATGCATATGTGGAAAAATTATGTTTAGCAGTAGTGTTCACTACAAAGAAATTGTGACATTATATGTTAAGTCATACGACATATGTTATATCCAAATAAAATCCTTTGTAGTACATGATGAGTAAGACGTATCACAATACGTGTACTATGAAGTGGATCATGCTATTGATAGAATTTGATCTAGAATTCATAAGCTAGAAGTCCATTAAGGGATAGGTCATAGCAGATCAATTAGCTGAGGCACCACTATCAAATAGTAGGCCTCTAACAATTGAGCTTCCAGACGATGCAGTCTTCATCATATCTGAAGCTCCCAAACCCGAAGAACCAGAGAACAATGCTGATATGACTCTGTTCTTCGATGGTTCAAAGTGCGAACAAGGAGGTGGTGCCAGAATAGTGTTCTTCACACCGCAAGGAGCTCCAATGCCCTTGTCATTCAAGTTGGATTTTCTATGCACCAACAACAATGCTGAGTACGAAGCCCTACTACTGGGCCTCCACACAGCCATCACCATGAATATTAAGAGATTGAACATCTTTGGTGACTCCTTGCTCATAGTAAATCAAGTCAAGGGGCTTTTTCAGTGTCGATGTCCCATACTGAAAGCCTATAAAGATCTAGTTGACACATATTTGGCCAAATTTGAATGGTATGACATTGAGGCAATCCCTCGATCATCAAATAGGTTTGCAGATACCATGGATTCTTTGGGATATTTAATCCCTCAGAATCCATCTATTGATTTCACTACCATCCATGTCAAGATGCTCTCGCATCCAGCAATAGAGCGTGCAACCTATGATAATAGAGAATCGGTCAACATGATCAGTGTAGAACCAAAAGTTGAATGGTTCTGCAAAGCTGAAGACTTTCTTAAGAAGGCACCCTAGGGGTCATTAACCTCTCAGAGTCCTATGGGGAGTGGTACTACCATTCACCATAGGGTTGTTTCCGAGTCTGCATTTGCAAAGGTAAATACGTAGGGGGAGCAAGTCATCTTAGCAGTCAAAGCTGAGGCTTATCAAAATTGGATGTCACAAATTAAAGACTTCCTAAAGCTTAGTATAATCCCAGAGGGATTACCGCATGCCATGAAGCACACATTTAAATAGAAAGTGGCTAAATATGTCTTAATAGGAGACATCTTGTACCGACGAGGCTACGATGGAGTTCTCCTTCATTTCTTAGAGCCCCAAGAGGCATCATGGGTGATTTTGCAAGCCCATGATGGTACATGCGATGGCCATTTTAGTGGCATGGCCATCGTCAAGTGCATCCTTCGAATGGGCTACTATTGGCCCACTATGGAGAAGGAGTGCAATGTGTATGTCAAGAAATGCGTTAAATGCCAACATCATGCTAATCTTACGCACTTGCCATCGTAGGCCTTACAGCCCATCCAAGTGGCTTGGCCATTTGCTTAGTGGGGATTAGATCTTATAGGCAAGATCTCTCCTCCATCATCAGGCCGACATACATTCATAATCATGGCTACTAAGTATTTTACAAAGTGGGTGGAAGCAATACCCTTAACAATGACAATTGGAGCTCGTATAGCAGAGTTTATACTGGAGCATATCATAAGTCATTTTGGGATTCCATCCAAAATAATATCGGATAATGGAACGTCTTTCAAGAACAAAACTATGAGAGCTTTGACATCTAAATATAGAATCAAACATAGTTTTGTGACTCCATACTATCCACAAGAAAACGGGTAGGCTGAGGCTTCAAATAAGATAGTGGTGGCCATCTTGAAAAATATGGTACAAGAAAACCACAAAGACTGGCATATCCAGCTGCCCCTTGCATTATGGGCTTACAGGACTAGTATTCAGATGCCCACTAGGGCAACACCATTCTCACTAGTATATGGCATTGAGGCCATTATGCCCTTGGAATTAGAAATTCCAATGCTGCATGTCACATTGAAAGAGTTCATCGATGATGACACTACATGACAAGCTCGACTGGATCAACTGACGCTACTTGATGAACATCACGTGAATGCCCTAGAGCATCTTCACATTTATCAGGAGTGACTAAAATGAGCTTACAATATCAAAGTCCACTAGAGAGACTTTGAATTTGGGGATCTTGTCTTGAAAGAGAACCAATAGAACTCTAATTTATCGCTAGATATGCAAGACAAATTCATGGCTAATTGGCTAGGACCCTACATCATATCTAAAAATATTGGTCCAGGTACCTATCACCTAACATCGCTAGGGGGTGTTGAAGAGCCTGAACCTCTCAACATCATCCATATTAAGGTATTTTATGCTTGAAGAGCATAGTAAAAGGCTTCGAGGGTTGCTTGTAACTGCTCGATCATCCTAAAAAGCTCCAAACACTACCATAAGTAGTTTGGTCAATCAAAAAGCCCCAAAGGCATCTGTAAGCCCTTTGGTCAAACTCAAAAAGCTTTGAGGGTTTGTTTAAAATCACTCGGTCATCCCAAAAGGCTCCAAGGGTTCCTAAAACTTCTTGGTCATGTCAGTTAAAGGCCTCGAGGGTTTGCTTATAATCGCTCGGTCATCCTAAAAGGCTCCAAGCTTATCTGTGAGTAGTTTGGTCAATCAAAAGGCACCAAGAGTTTCTGAAAAATTGCTTGGTCAACCCAAAAGCTCCAAGGATTCTAAAAGATCATTGGTCATCCCAAAATGTCCCAAAGGTTCTCATAATCCCTTTGGTCAAATCTAAAAGCTTCGAGGGTTTGCTTAAATTGGTCATCCTAAAATTTTAAAAGCTCCAAGGATTTTTAAAAATTTCTTGGTCAATCTAAAGGCTCCAGAGGCATGTACTCACCGTTTGGTCAGATATGAGGCTCAAAACTCATAAAAATAATAAAATCAATAAAATCAAAATAAAATGGATAAAGCATAAAATCCAAAAACATTTGCATTTTGCATTTGAATTTTACATTCTCATTTTGCATTCACACATGCATTCATTGCATTACTGCATTGCATATAGGCATTCATCATCCATTGCATTCCGTAGTAGGAGGGATTATGTTTTTCAGTCTTACAAATGACACCACGTTTGTGTTTAAATCATGCATCTCTGCATTTATCATGATCCATCATTCATGTGAGTAATTGTGTTTTTCAACACAACCTATAATGTTGCTATGGAGATATACTAGGGTTTTTTGGTCACTCAACCATACCTAGTGGTCTTATCAAGAGTTGGTAGAAAGCTTGCTTTGCTTTTGTAGCTAAGGTTCAGTTAGTATAGCCCTTAGCATATCAGAAGCCTATCACTAATCAACAAATTAAACAATCCTAACAAGGACTAGGGGAAGATGAAATCCGTGAAGCAGGACCGGGTATCCTGAAGTGAAAAGAGTTATTCTTGCTTATCCCTCTGTGCAGATGGTATGGGAAATGTTGGTAGTTGGCAAAAGGATAGGTTAGTTCCTTATTTAGAATCCCTTGCTTACGATAAAATGAGCAATATCCTAAAGTGATATCCCACATCAATCCTCATGATTGATACCCTAGATCGATATCATAGATCGACTTCCCAGATTGATATCCCATATTGATATCATAAGATCGATATTCTCAATCGATATACCAAAAATAGTTTTCCCAAGTAAATCCCCCAAAGGAAATTTTTTGAATAAAATTATCAAATGTAAATGCTAAAAAGTGAAGATCGAATGAAGATCAGAAAACAGGCTTAAATCAAATTTCAAAGTGAAGATCATAAATCAAAGTTCGAGTGGAGATCAAATGAAGATCCAAAATCTAGTTCGAAGAGAGATCAAATGAAGATCCAAAGACAATTTAAAGGGAAGATGGAATCGACTCCCTTGCTTCACTACATATGAGCAAGTATCCCAAAAATTGAAGGATAGAAAGGAATGAGCCTGAATCCCTGGAATTTTTGGCACTACTGTACCTTACGCATGATGATATGTCTAATACACTTGCATCTCACTTGTGGGCAGACCAATGTTTGAATGTGGAAGAGCTAGCTTCAGGTGTCCTGCATTGCCTAGTGGCTTAGTCCAACTAAAATTTAAACTTGGGATTGGATAAGACATTTGTGGAACCCCTATCTTAGCAATGGGCTGAAAGAATCCCGCATGACATCGAGGAACGCTCGTGTCTTATCTTAAAATAATCATGTGCACACACATGGATAATGAAAAATTAGGGCCTATCCTAGCAAAATTATTTTATCTCAAAAGTATAGTGTGGTTAGTAGGCAACTTTTGATAAGTCTATTAGGGTGTTTGAGTCTCATGGAAAACCTCAAAAATTTCTCTCATAGCAAAAAAATATCAAATATCTCAAACCATATAAAATCATCAAATTGCAAAGTATCGAGTCCATGATACATCATCATATAGAGCACAATCAAAATATAGGATAGATACCGGATGGATATTAGAAATAATATTTAGAACACTCGTCTCTTATCTTAAAATAATCATGTGCACACATAGGGATAATGAACAGTTAGGGCCTATCCTAGCAAAAGCATTTTATCTTAGAAGTCTAGTGTGGTTAGTAGGCAACTTTTGATAAGTCTATTAGAGTGTTTGAGTCTAATGGAAAACCTCAAAAATTTCTCTCATAGCAACAAAATATCAAATATCTCAAACCATATAAAATCATCAAACTGCAAAGTATCGATTCCATGATACATTATCATATAGAGCAAAATCAAAATATAGGATAGATACTAGATGGATATTAGAAATAATATTTAGATGGCCACTGACTATATCATGCATATCTTTCAAATTTTGCAAAAGAAAATAGAATGACACATTATATAATTCGCATCAAACAATTGCATCCATTGCATTTCATATATGGATGATTAATTTATTAAATTCTTATCTTAAGGATTTTCAATTATATTCATGATTTTTATACATTCCATGGTGTCATCTATTAGATTGATAAACATATTTGCATTCATTCCTTCTCATTTACATTAGATTACCATCATGTAAATAAAATCATTACATATATTAATGCATACAATAAAGCAATATCAAATATGCATTAAGAGAAAACATTGCATCCATATGCATCCATCATACATCGTACATCTAAGCATCTAGATCACTGCATATCATCATCATAAATCAAATAGCTATCTAGTGCATGTCATCCATACATCACATCATATAGCATCAAATTAACATAAGCATTGCATCCATGTGCATCAAATAAACAAAAAATTAAACATATAAATCAAATACACATAATGAGCCAAAATTATCATGATCATCTATATATATATATATATGTGTGTGTGTGTGTGTGTGTGTGTGTGTGTGTGTGTGTGTGTGTGTGTGTGTGTGTGGCTCAAAGTACATCAAATAAGTACAAAATACCCGCAGGCTACAATCATGTAGGTACTCGACCTTACACCAAAAATTATACATGTGCAAAAATTAGTTGTGATCTGCATAGAGCCCTAGCTTTGGTCCACTCCCCTTGAGTTGGAGCTCTCACCACCTCCCTCAACCCTATGAAATGGAGCCTACTCTGTAGTCAGATTTGGCCCCTATTGTACACCTAATGAGGTCCTTGTGTACCACCTAGTTTGAGGAAGCCTAGCACACGAGAGACTAGTATGTCCAAGTGGGTAGTCCTATGGCTAGAGGTCCCACCTATCTCCTTGTGGATCCTTTGCGAGCTACCACCATGTGTGCTAGAGGACCTATGCGTCCTCTCTATCCTATGGGTCTGCTGGCTAGAGCTAGTTGTGGACTACCTCATAGTCTTGGACCTACTATGCTAAGACCCTATAGCATGAGAATCCTCCAGGATCGTGCTTCCAATCAACCTGATATAGCTCTCCATCTGGTCTATACGAGCTTCCTTGCTAGTATGTCTATCATTACCCTCTTCCACGAGGGCTTGTAAGGGTCAGATATTTGACATGGTATCACGGCCACCAGGTAGCACTAGCATTGGTGTTGCAGGTGGTGCCATGACAACATGGGAAGATGAAGGATCTCCCCTTTGATCCTGGGCCAAGTCCCTATCTGCTATAGCTATCCCCAATCGTGCCTATGCCAAATCATGCACACTAGTGAGCTCTTGGATCCTCCCTTATGCTATCTTAGCTCGTGCAATTAGGCTAGTGATATCCTCCTCTTTTTGAGTCAGCATGTAGTCTCTATCAGTTAGTCAGGCTTATAGAGTAGCAATACTGGTGTCTCACTCCACTTGCTACATGATGTATCTATTGATCTGACTCTACAACTTAGCAACCTAAGCTAGAAGTAGCCCCTCTACACTGTCAGGAGGGACCTCACCCTCCTTTGGAGCTTCATCACATAGATAGACCTCATGAGCCTCCTAGGTGGTGGCCTTTATGCCCCATCCACCCTTCGTCCGCTGGTGTGCCCTGCACCCAATACGATCCACCTCTACCTTTACCTGATTTAGCACTCTCCCTAAAGGTCCCGATCCATGCTACCAGAGCATGTACCACCATTTGTCATATTTCAAGGTAGTATCAACCATGTCAACCCCAGTATCCCAAAAGTCATCTCGCTTGTCCCCTAGAGTTGAAGACTTGTCATCTCATAGATCCTACTCTAATGCCAAGCATTAATATAGAAATGGGATATTTGGGATGTCCTGCACTAGGCCGAATTGACACAAAATGTGAGAGTAGAATTGATACTCTCTAATATCAATCTTTCGATCGAGTGGCCATCTGTCTCTATGAGACTATCGAAGCCACTTGCCTACCTCAACCCATGTTGGGAAATCCATGTACGACCGCCACTCAATGTCGTCTACACTGAGTGATACAAACTGAGTAATGTAATGTTGGATGTCACCAACATGGGTCCTGCTCCTAAACCCCTCCTCCTTGTAAGGTCAGTAGGTGATATAACACTGGTGATCATCATCAATCTCCATGATGTGCAGTGGTAGCTCTCTAGGATGCTTTATCTTGATGTGCTGCTAGCCCCAAATCTGAAGAAGTAGGTTGCAGTTGATGCCTCGATAGCTTCGATCAGTGATCTGGTATAACTCTTTGTATAACTAGCATAGAAGGGTTCTCCTCCAGGCCAGTCACAATAGTTGATCCGTTGAGATCTAAACCACTCTATGAACAGTGGCTAGGAGGTTCCAAGGAATCCTCACGCTCGATGAGTCTGGAAGAATAAATTGCACCACCAGGTGCATAAATACGGCCTCACATATAGATAAGATCTCCTTTCCCTACCAGTATTTGATGTGGACTCTGCCATGATCGATACTACGTTGAGCCTCCTAGCTTCGATCGCCAAAAATAACATAAAAAATAGGCCCTTTGGCCCTAGAAGTAGAAGAAGCAATGGCATCACCATCAATGGGTATCTTGAAGATCCTATAGACGTCTTCCAAGGTCATAGTCATTTCACCTATATGCAGGTGAAATATGTAGGTCCACGCATTCTAGCATTGGGTCAATGTAGTCAAGTAGGCTTGATCCACCCTAATCATGGGTAGATCCAGGTCATAGCCAAATTCAATGTCTCTGAACCATCTCCGCTCCATCGGAGTGTGATCATGAATATTCTTAAGGATGTTAGGATTGTGAGCTCTAGAGGTCAACCTCTGAAATAAAAAGCATAATATGAGAGAAAATCTAACTAAAAATGAGCAAAAACATTTAAAAATGAGCTAAAAATAATCAAAAACATCTAAAAACTAATAAAAATACAAAACATGTCATCATGTAGTCACAAAATTAAAAATATCACTTAGACAAGTCAAAAATGCATTAAATGACATTATTTGCCTATTAAAACTTGAAAAAAATAAAAATTTGATAAAATTTTCCTAAAATTTACGAACTGCGGGTCAACCCTGTGGTCTGCATGCAGTCAAAAATTTACTGTTGGGATTTTAAATGCGGACTACAACTGGCAGTTGCGGTCCCCAATTGATAAATTGGGAACCGCAACTGGTACCTGTGGTCTCTAACTGAGATCCCTCCCGGGTCATGTACGTGGCTAAAAAAATAAAAAAATAAAAAATTAAAGCCTAAACTAACCTAATCTAGCATGGGGTTCATTACCAGTAGTTTAATTAGGTTCAATTGGCCCATTTCTTAATGAGGTTAATTTTACTGGTAATGGATGCAAGGTCTTAGTTTTGGATTACCTTCCCCTCGCCTCTACCTCGGCTAGAAGAAGCTTGCCCACGCTCTGCCATTGTGCAATGTGTAGGGTGTAGGTGTAGAGTTTGATAGGGTAAGGTTAGTTTGTATCTGTCACTGTTAGAGCTCTCCAATTGCCAAGTTGTTGTTAAGGAATAATGAAAGAAATATGAAAATTGAGCTTTCTATAACCTTTTCTTATTCCTTGCGGACCGCAGGCCCTAGCCACGGTTCCTAAAATTACAATTGGAAACCACATACCCTAGTCGTGGTTTGCAACTGGTAAAAAATCTAGTCAAATCCCACCATGGGAAGGTCTAAAAAGGTAAATTAGTGACTCCCATTGGATAAAATTTTCAAAAAGAGCAATCAATGTTACAAATTTGGTGATGTTCAAAGCACTAGGATCAATTTAAAATAGCAAAATTAACAACAAAAAAATCAAATAATTACATTCACCAAATGTGTCTCGTATTCAGTAATTTACCCTATACACTTGGTGGTTGCAATGACTTGCGCTCCATGCAATCCGACAAGATGAGTAAATTACCAAAAGGACATTTGGGGTAAAATTGTCATCGTTGATTTGACATGCTTCTTTTCAATCCCTAAGAAGGCATTTGAGGCTAGACTGCTCCACAGGAACGAGGCATTTCATGTCATGTCTTCTATGACATATTTCAACAAATCATAAATAATTTGATTCAACACAAAACTTATTGGATTTGTATCATTTTGATTCTCTAAGATGACTATTGTACCCCGACTGCTCCATGGGATAGGAATGTACAATCATTATTAATAGTTGGAATCAAAAGATTAACTAGGCCTAGCCAAGGCATTAATATGCTCAAATCTAAATTTATTCAGATCATCCATGGTGGTCAAGCGACATCATCATATTAATCATTGTCATTACCCTCATCGAATTGTCTCTTGAGGGGGTAGTCATAATATCAAATCATAATCAAAATCAATAGAAGATCCTAGAGATTGTAGATCCCTTGATCTTGTCAAAATTGCATTTGTCCTTGTGAATCATTGTCAATAGCTATCATAAGCTTACCCCTTTGCTTAGGATAAATAGCAAATATGACTTTGCTTGTTGTTCTCCACATTTCAGATCTATGGGTTAGAAGATACCTATGGAATGCACAACTGCACTGAATGAGATGATAAGGGCACAAGCTTTTCAAATGTAAGCCTTTCACCCAGTTGGAAGCAATGATTCCAAGATGCGCATCCTTTTGCAAGACATGGGGCATCTAATGTTGATCTCATTAATGATCATCATAGAACCTTTGACATCATTTTAGAAGGTCTATTTTTTCTCAGCGTTGTTCTATCTCACAATGCATCTCAAAAGGGGTATTTGTAGACACCTAAAACATGTCATGTCGAGGGTGACTACTCATATAGATATGCTACAAGACCATATGGATGATATTGGATAGACTCCAAGATAGAGCAGTGATTCTAACCACTTAATTTGGGATCCTTGGCCTAATCAGTCTGAATTGTAGCCTAGACCTATGGTTTATAGGCTAAAATATGGCTAAGACCTATGGTTTATAGTCTAGACCATAGTTATAACCTACAGTCTTAACTAAAGTTTAGTTGGACTTCAATCCAATCCAAATCAATTTGAACGACCATTTTATCTAGAAGATGGTGGTTAGAGGATGGAAGGTTCCATTCCAACTATCCTAACCACCCGTTCTTGATCTTGGCTTCTCCATGAAGCCACCCCTATCCCTTGGGTAGTCCTATAAGTACCCCTTAGAATTAGGGTAAACTATCAGATAGAGCATTGGATATTTGAGAAGTGAAGCCCTATCAAATTGTACACTCAATCGAGTATACTAAGAGAGAGCTATTGCACTTATCCCCTACCTACTTGCCAAGATTCATGATGAATTGCATTATGGATGCCCTAGGAGCCTAGGAGATCCAAGAAGCACATATTCAGGCAAACAAAGGCCCTTCACAGTGAATCAACTACCAAATAGGTCTAAGGACACCGAAGGCGACCATTGAACATCAATTTGGACAAGGAATTCAGGCCCACTACCCTTGAAATTGAGGGAAAATCTATCATATTGCTAACCGTAGCTTTCAGCTATGGTTTATAGTGCAGACTGCTCATTAGAGCTGCGATTTGCAGTAGAGGTATCATCGCCTTACCTTTTTCATTTTTGTCTGGATTGTTAGATTAGTTTAGCTATTTCCATGGTTCAATTGTAGTTTAGCAGATTTCTAACTGGTAGAATTAGGTTAGAATAGTTTCTTTGTGTTAAGCATCAAATAGGACATTAATAGATTCTTTATGCACTTTCATGCTTTATTTCACATAATTGGTCCATGCATAATGTAGCTATTATCTTTCTTTATGAAATTCCATAAATCTTGATGCAATTAACATAGTTTAGAAGTTTTTTTCATGCTTTCTTGATTATACATACTTAATGGTATTTTTATGCATTTTTCCTAAAATGGCCTCATCATGAGAGGTTGCCTATCTTTTTAACACTTTTATGTTGTTTCTTGATCGCATGGAACATATTCGAAGGAAATTCAACCATCAAGTTCCTTCCTCAACACAAATAAGAGGGCAAATCCACCCTAGAGAAATTTGTGACTAGTTTAAAATCAACATTAGTGTGCCTACCCTATTGAGTGCTTTGGCATTGTATTAATTGTATCATCGTTTGGGTGACCCTAAGAGGGGCATTATTGTAATCGGGATTATTTGCAATTATTAATACAAGAAACACTTCTTTTTTGAATCTATGCAATCTTGTCATTTTTATGCTTTGAATGATTGAATATGATATAATACAGTAGATGGGTGCATGCTTTTTGGTTATATCAGAAGGCGATCACGGTGGAACTCCACAATTCAACCATCAATTTCCTCCTCTATAGGTTGATGAGTGACACAAGGTGATAAATTTTCTAACATCGCTTGAAATGCTTTCACAAGATCTTTCATGAAATGATTATTGCTCTCTGCTAAAATATGTTTGACCATAATCATATTCATTTATGCTTCAAAATTCTCCTCACGATGGGTATCCCACTTAAGATCCATTGCAAAAGGTATGGCAACAAAATATTACCTTGAAAACTTGGAAAATGTGGAAGAAAAATAAAGGTGTCAGAATTCATCGATAATGCACCTTTTTTTTAATCACAATTGCTTAATTGGTTAAATAAAATTCATAAATTAAGTCCCCTTTTAAAATAAAGCACCTTTAAAAATAATAAATCACCCATTTTTTCTATAAATAATCTCTACTTTAAAAAAATAAAAAATAAACTTTGCTTCTTTTTTTTTTTTTGCTTGACGAATTTTCACATAACAAAAAAATAGCATTGTTAGCCCAAGTTCAAATAGTCATAACTTCTTCAATATTTCTTAGAATATGGTATATGAATACTCTTTTTATAATATTGAAATTATGTATGTGATGGTGGAAGAATATTGTGAATTTCACTACTAGAAATAAAGATATAGGTCATGCAAACAAAGTGATATTTTTGAGAAAAAATGAATAGAGATCTAGAAAGAGCAATATGCAAAAACCCTTAATGAGGATAGATATTTGGCAACCTGATATGAGGGATATAGGTGAATATTATACCATAATATTTTAGAAGACCAAATTCAAGTCTACAATCTCTTAGCTTTTTTATAAAAAAGAAAATAGAGATCTAGCAAGGATAATATGTGAAAACCCTTAAGGAGGCTAGATCTTTGGAAACCTAAGATGAGGGATATGGGTGAATATTGTGCCACAATATTTTATAAGACAAAATACAAGACCACAATCACTTATCTTTCTAATATAAAGAAAATAGATATTTAGCAAGGATAATATGTGAAAACCCTTAAGAAGGCTAGATCTTTGGTAACCCGAGATGAGGGATCTGGATGAAGATTATGCCATAATATTTTAGAAGACCATATTTAAGGCCATGATTAATTGGATCTGATATCAATTGATATGAGCAATAATTTACATGAAAATTCACATTGAGAGAGAGAGAGAGAGATTTTTCTAAATAAAAATTCACATGCAATGTTATTCATGTCCAGTCTTATAAAAGAGTATAATGATATATTTTTGTAGAAGATATGATTTTTATTTTATAATATACTAATTTAGAATAACTAATTTAATATTCTATTCCTAGAATAACTAATTTAATATTCTATTATAATAACTAATTAAATATTATCTCACATGAAGATAATATTAAATATTATCTTGCATGAAGATAGATATTGAGTCTTATCAATTTCTAATGGCTTGCTCCTTAATCATGAATTTTATTTTATTTTATATCTATTGAATGATACTTATTATCTCATCACCAATACATTTAATTTCAACTTCATTATTTTATGTACCCTATAGTTTACACCTATCTTAGATTGAGCTACATCTATTTTAGTTTGAAAGCTTACAATAAATTTCTAAGCTTTCTTGTGGGATGAAGGAATCGAATCAACAAGTCAGGAAGTTGAATAACAAACAATATGAGATCAAGAACAATTAGACCACATAATTTTATGATACTTGCAAAATATAACAATCAAGAGTGACAAAACATGAACATTATTAGCATCTTGTTAAAAATTAAGGTTCTATTGGGGGACATTTTACTAAAATATCATAAGGAACTTTGGAGATATTTGGGAAAATGACACCGTAGTGATCCAAATTTTCTTTCATATATTAAAAATGGGTTTCTTAATTTGTATTTGTTATATTTAATCCTAATTACATCTAAAATTTTAAGTTTTATTATTTATCTAGAATTTAGTTTAACATTTATCATTTGATAATGTCATTATGTTATTTTAGTCAAAAATAATCTGGTTAAAGAGATTTGTTTTGTCCACCTCTATTCTATAACCTTTCTATGTGAGTTATATGTCTTAAAATGGAGGTTTTATGATTCTTTGATTTGGCCTCTAATTAGATAGTTGAGAGTCTTGACCTTTAGTTATACTTTTGCTAGTTCAACTACACTTTGTTAGCACTACCTATCATCTATATTTTTTAAAGATATGAGAGTGAAGACATAGTTACAAAAATATTAATGATAGCCCTTATCCTTTACTTTAAGAATTGCATAGTTCATCTATATAAAATATTGCATATGAAAGTGCATTTAGACCTATATTAACAACTTCATTGATTAGTCATTTTGTAGTTTTGATCAAGTAATCTAAATATTGCATGTAGCAATTGTCTTTATAAAAAATTATTCTATAAAGTATTTAGTCTTGTTAATAATTATATTTAGGAGTTAATTACATTAATTTATCAATATTTCCCTTCTTATGTCTTTGTTTGTAGTTTCATCAAGTACTCATGCTATCATAGCATTATTGACCATCATGCTCTTGACAAGAGGTTACAAGCAATCTCAATCAAAATATCATAGGTAGAATAGGGTTCCAATCACTATATTTCTATGGTAATCCTATTTGCTTTGTTAATTTCATCATGTTTATCAAATATCTTAAATGCATTAGGGATATGACTAAGTCAAGCTCATCATCCATCATTAACTATTTATGTTCTTTGTATACAAGTTCATAAACTAAAATAAAAATAGAGGGTTATATCAAATGTTTACAATTTATGCAAACTTTAAGTATCTCTTTCAAACATCAATGATGAAGTATGCTATCTTCAATCTATTCTTTTATGTAGTAGAACCTATAGATTTTGTATTTCATCTTTCAAATCTTATTGTGTTAGATTGATTTTATCCTAGATATCAAAGAAGGTGAATAGCACATCCTTGTTGCATTTTTATCTTCTTGTATTTATATAAAATTAAAATATTATGTTCTTTTTTATCCCCTTGGTTGCACTTAAAACAAAAGGCATTCATCTCATTTTTCTACCATTCTATCTTTGTATCTGCTTGTTGGAAAGTCAAAGTCATGCCAACATATCCCTATAAAATTTAATTGTATTTTAGCCTTTGTATTATTAGTCAATTACATCTTAGGTAGTATCACTACTCCTTGGCTATGCTTATACAAAAATATTACCCTTTGATTATGCTTTTGATAAGCTAGAAATAGGGTATATTTGGCCATAGGTCATGATAAGATTACATTCATGTTGTCTATATTGCATAATAAAAAAAAGAGTGCTTTTTTTCAGGTCCATTCAAAAAATGTCATAAAGTTTATTATCTTTAATCTATTATGCATTAGGTTAGATAATGTATTTCAAGAAATCATAAATGCATTTATGTTTCATTTTTACCTTCCAATTATTTTTTTTTAGAAAAGAGACAAGAATGAAATATTTGCATCTTATTTGCTTTTATATTTTATTATTTATTTATATTATTTATGATGTTAATTTCAGATTTATAATCATATTCTTAGCTTAGATTAAACACCTAAATTTCTGATAATGTGTTCATAGCTTAAGCATAAGGTAAATGCACCCAGTTAACTTGATCCTTTAGTCCCATCCTTAGCCTTACCCTCTTTGAGGAGTTATCCCATGTGTCTAAGAGTAGCTTCTATTATCCCATCCCTATGTGGAATTTATCATAATTTTTTTTAAAATATGATAATATCTTGATGATCTAAATAATAATTTGTAGAGGGTTGACTCTTTTCTAAAATGTTAAATGCAAGATTATGGTCAAGTTTGGAAATATCTATTAATAATAAATAATAACTATCAAGGATTGGAAATGGAAAGGAACCCAATATAGTAAGATCCAATATCATTCCTAAAATTATTTATGATATTACCATATTTTTAGTTAGAGCAATAGTTATAATCCCATGATAAGAAAAAAAGAGTTTATTAGTGAAATTTATACCCATACCTTCATTGAGGTTTACTTAAAATATTTTGAGTTTAACTTAGTGATAAATATAATAGTATTATGACATGATCATATGATATATTGAGCAAATACCATGAAGGAGTATCTAGAGAACATTGTGACAATGATTTGTCATCTAAGAAAATGTTGAATTTCAAATTTTTGTTATATTTTAAAAATATTCTTATAATTTTGCTCATAACTATGAGATCTTCCAAGGTGTAGTGAATCCTGTTTTAAGTAATGAGATGGCCTTATACCTAATTCTACTAATTTAGGCATTTTATAAATAGGCCTCCCATAACAATTTTAAGATACGTTAAATAAATACTATTAATGAGACATAATATTTGATAGGTAAGTAGAAATTGTGTTAATAAAGGACTGTACTACACCTATAATTATAAATTTATTCTATGGGAAACATGATTGTATTTGACTATTAAAAATTTATCACTTGCAATTAATATAGTATTTTGTAATAAAATGATTATGGGATAGTTTAAAAATATTGATTCTATACTATAAGAATTTCTTTTATCAACCTCAATATAATTGGATTTTCAAAACATGTATATATTTTTTGGAAATAATATTGATCAATATATACAATGCTAACATAATAAAATATGATGAGAGAATCCACACGGTGATGCAAATTAATGGTATTGATCCTTTAGGTCTATTTCCTCTGTTCTATCTCCTTTTGTATTTTTTATTTTTTTTTGCCAAAGGGTCTGTTTGCCATGTTTCATTTGGATATCTTCCTAGTCTAGTTTATCTTGATCCTATTTGGTGAATCTCTCCCTGTGATGGAGAATTTTTTTCTTTTATATTTTCCATTTTTGTTTTCTCACTATGTAAAAGTTTTATGGTCCCTTTCAAAACCCCTTCCACCAATCTATCAAAAAAAAAATGAGAGAATCCTCACCCTACCATAGAATTATAAATTATAAACATAATATTTGCAACTAAACTAAGATGATAGAATTTCAAATTGTATATGGATTGTAAATTCATCTTGATTATAAAAATAATCTTTGCAACTAAAATGAATAATAAAGAATCAATGAGAGCAAATTCATAAAATTATGTGATTGGAAGAGAATTGGTTAAAAGCATATTTTAATAAATGAAAGGAAAAGGGACCCCCAAAATACTTTCCATGACAATTACATTGGGATAAAATATTTACAAATAGAAGATCTAAAATTTCTTATATTATATACAATAAAAGAAACATTTAAGGAAGCTAAAAATTATATGTATTGGACTATATATGATTATGATGGTCTTGTCATACCTTATTTTCTAACCTGTTAGGGCTATGGATGTACGTCCTACAATATTGGATTAAGATGCTCCTTAGACTATAATTATAGTTGATATGTATATATGTATTTTAATAGTATAGACATTAGATAAATATTATGCTATGTGATCCTTACCTAGCATATTGTGGATAATGACTTTATATAGATTATAATACAAATATTTAATTAAATTATGTATAATTTATTCTTTGAAAAAGTATAAGGGATAATGTTTATTCATATTATGTCAAGCATTCTACTTAATTAGAGGATTTATGTTAAAAAGGAATCACTAATATTAATCTTATATTTGGTGGAAAGCCTCAACCTCCCTTACATGGGATAAAGGTGGACTAACCTAGTTAGTGCTTGGATAACATACTATTAAAAAAATTGGCTAGAGGACATTTGTTATGAATAATACATCATGTTATTCATATTATGGTTATGAAGGTTATGAGAAGTTGTAAATTAGTTGTAACTCCTAAAATTATTGAATACAAATGTATATACTTCTATCACATCAATGCAAATTTTGATCACAATTATTAAATCTATTTTATATTTCTTAATTTTGGTATTAGATTAGGCTAATATCATAATGAATTTTTGACTTGTAAGCGTGTTCCAATTTCAAAGGAGTAGAAGACACCTCTTGGAGTTTGTGAAAGCATGTTGCCACTAGAAAATCTAGAAATGAGCAAATTCAAGTTTGAGTGAGGAGAAGACTATACTAATTGGAGAAGAAGAAGATTTTCTCTTGGTTATTCTTAATTATGTTTGTAGGTGTGGAAAATATTTATTTAATATTAAAATATTTGCACATCCATTCAATATGTATCCAATTCATGCTATAAAATTTATCATAAAATTGATTGCTAACATAAGAAACAATACATTGTCATCTAGTGTAATAAACTTATTATCGAAAAAATAACGAGTCATCTATGGCATTGCATTAGAGTTTTAATGTGTTTATAATCATCCTCCTTGTATCTTGCGATCCTAGTTCATACTAGAGATGCATAGTAGTAGAGAAAGATAAAAATTATGTGAATATACCATCTGATCATGACATCTAGAAAATACTATCATCTAGAATTATCATCTAGAAGAGTTATCTAAAACTATCATCTAGAGATGTCATTTGGAGAAGAGTTATTGTCTCAAGCTACCATGTGAAGAAGAGCTACCATCTAGAGCTATCATCTAGAGAATATTTATCATATGAATGCACCATCTAGAGAAGACTTATCATATAGATCTACCATCTACGGAAGATTTGTTGTGTGGAGATATCATCTAGAGCTATTATCTAGAGAAGAGCTACCATTTAGAGAAGGGTTATCCTCTAAATATATTATTTTTTGAACAAATGGATAATTTGAAGATATTGGTGTTGTCATATAACTTACTATTTAAAAGAGCTACCGGAAGTTACTATCTAAATAAGGGATGTATAAGTGAATTTTAACATTATTGTCTAAAAAAAGGTTGTCTAAAGAGAATTTTAACCTTATCTGCCATTGACTAGGCTATCTAGCAACAAGGTCATCTATTGTGAAATTGTCATCTAATAAATGCATAGGTCATATGAAAGTTATATTCCAATAAAGTGTTGTAGGCTAAAGGCTTGTGCTACATAGTTTAAAAAAACAACTATTACATATAGTTTAATTCAAAGAAAAATGATGTGCATGATTTGTTGCATGCAAAGAACACATCATCCAAAAATAAGGAGGCACCAATATATTTAAATAAATAAACAATAAAAATGAAATCTCATATGCCAAATGGGAAAGCTATTTGAAGTCTTTGTGTAGGCAACAAGATGGTTATTTGGTATTTTTTAACACCCTAGAAAATTGATGAAATATCCTAGAAGATTCAAGTTGGAGGAAAAATAATTCAAAACCCCACACCTAATTTTTTTTTGCAATACCTTGTTGTGTACTCACAATTTTGAGGTATTAATTTTTACTAATTACAGGCATAAATATACTCAAAAATTTATTTTTGATCCCATTCCAATGGGAAGAGTTTATTTTTGTATTTTTATAAATATTTAACATGGATATTAATGCCCCAAATATGTTGTCTAACTTATAGCTACTAAAAGGTGAAAACTATTTTTTCTGGAAGATGAAGTTGACGATTTACCTAGAGTTCATGGGAAGTGGTTTCTAGTATTATGCTAAGATATGCCATTGAACCAAAAGAATAAAGAAAGTTTGATAAATCTTATCATAAAGCCATATTGATTGTATTTTTTAGTGTGACTAATGAGATCTAGATGAGTTTACTCATGATTTTCTAACCATGAAGTATGCATGGGATAAACTTAGTACAATATTCAAGTCTAAGAACTAAAACTAAATTCTATACCTATAGAGCCAATTGCATTACTTGAATATGAAGAACAATGAGAAACTAGAAGCCTTTTACAAAATTTTGTTGAGTTAATATCCTTGGTACAATATTAGAAAAAACTATCAATGATAATGTGATTGTTCTGATATTGTTACACTCACTACCACTATAGTTTAGCATTTTGGCAACAACTCTAAATGTAACAAATTAGATTCCCATGATTGATGCTCTTGTGAATTTACTTTAATAAGAGGAAGCATTTTGAGAGAAAAAAACTAAATATTAACATAATTTACTTATGCATGAAAAATACAAGAAGCCAATGAATTTGAAAAAAGGTGGTAGACCCACAACAAGTGCCGGAACTAGCAAAAAATTAAAGGAAAAATAGTAACAATATCAAGAAAAAAGAAATATCACATGTTTGATCTATGGGAAACCAAAATGTCCTTCAGGAGTGCTATTCCAAAACATTCTCATAAGGATCATCGAAGAATCAATTAAAAAATTCATTAGGAGGCAAATTGAAGAGTTCTTATTAACATAGGAAGAATGCACCTATATTCCAACATGGCAATGTAGCTCAAGATGTTGATTCTAATGCAATAGGACAAGACTATGTTATTGGAAATATGTTGAATATTTTCCATGTTATTCTAGTGGGGTTAACTCTAAAAGGTACTGGACACTATTTTTGTATCCTCATCAAGGTTCAAGGTCGAGTCGATCCCCTAGCAGGGTTTCAGGGGTGACAACCCCCGAAAAGCAAGGGTCCGAGGGTGGAAACCCCCAACACAAATTTAGGGTTTCTTAAGCTATTTTTATACCCATATGGGCTATTTAGGGTTAAATATTTTAACCCATGGTTTTTTAACCATGGTATTATAAAATTCATTCTTGTGTTGTTATTTAATTGCACTTGCATTAGGGTTTGAAGTGAGATGAGAGATGAACATTATTGTATTGGAGATGGTTAATTTTATACAATAAGGAGATATTACTATGTTGGGTTTTTTCCCATAAGGTTTTTCTAGGTGAAATACTATGTTATGTGTGTATCTATTTTTTTTAACATGGTGAAATTGATAGCCATCACAAATTCGAGCAGGTTGTCCGAATTTTTATGGTTGCCATAGTATTCTGCACTGTCTACCCTAGAAGTTGCCACATAGATATTCATGTTGTCGACCCCTATAACCACCATGCCACAATCATTTTAAACCTTTTACACCATTGAAAGTACCAGGAAAGGGACAAGCATTCAGTCCAGCGAGGCCGAGATTTGAACCTTGGACCTCCGCCCTCCTTACGGGGTTTTGTTGAACCAATTGGTCTACACCTCGGACCTTATATGTGTATCTATTATCTTATTTTTCCTTTGATTCTGTATTTACTATTTTTCTAGATTTAGTTTATCGGGGTATTTTTCTCTTCATTTGGTATTAGAGCTAGGTTTTATAGCTTTATTCAAGGACTAAGAGTTTCAACCCTATGATAAATTAATTCGAGTAGAAGCTATACGCAAAAGAATCTGGGTGAAGTAAAATGACAAGAAACACATGGATATAGATTAAAAAATTTGATGGATAAAATTTTGAGTTACAAAAAATCAAGATGGAGGATCTATTGGTTGATAGAGATTAGTGTATTATGATCTTGAGAAAATCAAAATCAATGATATATGAGTATTGGTTGAATATCGATAGGAAGACAAGTAGTTCTATTAGATTATGCATATCTAATTTGGTATTGTTGAATGTATCAATAGGGACCACAACAAAGTCATTATGGGATAAGCTGGAAACTTTGTATTAGATAAAGTCGTTGGTAAATAAAATATTTTTTTAGAAGTTGTATTTGCTTAATATGAATGAGGATGACTCTATGGTTAAACATTTGAATTCTTTTAACATTATTGTGAGTCGATTAAACTCTATTAAAGGAAAAATGGATGAAGAGGAAAAGTGTATTACTTTACTTTGTTCATTTCTTGTTTCATGGGATAACCTAGTTATGGTATCACCAATATTACTTCTACATTGAAAGTAGAGGGATATAGTAGGAACATTACTATCTGAGAAAATAAGATGAAATATTTTGAGTATTATCATCAGAAGAATGCCTTGGTTGTGAGAGGTTGTTCTCAAGAAAGAAGTAAAAATAAATCAAGATAAAGGAAGTAGAGATCTAGGGGTAAATTTGTTACTCTAGAAAAGAAGAAATGCTAGAAGTATGGTAAAATAGGGCATTATAAAAGATACTACATATCTAAAAATATTGATAACAACCAATCATCTTATGAAGGAAATTTTATAGAAATAAAGACCACAAATGTAGATTTAGGGGACTTATTCTTAGCTACAACATGCTCAAGTGAATTCCATGACTCATGGTTGATTAACTCAGGTGCTTCCTTTCATATGAATCCCCATAAGGAGGGGTTCTATGAATATGAAAATAGAAATGGAGGTTAAGTCTTCTTGGGAGACAATTCTACATATAAAATCATAGGTCGAGGAAGAGTCAAATTGAGGTTTAAATATGGAAGAATTAAAACCCTTTCTCGTGTACTGCATATTGTAGGTTTGGAAAGGAATTTGATATCTATGAGTAATATGAATGATACGGGTGTGACTGTGGTATTCAACAAGGATAGTTGCAAGATGGTTTATGGAGTCATGGTGTTGGTAAGGGGAGTTCATACAAGAACTTTGTTCAAACTTGAGGCTAGCACTGTAAGTATTAATTGCACTAACTCTTTAGTTGTAGAGGAGAATAATATAGTAGAAGCAACTTCAAGTATTCCTATAGCAAATATAATGTTGTGGAATCAATGCATGGGGTATATTGATGAGAAATACCTTCAAACATTAAAAATCAAAGATATGACTGAAGGAATTTCTAATTGCCCATTAAATTTTGATTTTTGTGAGCACTGTATTTTTGGAAAGAAATCCTAAGTCAATTTTCCTAGTAGTGTTACAAGATCTAAAGAAATTTTTCATATAGTTCATAGTGATGTGTTTGGACCTACAAAAGTACCATCATTAGGTAAATCTATCTATTTTGTTACATTTATAGATGAATTTTCAAGAAATACCTAGATATATCTTTTATGAAATAAATATGATGTTTTCAATAGATAAAAAGAGTTAAGGCTTTAGTAGAAAATAATATAGAGAAAAAGATAAAGGTTTTGAGAAGCGACAATGGTAAGTCTTGCTCTAATGAATTTTAGTAGTTTTACAAGGACAATGGAATAGAAAGACATAAAATGACTTTGTATTCTCCATATTAGAATGGAGTTGTAGAATAGATGAACATAACATTGATGGATAAGGCCAAAAATATGCTAAGTGATGTAGGGTTAGAAAGGAAATTCTAGGTAGAAGTCATGTTAATTGTTTGTTACCTCATCAATAGATCTCCTACCTTAGCTTTGGTGGACAAGACTCTATAGGAAGTGTGGACTGTTAAGAAACCTTCTCTTAATAGCATAAGGGTTTTTGCTTGTGATGCTTATATGTATATCCCAAAAGAGAAAATGACTAAGCTAGATTATAAATATAAAAAATACATATTTATGGGTTATAGTATTGGTGTTAAAGGATATAAGTTGTGGAACCCAAAAACATAGAAGATTGTTTATAGTCATAATGTGATCTTTAGAGAAACAAAAGGGGTTCCAAAATAGGAAAGGAAACTAAGAAAAGAACCTAAAATAGTTCAAGTAAAATTGGAATAGGAGGATGAACCTGTGGTAGAATCTAGTTCTAGAAAATAATATGAACTATAGAGAGAGTCTAGGGAGGAAAATTCAGAGGAAGAAGGTAAGGAGGAAGCTAAATATGCAAAACCTAGAAGTCCAAGTTTGAGGAGATAAGATTGAGTGAGAAGACTCCCAGAAATGTATAGCTCTTCAAGTCTTTGTTCTACATTTAATATATCATTTTATGATGAAGAACCCAAGAATGTAAAGGATGCACTTTCGTTAAGTGAGAATAAGTCTTGGAAAAGGGCTATGGAGGAATAAATTGAGTCCTTGGATAAAAATAAGATGTGGGACTTAGTGAAATTACCCCAAGAAAACTAGTTGGTTGTAAGTGGGTATTCAATAAGTACAATGTAGAAGAAAATTTGGAGAAGTAAAAGGATTGCCTAGTAGCAAAAGGATTTTTTCAAGTTGAGGGAACTGAATTTGATGATATTTTTTCTCTTGTGGCTAAACTAACTTCAATTAGATTTTTGTTGGCTATTTCTACTGCTTTAGATCTTGAAATAGAATAGTTGGATTTAAATATAATATTCTACATGGTGAACTTGATGAAGATATATATATGTCACAACTAGAATATTTTAGGGTAAAAGGTAAGGAGGACTTGGTATGCAAGTTGAAAAAGTCTCTTTATAGCTTGAAGCAATCTCCAAGAATGTGGAACCTATCAAATCTCTTTTCTCCAAGAGATTTGATAGGTTTGTTTTGACACTTGGGCTTGGAAAAAGCAGAGCAAATCCATATGTGTATTTTAAACAAGAAGGTGAAAATTTTATTATCATTTTATTGTATGTGGATTACATGTTAATTTGTAACAATAAGGAGATGATAAAGTTATTGAAATATTAGTTATCTTCTAAATTTGACATGGAGGATTTGGAAGGTACAAAATTTATTTTGGGTATGGAAATAATAAGAGATCGTGCAAATAGAAAGTTATGGTTAAATCAAAGGAAATATGTTGATTTGATACTATAGAGGTTTAGGATGCATGATTGTAACTAGTATGTACTCCATATCCTCTTGGTCAAAAGTTATCTGTTGAACAGTGTCCTAAAATAGATGAGAAAATTGAAAAAATGCATCTTGTTCCTTATGCTAGCATTGTTGGTAGTATAATGTATACAATGGTCTATACTAGACCTGATATTACACATTCAATGGGAGTAGTTAGAAGATATATGTCCAATCCAAGAAAGGAACATTGGACAGTTATGAAAAGGATCTTTAGATATTTACGTGGAACTTCAAATTATGCTATCTGTTACCAAGAAAATTTTTGAGATAGTAATATTGTAAATATACGAGGTTTTGTGGATGTTGATTAGGCTAGAGATATTGACAAGAGAAGATACACAAATGCTTGTGTTCAGACTATTTTGAGGGGCAATAAGTTGGATGAGTAAAAACCAATAAGTGATTATTTTTTCCATAATAGAGGTAGAGTACATTGAGCAACTCATACCTGTAAAGAAGCAGTGTGGTTACAGATATTGTGTTCAATATTTGGTCTTAAGTAGAAGGCTATGATAATTTACAGTGATAGTCAAAGTGCAATATTTTTGGCCAAAAATCCTAGTTTTCATGATCGAGCAAAATATATTGACATCAAGTACCACTTTGTGAGAGAGATGATTGAAGGGAATCGGGTGATGCTAGATAAAGTTGATACAAAGAATAACATTGTTGATTCATTAACAAAGGTTGTACCTGCTAAAAAAAATTCTTAGTGTATATTTATGGGTATGGTTGCTCTTGATAGTTGACAATGGCATTTTTTTGCCCCTATGGAAAGTATTCAACAAGTGGGATAATTTTAGAAATATGTTGAATATTTTCCATGTTTTTTTTTGTGAGGTTAAATCTAAAGGTATTGGACATTCTTTGTGTATTCTCATTGGGGTTTGGAATTTTGAGGGCTTCTTAAGCTATTTTTAGACCCATATTTTTTTTGGGTTAAATATTTGAACCCATGGTTTTTCACCCATGGTATTGCAAAATCCATTCGTGAGATGAGATATGAACATTATTATATTGGATACGGTTAAGTTTATATAATAAGGAGATATTACTATGTTGGGTTTTTTCTCGTAAGGGTTTTCCAAGTGAAATATTGTGTTATGTGTGTATATGTTATCTTCTTATTTTTTCCTTTGATTTTGTATTTACTATTTTACTAGATTTAGTTTATTGGGGTATTTTGCTCTTCATATGTCTATTTAGTTTTATCTCTTGATATTTTTTCAAAATAAAACCTAGTTTGGTACATTAATTCAATAGCTACTAGACACATGATAATCTAGAAGGAATGGTTTGTGACCCTTGATCATTCATAATAACATGGGCAAGTAAAACTATGATATAATTCAACATACATTATTACTATAATTGGTGATGTTAATTTATAGCTTAGAGAACATATTTGTTTCCTATCTCAAGTTCTTTACATTCCTAGCATAAAAAAGAACTTGTTTTCTATGAATCAATTTCTTGATAATAATTTGGATATTGAATTTTTTAAATATTTGCAAAGAAAATCTATCTCATTCAAGATAAATCTAGATATTCAGTGATCATTGTTCATGCTATTAGAATAGGTAACATATTTTAGCTTATAGTTGTAATGCAAGACAACCAAGAATTTGTAGCAAAAGTAGATGAAGTTGCTTCAATATGGCATAGGAAATTTGGGCATATAAACTTTGGGCATTTGAAGTAAATCCTACATTATGACATGGTATATGGATTTCATATCTAGTAAAGCCTCATGAACTTTGTATGAATTATTTGTATGAAAAACAACACTAAGCCCATTTATTTTTAACTATTCATTAATACAAGTTTTAGTGGCTATATGTTTTCAATTATTCATTAATGATAATACATGATGAATGTGGATAATATTGTTGGTTATATAATTCATACACTCTACTCAAATCAAGAGAATTGATGAATTCCTAAACACCTATACAAAATAGAGTTGTAAAGAGGTTTAAATTATTCAAGAGATGGTACAATGCATGTTGAGTGATGAAAAATTAAAGCTAATATTTTGGGCATAATTTATTCATAGTATAGTTTACTTTTTGAACTATACACTCATTCTCCCATTGAATGTGCCACACCTAAAGAGCTATAAAAAAGAAATAAATCTCCCATGTCACATATATGCATATTTGGATGTATTGCATTCATGCACATTCTAAAGTAGACAGAGATAAAGCTGAAGGAGAAATCTAAGTGATATATCTTCATTGGATATAACTATGATTCAAAGGAATATCATCTTATGGATCCTAATACTAAGAAGTTGTATATCAATAGAGATGTTGTGTTTGATGAGAAGAAGTGTACATGTTCTTTAAAGCAAAATACTATTGATAAAGCACTTTTTTTTATGTCTAATAATGGTGATGAAGCCCATGAGAGAGTTGATGTTGATTTTGAAGATGATGAAGCAGATATTATTGATGGATCTAATGTATTTTATGAAATAACACCTTCCACTTTGAGTACCATTCATAGACCCAAGTGGTATTTCAATAAAGTTCATGATGTGAACTTTTATTTTGTTCAATACACATCTAGTTTTGGACCAAGAACTAAAAGTAGGGTTTAAAATGAGGTCAACCTAGTCCTAGTGAGTGCTACATTGTAGACATATGAACCTTTAATAGTTCACAAAGCTTTATATTTAATGAGTGAAACGATGTCATGAACATCAAGTATCAAACATTAATGAGAAACCTACTTGGAAATATACCCATTAGTTGTAAGTGGGTATTCAATACCAAGTAAAAAGCTAATGGAACCATCAACAAATACAAAGCAAGGCTTGTTGTAAATGGCTATGCATATAAATAAAAAAATTGACTAGGATGAAACATTTGCACCAATGAAAAAGATCAAAACCATTTAGAATTTGAGTACCACTCATAGACCCAAGTGGTATTTCAATAAACTTCATGATGTGAACTTAGATTGTGTTCTAGAAATATCTAGTTTAGGATCAAGAACTAAAGGTAGAGTTTAAAATGATGCCAACCTAGTCCTAGTGAGTGTTATGGTTAATACATATGAACCTTCAATATTTCAAAAATATTTACATTGAAGGAGTGAAAGTATGTCATGAAATTCAAGTATCAAGCATTAATAAAGAAACCCACTTGGAAAATGGTTGTAAGTGGGTATTCAAGACCAAGTAAAAAGTTGATGGAAGCATAAAAAAATACAAACCAAGGTATGTTTTAAATGGCTATGCATATAAATAAAGAATCGACTATGATGAAACAATTGCACCAATAAAAAATATCATAACTATTTAGATGGTTTCCACAATGGCTACATAGTTTGGATGAAGATGCATCAAATGGATGTGAAAAGTGCACTTTTCAATATTTAACTCAATAAGGAAGTCTACATGATAAAACCAAAGGAAATAATCATACCTATTCAAGTAAAATAGGTATGTAGTCTCATCAAATCTCTCTATGGGTTGAAGTAGGTACCTAAATCCTGATACATGAAGATCAATGAGCATATCCTATGATATGGATTATATTGTATTTCATATGATCTAAACCTACACTTTAAAAGGTAAGGAAGAGAGGTCATGATCATAATTATGTATGTTGATGACATGGTCATATTTGGGAGTTTGTATAATCTAATTAAATAGACTAAGAAAGTATTGAATCATTTTTTGGATATGACTAATATCGGGCTAATGCATTATTTTCTTGGATTATAGGTATAGAAAACTAGGAACCATGTGTTCATGTCACAAATGAAGTATGTCATGACATTGCTTGAGAAGATTCAAATGACAGATTACAAGACCATGGGCAATCTAATGGAAACAATCTTGTAACTATCATGCTATGACCCATCTCCATAGCTTACTGGAATTCTCTATCATAAATTGATTGGGGTCTCATTTATCCAACATACACCAAAATTAACATTATCTATGTTGTGAACTATCTTTCATAGTTCATGCAAGAACCAAAGGTGTTTCATTAGAAATAAACAAAGTGGATGCTTAAGTACATCCATGGAATGACTAAGTATATTCAATAGTAGAAGAATAATGATCAATTCTTCTTGATAGATTTTATGGATGCAAAGTATGTCGGTTCTAATGATGATAGGAGATCCACTTCTTGATGTGCATTTTTTTTAGATCTAGTGAAATTTCTTAGGGAAGTAAAAAATAATATTTTGTTGCAAGTTATTCCACCAAGACTAAATATCATGTTATAGAAGGAACTATCTATAAGATAATATGGTTATGTTGCATATTGTTAGGAATGTACATCGCACAAAACATAAAATGATCCTAAGTTGCAACAATCA
The DNA here is from genome assembly GCA_028583015.1 of Wollemia nobilis. Lineage (NCBI taxonomy): Eukaryota > Viridiplantae > Streptophyta > Pinopsida > Araucariales > Araucariaceae > Wollemia > Wollemia nobilis. Next base: position 3,368,646 of record JAQPPZ010002123.1, on the reverse strand, counting down.
TGGAGTTTTGAAGCTTGTTATCAATCCATTTTTTCATAAGAACCTAAAACACATTGAGGTTCAATGCCATTCCATATGAAAATATGTTTAGAAACACAATATATAGCTCTAATTTTATCTCATAGAGGAGCAATGTGCAAACATTTTGACAATCTCTTACGCATGTAAAATTTAAAAATTTAGAAACTTTCTTGTATGTACTTTGATTAAGAATTGATGTAATAAGGGGGGAATGTTGTGAATATTATGCCATGATAAAATATTTATATTATGGTTATGAAGGTTATGTGAAGTTGTAAAGTAGTTGTAAGTCTTGACTTTGTACCTTCTTGACTATACATGTATATATACTTCTGTCACATCAATACAAAGGTTGATCATAATTATGAGATCTATTCTACATTTCTAATAACATGCCTATAAATTTTGATTCCTTATCCTATTTTCCATACCCTTAATGTATTAGTCTTGCCATATCATCACACCATTTAAGGTTAAATTTTAAAAATAAACCTTTAACACTAAGTTTTTTAGAAAAGACACAATGTGTTGAACTATATTTTTATAGATCATAAATTGGATTTTATTTTATTAGATAAACAAAAGGGTTTTGAAATGGACCCCAAAAATTGATATAAAGTGAAACTAAAAGAGTTTAGAGCCTAGCCCAAGAACTCAAACAAGAAGAACCCCAAACTAAAATATCAAATGAAAACCAACACAGTCGGCCAAACCACCTAGATCCAAACCAAATCACTCAATCCTATAGGGGAGGAAAAAAATATGATTGCAATCTAGACCAACCAAGACAAGGATTCCAATAGTAAGAAATACATTACATCTTGGGAGGAGGATTTACCAAGTCTCTCAAATCCTTATTGGAAGTATCAATATTATCACGATGATACTGAGTCATCCCATGAATCTCCTTAACAAAAGATATAGCAATGTAGAGAGACCCAAGTAGGTATTGGTGCTTCTCATCCAGATTGTTAAGGAAATATGTTATGATGGGAGATTCAAGTCTTTAAGATGGTGAAATTTTCTTGTATTCAACTGAATCCTCTAAAATTTTGGTTTTTTCTTTGCAAGAGGAAGCTTTTTGAAATCTAACAGTTCCACTGAAGCAAGGGAGTTTTCATCCTTCATTGTCATCTTTGAGAAGAGATGTTTTGATCGATGCATGTGACCACCCCTAATTACACTAGGTGATATCACCACCTCACTCAAAATATTTATCTTACCCATGGATGAGGGAATAGGACTCTTAAGTTCTTTAGACTCAAACGTAGAGGAGTCACTAGAGGGCCTGGATGAACTCGACAATGGATCAAACACTAGAGGAATATTTTTGAAATCTCTTTTTTAAAATACCTCCTCTATCGCAATACCTTTAATCTTAGCCATATGCTTAAAAATAAGCATGATTAGGCATTTGTGGATAGTTTCTAACCCTTGTCCTTCCCTTACATCCTTTAGATATTTCTTTAGGGAATGTTAGAGAAAAGAGGGAATATTCATGAGGCATTTTCTTCTTAGGTTATTTAGGAACATCACATGGTAACTATGCAACACTTCTCTATTTGAATTTAGGGTGAGAAAATACATAACTATAGCAATGAATCCATCACATGGAGCTTTTAGAGCCTTAGCATCATAACATCAATTTCAAGGAAGAAACTCAATTCCTTAATTAGGGAATGCTTATTTCTATTATGGCAACCACCATCGAATTGCAGACTAGTCACCTCTCCCACTAAGGCCACCATGATTTAGAACTCTATCCTGCTAGCTTGGACCCAACCCTTTCTCCATAAATGGGCCAACACCCTATAAATACCTCTATGGTAAACATGAAAGAATTGAAGACATGATAGAAGGCCACCTTTATGAAGAGTATTTTTAACCTCATCATCAACCACCAAATAATTTGGTTCCAATGAAATTTTTAGGTATTTATAGGAAGAACACTATTCCATCTTGTCCAACCATACACAGAGAGAATTAGAAATTTATCCTTCACCCCTACACCACCCCACACAAAGAACATAAGCCTTTATCAAATTTAGCAAATAGAAACTCTTGATCAGGCCTTGATAGGAGATTTCAAAGAGAATTTAAAACTCTTATCAGAGAGTGTGGTACCACAAAAAAGAGGTTCAAAGGACAACATGCTTATGGTACTACAAGGTTAACAAATCCCACAATGAATCCCATAATTTAAACTAAAGATCTCAATATTTCTAACTCTTCCCACTAACCAAGATTGATTAGAGTGTCTTGCCAAGTGAATTTACCATGAGTGAAGGAGATGGTTTACAATCCAAGAGAGGGATCTAGGGATGACATGGAGCCATATTGGAAAAAGCATCCTTGAAAACCAACAATGAAATGACCAGAACCATGAGTAATAATTATGTAATATCATAGCACAGATTATAACAAGGCATGCATAAGTGCAATCATTGAAGTGACTTATCACTATCCAAAGGATGCTAGAGGGAATTATCAATGTCAACTATACATGCCAATAGAAAGGACCCACTAAATCTATAAACCAACACTTCTCAACCACATAAGCACCAACCTTACCCAATCAACTCCAATACGAATCATATGAAGTATCCATCCAAATCAGGGATAACTGGATATGTGGTTACTATTCTAAGTGTCATCCAACTACTAGCTTCTCCAAATATTCCAATCAATCCCATTTTCTTACTTTATATTCTAATCAACCATGTGGGTACTATTACTAAAGAAACTAGTGCTAAAACTTGATGAGGCCAATTCAAATTTGAATTTGAATGGGCCTTGATCCAACATGAATCTCATGGAGAAACATCTAACCATGGTGCAGAATGTCACCACCTTCTCACAAACTAGAGAATTCACTATTGACTTAATCTAATGGGTTTAGGACCTATTGAGGGAAATTAGAATTCCACATCTTAAGACCCTGTTGGAAGAAACTAATGTTTACCATTAAATATACCAATTTATTCCCTTCTTCGAAAATGTGTTGGATTAAGACTTCCTCTTTGGATTGTAAAATCCTAAAGGCTTTGAAGACTATATTTAAGATACTCCAGCTTGGAGGTCTAGATAATTTGATTAAGTTAATTATATTTAATGAATCTCCTTCCACAATATTTTTTTTGAAACCTAAATAATCGATCAACAACAAGCCTTGGATCAGGGCCCTATATTCCACAAAATGGGAGGTTTGTGAAGAGATAAACTCTACAAAAGAAACAATTAATTTACCTCTCTCATTTCTAAATACTACATCGGCTCCTCAGGACCAGGGTTACCATTTGAAGCTTCATAAAAATTAAGCTTAACCCACCCACTAGGAGGTGAGGACCATCTCATAGAGTCTCTCTAATTCGAAGGGAGAGGTCCAACAGGTCTAGATATTGGAGGAAAACCAAGGAGACTTCAAGTGGCCCACCTCCATATGTTAGGAAAACAAGTGGTCATATTTTCAACTGCGCTCTCTAACATATTTGATCAGAATGATTTGGAGTCCCTTTTGGAGTTCTTGAATGCTCTTTGGTTTCTCTCCCACCAAATACCCCAAAAGAGATGAGGTAGGATAAACTTCCATAACCAAAAGAGATTTTGAGATTTAAAAGGAAAACACCACTGCGAGAACACATCAAAAAGTGAATTAGGAAGAACCCAGTGAACCTATAGGAGGAGGAAGATATTATTTAGAATGACCACAAAGAAAGGACACTAGAAAAATAGATGCAAAGTGGATTTGTTAAATGGATTATATCATTACCATTTTTAATGAAGATGGTATATTATTTATTTTTCTTATGGTTACTGGCTACACATCACCAAAACCTATCATGTTTAGGCAATTTAGATGTAGAGGTAATATCATATTAGTCAATGGTTGTGTGAAATGATTTGAAAAGGGTTATTTATCAACCTTGATATAGGAGGGTTTATTTTTCAAATTTTATTCATATATAAATTTCAACGACCATTTCACACCTCCAAGAACATTCTATTACACATTCAAAGAACTCACTTATATTATTTCTATGTAAAGTAGTACCACTATGGAACGAGATCTTGTTATTTTTAGTGTAAGTAGTTTTTATTTTATTAGTTGCTTCAAGAAACTCCACTTAGATCCATAGAGGTCATTTAGTGGTTATTGAAATAGGTATTACCAACTTATATCACTTGCCTTAATAATACCTAGGTAGTTTTTGCCATTGATTAGTCATTTTCTAGCAAGATTTATTGGATTTGTAAAAGAGTAGTGCTAAAGGTTTTTTTATAATTTTAGATATAGATTTTGCTTATTTCTTTGGATTTATTCATTTATATGGACAAAAAATTTTAGATCAAAGACTAAGTTTTTACCTTTGTGTTGTGTTATAAAGATTTGCATATCTTGAGTAATAAATCAATTCTTTTAATATGCCAATTTTTTTTATTTCAAGATAAGCTAATATTCTCTTGTCACTTATGAAGTAAAACTCCAAGTGATATTTTAATAAGAATATTATACAAAATTACATGATTAACATGGCATTTTTCTTATAAATATTAATTCTAATAAAAGGAACTATTTTATTAATTTAAAATTTATTTTTTTAACTTGAAGCTAAGACAATATTAATAATGTTAGTTGTAACACACCCTTTTATAAAACTTAGAATGAATTTGTGTTGACATGCTTAAGATATTGTAGTCAAAGAAAATAATCAATTATTGGTTGACAAATAGGCATCCCTAATGCTAATAAGATATTAAAAAAGCCGAAGTCCTCAAGACATTCAAAATATTGAGAATAATGGAAGTCCTGGAAGGGTTGGAAGGGCTCTACAGGAGACTTCCTATGGAAGTCTTGTTCCACTTTCCTGCAACCCTTCCTCGGCCCTGTCCCAGGTCCTTGATCCTATCCTATCTTCTCGGAAACTCCTTTTCCCATCCTCCATGATAGGAAGGTGTTGCATACAATATCCTTTGGTGGGGGAGATCACTGTTCCACTTTTCTGCCCCTTTCCTTACCCTGTGGTGGGAAGATCTTTGTTCCATTGTTTTACTCCATTGTTCTACCATTTTTCTTTGGTGTCTAGGTTTTGAGATGGGTTTAGGTTCTTCCCTAGGACTTTTCCTAGGTTTTTTGGATCATTCAGGGTTTTTCCTTGTTTTATCCTTTTTTCTCAGGTTGTTTTTGGAAGTCTTCTTGACATTTGCTCTTTGAGGATCTTCAGCTGTGGAATGTTGGATTTGAGAAATTTTGGCTTCATGAGTAGTTTTACACAATATCCTTTTAATTTTGGGAGTGGCCCATGCACTTTCTACTATGAATTTGCTCTTTGGGATTGAGGTGGTGGGTCCAACAAGATTTCAGTTCCTTTTGTGGCTTTCAGGGGGGGCTCTATTTTTCTTGCTAATAAACCCTTGTAGGACTTCCTCGTATGTGTCCTTGAAGATGTTCACTGGTAGTGCTGAAGGTTGTCTAGGATGCCTAGCTACTTTATTTTGGTTTGGGATCTAACGTCTGCAACCGTGCTTCCTTGTGACTCCTTCCTTTTGGGTTCTTGTGGAACTTTCCCATATTTTCCTTTAGAAGTGTTGTTTTGCTACTGCTATTTCCTCCTTTGGGTTGATGTTTTTGAAGACTTGCTTTTTTTTTCTTGAGGACTTCATGGCCTAGGAAGCTCCTCTTGTTGCTGAACCACTATTGCACCATATTTTAGGTTGATGTTCCATTGCATGAGGATTTTGTCACCTACGGAATTCCTCTTTATGTTGCACCATATTTCAGGATGAAGTTCCATTGCATGAGGATTTCATCACCTACAAAATTTATCTTTATGCTGCATCATCTTTCAGGCATTCCAAGGATTTTTTTTTTCTAGTTTTGTGATCCTTTGCCATCCTTGGGTATTTTCCATCCCTTTTCTGGTAGGATCTATAGTTTCTCTAAGGATATTCTCCACCTTTGTGTTCTAGGTGGATTTTTTGCTCCATTTTGTTGTTACCTTGTGTGGAAAGTTGTTTTTCATTTGGGTTTTGGTTTCCCAAGAGTGGTTTCTGGTTTTCTTACCCTTGGGAGGATTCAAAATTTAAATTTCTAGAACTTGTGTCTCTTTCCTACCTATGGTATGTTTTAATTTGTTTCTGGATTTTTGAGCGATTTGGAAATTTTTCCTACCTTTGGAAAGATTCAAAATTCTTTTTTTGTGCCTATAGCTTCAATTTTGTATTTCTAGTGGGCCTTTTTTTCCTACACATTTTTCCTCTACAGTTTTCCTGGACTCTATCCTAATCCTACTTCCTTTGCGCCATCCTTTGTAGGTTCTTGAATCAGTTCCTTTGGCACTTTCCTGATCTTGTTCCTTTTGGATTTCCTCAAAGCCTATCTTGATGTATTTCCTTAGTTGTCTTATTTTGATGTAATCTGGTTTCAATGTAATCAGGTTTTGGGATCCTTGATAACCCACTTTTAATCCAACCTACCAAAAAAAAAGATATTAAAAAAGCCTCATTGAGACTTAAATTCATAAAAGGCATGGACATAGCATGAGTAGATCCTATCTTAAATTTGAAAGGCTTTCCTTGGCTTGGAAAGGACCTTGACGATATGTCTATCACGGATTTGATTTTACTTCCTATGCCATGGTAATAAAAGAGGATTGGATCAATGAGATAAAAATCCCATTTTTAATATATTTAATAATAAAGTGTGTGTTATAGATTATATTGCATGACTATGCCATATTAAAATGCAGATTTGTATGCTAATTATTCTTTCATGGATGATTCATAATAAATAAAACAATTGGTGTGAGTTTTTCCAATACTTTATCATAATTGTTTTTGAAAAATAGAAATTAAAATATTCAAAAATAAATTTGTAAAAAATGAAATTATTTTAATCTGAATAATAATGATATTTAACATTTTTAGTAAGTTATATATGGATTCTATTGGGTCCACTACCATGAAAGTATCAAAAAATTACATCTAATATACATCAATTAGACTATATATAACTTTCCTTTGTATCAAACATATTCTTTATATCTATTAAACTACTTTGTTTCCTCTATAATTTTATTGATATTGTTTTCATTAAGGGATAAAGTTCTACCTTTCATAATTGTTTTCTATGATTTCGATTTTCCATGACATATATCTACATGATTGTTTAAATTATCTACTACTCTATTTTCTTATCTACAAACATGTTGTTTCCAAGGTACTATATCTATCACTTATTAATGGATATAAAAAAGTATTATTATTGATACTATTCTAGAAATTCATTTTCTTGATAGCATACATGATAACTTCTTGTTGATTGGGAAATTATCCAATTTCTTATGCACATTGAAAATATATTAGTAGATTTAGAAGAAAGGAGATAATTCCATTTTCAACCTATGGATTTAGGATCACTTCCTACTATCCTTGATAAACTATTCTAATCTAAACTAATTACAGAAAATAAATGTATAGAAGGTAAGGGTGTGAGCTATTAAATTAAATTACAAGAAAATAAAATGCAATTGTATTTGTATCAAGGATATTGTGTGATCAATCAATGAATAAAGAAAACAAATAAAAATAATGTACTTCTATACATATGGAATGAAAATAATAAGGAATGACAAGGAGAAAAAAGGGTAATGCCACAATTACCATGTATTCCATAATTCAAAGAGTAGTGCCACAATTGGAAAGAAAAAAGTATTCCATAATTTCTTATTGTTCTCCAAAAAGTAGAACAATTATAATGTGGGTCTCATAGAGTGGAGGTCTGACTTCCTCAAGGATAAAACATGGCTACAATCAATTTCATGGATCCTATTTATAGAAGAAATCCATCCTTGAGTTACCTAGGATGAGAATTTTTTATCCTATTAATAATTTGGGGACATATTTAGAAAAATGAAGCACCTGAAAATGTTGCATATCTTTAATTACACCACTAAATGTCTTAAAAGCCTTCTAAAATGAGTTATGGTGCCACAATAACAAAAAATATTAATTTCCAAGAAATTTCCTTCTTGTTTGCTAATGAGATATCTTCTTTTGAAAGGGGAGTGATTCTCTCTTAGTTAGCCAGTATTTTGCTCCTATTGAGTGAATAAAACCTCTAGAATGTAATTTATTTATGGGATTAAATTTATAACAATGGATTTCTAAAGGATCCAACTACACAATTTATTGGATTTATAATTCTTCTAGATTTCAAGAATCCCAAGGTAGTGATCAAGTTACTACATTCATGGTAATTTCTATTATTGTGGTAATTAACCATATTTAATTACATAGGTAGTGATCAAGTTACTAGATATTAATGCTTCAAATGAAATTATTGTGGTAATTAACCATATTTAATTACATAGGATGTCTAATTTAGGCATAGCAAACCCACAAACAAATTTCAAACTGCCTTGTCCTATATTACATGCATGTACCTTATGAGGGCTGGTTATACCACTTAACTACTCACATGGTCTATGATGTAATAACTCCTAGGATATACCACCTTATTACATCATAGTCAAAAGCCCTATCCTTCTTATGACCAAAGTATAATGTTTAGGGTGATGTTGGAATTTGAGAGAGAAATTATGCCTCTTAATATAGACTTACTACTTAGATACTTAGTGTAGACACTAAAATCTGGTCAATCCAATTAGGCAATCAAAATAATTGGTTAATTTACACCATATGGCCCCCTTAGGCAACCTTTAGACATTTAATAGTGGTACTAACCACTTTTGGGAGATTTTACCCCACTTTTGGGAAGTTTTGGGGCATGTAGGCATGGCCATCCCACCCAGGGACAACCACTGTCCATGGTCATCCCACCTAGGGATGCCCATGAGTGGTCATCCTTGGGTGGGATGACCATGGACTTTGACCCCCCAAAAGTTAAAATACAGATAAATGGAATCTAGAGACTTCCATTTTCCCTACCTATTCAATCATGCAAGTCATAGGGCACAAAATCCTTATGACATATTGCATGAGGGAGGCCAAAATGGTAGATTCTATTCCCCTCCAATGCATGGTCAATTTTTGACATGTGGTGCCTCTTGCCCTGCATGTCCTCTGATGAGGAATAATGTTCTAGACCTAGGAAATAATAATTAGGCTTTAGTTGAATAATCAATGTGAGTTGTTTTGATAACCTCCGTTGAATAGTCTAGTCTAGGTGTTTTGTTTTTCATCATTTTTGGGCTTTCATTTTAGCCATTGCGTATTTTGTGTACGTAATCCTTGGAGTAGTTGCAGATTTCTAGGATTACATTTGTTTGTTTTAGGCTTATTTAAGCCCTTTAATTTTATTAATAAAGTCAGCTTCATATTTTCCATAACATTGGTATCAGAGCGAAGGATTTTTGTGGAGGATTTGGGTAATTTCCATTCTCCATAGGGTGGTTTGAAAGCTTGACACCACCTTCGTTCCTGTTTTGTAGGGTCTTATGCAGGTCTACGGAGATACTTTGGAGATGCACATGAAATTTTTACTTATTTTGTAAATATGACCACATGGGTTGTCTTAAATTTCATTTTGTATATTCTATCCAAGTTTCATGCATTTTGGATATGTTGAAGGGTAGAAATTGCTTGCTTTGGATTTTGTAGGTTGGAAAAGCGCACTACGATTATGCCACACCATCGGAGGCAATTTCGGTTCTATTTTTAGTAATATCTTCCCCAAAAAATATTTTTTACATACATCTAAAATTTTAAGTCATTTGGAGTTGATTTAGATATGTGTATTGCATATTCATGTTTTCTAGTCTTTCACTGCCTATGGGAATTGCATATTTTCACCATACACACTTGATATTTAGTGATTATGGTTTTCTTTTCTATAGGTGCATGCCATACATAATAAAATTAAGGAGCACAAGATCATATAATAAACCAACATCATAGGTTCACCCACCTCAATTATGGGTATGAGGAAAGACATTGGAAGTGCATGCAAGTTACTTTGAGGATTCAATCCTTGGGCACCATTTTGTAACAATTGTATCAATCCAAATCCCTCAAGGGGAAATTTATATAGCTATGGTTTTGAACCATCAAACTAATAGAAATAAATTCCTTTTATTTCATCTCTTGCAATTTGGTGTATTTTCCACTTTTACTTGCATGCTTCTATTTTGATGCTCATTGGCCATTAGAGATAGATGCATATTTTTTAGCTTCACTAGGTGCACCATTTTTACCCTAATTCAGTGGTGATCATTATGGGACCCTATCCCTATTGAATTTATAAATTTTAACCTTGATTTTTGCTTAGTTTATGTTGTAGGTACTAGTCGTTCTGGCCTAAAACGGTCTTTGGAATGCTCCTCGTGCCACCTTGGGATGGCCACACAACCATCCCACCCTGGGATGGCCATAAAAATGATAGCCATCCCACCTTGGGATGGCCACAAAATAGAGCATTTTCTACTCAAATTCCAGAAACAGCAGGTTCCTCGGGTGATAAGGTAGGTACCTAAACTTCTGGTTTTCTGTTACATAGTCAAAAATTGCTGAAGTTTGATTTTTCTTGCATGCTTTGTTTGCTAGAAAGGTAGAAATATAGTTTAATTTTCTTATAAATGCAAAAATAACAAAAAAAGAATAAAAATAAAAAATAGGTTAAGTTATGATGCTCATGTATGGTTTACTTGCATGTAGGCTACCTAATGGATAGGCCATCATTTAGGGTTTGCATCTTGTAGGTCTCTTTTTATATAGATTTCATAAAGTAAAATGCACTTTTGCATACATTTAGTGAATGATCATTGAATATTTCATTGTTTAATTTCTTTGGCTTCAAAAGAACCACATACACCATGCTTCACTTAAACACTAGTGAGTTGGATTTCATCACTAACCATTGGTAGAGGTCAACGATGGTGGCTTTCATCTCCATCCATTGCCTCAAATCCCATGAACCCCTATTATTTACCAATATCAACTCCAAGATATTTCCTAACCATACAAAATAGCATGCATTCCTCTTTGGAGGGGTGTATCATTACGCACGGGGTTATGGGTGAGGATCGGCAGGACCTATGCTCCCTTCCCAGGTGTGGGTTTCATCTCCACATTTTGGGGGGTTTACATGATCGTGACTTTCATTGCTAGTTGTCGAGCTATGAGTATACAGGTGAAATCCAATTAAATACAAGATTATCATTCAACAAGATTTAAAACATATGACACAAGGTTATCTTTAAAAATAACACATCTGGTTGTTTTTATTGAGTGTTTCCTTTCTTGTGTGCTATTTTATTAAGAATTTGTAAAGTAGATAATAATATAGGGTTGGTGGAGAGTTACAATGGTGTGCACCCATAGCCAAGCCCAATCATGGGTGGAAGCTATGGAGAGTGGACTAGGAGACATGAGTCATATTCACTTTAGTCCCAGGGATTCGGTCATACCTCCTTGGAGAGACTCTACTCACCCAAGTACCAAAACAATGGGGCACGAACAACACCTACAAGGGAACCCTTTGTGGTACACCCCTATGGGTGATGGACCTTACCTGGGAAAGTGGTCTCGATATGTAGACACATCACATGCCTTCCTTGAGGAAAGGAAAAAACACACTGAGACGCAAGTAGACAGAGAAGTACCATGCATTCATGTACCTAATAGGTCTGACACACCCATTTATGGGCCAGAGCATGATTTCACACATTGGGCAGAGCAGGTTGATCCCACCTTACCTCTACATCATCCTGATAGGGTCCAATAGGTTAGGCAACCTAATGAGTATGATAATCATCACTATGGATGAGAAAACTCTACCCATCCCTTCCTCATTCATGAAGGCATGAGGAAATCCTTGATTATCCTCAAGAGCAGTATATCATGCATGCACGATGTGCCTCTACACCTGTTGAGTACAATGAGCATATGCTCAAGCCAGAACCTCAAGTAAACACAGTGGCCCTCGATCGATGGAAGCGTACGATGGACATGACAAATTACATTTAATGATATCAGCCTTAGTGCGAGATGCCTAGGCCTCCTAGGCCCCGTATAGTGGAATAGATCAATCAAGAAGTTGCAAGATATGCAAAATACCAAGTGTAGTTCAAGCATATTCGGAAAGACAAATAACAACTAGACCACTTGCATAAACTTGAGAAAAAAGAATCGAACGATAGACCAACAAGTTGTTCTAGAAAACTTTACCTGAGAGGGTCCCTACCCCTAGAACATATAGACTAAAATTCCATCCGAGGCAACTCAATCTCATTCAAGATAGGTCTCCTAGGCCTTATACAATGTTGCCTTTATGACCTCCTAGGCCAGATCAGGACTTGCCTCCCAAGCCAAACATAGGGCACCCATAACAGGTAGGTATCCCCCTTTATAGACTGGATTGAGAGACACCCTATGGGGCTTACATCGAGCATGAGTTGAAGGCAAAATATTTGGAAATACCTTATAAATTCTAGGGGGTGACATGCCACCACCCCGAAATAGGCTTGAGGATCCTCAAAATACACCATAGGATAGGCTTAGGGAAGAGAAAATCAAATCTTATGATGCATATAAGGTACTTCTATAGCACCTAGAGTTAGTAAAGAACAAGAACTCTAGGTCTGGATCTCAAAATACCACTTTGTACTAGTTATGTAGTTAACCCCTTCATCCTTCAGTACCTACCCCTCCCTATCCAAATTAATTTAAGATGCCTAATTTGACTACCTTTAAGGGAGAGGAAGATGCACAAAAGTATGTTATAAAGTTCCTGAGTCAATGCTTTGGCATCCAAGATAACGATGCTTTACTTTTGTGGATATTTGTGACTACCCTCTCTGGTCCATCCATAGAGTGGTTTACCCAAATACCAAAGCAAAGCATCAACAATTTGGATCAACTTGTAAATGCATTCCAATAACGCTTCACCTTCAATACTAAGAGGAAGGCAACGCTAGTTGATCTCATCGGGTTGAAACAGTATGATGATGAGTCAATAGCGAATTATGGCAATAGATGGTGAGAATTGCTTTCCAAGATACCTTATCTACTCCCCATGTTGGATTTGACTCAGATGTTCACCAAAATCTAACTAAAGCCGATCTCCTTATTGTTGCAGTGGCAAAAATATTTGACTCTTGAAGATGCCCTAACATAGGTTAGTACCATTAAAGACATCAAGATTCAAGAGGGAGGGATTGTGAATCCTTGCAAAGAGTGGAACAAGAAATCTAATAATACCCTAGCACAACCTAAGATAGTAGTATTGAATTAGGTTACCATCAGCATCCCAGGTCCATTGGAACCTGCACCACCTCAAAAGCCTAATTATCAAGCCACACCTGGTAACTATAATAAGGACAACCAAAATAATCAAGGGCAAAATCAATAGCATCACCCCAAGTGATAGTTCATGCCCATTGTAGAGTCTATGGACTCTTTTTTTGAGTGCCTCTTAGCAGATAATTTGATCAATCTACCTGAGAGCTGACCTATCAACCCAAATGCACTAAATCCCAAAGGGTACCGAGAAGACCTATATTGTAAGTTTCATAGGAAAAATGGGCATGAAATGCAAATGTGCTATAAGTTCAAGCATTTGATGTAATACATGATTGATAGGAATACCCTTTAGGTATAAAACCCTATTGAACCAAACAATCGATAGATGGAGTGTTTAAAGACCCCTCGCCTACCCATGTAGATCAGGCCAAGATAGTGCCCTAGGTAAATGAGGTTCAACATGCATCTCCTCAGAAAGGGTATGTCAGTATGATCAGCATTGTAACAAGGAATAGGTGGTACCCAAGTCCAGTTGCACCACCTGTGGCTCAAATTGATGTTCCATTGATGTTGTAGCCTTTACCGCCTCCTATACCGAACCTCCCACATAGACCTATGGTCACAATAAAGAGCAAGATCACTTAGATCCTAAGAATGACATCTTCCCAACTCCATCTATGAGCTCATTCAACAATCGCCACCTCATAGAGAATATTTAATGGATATCCTTAAGGTGATAGAGCTTCAACCCCAGGAGTCTAACTCCTTCAACAATTTTGTGGGGCATGTGCAATAATGCACGAAACTAGTGATTACCTTATGAGAAGATGAGCTTAAATCAGTTCCAAATGATATGGCAAATTCTCCCTTGTACATCATCGCCTATGTGAATGGAACACATTACAAGATAGTATTGATAGACATTGGGTATTTGAGAAACATCATCACTACAATAGATCTCAAGCATCTAAAGCTCCCAACATCCCATATTATCATGTCTACCTACACCTTTAAAGCATTTAATGATGTCATATGCTCGATAGTCAGCATAATAGTCCTACACATTCAGGTGGGCCAAAAGACCATATTGACACTGTACCACATCTTGGAGGGTGATATGGCATACAATATATTAATGAGTAGACCTTGGATCAAGGACATGAAGTGTGTCTCTTCAATTTCTCACCAATTCCTAAAATACACCTATGAAGGGTAAGTTCATGTCATCCTCACAGACTTAGAACCCTTCAAGTACTGCAACATGATGCAACAGATCCTTGAGTCTACCTTTTCATCCACCCATATGGATTTTCAATTGAATAAATCCATACAAGGTCTGAATCTATCACCATCACCTTCATTCAATACATCATCATCTCATGCCATACCATACTCATATTCAATGCCCCCAAATGTGCCTTCATCATCGATGAATCCTCCATCGAGAGACACAAGGAAGAGTCCTATTGATGAGAAATCTCTGACCATATCCACAATCTCCACAAGTGATACTTATAGCCCAGTGGATGAGGATCTACATCATGAGGTAAATATTGAATCAATTCAAACCTCACTCCCATCTCCTCCTTATCCGTAGCCATAGGTCACCGTGCATCTAGCTTCCACCAGATTGGGAGAGTACATGGTTAGGAATATCACCACCACTCCTACCATCGATTCAGTGCAATACATGAGTCAACCTCATCTTACCATAGGTACTATCATACCTCCTAGTCTTCCCCCCAATCAAACAAATTTCATCTATAGGGATCTCGACTATGGCATTGAGACTTATCAATAGTAGGAAGAAGATGAAGAGCCCTTTTTTGAGGATATCAACTACATGTCCAACCTAAAATTTGCCATGAAGTATATTCACCTCTATAATTAGTATGGTTATAGGTTAGGCTTGTATGTGCAAGGTACTCAAGTTCCTTACGAGTCGTAGTATCAAATGCCTTACGAAAATTCTGGTCTAGGACACAATAATCTTGTGCCCCTCGATGTCCTCATAGATAGCTTAGAGTGCATGACTCTAGACTTTAGGTATGAGCTTACACGAGATCCTTATGCCAACCCCAATCATGTCTACTCATTGGGGGACTACTTCCCTACACCCTTGGGAGATGATGAACCACCTCATGATGTCATCAAATATTATGAGAGAGGTGAAGGTTCATACACTCTTCCCCATGAAAATGAGGAAGAGGATCTAGGGTCTTCTTATGAGTGGACATCCAATGATGAGTCAGACTATGGAGTCATATTGATTGACTCTACTAGCTCTAATGAATAATACATGTGGATTGTCCCTCTGGATGATGACAATGAGTTCTATTTGTGCATATTCCCATTACATGCTTCCATATGGTGACAACTTCTACCTTTAGATAAGCAATCTCACCCATAGCCACACCAATTGCCTCTAATCATTCAACCTCCATTGCAACCACCTCCAAAAATATTAGAACATCTTGATATATTAGACACCATCAGCCACCTAGGGGAATTCATCCATCCATAAACATGATTTCCATAGACTTGTGCAAGCCCCTACAAGATCCAAATAACCCATTTAATCCATTGCACCTCATCTTGGGGGTAATTGACTTAGATCGTGGAGATTCTCCCTCATTGCCTTCTAAGTACTAGCCTTGCGATGATATGCTATAGTGATTTCATTTCTCTCCAAGGCCTACTCATGATGTCTTCCATACTAAGGAGGAACCTAAGGTTCCAATTTTTGATCTAAACCCAACTTATGACATTCACCTGATCCCTACTCCTCACCAATTGGAGGAGGGGTTGCATATGTCAATCAAGCCAATGATTGACAAAGATATCATATCATATCCCAAGAATCTATAATATATCAAGTTAGGGGAAAACCTATCCCTCAAAGATCAAGTCAATTACATAGACCTTCTCACAGAGAAGAACGAGGCTTTTGCATGGTCCTACAAAGACATGTCATGACTAGATCCAAATCTAGTCACCCAAAATATGACACTTGACCCCAAGGCCAAGCCGGTTAAGTAAAAACTACAAAATATGCATCCAAAATTATCCCTAATGGTTAAATGAGTTATATAAGTTTTTGGATGCTAGGTTTGTCATTTCTGTAGACTATCCACCATGGTTGGCCAACATGGTTCTCGTTAAGAAGCTTTATGGGAGAATTTGTATTTGCATCAACTTTCGAGACCTAAAAAAAGCAAGTCCTAAGGATGATTTTCCTTTGATGAGCATCGATGCCCTAGTAGATGCCACAACGGGCCATAAAATGTTATCCCTTATGTATGGTTTCTCTGGGTACAATCATATTTATATCAATGTAGAAAACCAGCTCAAAATAGCATTCACAATGCCTTGGGGAACATTTTGTTATAAGGTCATGCCTTTTGGCCTTAAAAATGTTGGTGCTACCTACCAGCGCACCATGACATACATATTCCATGATTACATGCATAATATTTTGGAATATTACATGGATGAATTACTAGCCAAATACTTATTATGCCATGAGCATCTTGATGTCTTGCGCAAAGTCCTCGATCACCTTATTGAGCATAACATGAGATTCAACCCCAAGAAGTTCATCTTTGGGATTTATAGTCTCTAAATGAGGCATTGAAGTGGACCCCAAAAATGTTAAGGTAATCCTCAAAATACCTCCCCCAACTACCATTAAGTAGCTCTAAAACCTACAAGGTAAGGTCACATCCATCAAACACTTCATAGCGCAATTGTTGAACAAGTTTCAACCCATGAACAAGCTATTGAACAAGGGGGTTGCATTCCATTGGGATGCTGAGTGTCAGGCTAACTTTGATGCAATCAAACAATACCTAGCTTCACTGCCAGTGTTGGCTCCACCTAGACTAAGAGTGTCATTCTGTTTATACATCTCAACCACTAAGATTGCATTGGGTGCTATGTTAGCCCAAAACAATGAATTGCATAAGGAATATGCTACTTACTACCTTAGCTACACCTTGGTCAGCTATAAAATCAAGTACATATATTGAGAAGTTATGCCTAGCAGTGGTTTTTTCCACCAAGAAGCTACACCATTACATGCTTATTCATACCATGTATGTTGTATCAAAAAAGAATCCATTGTGATACATGATGAGTTGTACTTATCACAATAGTCGTACGGTGAAATGGGTCATGTTGTTAATGGAGTTTGACCTAGAATTTATTAGAAAAAAATCAATTAATGGTCATGTCATCATTGATCAACTCACAGAGGCTCCTCTTTAGGATGATCATTCTCTTAGCATGGATCTTACCAACAATGGAGTCTTCTAGATATCGGAATCACCCGATTCTGTCGAGCTTGAGTTACAGGCTGATATGACTCTATTCTTCGATGGCTCCAAGTGCGAGCAAGGGGGTGGCATAGGGATCATTTTTTTCACACCTCAAGGGGATTCCATACTCTTATCTTTTAAACTCAATTTCCCATGTACCAACAACAATTTCGAGTATGAAGTCTTGCTCATAGGCCTTAGTATGGCTATCACCACGAGAATTACCAATCTCAACATTTTTGATGACTTCTTGCTCATTATAAACTAGGTCAAAGGGATTTTCTAATGTAAGTGTCCTATTTTGCAATCCTATAAATCCCTTGTGGATAAAATCTTGATAAAGTTTAAATGGTATGACATTGAGGTGTTCCCTCGATCATATAATACTTTTGCAGATACAATGGCCTCCCTAGGGTCCTTGATACTATGAAAACCTACTGATGATATGAAAATCATTCAGGTCAAAACACTGTCACAATATATGGTTGAGCGTGAGCACACCTAGTCCATGCTAGCAGTTCACTTGATTTAGATTGAACCTCATCAAGAGAGATTCTCAAAAATTCATGAGCACTTGAATCATGCCAGTTGAGGAACTTTATTCCCTCAAACCACTTTTAATAGCAGTACAATGCTATTCTTACAAGTTCTCTCCCAATCAACATTCACTCAAGAGGAACTTCAAGAGGGATAGACAATTCATGCAATCAAGGCTTCCTCACAATAGAACTGGTCCACACAAATCAGGGAGTACTTATAGCTTGGTAATCTCCCTCCTGGGTTGTCGCATGCCACCAAAAGTAAATTTAAATGAAATGTAGAAAAATATGTATTGCTCAGAGACATTTTGTATCATCATGGCTATAAAGGTATCCTCCTTCACTTCTTAGAGTATCAAGAGTTAGTTTTGGCAATGGCCCAAGCACACGATGGTACTTGTGGTGGCCATTTCAATGACATGGCCATCGCTAAACACATTATTCACATGGGCTATTATTGGCCAATGTTAGAGAGATTGTTGCATATATGTTAAGAAGTATGTAAAGTGTCAACACCATGCTAACTTGACACATGTACCTTCTTAGGCCTTACAACTGATTCAATCGGCTTGGTCGTTCTCGTAATGGGGGTTTGATTTAATCAAGAAAATATCACCCGTCTCCTTAGGCAATCACATATTTATCATTATGGCTACCATTTATTTCACAAAATAGCTGGAAGTAATTCCCCTTACAACTATGATAGGACCCCACATCATGGTGTTCATATTACACAATATCATTTGTCATTTTGGTATTCCACCCAAGATCATTTTTGATAATGGGACATCATTCAAGAACAAAGATGTGTGTGCTTCAACAACAAAGTATAATATCCAACACAATTTTTTTATGCCCTATTATCCACAAATGAATGGGCAAGTAGGGTCATTGAACAAAAAATTGATTTCCATTCGAAAGAAAATAGTTAGATAAAATCACACCGATTGGCACACGCAAATACCCCTTGATCTATAGGCCTACTGCACTAGTATTTGAATGCCCACTAGGGCTACTCCATTTTTTCTAGTATATGGCATCGAGGTGATCATAACTCTAGAGCTAGAAATCCCATCATTATGCATATCTATACAGGAGTCCATTGATGATGACATCGCATGATAGGATCACCTAGATCAGCTTACGTTGCTTGATGAACGCCGCATAAATGCTCTTGAGCACCTATGCATTTATCAAGAGTGACTTAAGAGAGCCTACAATATTAAAGTCCATCCTAGATAATTTCAATTTGGTGAACTCATTCTAAAAGAGAACCAAAAAAATTCTAATTTACCGCCCCATCTATGGGATAAGTTTACGATAAACTGGTTAGGTCCTTTTGTCATCACTAGTCAAATCGGACCTAAAACTTATCACCTAGCCTTCCTAGAAGGAATCGAGGATCCTAAACCCTTGAACATACTTCATTTATGGCCTTTCCATGCCTAGAGTGTTGTGGTCCACCCCAAAAGTCTCCAAGGGTATATACATACTGCTTGTTCAACCCAAAATGCTCCTAGGCAGTCTATGACCGTCTAGGTCACCGTCTTGATTTATATCTTAATTGAGCCTTATTTTAGTATTAATTAAGGAGTATGATCCCTAGTAGAGCCATCATAGCTTCCCAATATAGCATTGATGAAAGTCGTTCCCTAGAATTCCCTAGTGCTCTTTTCCTTATAAACGCTCTAATGATTCAATATTGTCATTTCCAACTGCATTCTCACACTGTGCATGAGTATCTCCACCAATCGATACTGCATGAGAGTGTCTAACATACCTCTTAATGTCTTGACGTAAATCCAATATGCTTTTTCCAATTCACCATTGTAATTAAATCACTAGTGACACTTACTACTCTTTCAGTGGAGACATCGAGAAACATAGTGGACGATGAAGCCATTATAGGGGCAAATACATGCTCCGAAGGCATCGTTGAGTCGTGCATCCAACATGGTAGCGGTCAAGTGATGGAGATCTATGGCTTTGTAAATATCATGAAGTGGAGGTTGATCTTATTGCATAGGGTGCGATGTTTATCCAACCTTGCCCAACAACCATTTATTTCTTCCTTGGTGCATCTGGTGCCAACTATTTCCAAGCCTTCAGACGTGTGGACAAATTTGTCACAGTTTGAGATTCATCTGCAAAACAAAGCCTTTACATGGAATTATTTAGATATTTTACCAAAGGTGAAGGGTGTGATGTTATTATCTGTGTTTAATCCCCCATGCAGGATATAAAGTTATTTGCATTGTTTAAAATAAAAAATAGACAATCCTATAGTTATTCACTTCTAGCGAATGCGTAACTATGCGTGCATGCTTTGATGGTGCTCCTTCGAATGACACCTTTGATATGGCAGCTACTTAACGGTTGGTTTTCTACCACGTATTGATTTTTTATTGGTCACATGATCAAATGCACTCATTTATGGTGACTGATGTCATCATATACCTTTTGTGGTTGTTGACAGTTGAGAGCCACTGAGCTACCTTAGCTCAAACATAATTTTAATTCTAAGTTTTAAATAAAATAAATTATATATTAATTTAATTTCTTTTATCTTAAAACTTCATTAAGTTTTAAATAAAAATTAAATTATATAGTAATTTCATTTATTTTATTTTTAAAAACTTAATTAAATTTGTTTAAAATTATTTATCAATTTAAATAAACATTGTATATATTTTTGCAATTGTTTAGAACAAAAGAAAAATGTACAGGGCTACTTTTGACAAAATTATTGCCATTTTCCACACAATAGAAAGTTTTTGTCAAACGTCACATAGGTTAATTGTTTTGCCATTTAGCAAAACTCATTGTAAAAGCCTTCGAGGCTCATCCTTTTGCAACTTTTTGCAACTTCCTTTGCGAAAGCATTGTTAAGCCCATGAGGCTTATTTTTGCAAATGTTTTATCTCCACGCATTGGGGACATGTGGTTTTGAAAATTACCTATGAGGTAATAATTTTAAAAAGCAACATTATATTTCTTAAATTTCTTGAAAATCATAGCACATTTTTTATGCCCTATGAGGCAAAGCATGAAGGCCTTTTTAACTTCATGAAATGCTTGAAAACCATAGCATATTGTATTGCCCTACAAGGTAAATATGGAAGACCTTTTTGGATTCTGAGAGTGCTTGAAAATTATAGCACCAGTATGACCTTTTAGACAACATGTTTCTACAAGTATTTGAGGAGTTAATTCTCCTTCCATTTTGAGATTCAACACTTTGGTAGATTTGTATGGAGTGCATTTTGGTGGTACCTGACACTCTCCTTCTTCTACAAACCATTTCATCCCACATGGGTATTTTGTACTCATTTATTTGAGACATTTTTTATAGCCTTTCTGGCTTGCACCAGCAAACATAAGGCTACTCTATTGATAGATGACATGGTTAGGCTAGCTACTATGATTAGTCTCATGGTCTTCAAGGATTTTTAGTCCTTTATTGGTGGTCATTCATATTTACAGGATCAAATGACAAGGCTACCTACTATGGTTAGTCTCATGGCCTTCAGGAGATTTTTCCTTCTCAGGTGGTCATTCTTCCTTCTTCATCAAGAAATTGCTTCTTCTACACCTATTGTTGTTCCACCTCAAGCACTATAGCGGCCTCTTTATAGGTTGATTTGATTGGGCTCCTTAGCGGTTAGAATTTCCTATCACGGAATTACATCGCTCCATTTGGATTTTGTGCCACTTTTTTGGACTCTCATAGGTTTCAGGTTTTCAATAGCATATGCATAGTAGTAGGTATTTACTCCTTGTCTTTCCTTGGCATTGGAGTCCTCTCGATGTTGTATCTCTACACTGGCATCCTTGGGTATTTAGGATGATTTTATGCCTAGTTATGAGACCTATTTGCAATGATTGGTGACTCACCCTTCCACTCTTACTATGTATGCATTGGATTCCAATGCTACTTGAGTGAGGAGGTATGATGTGGGAATCACATTCTACCTAGGGATTATCATTATAGTCCTAGGTTATTTTATTGTCGACAGATGTATTTATCAACAACATATTGTTGTTTATTGTCGACAAATGTATTTGTTAGCGTGCACTTAGGATAGTTAGCAATTTGGTTTGCTATTTCCTCCCTATTTCTCCTCCTACGTGCTTCGAGTGTTTTAGTGCAATATTTGAGGTGAGATATCTTGTATTTGGGTTCCTTGCACCTATTTAAGCAAGGTTTGTTAATATATTATTTATTTTAATCTTAATTGAGCCTTATTATCTACGTACTACTTGGTCAACCCAAAATACTCCTAGGTGGTCTATGACCATCTAGGTCACCCCAAAATGCTCCAAGGGTGTCTACAAACTGCTTGGTCAACCCAAAATGCTCCTAGGTGGTCTATGACCATCTAGGTCACCCCAAAATGCTCCAAGGGTGTCTACAACCCGCTTGGTCAACCCAAAATGCTCCTAGGTGGTCTATGACCATCTAGGTCACCCCAAAATGCTCCAAGGGTGTCTACAACCTACTTGGTCAACCCAAAATGCTCCTAGGTGGTCTATGACCATCTAGGTCACCCCAAAATGCTCCAAGGGTGTCTACAACCTGCTTGGTCAACCCAAAATGCTCCTAGGTGGTCTATGACCATCTAGGTCACCCCAAAAGGCTCCAAGGGTGTCTACATACCACTTGGTCAACCCAAAATGCTCCTAGGTGGTCTATGACCATCTAGGTCACCCCAAAATGCTCCAAGGGTATCTACATACCTCTTGGTCAACCCAAAATGCTCCTAGGTGGTCTATGACTATCTAGGTCACCCCAAAATCCCCAAAGGCATCCATAAGCCCTTTGGTCACCCCAAATGCCCCAATGGCCCCCCATAAGCCCATTGGTCACATGTACATACATATATATCATATCAAAAATCCAAAAACATCATCAAAATATCAAAAATACAAAAATATTGCATCACATCACATTGCATATCATTGCATTTTATCATCTCTTGCATTAGGCATACTCATCATTGCACTTTGCATTTTAGAGTTGCTCATACATGTCTAGCACTAATATTGTACACTAGTCATCATTCAAAATCAATGTTGTTCAAGTCATCATTCACATCATTTCATATTTCACTTATCATTTCCACCTACATTTCCCACTTTTTCATATTTGTGTCCATTCCCTTCACCTAGCCATTTGTTCTAGAATGTCATTAGGGTTTTTGATCACTCAGCCATCTCTAGTTTTCTTTTCAGATTTTGTAGAAAGCTATCCTGATTTTTAGGAGGTAGAGTCTTGCTTAGATTGTACCTTGTATACATCAAAATCCCAACACATTTTTCACATTAAATCCAAGTTTTGCACAAGGAAAGATGAAACCTACGAAGTGGTCTAGGTTACCTTAAGTGAAAAGTTTATCTTGCTCATCCCCCTATGCGGATGGTTCAAGAATGCTGAGAATTGGCAAAAGGACAAGCTCCTCCTTACCCAATTCCCCAAAATAAATAGTGGTTTTCACCACTATCAATAATCAAAATCCCACAAACCAAAAAATCAAAAGCAAAATAAATAGTGGTTATCACCACTCCCCAAATCCCTTGCTCAAAGAAAACAAAATACAAAAATAAACAGTGATTTTCATCACTAAGTATGAGCAAATATCCCTGAAATCAAATAAAAGAAAAGAAGGGAGTATTGAACTTGAATCCCTGGAATTCTCAACATTTGACAAACCATTAGGTGATCCTCATTACAGGTTTGGTGGCATCAAGCCTTCCTAGCAATGGCGGTATCCTTACGCATGATGATATGTCTATCACATTAGCTTTTTGTGTGTGTGTAGACCAATGTTTGCATGTGGATGAGCTAGCTTTTGGTAGCCTATACTACCTAGTGGTCTAATCCAACTAAGTACAAAACCTAGGATCATGCTACTCATAGGGTGATCTTCAGTACAGATGGGTTGCATTAATCCCATTTGGCACTAGGGTAATCTTATGCTTATCACAAAATGAACTCACTTGCACACATAGGGATATTGAGTATCTTGGTCATCCTAGTAGATTCATACCTTGTCAAAAAGTCTTGCATGGTTAGTATATAATTTTTGACCAGTTGACTAGAGTGTTTGAGTCTCATGAAAACCTCAAAGACATCCTATAACATCCTATCATTCATTCCATTTTATCACATTTATGTCAGTTTACATTATTCACAAATACATTACATAGTCTCATGACAACATTACACATGAATTGATGAATTCTATATAGTCTATGGTGCTAACATAGTATGTCATATAGTATATACATTTCATCATCTATATCAATACATCATCCATCTCAATATGCATCCATGCAAATACATATCATCAAATCAAATCAAACTACCACATATGCATACATGATAGACATCCATCATCATATCATAAATCAAATAAACACATTGCATACATCTCATAAAGCAATAAACACATGATGATAAACCACATAAAATCTCATATATATATATATGTGTGTATATGTATGGGATAAAAATATACATCATACTACCCGTAGGCTACAATAAAGTGAGTCCTCAGACCTCACACTGCTACACATCCAAAAATCTAAAAAGAGTCACAAGAGCCTCAATCACCATGGTCATGTAGAATCAGTGCTACGACTCACACTCCCACCCATAGTCAAAGTCTAATGTGAACTCCCATACCTACTACCACCTACCCTATCTACCCTCTATCTAGATCTAGGTGCCTCCATCCTAGCTGAAGACTACCCTGTCCCACTCCATCGACTCTGGTGTGATCCACTGATAGCTGAATCATCTGGTAGGTGCCCTCCAAGGTGCACTACCTCATTCTCTAGCTCATCCATGTAGGTCTACCCCTATCGGTACCACATCTGATAGGTCTCCACTATAGAATGGAGTCATGTCACCTCTACCTATAGCCTAGCCACATCCTCACTACTGGATCCCTCCTACCTAGGACTCTATGATCTTAACTATACCTATAGATCTACTATCTCTACCTGAGCATCCTATACCTATGTCTAAAGGAGATCTCTCTCCTACCTAACCCTAATTAGCTCATCTTATAGCTCAATCTCTATGTCACCCTATGCCACCTACTATGCCTACACCCCTTGATCCCTAGTGTCATCATCCCCAAAGTCACCCTAATATCCCAAGTCTAGGAGGTCTACCTACTCATCTACCATGTGATGATGCCCATGCCACTCACCTACCTTGACCTGGTCCTCATCAGGAGCCTCTTGATGAGCCTCCTCTACCACCCCTACTACACCACCCCCTAGTGGCCCCTCTCCTCACCACTGGTACATCACCCACCAGGAGTCATACTCCTCTGTAGTCCTGACATCATCCAAATCTAGAATGTCTACTATAGGATCCACATCCCCTCACCACCTCCACCATCGGCCACCTTAGTGTCCTCTCATCCCCATGGTATTGGTAAACCACTAGCTCACTAGGAAACCCCTATCATAGCCTAAACTATCACATAACCTAAGCATATGGAAAAAACTCCCACTCTATCCTATGTCAGCCAACCAACCATCTCCCTCACCTCACTCGATGAAGTTGCACCTCAACATCAGCCCATGTTGGGCAATCCTTATAGGGTCTCTAGAGTACATCCATTACTCTGAGTCCTACAAAATACTAGGTTTAATGACCCACATTACCTACCCAATATTGACTCTATCCTACCTCTCGAGCCCACTACCATAGGATCCCATAGCCAATCTCTTGGTCCTCCAGCTGTACCCATGTCATCCATGGTAGTCCCTATGACCTATCCATCACTATATGCTACCATCCCCAAACCTATAGTAAAAATCTACACCCCAAGCCCTTCCACCCATGGGAGTAGATCTCATACAACTCATCATACAACTATGCTAGGAGTGTCATCCCCCATGCCATCACTAGTGGCTGCTCCATAGTGCACCCTACCAGAGTAAACACTAACTCTAGAAGGTTCCAGGGAAACCTAGCACCCGATGAGTCTGGTAGTAGCATATTAGAGATCAGTGTCATCAGTAGAATGTGCCTCATACCCAGTACCCTAGCCTCATACCAATACACCACCAGTATGCCTCCACTAGAAGAGTCCCCTATCACCTCCTTCATGGCCCTACCAAAGTACCTCTCCATAACTACCTCTCTCTGGTCATGGTGAGTAGACTCAATCGATCATCCCTCTATCAAAATGTGTAATATCTAGTAGATATCCTCCAACATCATCATCATCTCCCCTATCGGTAGGTGGAAGGTGTTGGTGCATGGGTCCCATAGATCAATAAGAGTCATCAAGTAAGCGTGGTCGCCCACCATAGGCTCTAACCACGTCACCTGCTTGAGGCCAATGGCATCAAGCCACTCCCAGTTGGCATCATTCAATAAGTCTCTCATGGTATCAAAGAGGGTCAGAACTCAACACCGACTCTTCACCACCTGGCAGAGACAAGTCGGTCAATAACAAGCTCCAAATAGGCTTCAAAATGCCTCAAAAACACTAAAAAAGACAAAAAGGGCCCTTTTTCAGGCTATTTTGTGGCCATCCCACCCAGGGATGGCCCCCAAATCTATGACCATCCCACCCAGGGATGGCCCCTAAATAGCTCAGGTTGGCCGTCCCACCCAGGGATGACCCCCAAATTGGGCAAAATTGGGCCTTCCAGGCCACCAAAAATAGGCAAAAAATGGTAAAATAAAGCCCTAAAAAGCAATAAAATCGCATAAAAACACAAAAAAAGATATAAAAATTATAGGGCATCCCTAATTAGGTTCAATTACTGAGAATTTAGTGTGCTCTATCAAAAAGCAAAAATAAGCAATAATTCCACTTTTAAACTAGCATAGTGCAGTAAGAAATTCAATTCTTACCCGTCTCGCACTGGCTCCGCCACTGGATGAGTCTACATGCTGGCTCATGGTGACTATAGGATGATTTTGGTAGTGCTCCACTACTTATAATATTTCTTCTCCTCCTCACCTCTCAAGCTGCAAAGTTCCAAATGCAAGAATGAGCCCAAATGACCCATTTTTGGCTTAAATAACCCTCCTAGGGCCCTGACCATCCTGGGGTGGGATGAGTGGCTATTTGGCTGACCTTCCCACCCTAGGATGGCCATAAAACATACCACCATCCCACCCTAGGATGGCCACAAAAAAATTGCACAAAAACAACTTAAAATGCACCAAAAAGGGTCCAAAACCCACCAAAAATAGCTCAAATTTGGTCAAATTTCACAAAGGATCAAAAGGAATCTAAATTGCTCATGGAGAAGTGGAAAAGTATTTACTTCACACCCTAATAAGGCCATTGTGTCTGGACCACCCCATGGGAATGAATTTTTCAGCTCCTTTCTTCCATACAACATCAACAAAATCACCAAAATCCTCTCAAAATTGCTCCATTTTTCAATGAGTAAAACCGAAGGAAACCCTAACAAAGTCATATGTGTCAAGTGACTCATCACTTTTATCACTGGTCATTCCCTCATTGACTCATCACTTGAGGGGGTAGTCATACTTAATGATTTCATAATCACAATCAACAATCACACACTCAATCATGCAAATTGCGTTCGTTCAACGAATCTTTGACAAAGACAATCACGCCCCTACTTGGGGCAGCAAACAAGCACAAATTTAAATCAAACAAATGCTTGGAATTATAGAATCATGAAGGAAATCAGGCCTCCTACTTCATGAATGAAAAATATCCAAGATCAAGCCAACCTTACTGGAAAGGTTGTACTTGAAGCAAGTTCCTTAGCTCGTCAGAAGCAAGGATTCAAGAACGCATGCTCTTTCCATGATTGGGGCATCAAAAGTTGGTTAGGTTATTGAATAACCCTAATAATTTAACATTTTAGTCATCTATTTTTTCTCAGCACTGTGTTGCACACAACGCATCTCAAAAAGGGGCATCTGTAGACACTAAAATCTGGTCAATCCGATTAGGCAATCAAAAGCACTAGTTAATTGACACCATATGGCCCCCTTGGGCAACCCTCAGAGGTTTAATAGTGGTCCTAACCACTCTTGGAAGGCTTTTACCCCACTTTTGGGAGGTTTTGGGCCATATAGGCATGACCATCCCACCTAGGGATGACCATAGTTCATGGTCGTCCCACCCAGGGACAACCATAAGTGGCCATCCCTGGGGTGGGATGACCATAAGGTTTGACTCCCAAAAAGTCAAATTTGGACAAATGGCACCCAAAAACTACCATTTTCCCTACCTATTCAAGCATGCAAGTCAGAGGGCATAGAATCCTTATGACATACTACATGAGGGAGGCCAAATAGGGAGATTCTCTTCCCCCTCCAATGCATGCCACCTTGTTGGCCAAATGGCGCCTCTTGCCCTACATGCCCTCGCATGCCTTCTTGCCCAAAGGCTTCCTTTGGCTATAAAGTGGATCCATTTTCCACACAAATATAGAGAGGAGTTTTGAGACATAGCAATGGAGTGCTGCCAAGATTTCCCCTCACCTTTTTGTGCCTTTTTCCCTCAGAATCTCTACCTAGCGAAGGAGGTTTGCGAGTGATCTAGGAGGTACAATTTGTTTACAAAACTAGATCAATTGAGTGAATTTCACCACCAAATTTGATGACAACACTAGTAGGAGGGTCCTGGACCAATTCATAGAGGAATTGGTGATAAAATAAGTGCAGAATTGGTGGCCATCCCACCCCAGGATGGTCCCCATTCTGTGATAGTCCCAACCATCCCACCCTAGGATGAGGACATATCTGTGCATTATTTCTTTACTATTATTTTTTAGTTAGATTCTAGATTAGTATATGAACATTCTATCCAAATTTCATGCATTTTGGAGCTATATTGAGTGAGATATCACATTTTTAGTGTTTTGTAGGGTCTTATGCAGGTCTACGGAGCTCATCTAGAGATGCACATGAATATGTGCTTGATTTTGCAAATATGACCACATGGGTTGTCTTGAAATGTCATTTTATGCATTCTTTCCAAGTTTCATGCATTTTGGATATGTTTAGGGGCAGAAATTGCTCGCTTTGGGTTTTGTAGGTTGGAAAAGTGCACTGCAATTACGCCACTCCATCGAGTGCAATTTTGGTTCTATTTTTAGTGATATCTTCCCAAAACCATCTATTTTACATACCTCTACAATTTCAAGTCATTTGGAGTTGATTTAGATAGGCGTCTTGCATATTCATGTTTTCTAGTCTTTTAGTGCCTGTGGGGATTGCATGTTTTCAATATACACACTTGCTATTTAATGATTCTGATTTCCTTGTGTGTAGGTGCAGGTTCCTACAACATACAAGGAAGGAGCACAAGATCATAGAACAAAGTGGTGGCATCATAGGTTCACCCACCTCAATTGTGGGTACGAGGAAAGACATTGGAAGTGCACGCGAGTTACTTTGAAAGGATTTGATCCTTGGGCACCATTTTGTAACAATTGTATCAATATTGAGCCCTCAAGGGGACATCTATGTAACCATGGTTTTGAACCATCAAATTAATAGAAATAAACTTCCTTTTATTTCATTTCTTGCAATTTGGTGTATTTTCCACTTTTACTTGCATGCTTCCATTTTGATGCTCATTGGCCATTAGAGATAGATGCATATTGTTTAGCTTCATTAGGTGCACCATTTTTCCCCTACTTCACTTAGTACTTTCAGGTTCTATGTATCATACACTCCAAATACATTTCTTACAAAACACATTCAATACTCAATGCTTGAAGTGTATTTCTTCAATGTCTTCAAGTAAAGCATGTGTTACCATGCATCCAATGTCCCTTATTGAAATGATTGCCTAAAATTTTTTTTCTTGTATATAGTGGAATGAAATTTGTGTATGTCTTATTTTGTTGCTTTTATTTTCTCTATTTTTAATTGTGATCAAATCTTGGATTCTTTCCAAGTTCTTCTTTTATCATAAGCTCTGTTATAAGATAAATGGGATGTAAATTTTGAATGCAATCTCTAGAAATTCTCTAAACTTATTTTAGTCCCTTGAATGGTCCCATAGTTGTTATAGTTTTTCCTTGAACTACAATGTAGGAACCTATCAATTGTTCTATGGTCTTTAGAATTGAGCCATTGGACCCCAATAGTTGTTGTCATTGTCTAAAAAATCCACCTTTATCACAAACTATATTGTCAATCTTGATGATATCACAATGCATCTTATCATTTAGTATCTTGATTTCTTGTAGTGTTGGTATACTTTACGATAATATTATTATGTGATCTTAGAATTTGATGATGATGTATAGATCTCTTATTCAAGTTACAAAGATAGATAATCTTATTTTGATTCCAAGCTATTCCATACCTTTTTAAATATTTCTTCGTAATAGGCCATTCATCATGTAGATCCATTTCTCTTTGTTTTAGAAATTGAATAGAGAATGAGTTAACTTTGAACTCACCATCTTTGTTCCATGATGTTTTCATGACCCTCCCCTAGGAAACTTTTTCAAATAAAAGATTTATGAATTGATGTGAAATCATTAATGAAAAATTATGTGGTTCTATGATGTTTTAATGACTTTTGATATGGTATTGATAAACTTACCCATTTTTGCAAGAATAGACATCTCCACAAATGGGCCAAGGATTGATGACTATTAAAGTCAAAACGATTTGACTAATGATTCGTTTATTTTAATTTTTTTGTATTTACAAATGGATATATTATTGTTGCACTTACACAATAGGTAGTGTTAAGTGGCACTGTTAACATGTTTTAAAAATATATAATATTACTTTATAAAAACAACCAAGGTATAATATTTGGTATTGTTTTATTAACAATATTATTAATATACTAAATCATTGAAATAGAAAAGACAAAATGGACATTTGCTAAATGATAATGCAAATTTTGTAAAGCTGAAAGAAAACCCATATTGATGGGTTGTTTTGTTCGGGTAGTTGGAAGTTGTAAGTTAGTTTCCTTTGAGCAAACCTTCGTGGGCATTCTTTAAACCCTTATGGAAAAATGAAGGAAAAGGGAGAATTCTTTGTTCATTTTGAGGAGAGTAGCTTTAGGAAGAATGCACAAGCCAGATATACCATGATAAGACTTGGAAGAACAATAATTATAGAAGGTCTCTTCCTTTGGTGAATGTTTGACACACATGCAAACACATGCCTTCAAATACTTAAAGTACTCTTTATAAGATAAGTTTGGAGAAATAGTTTTCAAATCAATGAAATTATGTAGGTTCTTATGTTATAGATTGTTCTTTTTGATAAAAGTGTGAAACCCTACATTGATACAGCAAGGCATAATGACGTAGAATGAATATTTTACCTTTACTCCAGCATAAACAACAGGGATATGTTAGACACACCCTATTACCTCAACATATTTCTAGAGCAATGAATGTGTGTCTCTATGGAACACACTTTTTTGTGTCAAGTCAGATAGAGAGGACACAATGGAAATACATATTCCTATTTTGTGTTAAATCACCTCTAAAAATCCTTTGGAAATGCCTGTGTTGATTTAAGATTCACTATTAGATACTCTTTGTAGTATACATGCACCCACAATGTAGAACCGCGCTGAGTGCAGTGCCTACGTGGACAAGAGGTATGGTCTATGTTTTTATGAAACAAAAAATTATTCTCATAGAAGTGGAACTGGGAGACATTTGAGTTGCAAATCTTACTTTGACCTTGTGATTATATATCATTCATATGATTAAGTCATCCTTGATATAGTCACACTATAGTAACACCTGTAAAAATGCCTAAATAAGAATCAACTTTAGAACCATATTTATGATGCATATATTATATTATGTGTAGCATTTGAATGAATGATCAATAGGTTGATTAAAAATATAGGGGAACAAAAATATAAAAGTTGAATATGTTTAAGGATATATAGAAGAAATGAGTTGGAAAGTATAAAATATGTAGGAGACTGTGTAGACTATTTTGCTGACTGCATAGCACTAAATGGTGCTTTGACCACACCTCAGATAAAGAGTTAAAAATAAGTATTAAGCATGGATATACAATGGTTGGTTTTTAAGTTAGGGAAAACCAATTGCTTCATACTTTCTTTAAAGGAGAAATACAACCTTTTGGAATAAAGACATTACACATTAACATACGTAGTCAACCATTAACCCCAAGAACGTTCTATTATGGATTATAAATAATGCTCCTTAGATTAAAGGTGAGTTCTTGTAAAGGTAAGAGGTTTGACTGTATGGAAAATAATGCCCTTGACAAATTTTGGTTATAAGAGTTTAAATGAATAAAGAATAAATATGTTTATATATTGAATTGATCTTTAGATTAGATATATATTAATATGAGGGAATGCTATATAATAGTGAACATATTGTAAAGTTAGTTTTATAGTAAGAGTTACTATTGTTTTAAAATTAGAAAGGTCCATAATTTATTATTATATTAGAATATAAGGAAGTGAATGAGTTATTAATGTTTTTACAAAGTGAAATGATTATGGATTTATGTTTATACAAATTGGTTGACAAGAATATTGGAAATGCTTTTGAATTAGTAAAGTTATTCATGTATAGTTTAAGATGCTTTCTTATGGAAAAAAATTGATGGTTTTAAATTATTAAAGGATATATCTTGTTTGGAAAATTTATGTTATGAACTTTGGTAATAGAATCCTACATCATAGGAAGTCTAAAGTACTTACATTATTGATCTTCTATTGAAGGAAAACCAAAACTTATCATCTAGGTTATTTAGAGCATAAGGCTTTGGTATAAATCCAGTGAATAGAAAGGAACTTATGGGATTCCTTATCTTATATTTTTTAAAGGAATGTTTAAGGAAGGACTCTAGAGAAAATTGTAGATTGATGAATGAAAAATAATTTTAGTACGAGGGAAGTATGGGATTCCTTCACTTGTAAAAGGGGATATTTACAACTACTTGTAATGAAAACGAAACATAGGAGTTATGGAGACTCCTATGCATTTAATCAAAATCATAGAAGGATAAAGGGGATAAAGAGTAACTCTTGTTAAATAGCTAAAATATAGGTATTGAAAAAAATATGGACTATTTTTGAGGCTGAGTTTTCTCCCTAGGTAGGGTTCCTAGGATACATGATGTGTCTATTGGTTTATCTTTTATGGTACTTGTTAAAGAGTTTGTTATTTATATTTTTTGCTTTAAAAGTTGTCATTATGAATGAAAAAAATCGATTTGTTTATCCTAATTTGAAAAAATGTACATAGTAAAGAATGTATTTATGTTGTAGAATATATCTTTATTTCCTATGATTGATTATGAAATAGGTGATGTTGATTATTTTATACTATATATAAGAATAATGATGTTTCATAAATATCATCTTTGGGTTTGGGGATCCTCTTAGAGATTTCTTAACAAAATACATCAAATTAAAATATACTAAACCCTAAGTTTAGGACTAGAACTATGGAAGATGTGATGGGACAAATCCTTAGGGTTATCGTGGGCACTTTTAGTAGAGGACCACTAAAGTGTGCTCTAAGAGAAAGTAAACTTAGAATACCATTGTAGTTAAATCCTTATGATGGATTATCCAAGAGAAATACAGATACCCATGTGAGGTGAAAATGTCTTGTAAATGATAGTCATAGGGACCTGAAAGACTATGAGTGAATTTCTATGGGATATGTCATTTTGGTGTGGTAGTAATTGGAATCCCTGATTAACTAATGGGCAACCAAAAAAAAGTTGCCACATAAAAGGGCAGTCATCTCCATTAAGCTATCCAAAAAATAGTTTAATGGTGCATAGTAGTTCTATACCTAAAAAAAATATGTAGACTACAAGAAGCTTGCACCTAATTACTAGTATAGAATTATAGACACTCATCAGGGATTTGGCATCCCTTTTCTCAAACAAACAAGATAGGTTTAACCCTCACACCATGGTTAAGAATTCCTTCAAAAAGAAAGTAAGGAAATTTTGTGTGACTACACAAAGGTATCCTTTAAGATGTATGGGCAGTGAGCAAGGTAAAACCTAAAATTAACATGGAAAAATGGCCACTCCTATCCACCCAAGGGATATTGTAGCATCTGAAACCTGTAAGTGGAAGAATATATTCTAAGAAATTTATCCAGATTATTTGAAACTGCTTTTGGACTATTAAAAGAAAAAAAATTGAGGTAGATTTTAGGGTTTTTACAGTTGGTATCAGAGCATGGTTTTAGGTGCTTTACACTTTTCAAAGATAACCTTATAATGTAGGAACAAGATCCTACCTTGTAAAGGACCTAGCCATGATTAATTTTGATGTTCATTGTAGGAAGAATAGAATCTTCCCATGGGAATGGTGGTTTATGGAAAGATCATTGATCAAAAGACTAATCATATTTTTAGTAAGACACCACTTAGAAGGTTAAAGTGAAAGGTGATACTCTTGAATGATTGGTAATTTTTTAAAGGATAAAACAAACTAATAGAAGTATATGGAATAATATCTAATATTAGACACTTGAATAGCTAGGGGAAAATGGCATCAGGAGGAAGACAAGAAAAATGAGGAAAAATCTAAACTTTGATTCCACTTAGTCAAGAAAGGTTTGAGATAAGACCCCAAGAGGAAAAATTGGGGGTCTTAAGCAAAGTGGTGGAAGACCTTGCATCTATGGTTTATCACATGCAAGAACAATTAGAACAATATTGATAAAAATTAGACACACTAGTGAGCCTGAATTCTTCAACTAGAGCTCAGTAAGAAGTAGACTTACCAATCATTGTAATAGAAAGTGAGAGGGATCTAAGTATGGAAAATACAAGCATTGGGACCAATTAAAGACCAAAACTAAGAAATGTCAAGGTCCTTTTACAAACATAGAAACAAACTGCATCAATCCAAAAAATCCAACCAAGGAAAAAATGAGGAAAGGATGTGTGAGAAGGCTCATTGGGTGGAACCAAAATTGCCAATAAATAGATATTATTTTATTTATGCTAACATAGTAGAGGAAGAGAAATATTGTAGGTTTCATACGATGGGGAAAATAACAAAATAAGAAGAGCAAGAAAGACCCTATTATACAAAGAAGAATGATAGGAAACTAGGGGACATTGAGAAGAAGAAAAAGAACATTAAAGAATATTGGTCTCAACCTAATATGGGACCCACAAATAAGCATAAGGGATAGCACCAAAACAAACACTCTGGACCCATGATGAGGTGCTTCATCTGTGAGGTCTACACTATGCTAGTAATTATCCATAACAAGTAGGAACTAGTAAATGATCTAAAAAACCAAACCACAAAATCAAAGTAGATGCTTATAGATAAGCTACACCATTGCATCTAAGAGGTATGATCTTTTATGTTAAAATTTTGATAGATAGCAGAGCAAAAAATAGGTTTATTTTTGTTAGTTTAGTTAGGGATATACCAAAAAAGCCAAGATTCATGGTAGAAGGGTGGAAAGTAGAGTTTGGTTCTGGATAAACCTACTCTATGGATCAATGTTATTTTGATATACAAGCTCTTTACCTAATAGTTTCCTAGAATGGTACCTTTATGCAACTCCTCTTCATACCTTTGACATAGTTTTAGGGATGGATTGGTTAAAATCCCAAGAGGTTGTAATCAATTTCCATGAAATATGGATTGACTACACTGATAGCAACAAATAAAGAAGGTGAATTGTCAGTGAATAGGATTATTTTCATTCCCAGTTACTATTAGAAAGGTGATTAAATAAAACCATGATAAAGGGTGGAATAATTTTATGATTAATTTTAACAAAGTTGAGACAAATAAAAATGAAGAGGTGTTTAGATAACATGCAATCTTGCAAGATTATATGGATGTATTTCCTAAAGATTTGTTGGGGTTACCACCAAAATGAAAATTTTATTATACCATAGAATTGATGCTCAAAATAGATCCAATACATAATACCCCATATAGGATGAACCTTATAGATATGTAGGAGTTAAAGGTTCAACTCCAGGGGTTGATAGAAAAAGGATTGATAAAACCTAGTGTGTCACCTTTGGGGTGCACCTATTCTCTTTGTGAAGAAGGATGGTTTGCTGAGATTGTGTATTGACTATAGAATGTTGAATAAAGTGACCATAAAAAATAGATATCCCTTACCCAAAATAGAGGATTTATTTGACCAATTAAAAGAGGTAACCATATTCTCCAAAATTGAATTTATAACCAGGATATCATCAATTGAGAATTCGTTAGGAATATAATCATAAAATTACCTTCAAAACTAGATATGAACACTATGAATTCACAATACTACCATTTGGAATATCTAATGCTCCAAAAACCTTCATGAATATAATGAATAGTGTGTTCATAAGAAAATTAGATCAATTTATCTTGATATTTTTATATGACATTTTGATATATTCCAAGAATAAGGAAGAACATGATAAGCACTTAAGGATAGTGCTTGAATTGTTAAGAGGGAATCAAATTTATGGTAACCTATCGAAATGTGACTTTTATGTCCCTGACATACAATACCTTGGGCATATTATTTATATTAATGGAATAATAGTGGATCCAAAGAATATTGAGGTCATTGTGAACTAGCCATGACCCACCAATGTAACTGAAGTATAGAGTTTTATGGGATTGAAGAACACAAGCTTATATTGAGAAGGGGGGTGAACAGTATAAGACCACTTTTTCCTTTTTCTTTCCCAATCAATATTATGCAATTTAAATATATAAATATCAATAGAAGTAATCAAATCAATGCACAAATCACCACACATAAATAGAGACACCACAATTTACGTGGTTCACCCAATGTGGGCTATTCCACGAAGAAAATCTTTCACTAAAATTTTCTCGATCAATCTCTTGGGAATATTTTCCCTATTACAATTTTTATGGACCTCTATCCAAAGGAGACACCAATCCCCTAAATCAAGTGTATGGATATCTATACACAGAATAACTCCTTCTCCTCTGCTCTAGTTGGTGATCCTCTTGAAGAAAACTACATCCACTACATTGGCTTGTGGATATCTCTCTATTGAAGACTCTTGCCCTCACTCAAAAGACCTATCCTCACTACCCTGGTTGATGGATCTCTATCCACTAGATATTTTTGTCCTCTTTGCTCTATCACCTCCAAAGCTCTATCTCAAATCTACACTAAACATAGTCCTTCGGTCTAGTACAAATCTTCTTAATATCTATCTCTGATCTGGTATAAATCTGTCCTCTATTTTGCACCAAAAATTTGCTCAAAAAGTCCACATAAAACTTGCTAAATATTCTCAACAAGTCCACATAGAACATGCTCAAATTTTCTCAATAAGTCCACACAAAACTTGTCCAATTTGCTCAACAAGTCCACATAGAACTTGTTCAATTTTCTCAACAAGTCCACACAGATCTTTCTCAAATATGCTCAATAAGTCCACAAGAACTTGTCCAATCTGCTCAAAAAGTCCACACGGAAGTTGCTTAGATCTTCTCAACAATTCCACACATAACTTATCCAATATAATCAACAAGTCCACACAAAACTTATTCAATATGCTCAACAAGTCCACACAGAACTTGTCCAATCTACTCAAAAAGGCCACACAAAACTTACCTAATATGCTCAAAAAGTCCACACAGAACTTGTCCAATCTGCTCAACAACTTTCAATCACTTTCTTAAAAACATAAGGAGAATTTTTAGAGACTCAATATGCTTCAACTCAATTCTCAATTACTTTCTCAACTCAATTCATAATATAGAATAGTTTGTTTTATGGAACTTGAAGAATCACTTCACACATTCACTTGACTAGGCTCAACCAACTCTACTCAACCAATCACTCAATGAGATAATTCTTGCTCACAAACCCTAGTCCAAGTATATGATCACTTACTCAAAATATTTCCAACAATGCTCAACAACCAATCTCACATAACAATGATACTCATTTTCTTTTCAAATCATTGTTCAAGTTCTTCACTCAATAAATGGCTTCAACAAAACTGCTCAACAACCAATCTCACATAACAATGATATTCATGTTCTTTTCAAATCTTAGTTCAAGTTCTTCACTCAATCAATGGCTTCAAAAACAATGCTTATAAAACATCTCTCACATACAATGATAATCATGTTCTTTTCAAACCCTAGTTCAAGTTCTTCACTCATCAATGGCTTCAACAACAATGCTTATCAAACAAGGTTTTAACCACACTTTTTTATTCCAGAAAAACTTGAAGCAATCACTCAACACACTCAATAGGAAACCCTAACCAAGTCCTTTTCACTCCAAACTTATTTTCCAGAAAACCAATTAATCAATTCAACTATGAAAGAATATGCTCATACCTTTTTCTTGATTAGAGGATGATCTTCAAAAACTGCCTTCAGGAATATCTTTTTTTTTCCAAGTGCCAAGGGTTAGATAACAAGTGTTATACTTCACAAGATACAAGAATAGCTCAAGTTCATAATACACCTTATATCTCCTTCTCAATAGCAATATTTAACAATAATATCTTCATAGAAATTTCCTCTTCAATTTTTCTATTTCACAAAATTGATATTCCAACTTAATTTCTATCTCCGAAGGTAAAATTATATTTACCTTAATAAAGCACCTATTTACCACTTAGGTAAATAAATTAATATCACCTTATAACTCCCTAACCTTAGCACAATTAATAAAATTCCACATACACTCCTAAACCTTAGTATTATGCAAAAATAAAAAATTAAATTATAAAAACCTTTGGTGAATCCCCTTTTCGCAATTTTTAGAGTTTCAAACCTACGCCTTCTCCATGACTGGTGCCTTAGCTGCAGCAAGCTAGCTATGTGAGATAAGCACTCCATACATTTAGCTTAAGCCCTAAGGTTACTTAATCCTTTTCAAAAAGGCTTCAAAAACTTTGGCCTTCTCCTATGTCTAGCACCAAGCTAGACTGTGAGCGCTTCTCCCTTTGTTTTGTCCCTTACTTTGAACACCATGCACTGACTCGATCATGATGCTTTGCCCCAATTACAATGTGTTGTCCTATTTTGGAAATACACAACTTGCAAATTTTGGAGGCTTCATATTTTTGCTTATGTTCAAATTCGGATTTAATTCTCTTGCTTCCCTAAGGTTTGTCTTAGGGTTTAAAAACCTTTTATTTGATTTGCATACAATGTTGGCGGATGATTCAATTTGATGATGTTGGCATGTATAACTTATAATTTATAATTAATTTAAATTCAAAAGAATTTAAATATTATAAATTTAAGCTATAAACTTTAGAATTTAATAAAAATTAAAGCCCTCATTGAGTTAATATCAAATTATCATTTGCACTTCACTGGGTTGATGAAAAATAATTTTTCCACCTTGGTTTTAATAAAAACATTAATTCTGCCATCACAATATTAGAGAACTATCATTATGATTTTAATATTTAATGTGCCATCATGGTTTTAAAAAAAACCCTTATATATTTGGACAACTTTTCTCCATCTCTTTGCATTGCTTCCTGGTGTTAATGATGATGTACTCCATGGTTTTAATGATAGCTTCATGTGTTCACTTTGGCATATGACAAATTTTCACCTTGACATCAATGACAACTAAATGAGCTCAAAATTTCCAACAGGTATTACATGCTACTATAGACACTTTGTGAAAGATTACTCTAAGATTGCTTATCTAGTCACCAATATTTAGAGGAAATAAAACAAATTTAATTGGATAGATAAGTGCAAGGCAGCCTTTGAGTTGTTAAAATAGAAGCTCACTACCGCACCCATTTTAGAAATTCTAGACCCATAGAAAATATTTTCAGTATGCATAGATGCATCAATGGAAAGGTTAGGAGGAGTCCTATCCCAAGAAGACATAGTGGTAGCATATGAGGAAACAAACATTAAGAAATATGAAGTAAATTATGATACACATGATTTGGAACTAGTAGTAGTAGTGCATACCCTTAGGATGTGGTAACATTATCTACTAGGCAAACCATTTGAACTTAAAAAAGATCACTAGAGTCTGAAGTATATCTTCACTCAACCATTACTAAATGCAAGAAAGAGATTATGGATTGAGTTTCTAGTTGAATATGAATTTGGTATAGAGTATGTCAAAGGTAAATAAAATAAGGTTGTAGATGCCCTGAGTAGACAGAGGCATATAGCTGCTATAACTTATAGCCATGTAGACTTGATGGACCAAGTTAAAAAAATACAAATGTAGGACTATTTTTGCAATGATATTCAAGGCAAATTGGAAATAATTCCTAATAAAAATAAATAATATAGTGATAAGGATGAACTTTTATGTTTCAAAGACAGAGTGATCATACCCAAAAAATGTGAATTAAGAAAAATGATTATGCAAGAGGCACATAAATCTCCTTTGCTCATCCAAGAGGGGCCAAAATGAGGGAAAACATAAAAATATTTATTATTGTATAGGAATGAAGAAGGACATAAATGAACTTATCACTCAGTGTATGGAATGTTAGAAAGTGAAGGTTGAACACTGACATCCAACAGGCTTTATACACCCACATAATATCCATGTTCAAAAATGGTAAGTCATATCCATGGACTTTATTGTGGGATTGCCTAAGAATATATTCCAACATGATGCAATTCTTGTTGTACTATACAAGTTGACCAAAGTTGTATATTTCATACCAAGGTGTACCAAGAATCATGCAGTTATAGTGGCTAATAGATTTTCCAAGAAAATCTTCATACTACATGGATTTATTGAAGTAACTATTTCATATAGAGATTCCAAATTTACATATGCATTCTAGCAAGACTTACATCAGGCTATAGGTACCAAATTGAATATTAGTTTTACTTACCATATAGAGATCAATGGATAGAATAAGAGAGTTAACTAGGTTTTGGAAGACATGATTCACATGTATTGTATAGATCAAAAATCAAAATGGAAATATTTTCTACACCTGGTTGAATTTACCTATAATAATAGGCATCATGCTTCTTTGGGAATGGCTCCATTCAAAGCATAGTATGGTAGAAAATATTGAACACCCCTCTCATGGGATAATCCAGAATATCAGATTGCCATCGGACTGCACATGGTTTGAGAGATGGAGAAATAGCTAAAAATGATTAGATCAAGGCTAAAATAAGCCTTTGATCATCAAAAGAGTTATGCTGACAAAAAATGCACACCTAGAGAATTCTTCGTAGGAGATAGAGTATTTATTAGAGTAAAATATTTGAAGAGTGCCATCAAATCAACTAAACTAGATCCTAGGTTTGTTGGATCCTTTGAGATCACCGAGAAGATAAGTCCAGTTTCCTATAATATCTCCTTGCCACCCAATCTATTCAAGATCCATGATACTTTCCATATATCCTTGCTTAGGAAGTATGTAGTTGATCCTGACCATGTATGGAATTTGTCTAACTTGTAGATAAATGACCCGACAACAATTGAAGTCTAACTGGTGAAGATTTTG
The DNA here is from genome assembly GCA_028583015.1 of Wollemia nobilis. NCBI lineage: Eukaryota > Viridiplantae > Streptophyta > Pinopsida > Araucariales > Araucariaceae > Wollemia > Wollemia nobilis. Next base: position 3,327,055 of record JAQPPZ010002123.1, on the reverse strand, counting down.
GAGTTTTGTTCCCAATATATGAGGAACCAAACTCTAGAAAAATGTAGAGTCCAATGGGACTGGTAATCAAAAAATAATGCTACTTGGGAGAACGTAGCTGATATGCAAAAATATTTTCCATATTTATTAAATTAATAAATGTAATTTTGCTCTTATTGTCGAATACTGATGAAACACAGAGAATGTGTTTTTTTAAGGGGGGTAGTATATCATGACCCTCCCCTAGATAACGTTTTCAACTAAAATATTTATGAACTTATGTGAAATAATTAATGACAAATTATGTGGTTCTATGATGTTTTGATTACTATTGATATGGTACTGATAAACTTATTTGTTTTTGCAGGAATAGACATCCAAAAATGGGTTAAGGATTGATGACTATTTAAGTTAAAATTATTTGACTAATGATTCATTTGTTTTGAAATTTCTCAATGTCTTTAAAAATGGTTATATTATTTGTGTTTACATAATAGGTAGTGTTAAGTGGTATTGTCAACATGTTTTACAAAGATTTAATATTGCTTTATAAAACAACCAAGGTATAATGTTTGATATTGTTTTATTAACAATATTGTTCATATACTGAATCATTGAAATAGAAAAGACAAAATGGACATTTGCTAAATGATAATGCAAAGACTATAAATCTAAAAGAAAATACATCTTGATAGGTTGTTGTGTTCATGTATATGGAAATTGGAAGTTAGTTTCCTTTGAGCAAACCTTCGGGTGTATTCTTTAAACCCTTATAGAAAAAGGAAGCAAAAGGGAGGGGATATTCTTTGTTTCTTTTGAGGAGAGTAGCTTGAGGAATAATACACAATTTAGATATACCATGAGAAGAATTGGAAGAATAATAATTACAGATATCCCTTCCTTCGATGAATGTTCAACACAACTCCAAATGCATGCCTTCAAATACTTAAGGTACTCTTTCTAAGATAATTTTGAAGAAATAGTTTTCAGATCAATGAAATTATGTAGGTTCTCATGTTATAGATCATTTTGTTTGATAAAAATGTAGAACCATGCATTGATACAACAAGGCATAATGATGTAGAATGAAGATTTCACCTTTACTCCAATATAAACAATAGGGAGATGTCAGATGCACCCTATTACCTCAAAATATTTCTAGAGCAATGAACATGTGTCTTTATGGAGCATGCTCTTTTGTGTCAAGTTGGACAAAGAGGATATAGTTATATTCCTATTTTGTGTTAGATCACCTCTAAAAATCCTTTGGAAATACCCATGTTCCTTTAAGATTCGTTGTTGGGTACTCATCGCAATATACATGCACCCACAATGTAGAACAACGTTGAGTGCAACATCTACATAGATAAGAGGCATGGTTTGTGTTTTTATGAAACCAAAAACTATTCTCATAGAAGTGAAATTGGGAGACATTTGAGTTGAAAATCTCACTTTGACCTTGTGATTATATATCATTCATCTGATGAATTCATCCTTGATACAGTCACACTATAGTAACACCTATAAAAATATCTATATAAGAATCAACTTTAGAACCAAATTTATGATGCATATCTTATAATGTGTGTAACATTTGAATGAATGATCAATAGGTTGATTAAAACTATAGGGGAATGGAAATCTAAAAGTTGAATACGTTGAAGGATATATGGAAGCAATGAGTTGGAAAGTAGATAATACGTAGGAGACTGTGTAGACTAGTTTGCTGACTAGATAACACTAAATGGTGCTTTGAGTATGCCTCAGATAAAGAGTTAAAAATAAGTATTAAGCATGGATATACAATGGTTGGTTTTTAAGTTAGGGACAACCAATTGCTTCATACTTTCTTTAAAGGAGATATACAGCTTGTTGGTCTAGAATCTACACCTAATGGAAAGAGTTATGTGCCTTACAAACTTAACCAACATTGAAAGACCACAAGACAGTGAGGTCTTGTAACCAATATTTGGAGGAGGCTAGTTCCTTGAGAGATATTCATAGCTTTTACTAGATTAAAGGGAGAAAAAAGGAGAAATCTAAACTAACATTTTAAAATTTTAAATGGCGGATTAGCCGCATCAAAATATATGCAAGATCATTATACAAACATAAATAACAAACATATAAATCATCTAAAAAACCAGCCAACACATTTCAATATATTTTAACATCTAAATATGATTGCAAATTCTATAATTAATGAATAAATAGTTAAAATATAGAATGCAGAATTACAACTAGTTAATTCATTTACCTTAGTAGACATAAACAATCACAAGGCTCATAAATACGTGAAATGGTTTGAAGACTAGATAATGATTCATTTGTATTAAATACACTTCCAATATTACATACAAATTGTAATGGCCAAGAGCCGACCCTAGAACATATTACATTTTATTATTTATAAATGAGAGGTCTCTCCTCTTATTATTTTTTTCAAACAGTAATATTAATTGGTTATGTGCCACCTAGGTAGTGGGTCATTAATTTCTATGATTTTGTTGCACCTGATGGAACTTATCAAGGGGAAATACTACACTATCCAAATGGCTCACATTAATTGCATCTCTTTGTCTGCTTCTACTCCCAACGGTGTTGTTGTACCTCATTCATTCATTCATTCATTTTGCAACTTGCTCTTTTTTCAATTGCAACACACTGGCGAGAAACAAAATCTTCAAATTTCAAAATAGGGCTATAGAGAGCTCCCTAAAAATTTATTAGTCTGCATTAAATTTTCCCAAAGTTGACCTAGAGGTAGGCCAGGACCCTAGGTTGGTATTAGTTTTGACAAGTATTCATCTTAGGTGGGACTTGGGTATGTTTTCATGGTTGATAGCTTATTTTTTGTCTTTCTTGTTTGATTCAAGTGGTATTTTAAAGTATTTCCACCCTTGTGACCCTTCAAAATAGTCGCCCAGGCTAGGGCAGGTTTTTTGAATACCACCGCACTCCGCAACTTCTAAACTCCCCACCCAAGTTAGGGTAGGATTTTGAGGATAGTTTTGCCCTCTTAAACTTTCTAAACCCCCACCTAGGCTAGGGTAGGGTTTTTAGAGAATCGTATTTGATTTATATATTCCCACGTCTCCAACCTTGCAACCTTAGCTTGGGCAGTACTTTGGATATGATGAACAATAGTTTTATGGGTAAAAATTCTACCCATATCACAACCCGCCTAATTCATAACTTTACTTTGTTCTTGGCATAAGGATTTTTTAAATCTTCTTGAGGTCAAGGATGTCAATTTGTTCACTCCACATTCTTTACAACTTTTGGGGCTCTTTTACATGTGAAAGAGGCAGAACCCAAGCAACCAGATATGGAGAAAACCTCCAACTCAATCAAAATATTAAAACAAAAATATTGAACTAAAAAATGACCCTAACTTGTATCCATTGGGCTACAGAGTCAAAAAAGTAAATATTCACAAAATTATATTAGGCCTATAGAGGCATTGATATCTATTCAAAGCTTACTACCCTAATCGATTTAGCCTGCCACTACTCCCATCCACCAGAATACTTAGCTTGAGAGAATGTCCCTATCATGGTTTGAATTTTGAGGCTCTTAGATATGTGCTCCAAAACTATAGGATCAGGATGCAAGGCATTTTTTATCTGGTCACTGATGTCCTCCAATCAATTTAGATTGTTATACAAGGGGTGGTGATAACTCTCAATCACCTCTTCTATTTTGGCATGAAGCTCAGAGAGCCTTAAGATGATATCCATAATTTTATATGTGGCTAAGGGCTCCTCAAGTGTAGTAATTTTATTTTGGTCTTGCTTTAGGTTCTTAAACTTGTTGACAAGGTCATGCTCTATATAGAATTGCTTGCTACTCTCCCAGAACCTTGGAGAGTTTATTTTCCTAAGTGCAACATTAATTATATTCATTTTCTACACTTCTTTTTTCAATGTTACATGGATTTAAATGCCCTCGTTGTAGAGGTCCATGACCAAGAGTATATTCTTCATGCAAAACCTAGCTTCATCTTTCTCCCACTTTGAACATGCGAGCAAAATAGTGTATACTCTTCTAGACATAGCTTTCACTTCCAATGCTTGAGGACCCATGCTGAGTACTACCTTTCCCATATTTGCTAACTCCATCTCTACCCACTTGGAAATTATCATAAAGTCCACCAACTTTCACACAAAGGTGGAAAACACTTTCAAGGTCGTTTCTCTTATTTTTTCTAGATAGAACTCATGGACATCATTTATCCAATCCTTCAAAATTTTTGCCCCATGAGACATACTTCTTTCTTCCTAGAGATCATTCAGAGCATCATTTAGGGACTTTTCCAATTGTTGTATTTTTGCCTGAGCCTCAAAATCTTGCTTCTTGGTTAATTCATAGGCAATATGGAACTTGGCTTTCCATGAATCTATCTTGTCTTTCTTATATTGTAGCACCTTCTAGGAGAGGGCTTTATTTAGTACTTCCTAGAGTTGTTTTACTTTGAGTTCCAAGGCTCATTTTCCTACCTTCGCTTGTTTAATCTACTCTTCCAAAATAATAATATTTTTCTTTGCAAGCTTCAACTCTTTTCCTCCTTACTATTCTTCTAGAATAGTGTATCAGCCTACACATGCAAAATTTGTAGGGTCTGTACCTTCAAAAAAATTGTAACGTCCTTGGAAGCTATTTTGAAATCCTAGCCTTTCTACTCCATATCCATGAGGGCTTAATTAACCTTTGGCACAATAGTTATCTTGTGTATATTTCCTTCTACTGGATCAATCTCCAAGCACATTGTAGGGACCACCAATGCATGCTCTTCTGCAAATTCTTCCCATTGTTGATATTCCTATTTTCTTTGATTATCTTGAATATTTTTTACCATAGCATAAACCTTTGGTAAGTTTTCTTATATTACATGCATGAGAATAAGGGCATTTAGAAAGTATGGAAGGGGAGTTACTGGGTAGAAAGATAAGGCATGGGTTTGGAGTGAACTCATGGCTTCCATTTGCTATCTTGAGTTTGGCAATGGGGTGAAAGGATTAACTAGCTGGGATTGATTATTTATGGAGTGATCTAGGCAAATGCTTCTCTTAAAATGAAGGTTGCAATAGGGAATATGTCATGGTGGAAGTATTGGGGAGAGGAAGTGGTTGAAATGCTTCTCTTGGGATATGTATACTGGGGATAAGAAGGAGACATCATGTGGGATACCATGAGTATCATACTAGTTAAATGTGTTTGAGATAAGGTAGGGGAATCCTCTATTGTTTGCATGGATGGGATTCATTTAGTAGATGGCAAATATGAGTCCACCTCGTCCACTATAATCTACTTCTGGATCACCTTCAGGGTCTCTTTCACCATCAATTGTTACTTTTAAATCTTGCTCAAGGCCACCATCCCTTCTATCTTTGGTGCTTTTAGAACCAACTTATTTTCCTTACTTTTCACTTTCTACGACTAAGACATAATAGGGCTTGAAGAATCCTTTCTCTTTTTTCTTTATTGTGACTTTTGATATAGAGGGGATAAGGGTTTCTAAATCATTACTCCACTATATTTGGATGACCTGGTAACACTAAATTTAGTTGGAGGTTCAATGGACAGGGCATTTTGCTCACTTGCTTTTGCTTTGGGTGAGCTTACTAGTACCTGGTGGTTGCTTTGAACCTCATGCTCTTCATCATCCTCCTCTAAACCTTCTTGGCTCTACTCGATACTAAGGGTATCCTTTCTCTTCAAAACCTTAGGGGTGAGATCTAATTTATTTTTTTTTGATCATCTCTATCCTTCTTCTTCACAATATTAAAATTGGCATCATATTTGGTAGAAAACCCCCTATCTATTTTTCCTGGGAATGCTTTCTTGATGTCATCCCTTCCACACCGCATAATCCACCATTGTTCAAATTTATATTTTGACCAATTATTCTGGTAGATTGTCTCCTAAAATAGGGACTCTTTTATCAATTGAGTGGGGTCCTTTTTGGGATAGAACACCTTCTTGTATGGATAGTCAAACCTCCAAAATGGTTGATTGTGCATTTGGAATTTGGTCACGGTATAACTTGGTCCTCTAGCAGGTTCTTGTACTTCAACAACTCCAAATTGACCTCATGATTATGATACCTGAATTATCATGACCTATTTTTATCTACAAGCTTGGCCTGTAGGATATTATCGAGATCATAGTGCCATCTGGGTAGCAATAAAGGAAGGCAAAGTGTGAACAAATTATCATTGAGTTACTGAAATTGAACCTCCTCCTTCTTGGGAAAAATAAATGACTTAAAAAATATTGATTTTGTGAAGATCACCCTCTTTTTGGCTCCAAGCCCCAATTTCTATTCAATGAGACAATTTTTTTGGTATACCTCAATGCTAAAAATCCATTCCATGACATAGAAAGGGACCAAGTAGGGAAAATTTGAGAGACTGTACAGTTGGATGCATGTTCCCTCTAGTAGAAAATAATATTTTTTTGTTTCCTAAGATCTAGCTCTTAAGAAATATTTCACCCTTTTGATAGACGTAGACATGCCTAGTAAACATACATGAGGGCAGGCCCCAAGAACTACTTGTTGAACTCCAAATAGGAGTTGTTTCTTCTAAGTGTATGCATTCATTCCAATGTCAGGTATATTTATCCCTTCTCATTTCTATCTTGGACCTATACAACATGCCTATCATGAGGCATGTGGTGAAAGAACAACAAGGCCAAAAATTCCTTGCTTGCTCCACTTTGATACTCAGCCAATTACTTTTGAATATTCTTAGATAAAAACTCTGCCCAGTTAAATATTAAATATTTTTACACCCATGAAACAACATATCCCATCACCATTTGATATGGATATACCTCCTCATATGATAAAAGATCCAATAGGGTAACCAAAAAAGACAAGATAAACCAAAATTCCTCATTGAACTCCTTTATTGGTCGAGGATTATCCATATAGTTATTTTGTAGTCCACCGAGGCCCTGTATTATCCATTGCTTAGGATCATCCTTGAGAAACTATTTTTGTTGCCCATCTTCATTTATGTTAATTATTGTTGGCCTCACTTTGCCCTAGGGTTCATGATAAAATGAGGATTTTGAAAAGAAGGTTTCCTAAATGGTGCTAGAATTTATGCAGAACAACACTCGACCTTCCACATCTAGCACTACACCAGTGGTTGCATCAAAGGACTCAATAATAGCATACAACAACTCAAGATAGGGGTGAATGGAGAATGGCCTAAATGGGATTAGGTAGCTTCTCCAAGACACAATCATCGGACTACTATTAGAATATTTTTCCACCAAAATTAATGCAACTTCACAAGTAATTTTAATCTTGTCCCTAATTGTTGTCTTAGTATCTCTAAGCTCATCATATGAATCTTCCATCTTCTTCTCAACTCTTGTCCTCGCCATCCATTCAAAATCTCCTATCTTCAAATATGGGTGGTTGCCAATAATTGGAATTCTTTCACCACTTGAAATTTTCACATGACCTTAATATCACTTGCAATTTTGTATTAGCAAATCAGGCAAGGTGGAAAGAAGCCAACTAACTCCCCCATTTCCTATTTTATAACACATAATTCGAGTTGTGTGCAGAGTGGAAATAGGACCATTAAGGAAAATTACTCAAACCAAAGCAAATATTTCAAAATACACCTCCTCTAATAGTTGATTCCCATAGAACTCCTTTGGGAAGTGAATCATTAGCCAATGAGGAGGCTACACTTGCTACTTTTGTCAGACTAGGGCAACAAGGACTAGGAGTCTTATAAATTAGAATTGTCTTAATTTTCATGCTGCTAGATCTTGCCACCATCCTATTGGTTACAAGAAATATAGGTATAATATTTATCATTTATGATAGCCCTTAACTTGCTTAGGATATTGGCTTTACTAATCAGGTTGATGTGTTTATTTAAAGTGCATCCACTTGGCAAGTTATTAGTTCTTCAATCGTTTCTTCATTGGTCTTCTTGGGGTGCAAAGTGTCCTATCCACTCAATGGTAATCAAAGCACTCACTATGGCTCTCATGATGATTAGCATCCCCATGGTCCAGATTAATGGTATCATTCATTTATTGGGGTGGTCAAATGCACTTTTAACATTCAATTGGTGCAAAGGATTTCTTATGCATGCCTTATTTCTATAAAAGGAGGGGGGAGGACAATTGTCCTCCACTACTCTTGGATGTAAACACTTGTGATGGATCTTGGAAGTTCTTGGAAAGCATTTTGTGACTTAATTATCCATACATATCTTACTTGCTATAGGCTCTAGTGTGTGGGTGGCATTTTTAATATCTTTCACCTTTTGATTGCTTCAACTTTTTACCCTACCTAACTACTACCTTTTATCAAGGTGGTACTTTTAGGTTTTGTCGAGGCTCCTAGATTCTCATTTTCAGGTTTTGTCGAGGTTCCTAGATTCTCATTTTCTCTGCCCATAGTAGATGGGGATATTTATTTGTAGGGTTATAAATATTCTTCACTAATTTTCACCCCATACAACTTTGTTAGCCATAACCTTAACTTGTTTGATCTATGAGGGTACATTTCATCGACATAGCTATGGTTTTTATGGGATCCAAATTTCTAGACTAGGTGCTGATTTGGGTCAAAAATATATTAAGTTGCTCAAGAAAAGAGAATGACAGACTGCTAAAATATTTTTACAACAAGAATTTGAGAGAAATACATGGGAACAAAAAAGATTATTTACATGTGTACATTCTAGGTCATAGCCAAGATTAAGCATAGTCCTTGAGGTACTAACCATTCACAGTAATCAGTAGCAATATTCCCTCTATGTCATATAGTTGGTATGCATTTGAGTGTTTGTAGATCTGTATGAGATATGGGCCTACCAGAAGGAATTAAATTTATCATGAGCACCTAGTTTTTCTCGATTAACATCCCATTTTAGGACAAGGTCTCCTTCACAAAATGTTTTAGGTGTGGCCTTCCTATCAAACCAATGCTTGAAAATATCTTGGTGATGATATAGGTTATTGTAGGCCTTGACCCATTCTTCTTCTAGATGGATCAGATGTACTAGCCTCTTTTCCATAGGAGGAAAATCTTTCACATCTATTTCACTCATGAACTTAAGAGTCGAAAGCTCTTACTTGATTGGGAGAATTACCTCTTTTTCATATATGAGGGTGTATGGTGATGTCTTCAATGATTTCTTAGGCGTAATTATATCTTCCCATTGCACCTTATCAAGAAAGAGGTGACATATATTGGAATTAAGCTCTATATTGTGCTTGATTATCTTCAATATATTTTTATTAGTAGACTCTGCCATATCATGTCCCTGTGGGTAATAGTTTGAGGTTGCACTCCAATAGATACCATACTTTCTAGCAAAGTCCATGGTCTTGGTAACTATGAAATGAGTACCATTATTAGATACAATGGTAGCTGGGATCCCGAACCTAGTTATTAGCCTTTCTAAGAAATCAATTACCATATGTTGATTAGCATGCTTGGTAGCTTGTGCTTCTATCCATTTTGTGAAGTAGTTGGTGGTTGTGAGGATATATTTGTGATCGACTAATGAATTTGGGTTGATTTCACTAATGAAATTCAATCCCCACTTTTGAAAAGGTTCTTATACCACTACTAGCTATAGAGGCATGGCAACATGCTTGGATTTTCCAATAAACCTTTGACATTTATCACACAATTATACAAATTTGAATGCATTAGAGAAAATAGTTGGCTAGTAAAATCTGGCTCATAATATTTTTACCGTTGTGGTTTGGCTAATATAATGCCATCTTGAGAATCCACCATGGATTTCTTGTAGGGTATTTTTAGCCCTATCTAGTGGTACATACCTCAGGAGTACACCATTAAATTTTTACCAATAGAGGATACAGTTGACCAGTACATAATTTCTCGCTTGCAATCTATATATTCTCATTTGTGTTGTCAATCCTTTTGGATACCTTTTAGAATTGAAATAGTACACCAAATAATAGATCCATGTCATATATGACCCTTGAATTCTTTATTATATTGCAAAACTACCCTCTTCTAGGCATGAATTTATTTTCTTAGTCACAGAGTGAGCCAGTTGCTGGTAGATATCCCTTCCTCTTGCTAGATTTGTTGGTTTGATTTCCACATCAAAATCCTAAATCTTTGAATTTCATCCTACTCTCCTTTCACCCAATTCTCCTTGTATGATAAAATTTATAACATCTAGGTACACCACATACACAAATATCTTGCTTTGGTATAGAAAGTACCTAAACTTCTTGAGATATTTCATAATGGTATAAACTTATCTTTCAATAAAATTGTATTTTTCTTCATGATCTTGCAAGGTTTGAATGAGGAAAGCAATTTGCCTTTCATTTTTATCTTCCCCTTTTTGAGTGAGAACCATAGTGTAGCTTTCTTCTACTTCGAATACATACAAGATGAAGTCTCTAGAGTAGTCTGGATTGGTAAGGATTTGGTATCTTGAAATTACTTCTGAAAGCATCCCACCGTATTTCAATCCATTTGAATTTTGCATTCTTCTTAAGCATCTTCGTCATGGGCTTAACTATATGAGTGAAGTTAGAAATAAATTGTTGGACGAAGTTGATTTATCCAAAGAAATATTATAGCCCTTTCTTATTCATGGGGAGGGGTAATTCTAGAATGGCTTTTACCCTATCTAGGTCAATATCAATCCCATTTTTTGATATGATGTGCCCCAATAGTTGGATAGCAAACACTGACTTCATTGGATTGAGTGATATTCCAAATTCCCTACATCTCTCAAATACTCAAGCAAGTGTTGTATATGCTCATCCTTGTGATAAAACACAATCATATCATATAGGTAAATAACAATCATCCTATTGACCAATTCACCAAACACCACATCCATTACCCTCTAAAAAGTGGATCCTACATTAGAAAGTCCAAATGGCATGTGTTGATAGGTAAAGGTTTTCCATTTGGTAGTGAAGGTTGTTTTGCATTGATCCTCATATTGAACCCATATTTGATTAAATCCTGATAAGCCATCTAGTAGGGAAATTATATCCACTCCTACTACTGTGTAGTATCTGGTCGATTTGCGATAGAGGATAGTGAGCCTTCAATGAGACTCTGTTTAGACTTTGAAAGTCAACTTAGAGCCTAATGTATCCATTATTTTTTTTGACAGGGGCTAGATTTTCCATTCATGTTGAATGTTTAATGGGGTATAGTATTTTAGCATTAAGCAATTTTATGAACTCTTGTTTCATTAGGCCCTCGATATTTGGATTGAATGGTATTTATTTTTGTTAAACCAATATTGCATTTGTTTATAGTTCAATGGTATGCTGAATGGTATATTTTTCATAAACATTTAAGTAATCATACATCTAAGCAATAATATCATCGTACTTTTTGCACAATTTCAAAATTTTCTTCAATTCTTCTTTTGAGCAATCTGTGCTCATTTTCAAACATTTCCCTGGGGCTACTAAATCTCTTTAGAACATTTAGAATCAATTTTGATCATATGAATAGTTGGAAATTCACTACTATTAAATATGATTTCCAAGATAATTAAACCTTTTGGGATGTGGTTTTTCTTTAACTGAAGGAATCCATCCTCTTCTCACCCTTCTCCACATATATAATAGAGAGACGTAAGAACCCGCTTGCCCGCTTGTTTTAGAGGGGAGGGCATAACATGAAAACTTAACCTCTCCCAAAAATCTTATCTCTATTTTAAGCAAGGAGAGGAGATAAGCAAGGCCATGTTTTTAGATAAATGAGGAGACGCCCCCTCTCTATTTTAAAAGTGCAGTGAAATGAACTAGTATCTATTTTGAAGTGGTTCTGAAATGAATGTTGATCAGTAACCTTTTAAAATAGAGAGGCCCTCTCTTATATAATTTGTCGAATATTTAAAGGTTCTGAATGAATAGGATGAAAAATGAGGCTCCCAAGAGAGATCCGAATGCCTTAAGGTAGGGGTCATGGTGCCTTCCCAGCAATGGATCAATAGGGGCTGCCTCCCAGCAAGCAGCCCAACCCTTATAAAATTTGGGTCCTGCTATTCATTATTCCTACTGCCCCTCTCTCATATAAGATCACCCCCACCCTTAAAGAAGTATGCAGACAGTAGGTGGAGTATTCTTTAGCGAGCAGTAGATTGAATATTCTAGCAAGCCCCTAAGGTAGAGGCGAAATTGACTCGGCCCCCAGCTTTCAAGGGAGTCTGTCGCTTTCAACCTTTCTAATAAATAAGCGTCGGGTCATTTCATTAAAGGTATGTTTTCTTTAAGAAAGTTTTGCCGATACATCATAGGAAATCATGGGTGGCTTTGGTTCCTTGGTCAGCATTTCACCCCCAAAAAACCCTTCCCCTTCAAAATGCATGTGTAGTTCTATGATCGGGTATGTCTGGGTGCTTCATTCTTTAGAGGGAGACCTGGCTACCCTTATATAAGCTTCCAATACGCTTATATAATGGTTCCTATCTTCAAAAGCATTGGCTCTTGAGCTTAAGGATTCTTTCAAGATTTGAAAAGGCGAACTGAAACATTGAAGTAGCTTCCAGATTTCCTACTCCTCTATCCAGACCCTTAGAACTTTGAGGTCTGAAAAAGGGGGACTTGGGACTCATCACTGTGAAGGGCCAACCTCTTTAGATATTCCTCTTGAGATATTCTGAAATCTCGTCAGATGGCCGATGATTTTTGTAGAGAGCCCGATATTCTAGATTGGAGCTTTATTCCCCCCTCTAGGATTATAAGGCGTTGGGCGAAGCCTCTTAAAAAAAGTTATGGCTTTGAGAAAAGCTGTTGAGAGCTTTAGACTTCCCTAAAGTTAGTTTTTCTTGGTCAAACTTCTAACTCCGATCGAAGGCCCCTCTAGGATTATAAGGTTCTTTTCGAATCCTCCCCTCCTGTTAAAGGCTTCGATCTCCCATTCAAGGTAGGGTCGAGGGTCCAAACCTTTGAAAGGTAAGTGAGTGCTTATACTTACCTTACCTTATAAAATTGGGGGTGGGGGCGGTATGGAAAAAGGTCGATCGAGGGATGCAACCTTTTGTCGAGATGGCGGGGCACCTTATCATATTGTTGAGAGCGTGAAACAACCGGGGCATAATCAATTATGCCATTCATTTCCCATATAGAATAGAAAGAGATTTCCTTTTTGGCTAAAGAAGAAAAGGTTTTGTTTTGTTTCATTCTAAAAAGTCTCAGGCCATTCTAAAATGTCTCAGGCCAAACCCTTTTAAAATGGAGGGGAGGGGAGAGGTTTCGAGAGAATTAGGCATTGACCCGGATAGAACACGTAAATGATCAAAAGGCCATCCATTCTGAAAAGCTCGAAGATCAAGACCCCACTTTTCCCTATGGATGAGCTTTTAAAGTAGCCACATTTCCCTCCATAGCCAACAAAGGTATCTCCCCACCGATTAGAAGGCCCTAGCATCCCCACCTTCCCCCAACATATCATACCCAACCTTCCTCCAGGTTATTTTAAAGAGGCACCTTAATTTCATTTAAGCCCACTATAGCATTCATTTCTATCTTTCCAAACCTTTAATACTATACTTGGGACCTTTTAAAAGCCATAAGCGGAAGCATTTAAATTAATAAGCTATTAAGTGTGCATGTAAATAGCTATGTATAGCTGGCACCTAATATGATAAGCACCCTAATATGATAAGCTGAGCCAGGATCAAACTCTGATATGATAAGCAATCGTTCTGACATTAATATGGGGATGAGCTTCATTTCATTCAACTAGCCTCAAAAGCCTCGTTTCGCGCTGCAGTGCCCGAGAGAAACCATCTCAATGAACCCCTCGATTATTTTATTTTGTTCCTCGTTTCCCCCACCAGGGCCTACCTTTTCAAACATGGGGGCTCGTAAAAAAACCATGACTTTCCTATCTCTATCGATCTCATGCAGGGGGAATCGTGTACCCTAAAATAGTGCCTTTTTCAAAACATATTGAATGCGCCCTCTCCCGGATCACCACCCTCTCTTTTAAAAGGCTCCATGGTGATCATATCAGGGCATTTAATTCCTCATAGCATATGACCAGGAGATCCATCATCCCAACACCCTTAATAATGTCAGATCATCCACCTCCCTTTCAAAATAGAGAGAGGAGAGCAGCAGCCAAAATTAAAATCTGAAATTCTTCGTACCATAGCTATAGTGGGATTCGGGATATAGTACAGGAGGTCCTCATAAGGAAATAGCAGTCGTAATCATAGTAGTTGCTCTTAAGATATAAAGGTGGTGGCTGCTCCTTATATTATAGAGTTCTCATTCATTAGATAAGTAAGTTGGTTTGTCCAAAAAAGCATGGGAGTTGTAAAGATAGATAGAGGAGGCCAGTTTTGGTGATAGCCCCATGGATTGGTTCTTCCCAATGGTTGATTGGTTCTTCCAGTTACTCGTTCTTTTCAAGGGTTCGAACAACTATAGTTGAATAAATAATTTCTTATGTCAAGAAATTTATTATCTATTCATCACTTTCAAATACCTACCAAAAGATATCTTTATTTGGTACTGAGGGTTCGTATATCACCCTTACTGCTTTGGGCTTGTATATGATGTTTGACACTAGGTAATAATTGGCTTTCATTGTGGTCAAGATTTCAGCATGGGTGTTTTGATCTCTGGGAATGGATTTCACATTCATCGCCTCAAAATCTTCCAAACAATCCCATACTCTATTCCTATATGCCTTAATATAGTTTTGCTTTCTTACAAACCTCTCAGTAATTTTATTAATTATCAACTCAGAGTCTCTAAATATTTTTAGCAACTTAATTCCAAGTTTTGTAGCCTTTCTTAGTCCCAGGCATAAGGCTTCATATTCCACTACATTGTTAGTGTAGATCTAGGTGATTCTATAATATAAGGTCTTCTGATCCCCTATAGGTTAAATTAATGCCACTCCTACCCTTACACCATTCTTACATCTTGCTCCATAAAAATACAACTTCCACGACTGATTTGAAAGAGGTGTAATGTTCTTCCCTGACTTCTTAGTATCTAGATTTTTAATAGAGTAAGTGCCCATTCCTATTTCTATCATGGTGTTGAAATATTTTAAGGAAAATTGGTCCTCAGATATAAGTTCCTTTAAAACTTCCTCCATTAGGTCTTCCTCCTTAGTGACTATTCCTATCGTACTTGCCTACTAGTCTGCTTCTTACAACTTCTCTATATGAAATGAATAAGGTTTCTTAGAGAAAATCTGCACTCTTATACCTTTGAAGGGTATCTCCATGTGGTAATAATATAGAGATAGGTATCCTCCCAATTTAGTAGTAAACTCCCTTAATAGAAACATTCTAAAATATGGCTCAAGGTCCACCACCACAATCTCTTAAATCAGTGTGACCTTGGGTAATCTATGTAACACCATGGGGGTATCCTTAATCACTTCTATAGTTTTGATAGGTGTACCATCTAGTTGTAAGACTCCAAGGTAGCTCCTTGTGTACTCCATGCCCATGATATTGCACATTGATTTAGGCATGACTTTGGTGGTAGCTCCTGAGTCTATCATGCAATTGTGCACTACCCATCCTTCCATTTCCAAGGATAGATAAAAAGGAGAGGGTCTGTTCTTGCTTGCCCCCATAACAATAGTGCCTTGGACCAAATTCTACTCTAGCGGTGACTTGTTATGATTCTTAATTAGCTTGAGCATTTTATGAAGTAGGTTGATTTATCCAGGGATCATTAAGGTATAATACATGTTGATCTTTGAAGGCATCTTCTTTAGTTATTCAATGATATTGAAGGTGGTAGATGCATGTTTCTTCTCTTTATCCTTCTGGTAGTGTTCATATTTATTATGGTATTCTTGTGTTGCTTCTATCCACTATCGCTTCATCAGGGAAGGGTATTTTAGTTTATCTCTAGCTTTCTCTTATGTCTCCACTATCTTCTGTTACCTCGCATTAGACACAATCTCCTTCTTATGCATGATTGATCTTTGGATAGAGGCTCCTTGAGGGACTTCCTTTTTAACTTCCTCATTTTCCTTGGTATCATTGGGAATTTTTAGGAGGTTCAACTCCTTTGGGTTCACTTGTAATGGTTTCTTTCTAGATCTAGTTAGCACAGAGACTTGTTCATCTGATGACATCATGAAATTGTGCTTGCTTTCCCTAATCATATTAATATGACCTTTTTGAGTCCCTTTTATTCTTTACATCACCATATTTTTTAGATAATGTTGATGTATCATGCAAGTGCTCTCCACATGAGTATCATTACATGTGGAGCACCAATAATTTGGGGCATTGAAGAGGAAGGCTCCACTTCTTCATTGGCAAGGATAGTGCTTGTTCTTTAAGGGGGTTTACTAATAGATGGATACCAATCTCTGGACACATAAGGAAATATTATGGGTTGGAATTTCCTCTCTGCCTCTCTTATTTTCATAAGATTCATCTCATTGTAAAGATTCTTCACATAAATTTATAGGTTTAAAAGGATAACCATTTGGGAATATGATTCCAGAAGTGTCGGGAGTACATGAGGATTTTGAAGCACTGGCAGAATGGGTATTGATGTAAGGGCAGGTGCCACTAAAGCAACAGGATAGTATAGCATGTTTACTAGGGGTAATTACATGGTAGGTTGGTGTTGATGACATAGGCTGTGGTTGATTCTCGAAAATCTTAGGAAAAATAGATGTTGTGGGTTTAGGAGGTAGTCAACCAATATCAATAAGGATTTTTTAGATTTTATATATTCCTAAAATATTTGTGGAAAATTTAGGACATTAGCTTTCCTTATCATCAAGCTTATATTTGAACTTAATGCTCTTAGATAGTATTACACGACTTGCTTATTAGTCGATCGAAGGCCCTCAAGGACCCTATGCCAGGTTTGACTAAATATTATTTTGAAATCACTTATTTATTCTTGAGGGTATTTCTATATAGAATTTAACTGAGTAGAGAAAAGGGACCAGCTTGCTCATTAAAATCTATCACCAATCTTCCCTTCGAATATACCCATGAAGAAAAACTTCCTCGCAAATATTATGAACAACGACCAATGCTACCACATCTTGGCAGTTCTCAAATGTCATCTTCCAAATGCCATAATACATGGGCAATGCTTTCAAGGCCATCAGAGGAATAGTATTTTAATTAGTGAGGTTGAGGGGACTAGTATTGTTCTAGGTGGGGTACCCTAGATTTTGGTTCTTATTTTGATTCTAGTTTTTATTTTGGGCCATTGCTTCTACAGGGGTAAGTGGCTTATTAAATTTAATATCATAAATATCATGATATATTTAATGAGTGAGGAGTGAGATAGGCTCAGAAAGCATAGGTGATTGCCTTATTATAGAATATAGCTCAAATAACTCAATGGTGTTTTTTGACAAACTAGGTTTACACCTCATAATAATGAAACATTTGCATTACAAGAATTTTTGGGTTAATGCTTTAATAGAGTCACCAGGTGATTAATGGATAGCTGAGTGGAGTAAAGAATCACCTAAAACTAGACTACTCAAGCTACGAGACTCTTTGTGTCCCACTGGCTATACCAAAAATTGTTGGTCTGAAATCTATACCTAATGGAAATAATTGCACACCTTACAGATTTAACCAACATTGAAAGGCCATAATACGATGAGATATTGTAACCAATATTCATAGGAGACTATTTCATTGAGAGATATTCATATTTTTTACTAGATTAAAGGGAGAAAAAAGGAGAAATCTAAACTATCAGGTTAAAAATTGAAAGGGCGGATTATGCACATCAAGATATATGCAAGATCAGGATAGAAATGTAAATAACAAACATATAAATCATCTAAGAGACCAGCTAACACATTTCAATATCTTTTAATGTCTAAAATATGATTGCAAATTCCTTAATTTATGAATAAATAGTTAAAATATAGAATGCAGAATTACAACCAGTTCATCCATTAACCTTAGAAAAAAATAAACAATAACAGAGCTCATACATACGTGAAATGGTTTGAAGACTAGACAACGATTCATTTGTATTAAATACACTTCTAATATTACATACAAATTATAATGGCCAAGAGCTAAGCCTAGAAACATATTAGATTTTCATTTTTATAGATGAGAGGTCTCTACTCTTCTTATTTTTCCAAACAGTTACATTAATTGGTAATGTGCCACCCAGATGGTAGGTCATTAAATTTTTCTACAAATTTGTTGCACCTAATGGAATTTCTCAAGGGGAAACACTAAACCATCTATATGGCTTGCATATATTGCATCTCTTTGTCTGCTTCTACTTTCAATGGCATTGTTGCACCTCATTCATTCATACTCCTGGTCATGATAGTTGAGCATTAACTTTATTTGCAACTTGCCCTTTTTTCAATCACAGTGCACTAGTGGGAAAAAATTCAAATTCAATATGGGTCTATGGTGAGATTCCTAAAAATCTACCAGTATGTATTAAATTCACTTGAAGTTGACCTAAAGGTAGGCCAAGAACCTAGGTTGGTATTAGTTCTGACCATTTATTCCTTCTTGCCAAGTATTCATCTTGGGTGGGACTTGGGGGTGTTTTCCATGGTTGACATATTATTTTTCACCTTTCTTGTTTGATTCAGGTGGTATTTTAAAGTCTATCCACCCTCATGACCCTTAAAAATAGATACCTAAGCTAGGGTGGGTTTTTTTGAATAGCGCTGCCCTCCACAACTTCTAAAATTCCCACCCATGTTAGGGTGGGATTTCGGAGATAGTTTTGCCCTCTTAAAATTTCTAAACCCCTACCTAGAATAGGGTAGGGATTTTGAAGAATCACCTTAAATTTATTTCCTCATGTGTGTCCAACCTTACAACCTTAGCTCGGGCAACACTTTGGATAGGGTGACCAATATTTTATGGATAAAACTTCCACCCATCTCATAACCCACCTAATGCATAACTTT
This sequence comes from Wollemia nobilis, assembly GCA_028583015.1. Taxonomy (NCBI): domain Eukaryota; kingdom Viridiplantae; phylum Streptophyta; class Pinopsida; order Araucariales; family Araucariaceae; genus Wollemia; species Wollemia nobilis. Next base: position 3,308,163 of record JAQPPZ010002123.1, on the reverse strand, counting down.
TATCTATTTTTGGGGTGGGGATTTTTCAAATCCACCTGAGGTCAAGGATGTTGATTTGTTTGCCCCACATAGCCTTTTGGAATAAAGGCATTACACATTAACATACGTAGTCAACCATTAACCCCAAGAATGTTCTATTATGGATTATAAATAATTCTCCTTAGATTAAAGGTGAGTTCTTGTAAAGGTAAAATAGGTTTGACCATAGGGAAAAGAAATGCCCTTGACAAATGTTAGTTATAAGAGTTTAAAAGAATAAAGAATAAATATTTTTAGATATTGAATTAGTCTTTAGATTAGATATATATTAATATGAAGGAATGTTACTAAGAGCGAACATATTATGAAGCTAGTCTTATAGTGAAAGAGTTATTATTGTTTTAAAATTAGAAAGGTCCATAATTTATTATTATATTAGAATATAAGGAAGTGAATGAGTTATTAATGTTTTTACAAAGTGAAATGATTATGGATTTATGTTTATACAAATTGGTTGACAAGAATATTGGAAATTATTTTAAATTAGTAAAGATATTCATGTATAGTTTAAGATGTTTTCTTATGGGAAAAAACTTGATGGTTTTAAATTATTAAAGGATATATCTTGCTTTGGAAAATTTATGTTATGAAATTTGGTAATAGAATCCTACATCATAGTAATTCTAAAGTACTTATTTCTTTAAAATCTATCATTATGAATGAAAAATAAATGGATTTGTTTATCCTAATTTGAATAAATGTACATAATAAAGAATGTATTGATTTTGTAGAATATCTTTTTATTTCCTATGATTGAATATGAAATAGTTGATGTTGATTCTTTCATACTATATATAAGAATAAATATGTTTTATTAATATCACCTTTAGGTTTAGGTTATCTTCTTAAAGAGTTGTTAACAAAATAACATCAAATTAAAATATACAAAACCCTAAGGTTAGGATTGGAACTAAGGAATATGTGATGGGACAATCCTTAGGGTTACAATGGGCACTTTTGGTAGAGGACCACTAAAGTGTTCTCTGAGAGAAAGTAAGCTTAGAATACCACTGTAGCTAAATCCTTATGATGGATTCTCCAAGAGAAAGAGAGATACCCATGTGAGGTAGATATATCTTGAAAATGATAGTCATAGGGACCCGAAAGACTATGAGTGAATTCATATGGGAGATATCATTTGGTGTGGTAGTAATTGGAATCCTTTATTAACTGATGGGTAACCAACAAGGAGCTACCACATAAAAGGATAGTCACCTCCATTAAGCTATTCAAATATTATTTTAATGGTGCACATTAGTTCTATACCTAAAAAAAATATGTAGACTACAAGAAGCTTGCACCTAATTATTAGTATAGAATGATAGACACTAGTCAATAATTTGGCATCCCTTTTCTCAAATTAACAAGATAGGTTTAACCCTCGCATCATGGTCAAGAAGTCCTTCAAAAATAAAGTAAGGAAATTTAGGGTGACCACACAAAGGTGTCCTTTAATATTTATGGGTAGTGAGCAAGGTAAACCCCTGAATTAACATAGGAGAATGGCCATTTCTATCCACTCGAGGGATGCTACAACATCTAAAACTTGGAAGTGGAAGAATAGCTTATAAGAAATTTATTCAGATTATCTAAACTTGCTTTTGGACTATTAAAATAAAAAAATTGGGATAGATTTTAGGGTTGTTACAGATATATTGAACCTCTTGGCCTTATAGGCATCCCATGACTTATGCTTATAATGGTTCCCTTTATATTCAGTCAGTGTTATCTCCTATTGGTTTCTTGGCTTAAAATTATCAATCAATGGAACTCTTCTTGCATGATGATTTGGATATTTCTAAGTTTTTAGACCTATCATATGTTTAGGGTTATACCAATTATTGTTGTGCTATCTCAAGTATGCTTGAGTGACAAACAAGTGTTTTTATTCTTCAATTTCTTGATTATTTTATTATTCTTATTTAATTTGATTATCATTGGTTGCATTAATTTGATGTATCTTTCTTCAAGTTTGATTTTGGTGTTCTAAATATTATCCATTTATTGTTTATTCATATATTATGTAAGGGATCCATTATTGAATGGAATGTGACATAAATCCCTCGTGATGCATCTATTTATTTCATAATGTTCACATGATTTTTGCATGCTGAAATTACTTCTTTGAGAATTATTTATCCAATTCTAAAATATTTGAAAATTGTTTCTTTGTTGGAAGTGTTGTGGAGGTCTCATACCTCTTCTAAATGGTTGATTTTCTCTTTAAATTGTAACTAGTAATTGTTCTTCTTATTCTATAGTATGTGATGCCTATACTTTCTGAAGTAGATTCGTTAACTTCTCAAAGCTTGGTGTTTTCTTAGTAATATTTAGTATAGTCACAAAAACATTGTATTTGGATGGGAATGATCTCAAAATAATAGGAACTAATATGTCATCAAATACCTAAGTTTCTAGAGCTTTTAATTTTTTTATTCTCCTCATGAATGCTTCCATATTTTCTTCTCTCTTCATATTTGGACAATGGATTTGGATTTGGAGGAAAAGAACTTGATATTGATTCTTGGATTCAAATACTATCTTGAATTTATCCCATGTGTCCTTGGCTATAATTGTATCTCTAATGTATGATTGTACCTCATCTATTATTTTTGAACATGATTATGAGACTTTCCTTTCTATCTACCCTTTCAAAATTTATTTGTTCTCCTTTATTAGTAGGATGGATGGTTCTTCCATCTACTACCTACCAAAATTTCTCAAATTCAAGATATATCTTGAGTTTGGTCTCCCAATCAGCATTATAGTTTTTCCTTAATAATTGGAAATCTGGTAACAAGAACTTTGGTTCTCCACTAGCCATAGTAATCTTTCACAAAATTCAAACATTATTCTTTCATTAATTCCACCTTGAAAATATCATGTCAACAAGTATATATGCCTATACTCAAGTTTCAATTAATGCTTCAAATGTTGCAAGAATGAATTCTATATCGCTAAGTGAAAGTAGAGGGAATGCTTCTTTCTCTATGGAATTTTTTTCTATTTAAAATATTTTATCCTCCTTTTAATTTTAAAAAATATCCACGTGACTCTTTCTCCTTTTATTGAATGTGCTAATTTTCTCTTAAGTTTTGTTCAACCTTTAATTTTATGATGGTAAAAGTTGAATAACACCTTGATTATTTCACTCTATCACTTAGTGAAAGTTTTTATTCCTTTATTTTTTGTCAAAATATTTATTTTTTACAAATTGCTTTTATTTGACATTGATACTATTTTTAATGCCCTTTTGTATACATTTTCTCTAATAAATGGCTACTATGTGTTGTTTGGGTGACCTTCAGGTGCTTGTTTGCAAAACTAAATGTCCAATATCTATACTTATTTTACAAGTTCTACTTTTTCTTGGAGTTTTGTCTCCTATTATTGGTGGTTTAAATTGGACAGAGGTATTCTTTAAATCCCCTTGAATGTATACCTAATCATCTACAATTGTCTCATTTCTCAAAACACTGTCTCCTTGTTTGGATGTGCTCATTTTTATTAAAATAATGTATAATTGAGTCATTATTTCTTCTAACTTGCATTGGGTATAATTTCCTTGAAATTACAAATTGGAGTCTCTTCTTTTTATATGTTATTCCTTCTAGATTTTCACTTGCTTTGGGCATAACTATTTTCTTTGAATTTTGTTAACTGGAGTATCTCCTTTGATATGTTTCTTTGCCTACTCTTTCTCATGCTTGTTTAGAGTGCTTCCTTGTTTTTTTTTAAATTATTGTATTCTAGTGGGATCTTGGATAATCACAAGTCTTTCCTAAAAAGTTTGTTATATTTCTCATGAGGCACTTTTTTCTTCTATTCTTTTGAATTTGCATAGGCATCACAATTTTTAAAATTGTTTGTTGTTGTTTACTTCTTCTTGGAGTAGATGGTTGGTACCAAATAACCACATAATTTGTTTATAAAAAATTATCTTTAATGAAAATTCCTTGTAAAGATCATGCACTTCCTATGTTTTTCTAATATTAGAATATTTCAACTTACCTTTGCTAGAGATAAAATAACAGTTAGATCTAGTTGTGATTTAGCCTTTCAATAATTTGCTTGTGTTGGCTCCCTACATTAGTTCTTTCTTAATTTCAAAGATTTATTTTCCCTCTTCAATTATTTTTAATATTCTTTGTATCCAATTCATAACTTTACTTGTAATTTCTATATGCTATTTTTCAAGAGTAGCTTCATGTCTCTTCCCTTGCATATCTTTCTAGTAGAGACTTTAACTTTTATGAGCTTTCAATGATCTATTTTTTTTCTCTTTCTTCTATAATAATAATGTTTCTTCTCAATGGTTCACAATGGATTTGAGCCCTTTAAACTTATATGAACCAGATATTTCTAATGTTCCTTTGGAATGTAATAATTTTCATGGAAAGTGATTCAACTCTTTCAAGAGAGTTGTTCTTTTGTAAAAATTCAAACTACCTTGTCCTATATTACATGCATGTACCTTGTTAGGGGTGGTTATACCACTTGAATACTCACATGCTTTATGATGAAATAATCCTTGATAATTTTATGGGGCACCAAGTTTGATTTGCAAGAGATCCCATATTTTACCTTTAATTTTTGGTGCAAATTCAAAAAAGTTAAGACCACCTTATAACAAAATTAAAATTTCTTGGCTCTCTTTGTCTCCTTATGTCAATAATTTTAGCAAACTTTGTCATTCATCATTCCCAAGTAGTCTTGAGCCCATTATATTCTCAACCGTCCCTATAAGATCTTTATAAGGGTTCTCTAATAGCCCATCATATTGCTTTACAAGATTCTTTAGTTTTTCCACCAATGACTTAAATATCTCCATCTACTCTGGCAAAATATTTATTTTAGCCTTAGCCTTTGAATAACACAAGCTTATACTGAGAGGGGGGGGTGAACAGTATAAGACCTCTTTTTACTTTTTCCTTTATACTTCAAAACAGTAAAGCAATATACCCAAAGCAATATCAAGGCAATGCACAATATCATCCACAAAGTGACACCAATTTTAATGTGGTTCACCTAGAATGGCTGGGCTACGTCCACAAAACTTTTCTCTAAAAGTTATCTCAAAGTTCTATGGGAATCCTTCCCAATTACAATGTTTGTGAGCCTCATCCCAAAGGAGATACCTTCCCCAAATCAGAATTTATGAGACTCTGCTCAAAGGAGATACCTTCCCCTCTGCTCTGGAAATGATCCCTCAGAAGATCAACTGCCTCTACCTCTTGCTAGCATGTGGAACTCCTTTCCACCGAAGACCTCTTGTCCTCAATGCTTAGCCTAAGAGACCTTTGCCTTCTATGATCACATCCACAGTAGCTCAGCAACCTTTACCAAACATAGTCAGTCGGTCTAGTACAAGTCTTCCTCTGTCTGTCAGATCTATCCAACTCTTGAACAAATCAATACTCTGCATACAAGCCTTCTCAAAGACTTGCCAATTGTCCTTAGGTTCTTCTCATAGAACTAATGCACCTTTTTCCTCAAGTTCTATGATAGAACTATCAAACTCAGCTCACAAGTCCTCTGTTAGGACCTGTCCAAATCTACTCACAAGTCCCCACCGGAACCTGTCCAAAAACTGCTCACAAGTTCCTATTGGAACCTGTCCAAAAACTCAGCAAGCTCACCAAGAAAAACTTTCCTAGTAGGAAATCACAAACTGAATTGTTAGAGATCCAATGTGATTTGTCAAACTCATAGAAGCATAAAGAGAATTGTTAGAGACTCAATATGTTCTATACTCAAATCCCAATCTCAAAACTCAAATCAAATCAACTCAGATCAATCTCAATCTCAAATCTGAAAACTCAACTCAATATCTGAAATGGATAGGATAGAATGTTTTCTTTCAAGAACATGAAACCCCAACAATTGCCAAATATGCAAAGAATCACATAACAATGATACTCATGTTCTTTTCACCATCAATTAGGGTTTCAAAAACAATGCTCATAAAACAAGGTTTAGTCAACCAACACCATTCAACTCAACATCAACCTTGAAGCATTCAACCAATCATCACAAGAAAAGGAAACAAGTAGAAATCCTTTTCCCTCCAAAGATATTTGAACAAAACAGCCACCAACACAATATCACCAAATGCAAAGAATAACTTGCCCAAATCAACTCAATGGAGTAAGCCCAATATCATGAATCAAGTAAAGCAATAACTTGATCAAACAACCTCTATGGAAGCAACTCAACCATCAAACTCAAAACAGCCCACCAAGGGTTCCACTAACTCAATGCAAGTAGCTAGACTCACAAATATAAACCCTAGTGCACAAAGCTTCCACTATCTCAAACCAGAAATTATGCATTCACCAAAACTCTCCTTAAGGATAACAATGCATAAGTAGTCTTCAACAAACCAGAAAATAGGATTTACACCCAACCAAAGGAAACCTAGTTGAAAACCTTTTCACTCCAACGTTATTTCAGAAAAACATACACCAATCATACTCATAAGACAAATGTGCCCATACCCTTTTGAATATGAATAAGCCCTTGAAATTCTACCACAATTAATAATTTTGATCTTCCTTAAAACATTATTAACCCAACATTGGCATGTCAAAATAACTCAATCACCAAGGCAATTATTTCCCCTTTAATTTTCAATCTGACTATAGCAAAAATATTAAGCTTGCATTCCTTATACCTCCCACAACTAACTTTATAAAACCTTAGAAAGCAAAATACTAAAATTTAATTGCCACTCTTTTTGAAAAAATTGGAGCGCATACCTTCTGTAAATATCCTATGAATTTCGGAGTGCATACACTACCCTCAAAAGGGTCTTTGGCGATTCGAACCGCCGACCACCATGCTACTAAGTCCTTTGGTCACGCCGCATGGGCTAGGAGAGCCCACGTGAGGGAGAAGGGAATTCTCCATTCTTATCACCGTGTGCGCCTCCTCCTTGGCGCCAAGACCAACCCGTCACACCTTTGACCATGCAACGCTTGTCTTCCTCCTTTGCTGGCGCAGGGGCTTCGATGTCGAAATCAAAATGCTCAAGGATTAATGTCAAAATATTGGCCTTAACATAAATGAATTCATTTGCCTCATTTTATATGCACTTTGATGCATTTCCAAACATGTCGGCTGAATTCGAAAAGTAATTTCAAATTTAATCGAAATTGCTTTCTAAAGGGTTTAAAAACCCTTAAGATAAATTAAAAATAATTTCTTCCTTAATTAATTAAATAATTAAATAATTAAAACCTTGAAGGGTTTTAAATAATAATTAAATAAATAATAAAGAGAACCTCCATTGGTTTTAATAAAAACCATTTGACTTGGTTTTAATGAAAAACCCTTGCCAATGGAATCTCTCCAGATTCTCTTGGAATCTTCCACATTTGAAGCCAACACATCCTCTTAACATTAATGCCATTTCCTTTTGAAATCAATGACAACTCATAGAAAAGAAGCTAGGATCTCAAACCCAAAATTGCCAACAATCTCCCCCTTTGTCATTGATGGCAAACCATGCTTCTCAACAACACTGAAACTCAAAACTGTTGTATAGAAATCAGCTCCCCCTAACTTGAGGCTCTCCCCCTTACTAAAATCTCTCCCCCTTTGTCATCAATGGCAAAGGGTCATATTTGGGGCTTGGGACTAAGAATGAGCCTCTTAGCTTAGTCCCACCCCCACCTCCTGATGAGGTGATTAATTCTTGGGTGGGAGTAAAACTCCCATTAGGCACTGATCATCATCAGCATCTATAACTTCCTTGCCGAGCCTTCTCTTGTACTCTTTGTCCATATTCCTATTCCTGTTCCTATCACTATTCTTGTTCTTAACCATGCCTTGATCCTTGGACCTGTTCATACCACTATTTCTATTCCTGTACCTTGGAAGTTTAGCTCTACACTGTCTAGCTATGTGACCTTCATTGTTGCACTTATAACAAGTAACAATGTTATTTATTTGAGGCATACCTATTCTTTGAATCCACCTGTTCTGACTAACCCTGTTCTGGCCAAACCTATTTTGGCCAAACCTATTCTGACCAAACCTATTCCTATTATTTGCCTTGCAATGAACTGCCTTGTGCCCAAACTATTGACAAGAGTAGCAATACCCTTGAAAGTAACTAGCACTTCTAAAACTGTCATTTACCTCCTTCACTTGAGCCATGCAATGTGAAGCCATGTGACCAAACCTGTGACAAGCAAAACATATGCCTTGAAACTTTCCTTTAATTGACCTCTTAGGTTCTAAAAACTTCTTCTCATTTTGAATTTTGTTTTCTATTCCTGTGCATCTATCATTCAAGAACTCATGATCTAAAATACTTTCCTCATCAAAACTCTCTTCCTTTTGGAGTCTCTTACTAGACTCTCCAACTTGTTCCTTGTGTGGCTTAACAAAACCAAGGCCTGTTTTATCTATTGTCTTTCTTTGACCTTTGATGAGAGACTTAACCTTTTTGGAACTATCTTGAAATCTGTAAAGCTTATCCTTGTACTCTTTAGTTTCCTCTTTCAAAGAAGCCATTTTTTGTTCTAACTCACTATACTCAAGAACCTTTAGTCTAGAATTCTTATTTCTTTCCTTTTTCAAAGCACTAAGAGCACTAATAAGTTCACTTTCAAGATCCTTTATTTGATTGCTTTTTGAATCATCAAAGCCTTTTTCAGATTTCTTATCACTAGAGGTGCTACCCTTTTCAAAAACCATACATGCATATTCCTTATAGTTTTTTGAAGCATCCTCATACATACTAGAAACCAAATCATTATTTGTGCAATCATCCTCAAGGTGACCAAAATTTCCACATCTAAGACATTTCATGATAATGAATCTATGTTTCGGTTCTTCCTCTTTTTTTGATATGAACAACATCTCATTTTCATTATCACTTGAAGAACTTTCACTATCACTACTAGAACACTTACTTGCTTTGTCTAGGTAGAAACTCTTCTTGTGCTTGTGAGAATACCTCTTTCCTTGATTGTTGTGCTCATCTTTGTTTTTTCTGTGATGCTTGTGCTTTTTAGAATCCTTGCTCTTAGAATCCTGTTTATCTTCATCACTTTCATTCTTGGGAATAGCACATTCAGTAGCATAATGACTAAACTTTCCACAATTGAAACATCTTATATTTTTCATACTTTTATGCTTTCTAGAGAACTTGCATTTCTTGTTGTAATATGCCTCTTCATCACTAGAAGACTCATCACTATCTTGAAGCTGTTTACATTTGGAATTCTTGGTAGTCTTGAAAGCTGTCTCTTTCTTGACATCAACCTTCACTTGAGTTCTCAACTCAAATGCTGCAAGTATACTATGGAGCTCATCCTTTTTCAACTTATCCAAATATTTAGCTTCGTCAATAACAGAAATATTTTCACTAAATCTATTAGGAAGAGATCTTAAAATCTTATCACAAACATCATTTTCAGCAAGCTCAAGACCTAATTCTTTCATGGAGTTAACAACCTCATCCATACGAAGCATGTAGTCACTAATATTTTCATCATCATTCATCTTGAGTTGTTCAAACATACCTTTGAAGTGTCTCAACTTGGCCTTTCTGACATTTGTATCACCTGTATGAACCACCTTCAACTGTTTCCATATTTCACTAGCTATCTTGCAGTGAATCACTTTGGTGAGATCTCGCTTCTGTAAGCCTTTCGAGATTGCATTCATTGCTTTTGAATTGCTTGTGATGTAGGAGCCTTTCTTCTTTAGTAAATGGACCATGTACAAGAATAGTGTACTCATCTTCAATTACTTCCCATACCTCATTACCAAGTGCCATTAGATGAACCTTCATTCTTGCACTCCAAAGACCAAAATATGATCCATCAAGAATAGGTGATGCATTGCCACTTGAATAATCCATTGTGTTCTTTACTAGCTTTTCCTTCAAGCTATTAAACTTTTTGAAGGCACCCGCTATGATACCAATTGAAGAACACAAGCTTATACTGAGAGGGGGTGAACAGTATAAGACCTCTTTTTACTTTTTCCTTTATACTTCAAAATAGTAAAGCAATATACCCAAAGCAATATCAAAGCAATGCACAATATCATCCACAAAGTGACACCAATTTTAACGTGGTTCACCCAAAATAGCTAGGCTACGTCCACAAAACTTTTCTCTAAAAGTTATCTCAAAGTTCTTTGGGAATCCTTCCCAATTACAATGTTTATAAACCTCGAACCAAAGTATATACCTTCCCCCAATCATAATTTATGAGCCTCTACTCAAAGGAGATACCTTCCCCTCTACTCTGGAAATGATCCCTCAGAAGATCAACTGCCTCTACCTCTTTTCAGCATGTAGAACTCCTTTCCATTGAAGACCTCCTATCCTCAATGCTTAGCCTAAGAGACCTTTGCCTTCTATGATCACGTCCATAGCAGCTCAACAACCTGTACCAAACACATTCAGTCGATCTAGTACAAGTCTTCCTCTGTCTGTCAAATCTGTCCAACTCTTGAACAAATCAATCCTCTGCATACAAGCCTTCTCAAAGACTTGCCAACTGTCCTCAGGTTCTTCTCATAGAACCAATGCACATTTTTCCTCAAGTTATCTGATAGAACTATCAAACTCAACTCACAATTCCTCTGCTAGGACCTGTCCAAATCTGCTCACAAGTCCCCATCGAAACTTGTCCAAAAACTGCTCACAAGTCCCTACTAGAACCTGTCCAAAAACTCAGCAAGCTCACCAAGAAAAACTTTCTTAGTAGGAAATCACAAAGTGAATTGTTAGAGACCCAATGTGATTTGTCAAACTCATAGAAGAATAAAGAGAATTGTTAGAGACTCAATATGTTCTATACTCAAATCCCAATCTCAAAACTCAACTCAAATCAACTCAGCTCAATCTCAATCTCAAATCTGAAAACTCAACTCAATATCTGAAATGGATAAGATAGAATGTTTTCTTTCAAGAACATGAAACCCCAAAAATTGCAAACTATGCAAAGAATCACATAACAATGATACTCATGTTCTTTTCACCATCAATTAGGGTTTCAAAAACAATGCTCATAAAACAAGGTTTAGTCAACCAACACCATTCAACTCAACATCAACCTTGAAGCATTCAACCAATCATCACAAGAAAATTAAACAAGTAGAAATCCTTTTCCCTCCAAATATATTTTAACAAAATAGTCACCAACACAATATCACCAAATGTAAAGAATAACTTGCTCAAATCAACTCAATGGAGTAAGCCCAATATCATGAATCAAGTAAAGCAATAACTTGATCAAACAACCTCTATGGAAGCAACTCAACCATCAAACTAAAAACAGCCTACCAAGGGTTCCACCAACTCAATGCAAGTATCTAGACTCACAAATATAAACCCTAGTGCATAAAGCTTACACTATCTCAAACCAGAAATTATGCATTCACCAAAACTCTCCTTAAGGATAACAATGCATAAGTAGTCTTCAACAAACCAGAAAATAGGATTTACACCCAACCAAAGGAAACCTAGTTGAAAACCTTTTCACTCAAACCTTATTTCAAAAAAACATACACCAATCATACTCATAAGACAAATGTGCCCATACCTTTTTGAAGATGAATAAGCCCTTGAAAATCTACCACAATTAATAATTTTGATCTTCCCTAAAACATTATTAACCCAACATTGGCATGTCAAAATAACTCAATCACCATGGCAATTATTTCCCCTTTAATTTTCAATCTAACTATAACAAAAATATTAATCTTGCATTCCTTATACCTCCCACAGCTAACTTTATAAAACCTTAGCAAGCAAAATACTAAAATTTAATTGCCACTCTTTCTGAAAAAATTTGAGTGCATACCTTTTGTAAATATCCCACGAATTTCAGAGTGCATACACTACCCTCAAAAGGGTATTTGGTGATTCGAACCGCCGACCACCATGCTACTAAGTCCTTTGGTCATGCCGCATGGGCTAGGAGAGCCCACATGAGGGAGAAGGGAATTCTCCATTCTTATCACCGTGTGCGCCTCCTCCTTGGTGCCAAGACCAACCCATCACACCTTTGACCATGCAACGCTTGTCTTCCTCCTTCGCTGGCGTAGGGGCTTCGATGTCGAAATCAAAATGCTCAGGGATTAATGTCAAACTCTTGGCCTTAACATAAATGAATTCATTTGCCTCATTTTATATGCACTTTGATGCATTTCCAAACACGTCGGCTGAATTCAAAAAGTAATTTCAAATTTAATCGAAATTGCTTTCTAAAGGGTTTAAAAACCCTTAAGATAAATTAAAAATAATTTCTCCCTTAATTAATTAAATAATTAAATAATTAAAACCTTTAAGGGTTTTAAATAATAATTAAATAAATAATAAATAGAACCTCCATTGGTTTTAATAAAAACCATTTGACTTGGTTTTAATGAAAAACCCTTGCCAATGGAATCACTCCGGATTCTCTTGGAATATTCCACCTTTGAAGCCAGCACATCCTCTTAACATTAATGCCATTTCCTTTTGACATCAATGACAACTCATAGACAAGAAGGTAGGATCTCAAACCCAAAATTGCCAACAACCTTCTCCTTCTAAAATCTCTAATAGGTATTTATTGAGAAGAATTTTCTAGTCATAGAATAAATCAAGTAACCTAACATTTATTATGCCATGAAATTCTACTATCAAATCTGACACTAAGGTTTCAAATGTAGTGAGGGTGTCTTTGTAGACTTGTAGCATTTTATTGGCATCTAATATAACCTTCAACTGCTTGAATAACTCTTTTAGTCCATTTCTAACTATTTTGTATGTTTTCTATCATTGTATGCACTTGTTTGATCACTTGAGCTCATCCTCTATTTTTTGAGTGATCTTTATGTTTTTATTGAGGACAACTTCAACACTAGACATTAAATCAAATTAACTCATGGTATTTGTTACCTTAGAATTAATTTCATCCCACAAATACTTCATCTACTCAATGTCTACAACTCTCTTTCTTTATCTCTTCAATTTCTTTCTACAGTTAAGAAATCTACTTATCCTTTGAATATTATATCATTTACATTTATTCAAATCATAGCTCAAGTTATTTATTCTCTTTTTCTATTTGTTGCATGAGTTGGATCTACCCTTTAGAAATTTGTATCGAGATATCTTCTAGTTGCTTTCTTTGTTTCTCACTTTTGGTGAGTTTAATATATAACACCTTGACTTACCTACAAAATTAGGATCCTTTGGCGGTATGTTAATTGAGCACTTTCATTTCTTATATAGATGAAATTTCTCTACTACAATCTAGGATACTACTTGGGCATTCTTTTTTGTTTTCTTTTTGTTGTCGTCATTCTTCTTCGCCAATTATTGTACTACATAATTACCCTAAATTATATTTGGTTATATAATTGGATAATTTGATATGGATTGGTTCTTATGAGATCCAATTTAGATATCCTAGTGATTTATGGGATCACATACTAACCATCAATTACACAAGATCATATTTTGATTCTGCCAAGTGGTAGACCATAAAAAAAAATTCTTCTAGCATAAGGGATGAACCCAACTAGGTTTAATCTCTATTTGATAGTATTTGGACTAGCTAAATATATGATCATCAAACATTATGAATACAAGAATGTATAAACTTGGCCAAAGTGTATGTTGTATACACTCATCCACAAACGAAACTAGGATCTAGCATAACTAAAATAAATCTATATTTTTTTATTGGTAAAAGGGGTTTGAAAGAGTCCCATAACCTTTTACAATGATAAAAAATTAAAAGAAAAAACCTCCCAAAAATAGGGAGATGATCCCCAAAGAAGACATCTAAATACGATCTCCTCAAAACAATCTCTGGACAAGAATAGAAACAAAAGTGGGTTTCTCAACACACCAAAAAAACATCCCCAAAAAAAATAAAATAGTTATTCCCATTGAAGGAAAACCTCAAAACCACTGAGATAGGATTCCCTGTAAATTGAAATTTAAAAAAGGTTTTCCCAACCAGGAGAAAACCAAATTTTCCTGTACACTAAAATTTGAAAAATATTTTCCTACCCATGATAAAACCACACAATCTTGGAAGGACCAAAGTATAGAGAGTAGACACTCCATAGGTCTAACCACAAAAACATAGAAATATGAGCATCGAGCAAATCAAAATAAGAAAAAACACAGGATCTAAAAAACCCACACTGGGTATTTTGAAGAACTAGAAATGAAATAGCTTGAGAAAGAATCCATAGGCCACAAGGTCTTCTTGTAGAGAAGATGATGCATAGCTAGATCTAGAAAACCCTAGCCATAAAATGAACCCCCAAACCATGAAGTAGATCATACACGGTGTTAGATTTTAGGAAGCCCTCCACTATAACAATCAACACATGATCTCCCCCTAAGACTAGAAAAAAACTACATGTAAGTCTATCAAAATAAACACCAGTAGATCCAAAATAAACCCAACCCTACCATAGAACAAGAAGAAACTAGCACAAAAAAAAATTCTCTAACAAGGAATCTTGCAGAGAAAATACTTTCGATGGTCTAAAAATGGAACAACAAAAAATGGAGGTCTCCACAGGCCATGAGATCTCCTTGCAAAAGGGGAATGCATTACAAGAAAAATAAATGAATCCAAAAAGAACTTTAGAGCCCACAAAACTTTAAGCATAGCTAAAACCATCCTAGAATAGGAAGAAACACCAAGAAGCACCAATCGGTCAAAAGAGCATAGGGTCCCCTCTAGGACCAACGAAATCGAAAGGAAGGCTCCATCGAAAACTACCACAACTAGACACATAAACCTACTTTGGAAAGCCTCACCTAGATGCATCCATGAGATCATATTGACTGCATATAGTAAGTTTGATGTCACCCTTTAAAGACCATGAGAAATGAAAAGGAGATCCTCCAGGCTACCACAAACCATATCGAACAAATAGGAAGCCCTTGAAGATAGAAATCCAAATAATAGACCCAACACTTGATCTAAATAGAGGAAACCCATGAACGACCAGAAGGCATCCATGGGAGCATCTCAACTACATGAAATAATTACATGGTCCTCCTTAAGACCAAAAGGATGTAAAAAAATGAAGGGTTACTCCACCCAACACACACACAATACTCAAATCACAAAAAATTTAGAAGAAACACAACATCTGATATTATTTCAATGAAATGGAATTTTTAGAAGCAAAAATTACAAAGCTATGAATTGTAGAATCAGACTTACAACTCTATGACCACAAGGCCAGTTTTAACACAAAGTAAAATCAACTCGAAATTTGCAAGCTGGAGCTACGATCTGTCTTCCCGTGCTTCCCTTTGGTGATCCCTCTTCCTCCTTTTAATAACTCCCATAGAACATTCTGGAAAGTGTAACTCCCCTTTTCCCACCCAAGAAGTTATTCATATGATATTTAAAATTTTCATTTTCCACCCAAAAAGATGTTCAAATTTGAATTTCAGTGGCACAACTTCCTAGGATCGTAATTTTTGACTCAGGGGTCATTGAGGTGATTTTTCATCCTCCTTCGGGACTTCTAAGGTCTTCAAATTTTATTTTTAAACCTTCTTGGAGATGTTTCTCGACATGAAAATTCTAATATCTCGCAAAATGTTTAGGCTGTTGGTATGATTCTTTCACCATCGGATCTATTTTTCAATCTCGCTCCTTGGGGTAAATTTTCAAACCCATATGTGTCCATTTAGGCCAACTTACTAAAAATAGCCGATGACTATTTTTTACCTTTTTGGACTTTTGATTGACTTATACCTCCCAAGTGTCATCATGAACCCGAAAACCACTAAAGAAACTTACAACCAAAAGAAAAATACAATTTATTTATTTTTGGTGATGCAAGATTGCCCTTACACCACTGGATGCTCCTGCATCAGACACCTAGGGTAAATTTAGAAGTGACCTTCACTTCTCTAGTGTTGTAGGAAAACCGAGACGTTCAACATTTGCCTTAGAAAGCCATGAGGAATATTTAATTGGCCTTCCTTTTCACTTAACCAAGTATTCTTCATACTGCTTGTTTCTTGTACTTCTTCCCAGATGACTATCAAAGATTTCTTCTATCTCTTATTTCTTTGGAGTAGATGTTGGAATGTTTCATCATTCTTCTACTGGTCCATCCCCATTATCCCCTTCATGATACTCTATCAAGTCAAAAATGTTAAACACATGTGATAGTTAATTTCACTTGGCAATTCCTCCTCATATGCATTTCTTAAATCATGTTTCTTTATCCTACACAGTCCAAACTTCTTCATTTTCAACTTGTTATATGTCTTAACAGGAAATATTTCTTTTCTCAGGTGAACCATAACTTCATCTCCAATCTAGAATTCCTTGAACCTCTGCTTCTGGTCTACCTTTACCTTGCACTAAGTATTCATCTTATTAATATACTTTCTTACCTCTTCATGCAAGTTATTCAAGTGCTCTACAAAGTCCTCAACTTTGGCACTACTTTTTTCTCCTTTGTCCATATGCCTCAACTCATAAGCATTCCTTGGGCTGCTCCCATATACAATATTGAATGGAGATTTACTAGTACTCTTGTTGATAGAATTTTTGTAAGCAAATTCTACCTGTGGTAAAATCAAATCCCATCCCTTGGGCTTATATCCTACTAAGCATCCCAGCAGGTTACCCAAACTCCTATTCACCACCTCTGTTTGTCTATCAGTTTGTGGATGGTGTGCAGAACTAAACTTCAATTTGTCTTTAGCTTCTTCCATAAGATCCTCCAAAATATAACCAATAAATTTGGTATCTTTGTCTAAAACTATACTCTTTGGTAGACCATGTAGTCGTACCACCTCTCTGAAAAACAACTCTAAAATGTGTATTGCATCACTAGTTTTATGGAAAGGAATGAAATGTGCCATCTTAGAAAACCTGTCAACCACCACAAATATTGAGTCATGTCCTCTCTATGTCCTTGGTAAGCCAAGAACAAAATCCATGATAATATCTTCCCATGCTTTATATGGTACAGGTAATGGCTGCTATAGCTCGGTGTTCTATCTTACACCTTTGGTCATCTGGCATACTCTGCAAATCTGTACAAACTTCTTCACATCCTACTATAATTGTGGCCAATAATAGTTCTCACTAACAAGAGCAATGGTCTTATCCCGACAAACGTGTCCAGCCAATCCTCCACTATGCTTTTCCTTTATTAGGTTCTTTCTCATGGAACTCCTTGGAATGCATAACTAGTTTCTTCTAAACAACATCCCATATTGGATTAAGAAATCCAAAAATTTTGATCTATCAAAAGTAACAGTTTCGAAGCAAGCTCTCCAAGCTTCTGTTAAATTTGGATCTTTAGGGTACAAAATCTTGAGTTCATCAAACCCAACAACCTCCAGCTTCATCTCTATGAAAAAATTTTACCTTCTACTTAAGGCATCTGCAACTCTGTTTGAATTTCCACTCCTGTGCTTCAACACAAAAGTATAACTCTGCAAAAACTCAACCCATTTTAAATGCCTTTGATTTAACTTTCCTTGGCTATTAATATACTACAAGGCTTGATGGTCAGTATATAAAACAAACTCTTTTGGAAATAAATAGTGTCTTCATTTCTTAAAATATTGAACTATGGCATAAAACTCCTGGTCATAGACATAATACTTTTTCCTAGCATCATTAAGCTTCTCACTAAAATAGGCAACGAGCTTACCTTCTTGACTCAAAACAGCTCCTATGGCGCTACCACTAGCATCACAATCTACCTAAAATACCTTATTGAAATTTGGAAGTGCCAAAATAGGTTGCTTTGTGACTTTATTATTCAACATATCAAAACTCTTGGCTGCTCCTGTAGTCCAGTTAAACTCCTTTCTATCCCATCTCATTGTCTTCGTTAGGGTTGTACAAATACTACTGAAATTATTAATAAACTTTCTGTAAAAACTTTCTAGACCATGGAATGATATTACCTCTATAATACTCCTTGGTGTAGGCCATTCAATGATAGCCTTCACTTTTTTTGGGTCCATTTTAAGACCTTCATCTGAGATAACAAATCCAAGATACACCAACTCTTTCTTCACAAAATTTCATTTATTTATATTAATCAACAATTTCTCTTCTTTTAGCTTCTCAAAAACTCTTCGAATATGTATCAGGTCCTCCTCCAATGTCTTACTAAAAATCAAAATGTCATCCAAATAAACAATAAAAATATTTCCCAAAATTTTTTTTAATACCTCATTCATGAGTCGCATAAATGTGCTTGGTGCATTGGTTAGCCCAAATGGCATGACTAACCACTCGTACACGCTCTCTTTAGTCTTGAATGTTTTCTTACACTCATCTCCTTCTTTGATATAGATCTGATGATACCCACTCTTTAGGTCAATCTTCATGAAGTACTTGGATCCACTCAATAAATCCATCACGTCATCCATTCTTGGCAATGGAAATATATATTTTATTATAATTTTGTTAATGGCTCGAGAGTCTGTACACATTCTCCATTCTCCATATTTCTTTGGTACTAGTACTATAGGTACTGCACATGGACTCAGAATCTCCTGAATCAGTCCTTTCTTCAACAACTCTTGAACTTATCTTTTCAACTCCTCATTCTCTATAGGAGTCATTCTATGGGCTGCCTTGTTTGGTAAACTGGCTCCTGGTATCAAATCCATCTGATGACTAATCTTCCTCACTAGTGGCAATCTTTCAGGTAAATTATTTGATACAATATATTCAAATTCTCCCAATAGATCTGAGACTTCTATCAGTATATATTTACATTCCTATTTATTAACTCTAGGAATCAATGCATAACACATATGCTTGTGCTTCATACCATCTAAAAAATTCCTACCATAAACTAAACAAATTCTTGCACTACTACATACATTTTCGTCCACCTCCTTCAGGGGCTTCAACTTGTGGTGAACTCCATCCTTTTTCAGTGAATAAGTGTTGGCATGTCCATCATTTACTGCACGCCTATCAAATTACCATGACCTTCTCAATAGCGCATGACAAGCATCCATAGCCAGGATGTCACACAATACCTCAACATGGTAATTCCTGATTTTTAACTTCACTAAACATTGCTCATTGACCAAAGCTCTATCATCCTTCTGCAACCATGCAATATGATATGGATGTGGATGTCTCCTTCTCTCCAACTATAATTTATTAACCATCCCCTCTGAAACTAGATTATTAGTGCTACCATTATCAATGATAATATTACAAATAGTACCTTTGCATTTACACCTTGTAAAAAATAAACTCTTCCTCTGAAATGGATCTTTCCCTCATTTAGCAAGGCTCTCATTGTGACAATAACTTCTCTTCCTTATACCTCTTCAAAATGGTCATATTAAGCATCTTCCTCTTCATATACATAGGTGGATCGTGCATTACCTTCAGGTCTCTTATTCATCCTTCCTTGATATTGTGGACACTCGTATGCTTGTTGTCCATCTTCTCCACATTGGAAATAGGTTCCATGAAATCCTCCTCTTATAGGTCCTCATCCAAACCTTCCTCTTCCTCTTTGGTCATAATTATTTTTCTCACGGGGGCGGTAGGCATTATTTCCTTTATGGTTTTGATTGCTGCTAACTTTTGCATTCTTCTTTTTTCCTCCATATGGTCTTCCACCAGTCCTTCCACCATGACCTCTTTCCCTCTGCTTGATTTCAAACCTTCTATTCAACTTCTCTTCTACATTCATGGAAAACTTATAAGCATCTTCTATGGTAGTCATTCTAACCAAAATTAGCTCATATTGAAGTCTTGGTTTCAATCCATTTATATAATGGGCTATCTTCTCCTTGTTAGCCTTAGAATGGCCTGTTCTGATCATGAACTTGTAGAACTCCTCTATATACTCTTTGATAGATTTACCTACTTGCCTTAAACCTTGTATTTTCTTCAGTAGATCTAACTCGTAATCAACTGGAATGAACTTTCTCCTCAAATTTTCTACCATCCGATCCCATCTGGTTATTCTTTCTTTTCCTCTTCTATTTCTATCTAGTTGTACTTCCCTCCACTAGATATTAGCGTACCCCTTTAGCTTATTCTTTATAAATTTGACCCTCTCAGGATCTTCCACTTCCTCATACTCAAAGTACTCATCCATATCATTGATCCAATCGATCAAATATTCTGGGTTAAGATTCCTAGAATATGTAGAAACATTAATCTTTAGAATTTTTCCAATATTAGATATGGCCTTAAATAATATGGCTTACGCAAGATCTGCGATCTCCTATTCTTCTTCGACATGAGATTCTTCTTCTCTGACATTTTCTTCACTTTCCTCTTCTCTTCTTGGCTTAAAACCTCTGTGCAACTCCTCTTGGAATACCTGAACTTGTCTCTATAGGGCTCTAAAACCCTCTCCTATAACCACAATATTTCATGGAAATATTTTGATCACTTTTATCACAACCTCAACCCTAGATCCCGTTGGAACAAAATCTGCCTGTGGTTGTTATTTGCGCCTTGATTTTGTCAACATTGAATAGACGAGACTGATCTTTGAGATCTTTCATCTAATCTCCAGAGGAGGCTGGTTCCTTAATGGTTTTTATGGGAAAAGGGAAAAGAGCATTACTGAAAGAGAGGGAAATATAGCCGAGGCTAGAGCTTGTTTGTGGTACAGATTAAACAACAACTAAGATGAACACATATACTTTACTTGTCAAAGCATTTAATACATCTCCATGCAGAAATCATGAATTTCTCAATGTGATTTAGATGTCCATCTAACACATGTATATATCATATTTCAACTCCAACAATATGATTTATGTTTTGCGTAAGTCCAGATCTTAGAACAAACACAATCTATATTTCAATAATGTGAATAGAAGTGAGAAATGTTAATACATACACTTGCACACTGTGAACCAGAAGCCAATAGAAGCGTAATTTTATTGCTTGCATTCAAAGTACATACATCCAGTCTTGTAAACGTCCAAGAGCCGACCCCTTTTCAAAGTACGTTTACCCTTATATATACCCTATGGTGAGTATCTTCTTAAAATTAGTACATTCTGATATAGAATCAATTACAAGCAATCAGACTACAATCATGCTTCCATATCTTTTGCATGGCTTCTAACAAACAAAATCTAATAGCAGGAATCTAGGAATTGATATTTTCTACTGTCTACTTCTAGTTACTAACACGGGATTTTGGAGGCATCTTATTCATTACTAAATATATCCATGTCGACAAAAACTCATCAGGTCACGAAATCATGACACTCTTTCCTTTCTGGCTCTTTCAGGCTGCATCACGGGCGAAAACCCGACATGTCACGAAATCGTGACACCTTTTCCTTTTTAGCTTGCATTACGGGTGAAAACTCGCCATGTCATGAAATCATGACATCTTGTGTACTTTAGCTTTGGTGAGTAGCATGTTGGCAAAAATTTGTTGTCATGAAATCATGACACTTTTTCTCCTTTTATTTCTTCGGTTGCTTCATGGGCGAAAACCCGACATGTCATGAAATCATGACGTTCTCCTACTTTCTGGCCTCTTCGAGCTACATACCGGTGAAAATCTGACATGTCATGAAATCGTGACCTTCTTCATGCCTTAGTCAATTCTTTGCCTCATGTCTCAAAAATGAAAATATTGGTCTTTCTCTGCAAAAAACTGCTATCTATCAAGGTAGTCTTTTTAGACTAACATTCTTGGCACCTTCGAGGGAATTTTTTTGGAAAAATATTAGAATCCAGGACCTTCATCCATTGGGAAATGGAGTTAAAAAATAAAATAATATAGGAGAGGAGATTTTTTGGAAAATAATATTCAAGAAGAAATGCATTTGGACAAATAAAGCATTACCTTTATAGGATACCCTTCACAGCTTATGGATTTTTTACTAAAAATACATTAACAACTTAGGAAACAATTTCAAACAGGTCTCATGGTTGGTGGCTCGTCCCTCCTTCTGTTAGATGCTTTTATTGATTATCTTGTTTGGACTTCTTCATTTTTTCTATCATAGCAACTACTTCATTGTAAGTCAGGAAAATTCACTTCCAGTCTTCATCTTCAAGGTCCGAAGAATCCATGAACAACTGATATATATATTACAATTCCTCTACTTTATCATGTGACACAATTTTATTCCTCAGGATCAATTCCTGTAGGCAAGACTTAATTTGTGTGAGGTTCTGCACCATAGCGAATATCAATGCTTCTTCTATAGGCTCTTCCCAATTCTCTATCTCTGACTCATCTTCTGTGAAAGCTTTTAGGGATAGTGTTAGCGCATCTTCACTTAACACTTTTGAATTATCATCCCACAAATATGGAAGTCCACATTTGTTTGCTAAATTTAAATGCTTCACTAATCCTTTGGCTTCAGCTTCTAACTCTTGAAGGAGCTTATCACCCTGAGTCACCAGTTTAAGTCTCCTAAAGAAACTTTTAGCTGCAATCTTAGCTTGAGACCATGCTTCACTATGGATTTTAGCAGCAACACTCTCGGGCATCTTCTCTGATAAAACTTGAATTTTTGTGGCCGCATCTGATCTTTCTTGAAGAAATTTTACTGAAGCTCTTAATTCTTCATCGACTACTTCAATTACCTCCTTCACTTTGGCTAGGTATAATAACATGGGCCTTGCCTTAAGGCTCAATGCCAATACATCTTCGAGCATTTCTTTCCTTACTACCTTGGCCTTTTCTTTTGAAAGACCAGATGGAGTGTTCTGCTTTTCAATCAGTTGTTGCTAGAGTTGTTGAACCTATAGATTCAGAGAGTGAATCTGTGCATCGACCTCTTTCAATTTTTCTTTGAATGTAGTTGCTTCATTAGCAGCTTCACCAAACCTATCTTCCCATTTCTTTGCTTCTAGCTTTAGGGCCTTCTCTATCAGTTTATGTTCTTGTAGGATGGACTCTAACTCTTTCCTGGCTTCTTGCTCTTTGACAAACTTTTCTCTGAAAAATTCTCCATGTAAATAAATAGTCCCAAAATGGGCCTGAGCTTTTCCCCACTCATCTAACATATGTAGCTGAGTAATGTCTTCAGTTGTGTCTTCTGCTTGATAATCTTCAATGGTCATATCCCTTTTTGATTTCTAGGAAACTGGTGTCAATTTTACCTTCTTCCTCTGCATTGTGGTAGGATCCAGAGAAATTATCTCTTGAATATGGGCAGGGGCTTTGGAATCTTTAGTAGAATGAGATGTCCACCAGTCTAAAGCATTTTTGTTTGCTTTCCTCAAATCTCTCAATTTTGAAAGAGTGGGGTGACTCTCATCATTTGGAGTGGATATTGATTTAATAGCTGGAATGCTAGCGCTAGAGAGAAATGGATTTGGGACCAACTCAACATCAACTTCAAATTGAATTTGGGAGAATAATGCTGGTTCTAGGGAAGAAAACATGAATCCAAAGGGAACATTACATCTTTCTTTGAACAAGAAATGGAAGGAAAATCATTGTAGGAATAAGTAGAGAGAAAATATTGAAGGAAAAGAGAAATCATACCTTTGTTTGTTTGAAGCACTTGTTGATGTTCATCTCCTTCTCCATGGTCTTGATCCCTTTCACTTATCATCGGATCTAGATCTTCATCTTGTGTAGGGACTTCTACATTTCTGTTGTTATCAACTCTATTTTCACTATCTGTAACTTCTTCAAGATTTATAATTTCAACATTTGGGGGAATTTCCCCAGGCTGTCTTCTTCTATGTTCCACATTTTCCTGTTTTACAATAACTTCTTTAGAAATATATACATTTTGATCCTCCTGAGCAAAGTCATTTGGATCATCCATAGTCCCAATCTGGACATTTTCCTGTTCAGTAAGCTCTAGATTTAGAATGTTATTCTCACTATCCTGAACAATTTGCTCATTATCTGGAGCAATTTCTAATTTATCAGTATCATCATTTTGAGCGATTTGCTCATGAACTAGGTTTTCTTCAACATTTTTATTATTTTTTGTTTTAACTTCTGCTATAGACTTTAGCCTCTTCCTCTTAATACAAAGAGGTTCTTCATCAGATTCTATAGTTGAGCTTGACGGGGGAACAAACTTAATAGTTTTAGAAGTTGCAGCTTTACTTCCTCTTCTTTCGGCCTGCAAGGGTTCAGTGATCCCTTGTCCTTCTTTTCCTAGGCCTTTGCCTTCATATCCCATTTTTAACATCATTTGAGCAACTTTCCCATATGTTTTCCCTTGCTCTTTTGTGAAAAATTTTGTAGTGGCCCTTTTCTTTGAACTTCTCAACCTGGTCTGTGCTTGAGCCAATGGTTGTTCAACTACAACTTTCTTACCTTTCCCTTGTTCAACATTTTGTTTTTTAGTAGCTTTGGGACTTGTCTCTTTGCTTCGCCAACACTATGAGGTATTTTTATAGGAAAATTCCTAACCAAGATTTTTGATAATGGTCATATCTTACCGAGAACTCAAGATCATTTTTTATAGGGTACCTCGATTCAATCATGTCTGTTTGCACCCTCATGGTCCACCATTCATGAATTTTCCCTATCATCCAATCTGCACCCTTTTTCTGCATTCTAGAAATAGTGTTTTCATTCAACACATGCCCCTCATTATTTCCTGGGTCAAAATGCAACACATGTTCATAAAATTCATGCCAAGGAGGCAATGGCTGCATTTGTTCCACATGCCATTCTAATGGATCATTTTCATCATTATTTCTACAAGCTTCGATATCTGGCCTAACAGATGCATGATACACTTTCAATGGAACTCTATTCAGAATAGTCTATCTTTCTGCAAATCGGTTTATAGGATCATATTTCCATATTTGAGGGATCTCTACCAACCCCAAATCCCTCAGAGCCTGAGCAATTTGCTCATTTTGACCCCTTTTTGAAACCAGAATACCTTCAAACTGGAAAGGCATGGTACAAGTACCAGTTTTACCTATACCCATGCCATATTTCACATTAATATGTTCAATTTGCCTTACATACTCTAATGCAAACAATCTATCAGTAACATAATGTGGAAGTAAGAAAGGTTTTCCAGTAAAACCATACAACCTAATAACAATCCCTTGGGTGAGAATAAACCAATCACCCTCTTCAACATGTTTATTCTGTAAAACCTTTTCAGCTCTGGGGGTTAACCTTCTGATTTCTCCATACATTATTTTCAAAGCGGGACCCAGAAATTCCCTATTGAAATCATAATATGACTCGGTTCTGTACAACACATTGGTCCACTCATATACTGGTAAAGTCCTTCCTTTATCATCTTTATCATTAACTAAAATGAATGCTAGTTCCTTGGCCATAAAGAAAAAGAACAACCATACTAAATAGGAAGAAAAATGGAAAGAAAACTGAGACCCCCTCTTAATGGCAGATAACCCTTCATGTATTTCTCTAAACAAATACCCTGGCCAGTCAAAAAACATAGGTCGAACACTCTTATCCATAACTACAGAGTCATAATTTTTTGGGTTAGATAGGCAATTGACTAAAGCAATTTGCCACCCATGAACTTTTTCATCAGTCTTTAATCCTGCCACCATAGCCAATATGGAAAATAATTCTGGGTTTTTAAATTCAGCTATGGGAATAGGAGTTTCAGGCATCCTTCCTCCATTAGGTGGATTTCTCAACTGTGTATAGAGGAAATTCTTGATTTTTTTAGAAGGAATAAAATATTTTGCCTGGTCTTCTGGGTCAAAAGCCTTGGGCTCAAGGGTGGGTACATATCTAGTAGTGAAAGTAAAAATAAAAGCATCTGTGCTTAAAGCAAAAAGCACTCTCCCACTCTGATTTTTAACAACCCTTTTCTTTTCATCGTAAAAATTTGTGATTGCTTTAACTAATTCGGGGTAAGGGTGCACAGGAATATAAACATACCAGTATAGCAATGAATGAAAAGCAAAAGTGGTAGGAGAAGATGCAGTAATCCTAGTTGCCATTCTATCTTCAATATCTTTTTGGATCTTTGTTGGGTCCTTCCATGTCACTACTGTATCACCAATTCTAGCATTTTGATCGATAAATTTTTTGCTCATGTCTTCTCCATGTCTTGTTGTTGAAGGTGAAGTAGACGGACCCACCATTGTTGTTTTCTGAGTATTCCTTTTTGGAGCCATGAGATTTTTGTCACATTGAGCCCTTTTTTTGAACTGAACTTGAACTAGGAAAAGTAGGAATAGAAAGTGATGCAGCGGATTTCACTCAGGAGTAAAATTAGGGTTTTACATCAATTGGAAACATATGCATGATGTGCATTAATTGCGGTTGGTGGGCTGGATTTGCTCGGATCCCCTTGTGCCTTGTTTCTGCCACCCTTTCGAATGTTTCAAAACCCTGACCAATGATTATCCACTATGCAAATTAAAATTACGCTTACCAAAGCTCTCCCCATTTACAAAGGTGGTTCCTTTATGCAATTATTGAAAGGCCACATGGCAAATTTCAAATTCCTACCGACAACTGGTCATTCACCCTATTTAATAAAAGGAATGCTTATCAAAGTTCTTTAAAAATGATTTTCTCCCACCAACCATCAGAAAACCATGTGGTAATTTTGAATTTGAACTGCTATATCCGACAATATAGCACTTTCTAATTTCATCTCTCTCTTACGGGTAACTTCTGATTGGTTGTAGGATGATGACAAAAATTTTATGAACTAGAGATAACTTTGGAAATATTTACAAACTTATCATAATATACATTATATACATAAGACCTATTCACTTTTCTATTTGAAATAGAGCTTTAAGTGAAAAGCATTCACTGTTATGGGTAGAACCATACCCTGTTGATCCTTTAGTTGAAAAGAGTTAAATTACCTTTCAACAACTATCTCAAAAGGGCCTTCCCAAAAAGCATCAAATTTGTCATGATTACCTGGCTTAGCTTTTCTCACATTCCATTTCAAAACTAGATCTCCCACTTTAAATTTTCTATAGGTTGTCTTTTTATTAAACCATTCTTCTGTGTCTACCATATGTTTCTGGTGATGATTATAAGCCTGTTCCCTCTGTTCTTCCAATTGTAGAAGTTGCATTAATCGAGCATCCATAGGTTGACCTCCTTCTTCATTTATCTGATTTAGCAACTTTAGTGTTGGTATTTCCATATGTATAGGCAAAATAGCTTCTTTACCATAGACTAAAGAATAAGGTGATGTATTGATGGATTTTTTGATTGAAATCCTGTCAGCCCATAGTGCTTGATTGATCAAGGAATGCCAGTTCCTCTTATTATCTTCTAGTGTTCTTTTCAGGATTTTGAGGAGATTTTTATTTGTAGACTCAGCTAGACCATTACCCTATGGGTAATAATTGGAAGAAGTCTTCAAATATATGCCATATCTTCTAGTAAACTCAATCATTTTTGCTCCGATGAAAGCTGATCCATTATCTGTAATTAGTGAATCTGGTACACCAAACCTTGTAATCAAGCTTTCCACAAATTCAATCACCACCTCTTGATCAACTTTTTTAGTAGGGATAGCTTCAACCCACTTAGTAAAATAATCTATGGTAGTAAGTATATACTTATGGCCAGCTAATGAATTGGGTTCTATTATCCCAACAAAGTCTAACCCCCACTGCTGGAAAGGTTCTTCAACTTGGATAGGTTTTAAGGGCATAGGAGCATTTATGTTTCTCCCTACATATCTCTGACATTGCTCACAACTTTTGGTGACCTTGTAAGTATCTAAAAAAATGGAAGGCTAGTAACAACCTGCTCGGAGTATTTTCAAAGCAGTGGATCTTCTTGAATAATGTCCTCTAGAGAGACCCCCATGGAATTATTTTAACACCTTTTGTTTCTCATCTTCTCTTATACATTTCAAAAGTACACCATCTATATTTTTTCTGTACAACCCTTCTGATTGAAGGGTGTACTTCAAAGCTTGTGCTCTAAATCTTCTTCTTTGTGAAGCATTCAGATTTTTAGGACACATTCCAGTCTAAAAGTACTCCACAAGATCATCAATCCAATCAGTGTTTCTTGGATTTGGATCTGATTCTGTATTAGCCATTACACCTTGGGGTTCCACATGCTCATCTGTAGCTTGTTTGGCCAATTCTTGACATAGGGCTCTACCTCTTACTATCTTTGTTGGATGTATTTCTACATCATATTCCTGTATCTTAGTCACCCAACCAACTCTTTTTTCGCCAAGTTCTCCTTGTATTATAAAGTTTCTGACATCAGGATGGATCACATAAACAATGATTTTGCTCTGTGATAGAAAATGCTTAAATTTTTTCAAGGATTTCATGACAGCATAAACTTGCTTTTCAATAAAATTGTATCTCTCTTCATGATCGTGCATGGTGGAACTCAGAAAAGCTATGGGTCTTTCTTCATTGTCTGCCCCCTTCTATGTAAGGACTACAACGTAACTTTCTGGTTCACCAACAACATATAGAATAAAATCTCGTGAGTAGTCAGGATTAACTAGTATAGGTGCTTGTGCTATTTCCTCTAGGATTTTTCTGAAAGCATTCTTCCTTGTATCGGTCCATTTGAAAGGTGCATCCTTTTTCAATAATTCAGTCATTGGCTTAACAATCTGTGCAAAATCTGCAACAAATTTTTGCACAAAATTTATTTTTCCAAAGAAATATTGTAAACCTTTCTTATTAACTAGTAGGGATAGTTCCAAAAGTGCTTTCACTCTATCAGGGTCAATAGCTAATCCAGCTTTAGAGATGACATGACCAAGTAGGATACCTTCTTCTACAATGAATATGGATTTCTTTGGGTTCAAAGATATTCCAAATTCTCTACATTTTTCAAATACTTGTTCAAGGTGTGTTATATGATCTCGCTCATGATGAGAAAAGATAGTCATATCATCTAAATAGATAACTATAATCTTGCTAGCAAGTTCACCAAAAGCTACATCCATTGCTCTTTGGAAAGTTGCTCCAACATTAGACAAGCTGAAAGGCATTCTCTGATAGGCAAATGTTCCCCATTTTGTGGTAAAAGTGGTCTTGAATTGATCTTCATCTCTGACCCATACCTGATTATACCCTGAAAAACCATCTAGTAAAGAAAACCTTTCTGCCCCTACAACTGTGTGTAAAATTTGATCAATCTGAGGAAGGGGATAATGGTCTTTGAGTGATGCTCTATTCAGATTCTTGAAGTCTACACACAATCTAATGTCTCCATTTTTCTTCTTGATTGGTACCAAGTTTGCCACCTAGGTAGAATGTTTAATAGGATACACTATTTTAGCTTGAAGAAGTTTTAGCAACTCCTGCTTCATCAAAGACTCTATCTTTGGATTTATCGGTCTTTGCTTTTGCCTAAAAGGCTTGGCTCCTTCTTCTAATTCGATGGTGTGTTGGATAATCTCTTTTCTATACACCTTTAGATCACTGTATACCCAAGCTATGATATCAAGAAATTTCTTGCATAATTCCCTGATTTGGTTCAATTCTTCTTCTGTACAACTAACCCCGACTTTAATCATCTTTCCCGGTTCTAACTCCACCTCTTTATACCGACGCTTATCAAATTTTATTTTATGGCCTATAGCCCTATCATTGTTATCAAACAGACTTTCAAGGGTGATAAGTCCCTTAGGGATATGATTATTCTTCAACTGAATCATATCTTCTTCTTCTTCATCTTGTAGATTTCTATCACTTGAGCAGTTCATTTCATAGATTAAAAAATCTAATATTTGCTCATCATTTTCAAAAACTTGCTAGAAGATATTCTTGTCTAGCACTGAGGGTCTATATATGAGTCTAACCGTCTTGGATTTCTGAATAACATTACTGACAGGACATAAATTAGCTCCCACTGATGCCAATAAATCTGCGTGGGTATTCTGTTCTCTAGGAATAGACTTCATATTTAGAGCCTCAAAGGCTTCTAAGAGATCCCATACTTTATTTCTATAAGCCTTTAAGTAGTGTTGTTTACTGATGCATTTTTTTGTGACTTGATTCACGATAAGTTCTGAGTCTCCATAAATGAGTAGTTGTTTCACTCCCAGTTTTTTAGCTTTCCTCAGTCCTAAACAAAGTGCTTCATACTCTGTCACGTTATTGGTGCAACTCCATGTCAACCTGTAAGAGAAAACTCTTTCCTTCCCTATGGGGGAAATCAAAACTATCCTGGCACCAGCTCCATTCTTGCACCTAGCTCCATCAAAGAAAAGCTTCCACAGCTGATTAGTAGAGTTATTTTCTTCGAGAGCAGGTGTCAATTGCTTTTTTGGTTTTTCAATGGAATAACTTCCTATTTCTGTTTCTATCATGGCATTGAAATCCTATAGAGAAAACTGATCTTCTACTTGAAGATCTTCTAAGGTCTCTTCCATTAGATCCACTTCTCCAATTTCTTCAGTCATCATATTCACGGTGTCAGCTTCCCCTATCTTTTCCACATGAAAAGTAGATGGTTTCTCATTAAATATCTTAATCCTCCTACCTTTGAAAGGTATTTCTAAATGTGAGTAATCCAGGGATAGGTATCCTCCTATTTTTATCATGAATTCTCTAGATAAGCACATACCAAAATATGGTGCCAAATCTACCACTACTACTTCTTGTATAACCACCATTTGGGGCATCTTGTGAAGTTGTATAGGAATATCTTTAATCACTCCTACAGTTTTTACTGGAGTACCATCCAACTGTAGGATGCCTGGATTGCTCCTAGTGTACTCCATCCCCATAATGTCACATACTGCTTTGGGTATTACTGTAGTAGCAACACCTGAATCTATCATGCAGTTGTGAACAACCCACCCTTCCATTTGAAGAGATAAATAAAAGGGAGGAGGTCTATTCTTTCCAGTAGCAGATGTTAGATTTTCTTGGACTGTATTTGAAGAGGATATGTTTTTACCCTTATATTTCATTATCTTTAGAGATTCTTGCAGGAGATCAATTTGACCAGGGAACTGAAGAGCATCATACATACTCGCCTTTGAGGGAGTCTTTTTCATTTCTTCAACTATATTGAATGTAGGTGATTCAACAATTTTTTCTCTTTCCTTGGTGAAAGTATCATACCTATTTTTGTATCCTTGGGTAGCTTCAGTCCTTTGCCTTTTAGTTAATGAAGGAAATCTCAACCTTTCCTTAGCTTGGTCTTGAGTCTCAGTTTCCTTTCGTGGAGTGAATTCTTTATGTATTTCTTGCCTTTGGCTTTGGGTTGGAACTTGAGATCTTTTCTCATAAGGTAAATTTCCTTTGGGAGTTGCTTTGGGAGCTGGGGAAAACTTAAAGGTTGAAGCTCTTTAGGATCTACTTGCAGAGGTTTTTTACCTGATCTGGTTAGAACTACAACTTGCTCTACTGTAGGCATCATGAAATTGTGGTATGTTTCTCTAATCATATTTACATGACCTTTCATGCTTTTCTCTGCTTTCTCAATAGCTATACTCTGTACATAATGTTGATGGATCATACATGAACTCTCTCCATGTGGATCATTACACGTGGTGCACCATTAATCAAAATTTATAGAAGTCTCAGCGACATCTTCTGTTTCATTTGTATAAACAATATTTGATCATTCTTGTCCCCTATTACTTGACTGTATTGCATCTCTTGTTATCTGAGGGAACCTTCTTGGTTGAAAATTCCTCTCAGCTTCTCTTTTCTTCATTGAAGTCATATCATTTGCTAGATTTTTCATTGTATCTAGTATAAGAGTGAGCTGATTATCGAGGACTGATTGAGGCTGTGGTGCAGGTAATGCGGGGATTGTAGGAATAGGAGGTAATGCCAGAGAGTTCTGAGGCATCTGTATGGTAGGAATGGAAGGTGGCCCATTCCATTTTGGGAGATCTATATTTGGAAAATGAGAAGAGCTGGAAGAAGTAGCATTGGGAGCTTGGGGAATATCAGGAAAAATAGGCATTATTGCTTTAGGCGGATATCTCCCTATGGCAATGAGATCTCTTTCTGCTATAGAAGCTTCTTGATAAATGGTAGGGAAAGTGAATATTCATGATTTTCATATTATCATACTGATATCTGTATCAAAATCTCTTAAATAATAATATACTGCTTGCTCCGTGGTTGGTTTTAATCCAATGGGTACTCTTTCCTAGGTGCGACTGAATCGAATATTAAAATCAACAATTTCCTCTTGAGGATGTTTTCTTATAATGGTGAACTGGCTGAGTAGGGAGAATGGATCTGCATGTTGATTGAACTCATCTACAAGTTTTCCAGTGAGTTCTACCCAGGTCGTGATCGATTGAGGAGGAAGCGCTCTGTACCAATAGAGCATTTTTCCTTTTAAGGAAATAACTAGCAATATGATCATCACGTCTTCTTGAGTGATGTTATAAGTTGCAGCCAAGGCTGCAACATCTAAGCAATGTTCATATGTCATTTTACCTATTCCATCATATGAAGGCAATGCCTTCAACGCTGCTGTAGGGATCAGATTCTAGGCCACCAAGTTTAGTGGACCCATGTGGTTCCATGTAAGATAAGCTGGTGGAGGAGCAGCCATTGTAGCAACTGTACTTGCCTATACTATAGAACTACTGGTAGTCATTGAAGATGGATTAATAATAGAAATAGGCAAAACAGAGGGTACAAGGGTGGTAATATTGGTAGCAGGTGGATTTGATCTAGCAGATAAAATTGGATGCACTCTTAGGCTACCAAGATGTAACTCGAAGAACTCAATGGGTTCTTCTGAGTTTCTTGCTTTAGATCTGGTTATCATATAAGTAAATAATCATGAGTTTTTAACTAGATAAATAGATAAGGTATTTCTTGGGTCTATACCTTCGGACGGAGTCACCAGGTGATTTGATTTGGATTTTAAAATATCAAAGGCAAACACCAAACCTTATAGAATATTGTGGGATTTAGGGTCCCACCGGGCATGCCAAAAACTGTTGGAACAAAATCTGCCTATGGTTGTTATTTGCGCCTTGATTTTGTCAACATTGAATAGATGAGACTGATCTTTGAGATCTTTCATCTAATCTCCAGAGGAGGCTGGTTCCTTAATGGTTTTTATGGGAAAAGGGAAAAGAGCATTACTGAAAGAGAGGGAAATATAGCCGAGGCTAGAGCTTACTTGTGGTACAGATTAAACAACAACTAAGATGAACACATATACTTTACTTGTCAAAGCATTTAATATTATCTCCATGCAGAAATCATGAATTTCTCAATGTGATTTAGATCTCCATCTAACACATGTATATATCATATTTCAACTCCAGCAATATGATTTATGTTTTGCATAAGTCCAGATCTTAGAACAAACACAATCTATATTTCAATAATGTGAATAGAAGTGAGAAATGTTAATACATACACTTGCACACTATGAACCAGAAGCCAATAGAAGCGTAATTTTATTGCTTGTATTCAAAGTACATACATCCAATCTTGTAAACGTCCAAGAGCCGACCTCTTTTCAAAGTACGTTTACCCTTATATATACCCTATGGTGAGTATCTTTTTAAAATTAGTACATTCTGATATAGAATCAATTACAAGCAATCAGACTACAATCATGCTTCCATATCTTTTGCATGGCTTCTAACAAATAAAATCTAATAGCAAGAATCTAGGAATTGATATTTTCTACTGTCTACTTCTAGTTACTAACACGGGATTTTGGAGGTATCTTATTCATTACTAAATATATCCATGTCGGCAAAACTCATCAGGTCATGAAATCGTGACACTCTTTCCTTTCTGGCTCTTTCGGGCTGCATCACGGGCGAAAACCCGACATGTCACGAAATCATGACACCTTTTCCTTTCTGGCTCCTTTGGGCTGCATTACGGGTGAAAACTCGCCATGTCATGAAATCGTGACATCTTGTGTACTTTAGCTTTGGTGAGCAGCATGCTGGCGAAAATTCGTCATGTCACGAAATCATGACACTCTTTCTCCTTTTGCTTCTTCGGGCTGCTTCACGGGCGAAAACCCGACATGTCACGAAATCATGACGTTCTCCTACTTTCTGGCCTCTTCGAGCTACATACCGGTGAAAAGCTGACATGTCACGAAATCGTGACCTTCTTCGTGCCTTAGTCAATTCTTTGCCTCATGTCTCAAAAATGAAAATACTGGTCTTTCTCTGCAAAAAACTGCTATCTATCAAGGTAGTCTTTTTAGACTAATAGGTACTTGTGCAAACTACCTCATTTTCGGTGATCTGTTTACACACTCAGGAACTCCTGCTCTGATACCACTTGATGAGGGGCTACTCCACCCAAAACACACACGATACTCAAATCATAGAAAAATTTAGAAGAAATGCAACATCTGATATTATTTCAATGAAATGGAATTTTTAGAAGCAAAAATTACAAAGCTAAATATTGTAGAATCAAAGTTACAATTCTATGACCACAAGGTCGGTTTTAACACAAAGCAAAATTGACTCAAAATCTACAAGCTAGAGCTATGATCTGTCTTCCTGTGATGCACTTTGGTGATCCCTATTCCCCCTTTTAATAACTCCCATAGAACATTATGGAAAGTGTAACTCCCCTTTTCCCTCCCAAGAAGATATTCATCTAAAATTTGAAATTTTCATTTTCCATCCAAAAAGATATTCAAATTTGAATTTCAGTGGCATAGCTTCCCGAGACCGTAACTTTTGACTCGGGAGTTCATTTGGCTTTCGTAATATATCATTGGAAAGCTTACAATGAGATCTACAACACATAAATCACTGAAAGATAATTGAAGTGATTTTTCATCCTCCTTTGGGACTTCTAAGGTCTTAAAATTTTATTTTTAAACCTTCTTAGAGATATTTCTTGACATGAAAACTTTAATATCTCTCAAACCATTTAGGCTATTGGGATGATTCTTTCACCACTGGATCTATTTTTCAATCCCACTTCTTGGGGTAAATTTTCAAACCCATATGTGTCCATTTAGGCCAAATTACTAAAAATAGCCGATGACTATTTTTTGCCTTTTTGGACTTCTGACTGACTTATACCTCCCAAGTGTCATCATGGACTTGAAAACCACTAAAGAAACTTACAACCAAAATAAAAATACAATTTATTTATTTTTTGTGATGCAATATTACCCTTATACCATTGGATTCTCCTGCATCACAAATAAAAAACCCTCAAGTTGCACAAAAAATGACCATAGATGAACACCCAAACTGAAAGAGACTCACCACTCTAATCCGTATTAAATAAAACATTGGATTCAACCAAAAAAGCATCAAGCATCCACCAAGAGGACCCAAGGAAGGTCCCAAGAGAAAATAGAAACCCTTAGAGCTAAAAAAAAGGAGGGAGTAGGGAGAATGAATTGAGGACCCCCACCCAGATGGAAAATCGCCTACTCCAATAGCCTTGTCCAAAAAAGTGAAGGTCCTAAAAACTCACCAGGCAACCCAAGGATGGTCCCAGAAATGCACCAAGAAAATAAAGTGAGAAGAAACCCTCAAACTAGGACAAATGAAAGAGCAAAAATATTTGTATCGTGGATCTCCCACCTAGATGGGAGGTCACCTACTCCAACAACATCACCCGCAAAATATTTGTTAAGGAAACACATTAAATCTATATTACTTACTAACCTTTACTGAAATTAAACTAATTCTACACTAATCCTACTTTAACAAGCCATTGATCTCTTCTACATATGTAGAAAATAGGGTCCTTCCATGTTGCATCCATAGGAGATATCCATGTCCTTAACTCAATATTACTCATATAACAAGATGAGAAATGGAAAAGAATTGTATTCGGTGCTTGGATATATCATCTTCAAACCTTCACAATACAATATACCTTTTTATAAAGAGGTTATACAAAATAAATTATTAACAACCTACCAAAGTAGTAGGTCTCAAGTCTAAATTAGTTTGAAATAAATACAACCAATTATATCTAATGGAGATAACTACCAAAATAAGTTGGTAAAGATTCTAACTAATATGGATCCAACCAAATTAGTTAGAAATTGATTTCAATAAATATAATTTACATATAACTAATTTGGATCAACCAAATTAGTTGCAAATTAGTTTCAACAAATTTAGTTTCTATATCCAAATTTATTTGGCAGCTATTTGGGCTTAGATATATTTTGTTACAAAATTTTGTTATAAATCTGGAAACCTTTATATAGTCAATCCCATAATTATGTGGTTGGTTCCATAGTCCATTTGTAGTTCAACAATCATTACATAGATCTATAGTCCTTTCATGATTTTGTATTCCATCCATATTTCTATAGTCCTATAGTTTTACAATTATTTTGTAGTTCTATAGTCTATTTATAGTGGGTTTTGTATCTATGGATTGCTTTTATAGCTAGTTTTATAGCTATGGATTGGCTCTATAGTCTTGTAGCTACATATGGATTCTATAGCCAATCCTATAGCTATATATGGCTTCCATAGTTGGTCTTGTAGCTATATATGGATTCTAAAGCCCATCCTATAGCTATAGATGGCTTCCATAGTTGATCTTGTAGTTAAGAATGGTTTTCATAGTTGGTTATGTATATACAAATTAGTTCTATAGCATTATTGATTTTTTTTTATTGATAAGAGGGGTTTTTAAAGGGTCTCATAACCTTTTACATAATGGAGATAATTAGGGAAAGCTCTCCTAAAAAAAAATAAATCAACAACACCCACCTTCTAAGGATCATCAAATAAACCACAAAAAAGAAACTTGAAGGTCCACACAAAGGCAAAGGGGAGAACCCAAGAAATATGCAAAGAAAGCCCACATAGGGGTAAATAAGGAGCAAAAAGAGAAACATAAGACTGTAAAAAACAAAAAGTAAAAAACCATAGAAAATAAAGCAACATAGTTAGTCTCTAGGGCATCCAGTGCCTTGGTTTCCAGCAGTGATATCAACATCCACAAAGCTCTTGAACTCCTCCAAGATTTTGTATTGATCCTTGTACTCATCTAGGAGAGCTTCTATCTAAGAAAGGAGAGAAGAGGTCATCTTGGCTGCCCTCTTGAGATATTTCATGATATCATGGAGGTCATAGAGATGGTCCTGATCAGAGAGGTTGGACCAACAAGAAACCCAAGAGGCCAACAAGGGAGGCTAAGTGGAAGTTCATTCCATGGGTTGGGTTTTTTTGGATGTACTGTCTGACGTAACATGAAATGAAAAGGAATCATCTAAATTTTTTGTTATTTTTAATGAGGATAGGGACCTTGCACTTATTGTTGCCCATTTTTCTTGTGGTGTAGCATCGAGGTTCAGATTTTATGGAACCCTAGGTCCCCTCTACCTTCACATCATAGTCCAAAGCATGATTGATTTTGGTAGACACAAAAACATCTCCACCATCACCACCAGCATCATCCACAAGTCCAACAATAGAGACCATAACTCTTTGGGTTTATCTCTCTAAAACATACCTATAAATAACCATATGGAGACCTTGGTGAAGAGGGAAGGAAGAAACTCCCTTCTTTACATTCACCATATATCACTCACTAGACCAAAATAGATATTCCAAAATATTAATGGACTTCTTCCCTCACAAGTGATTGAGGAACGCTAGGTGGAAGCTCCTTAGAATCACACCAGGGCTATCCAAAGTGAAGTACTATAAAACCATCACCATGATGACATTCTAATGATTAGGGAGCATTTCTATGACAATACCTTCTTCTTCCTTGCCCAAAGTCTCCCCTCAATCTCTGAAAAGTTCCAACTCACTCTGAAGGGAAAACTTTTCCCTATTGATGATTTCACCATCGTTCGGAAGCCCAATAATATTTTCTAGAAGATTAGTTGTAATAGTGAAGCTCAACCCATAGATGAAAATGTGGCTTCCATTCCACATTCAAATGAACTCTAAGGATGATTTTTAGTTATTATCATTGAATAGTTCCAAAAAATGGAGGTCATAATTATTAAATATATCCTCAACCAAGGTAATGAGATGGAGAACAGAGGGTTCAATTTCGACCATATATACGGGACTCAAAAGCAAGTAAGAAATAGAAGAGGAGGAAAACAACTAAAAAATGGGAGAAGGGATGGAGTGCAAAGTGTATGATGGAAGGGTAGGGATTTTAAATATAGAGGAGCATTCCATAACCCATATCAGACCATGGTGTAATAGAGCACATCTTATCCATGCTAGAAAACCATGGAGCATAATTGCACTTAGGAATGTATCACTCGGCATGCAGGGGATGACTTAAGCATGAAGAGGCCAATGAGAGAGTAGGATTATATTTCATGGATCATGATTCAAGAGGATTATATCTAATGAGGAGAGGTAACCTAATTCAAAATCAAATCCTATCATAAGTGGTAAGAAAAAGTCCTAATGGTGATTAC
The DNA here is from genome assembly GCA_028583015.1 of Wollemia nobilis. Taxonomy (NCBI): domain Eukaryota; kingdom Viridiplantae; phylum Streptophyta; class Pinopsida; order Araucariales; family Araucariaceae; genus Wollemia; species Wollemia nobilis. The sequence goes on along the minus strand of JAQPPZ010002123.1, from coordinate 3,269,856 downwards.
AAAAATCTAGTCTACGACTAGTTAGGGTTTGTTTGGGGCTCTGATTCTCTATATTCTTGGTACATCTAACAAGATCTCTAAAATTGGAGATGTTGGAAATATTTCCACCATGGAAAATAGCATTAATCATCCATGCAATGTAATGAGTGAGGTGATGAGTGACCGTCATGAGGATAACCCTTTGTGACTCCACATAAGGCTGAGGATTGCGAATGGAATACCATGTTGGAGGATCAGGCCATAAAGTCTTACACTAGGAGTCCTTCCACATGTGAATAGGATAAATGTTGAGTTGGAGGTTGAGCAGGAGTTTACACATGAGGCACAAGATCCTCAATATAGTATTTCCAAGATGATCATCTCTTATGATGATTTATCTATTGCCAATTGCATCATGAGTTAACGTTCACCCAAAAGCCATATTATATGTCTAAGGATATGGTCCCTTCATTGTTTACACTAGAGGAGGTCCACCATGCATGACATCAACTGAAAAGTGTAGAAATATACCACTAACATATCCATTGGGATGGTAATTGAGAGACACCTATAGCATTCTTGTGATGATGGGTCCTCTACATACGATATCCACACGACCAAGTGTCATAGAAAAAAATTGAAGCTCACACCTTGTGAGATACAAAGTAACCACAATATTGGGAACATAGAGAGTCTAAAGTATGATGTTATTGGCCAGCTTGCATGAGAGAAAAACTGTAACGACCCAAAAATGAAGAAATAAAACACACAGAAAGAGAATTGTTTTTTACTAAAGAAAGGGATTCATAAACCCCTAACCAACCTTAGATTGATTGAATGTTTAACAACCCCTAATTTTCTTAAGAACTATACCACACAAGATTCTCCTCACACAAGTCCCTTATGCATAGGCATATATCATGTTATGCACATACGTCCAACCATCTCATTACTCTTGACAAGCTAGACTTACCATCTTCAATCATTAGAAGGTATACACATATCTCCATATTCCACACAAGCCATTATGTGTGGGTATGCTACATGTACTGCAAGTTAAATTATCAATCTTATCCTCTAACAAGCTATCTTAACTCTGGTATGATCTTATAAACCTAGTTACCAATCTCCCTAAGGGGGTCTCAAGCCCTTAGGTCATCCTCTAAGTTCACCTAGAACTTACTACTATTTTTATAATAATTATTAACACAAGAATATAAAGAATAGATCTAGATACTAAATCTAACAAAACATGAATCATTAACAAGCAAAGGATAACTAAAACATAAGGCAATAATTAAAGGATAAACATGCAATAGAAAGGAATCAAATACAACTACATTCAATTAATGGAATACAAGGTGCATCAATCATATTGTTCATTTATTACACAAGTATGTATGGTAAATCCCATACCTTCAATCAATACATTACATAAATTTCATCGAGGAAACCTCCCCATAAATCTAATCTATTTTCATAAATGAGTAGGATGTAAGGTAGAGATAAAACTTGTGCATCGGTCCATCTCATGAATTTGGTCCTCCCACTTTCTCCATAAATCAAGTGAGGATAGTAGGGGATCAGGACACTCATTGTTCAAGATAGACATTTTTCTAAATGCATTTGTTTATTTCATTGCCAAATTGCAACTATACAAACAACCCAAGTAATTCAACTTTATAATGCATAGTTGATATCATAGAAAGCTACTCTTTCATTTTCCCCTCTCATCTCCTCATGAGAGCCATTCAACCATGCATCAAGATCACATGCTCTTACTTGTAATAAATGGTCTAACCCTTATTTAACAATCAAAGTCCCATACCCTTAATTGTTAAATAATCTAGGTTCACATTCATTACCCAATTAAAGCCAACTACTTTAATATTTAAATAAACCCTTTTCTTCATTTCATAAATTAAAGTCCCATACCCTTAATTTACAAAACAAACCATATTTCACATTCATTATCCAATTAAAGCCAACTACTTTAATCTTCAAATAAACCTTTTTCTTCATTTCATAAATTAAAGTCCCATACTCTTAATTTACAAAATAAACCATATTTCACATTCATTATCCAATTAAAGCCAACTACTTTAATATTCAAATAAACCTTTTTATTCACTTCATAAATTAAATTCCCATACTCTTAATTTACAAAACAAACCATATTTCACATTCATTATCCAATTAAAGCCAACTACTTTAATCATTTAAATAATGAAATAGCATTTAAAGATTATTTCCTTCCATTAACCAAAAATCTACCATTTTTAGACAATGAAATAGTATTAAAGTTCTTTTCCCTTCATTAACCTAAAATCTATAATTTTAGATAATGAAATAATATTAAAGATATTTTCCCTTCATTAACCTAAAATATATGATTTTAGATAATGAAATAATATTAAAAGTTTTTTCCTTCATTAACCTAAAATATGCCATTCTAGTTAATGAAATAATATTAAAGCTTATTCCTTCATTAACCTAATATCTATCATTTTAGTTAACGAAATAGTATTAAATCTTCTTCCTTCATTAACCTAAAATCTACCATTTTAGTTAATTAAATAATATTAAAGCTTCTTACTTCATTAACCTAAAATCTACCACTTTAGTTAATGAAATAATATTGAATCTTCTTCCCAACCCATACATAATCTACTCACCTTCTTACACACAGGTTAACCAATGACCGACTCGCTAAGGGAGGACAGATCTCCAAAGCATGGTTTAAGACATAGAGGATGACAAGGGTGCTATCGAGATGGCTTATGATCTACAATAAACTAGGTGTATGTTGAGTGTTTAGGAGGGCCTCCATGATGTTAAAAATCAACCATGGCATGGTCAAATCATGTTAGTGCCGACTTAGCCAATGATGATGGTGATTGAGCAGGGTTAAACCTGTGAACCTACTGAGAGTGCTATCTACCCTTACTAGCATTGGTTTAACACCCATAGCAAATGACTATAGTTGTGTACAAGGTGTGATGCAACCAGTAGACCGATAAAGGTGCTATCATAAACCGATCGACTACATACCATCTATGATCCACAAAGGCAAGGTGCTTAAGCTTGATTAGGGAGATTCATATGGTCACAAGCTCTCGAAGGTTTTATTAAGTGGTCATTAGGAGGACAACTAGAGGATTACCTTAGCATCATGTACTTTAGAAAATATGTTTTCCATAGTTTACAAGGGTCGATGTAACAATAAAACCCAACAATTAACAATTAACTAAACAAGATAAAGAAAAGCATTAACACAAATTTGCTAAGTTTTTTTAGGATTCCTACCTAGAAATACTATTTCTAGATGGTTATCTAGATTCGAAGATACCCAATGCCCACTTCCTTATATTCATGCTAACTTCACCTTCAACTTCGTGATGTTCTCCCCTTCCTCCATTCTCTCCTTTGTCTTTCTCCTCGTGCTCCTTCTTACCCACACACCTCTCCCATATTTTTCCTTGGATTTCATCCACCATATACCCTCCATAAATTTTCATCTGCATCCATCAGGATAGGGAATAACGCTCCTCCTTTCATCTTCCTAAGATGATTTCCATTAAGATGCCATCCCTTCAAGTTAGAGGGAGCTTCGCACAACTGGTTTGATCATATTTCCAAAGGGTGGCCTATTTGATTCTCTGAGAGGTTGTCTTATCACATTTAACCCACATTGGTTGGTCACTTTTGGTTAAGTGAATCCCCAAAAATTCAACTAATTAAAGTCTATTCTTTTTGGATTCAATGAATTACATCTATCATTTTAAATAGAGGAGTTATTTGCTTAATGGGATTCTTTTATTTCTAAATATAAAACAACCATTTTTCTTTCAAAAGTTTTCTTTATTCATCTAAAGTAAATCACATTTCATTCAAATGAAAACTCTTTATAACCATAAAATAACTCATCCATTTATTTAAAATGAGATCTCTTTATTATTTAAATAAATTAACTATTTATTTAAAATGAGATTTCCTTTATCATTCTAGTTAGATCAACTATGTATTTAAGAATGATATTTATTTATTATTTAAATAAATCAACTATTTATTTAAAATGATATCTCTTTGCTATTTAAATAAATCAACTATTTATTTAAAATGATATCTCTTTGTTATTTAAATAAATCAACTATTTATTTAAAATGATATCTCTTTGCTATTTAAATAAATCAACTATTTATTTATAGCTCACAAATTATTAAGGTAATTAGTGTTGAAGTAAAAGATAATCAAGAACATGTAGCAAACAAAGAGGGAGTCTTTCCATCAATCTAGTCACATGTCTTAGCCTCTAGAACTTACGATAGCTACTAGGCCATCATTCTGGGGCGCAAGGGGGCTATCTATTGATGATTATCTCTTGACCGAATGCATGCCTCTATGAAGGTATCTATCCTTGTTACCTCCAAGTTGCCTTATCATCACTTCCCCAACCTCAAGTACCCTCGTCTTTGGTGGATGACTCAACTTCTTCCACTTACAAGTGCACCTAATCCTACACATTGGCAATTTCGTTAGTAGTATCATGCCCTTCAATATCTATTAATATCACATAACAACTTAATTGCACAAAATTGATTATTAAACATCCTTATATAATACATGATTTTTCATATCAAAAAGGTCCATCTGAGAGGGTCATGACATCCTCCCCCACTAGAACTAAACACCATCCTGGGTGTTTCTCAGTTTTACACAATAATACATAATCAAAAACAAATTAGAAACATCCTTTTTGATAAATGGTCCCACTAGACCTTACATTACTCAAGGGTCCAATTTCACATAGCTTTGGAGCAAAATTCGAGGATTCTTATTGACATTACTTCAATTGCCTCTGGTTTTTCCATCTACAAATTAGAAACATCCCATTCATATTCAGGGTCAGCAATATATTTTCTAAGCAAATATATGTGGAAGGTGTCATGGATTTTTGATAGTTTAGGAGGTAAAGTGAGTCGGTATGCAACTAGACTAATATTTTTAGTAATTTAATATGTCTTCAATATTATATGGATCCATAGCAATTCTTGTTAGTGATATGATATGCCCTAAATAGCATACCTCTAAAACATAGAAGTCACTCTTGGCTAGATTTTCGTAGAGTTGATTTTCCCTTAGTAACTCTAACACAATATTGAGATGCTTATCATGCTCTTCCTTGTTCTAGGAGAATATAAGGATATCATATAGAAATACAAGGACAAACTGGTCCAGGTCCCTTCTGAACACACTCTTCATTAAATTCATGAAGACAAGTGGAGCATTAGTCAATCCAAAAGGTATGACTGTAAACTCATAATGCCCATACCTAGTCTTAAATATCATATTTTGAGTGTCCTCCTCATGTATTACCAACTGGTGGTACCTTGACCTTAGATATATCTTGGTAAATACCATATCATCTATTAATTGATCTAATAAATATTCGATCCTGGGTAGGGGATACTGGTTCTTGATTGTAGCTTTATTTAGCATCCTCTAGTCAATACACAATATTAAAGAGCCATCTTTCTTTTTCACAAATAAAAAAGGTGTACCCCAAGGTGACACACTTGGTTTTATTAACCCTTTATCTAGTAACCCTTGCACCTAAACCTTTAATTCTTGCATCTCAATGGGTGACATCCTATAGGAATATCTATGAATTGGTTCCACTCATGCATGAGATCAATAGTGAAATAAAATTATCGCACAAGAGGAATCCTAGGTAAATCCTTAGGGAATACATCCTTGAAATTCTATAAAATTAGATGCATCTCCAACACTTCTTTTGATCTTCTCCAACTTCATTTATATTTATTACATAAATTATCCCTCCTCTAAGGGTTTTCTTCAACTACATAGCTGACAACATCTAGGGTTTGAATGCCCCTTGCTCGTTATGAATTTATAGCTTTTCATTACCTCCTTCAAAATATTCGATCCACTTATCTTGGAAATTTATTATGGCTTTATGGGCCTATAACAAATCCATCCCTAGGATCACATCAAAGGCATGAAGTGGAGCTACATATAAGCAACCTTCTATGGTTCCATTATCTAAAGTAATTTCAATAATTTAGAAACACTGGTTTACGGAGTAGGTATGTCTAGAACCATACCTAACCTTCCATCCATGAGCCAAATACTCTGGTCTTTTCGGTATATATTTTGCTAACTTACAAGAAATAAAGCTATCAGTGGCTCCACTATCAACTAAGATATTCACTTGCTTATCTAAAATATTACCTTTAAAAATCATTGGGGTAGCTTGTCCCTCAAGCTTCTAATTCCTACTTGCAACGTAGGTCTTATGCATAGGTTCCTTTTCTTCAATATGATGCATGTCGTTAATAGCATCATTTAATCTTATGATTTATCAATCCGAGGTGGTGTCCAAGGCTGTCTATGATAGAAGATTAGGGCAACCTACATTTTTAGACATTCAAATTACAAGCATTTGGTTGGGTGAAACAGATGTTGGTTTAGCCTTTTGGTGTCACACTAAACCTAGTCTATAGAATGGAAACTTGCAAGAACTAAAAACTAATTCTAATTTGTAGGAATTGAAATTACTAAATTGAAATGTTGTTGAATTGAAATCCTAAATTACACTTGCAGAATTGAAACCTAGTTACACTTGCAGAAATTGAAATTATGCTTGGAAATAACACTTATGCTAAAAACACTTGTCAGTGTCCTGCTACAGAAGGTCATCAAGCTTCTGCTATAGGGACTGACAACAAAATGAAATCTACTAAAAATTTGATAAAAGTTGCTGAAACATGAAAAATAGGGGAACATGGAAAGTAGAGGAAATAAGGGAAAACATAGGTCTAATCTAATTTTCCAGATGACACACACATTGGCTGCACAAAAACACAATTGAACATATGAAAACATCACATTAACTTAAAACAAGAAATAAAAATTAACAAGCATTCTGCTAAATCTGCTACAACAAAGTTGTAGAAAAACCTATCATAATAGTCCTCCTTCTAGGCCTGAAAGTGGTCCCAAGCTTCCTGATCTAGAAGAAGGTGGAAAACTTGATCTTTAACTAATTAACACTCACACTCACTCATGAATAAAAATTAACAAAATAACTGCACTTTTTATTAACTGCTGCACAACATTACAATGTTGGGGGAAATTCCTGCTAATTGCTAAAGATCAATTACAGTCTATTCTAATTATCTATTTTATTCTAATTAGCTCAACCAACTAAGGGAGATTTTATTTATAATAAAATATTACAATTTCATCATGCTCAATATCAGTTGGATGTTATTTCCTAGTGATTTACCAATAATTCTAAATCTAAATAAGTCTAATTTAAGATAAAATTACTGTAGCATATTTTATTGGCCCTTAGAATGCATCTCAAGTGGTGGGAGTGCATTGGAGTAGGCTATAAATATCTTTATACACTTGTATCCACCTTAAAATATTATTTACCTACTATTTTGGATGCTCAAATATATTTTTGACTCAAACTGGCCACTTTTCCCCTTTATTCCGGAGCATCTTCGAAATATCTGGCTGTAAAATAGCTTTATGCTCAGATGCAATAAAAATGGGTAATAAGTGGGTTTTAAGTGGATGGGACATCTCTCATATCCCTTAGAAATTTTTTCCAACTGTTGTCGTCCATTTATATTGACAAATTCTATGACTTCCTTTATAATTGCATAATTCTGATTTTTGTATGCATTTTCCAACTGTTCCTGCTTTTCAGTATTTTTGTCTTGTTGCTGCCATTTGTACTACATGGGAATGCTTCCAGGTGGAGCAAGAGTCATACCTAACCTCCCTCAACTATTTCCAAGAATTTTACTCCTCTTTAATTTGACAAATTCCAAGTCATCAATAAAGTGACAGCTTGTTGGTTTTTGTATGGTTGTTTTTCTATAGCCGATAGTTTATTGCACAATCATAGAAACTTGGTGCCAAATTGCATTTCAAATTAGTTGGAAGGTGGAAAAAGTATTCAAATATTATTGTGAGGTTATAAAAAACAACACACAACTTTTGGCTTTTGAAATACATATTTTATTTGCTAATTAATCAAACTAAAATAGTGTATAAAATGCTGAAAATTTGTCAAAACAGAGTAATATGCTCTTAAACATTTTAACCATGCAAACACTTAATATATAATGCATTTAACCATATAAATTAACATAAACAACATAACATAATTTTTATGTGGCAGTTTGAAGTAACCAAAAATATGTCATTATTGAGGCAATTCCTAGCCTCATCATTTTCCCCCCAGCTTATTCTAATGCATGCCCTCATGCATTCTGTAGGGCTACTGGGATAGGAATGTAATGCATTCTGGCACTAAAAACTTATGCAAAAATAATTTTCATATGAATTTCTCTATTCTTTTGGATTGTGTAGGTAGATGTCCAATTTATCAGCAAGTGAATCCTCATGATTTGTCAAAGAAGGTTCTTTCTCCTTAAGGATCAGACTTCAAACTACTATATGACCTCCTTTATTGCAATGAGTAATCTATAGCTTAGCAAAGATACTATATCTTCTCCTGTAACCTATTTAATTCTGTAGTCTTAGCTTCAACCTGCTACTCTAATGGTTTCAAATTTACAACTTGGGCTTCTAATTTTTGACATCTCAATACCCATTTTGCAATATCCTTGTTATACTTAACCAATGGAACTATTTGTGGAGGCCTAACTATTGATTGGTTCTTTGGCAGCAAATCAACTTGCACCCCAACTTCTTCCATTTGAACTCTATGTAAAACTGATGAAAAATTATGTTCAAGGGCCTGATATAGATTTGTACTTACTTGTTTTTCAGCCTCTTGAATGTCTATGGCCTCTTTCTTTGATGGTGTTTGCCTTTCTTGTTGTTGTGCATCATTGGATGGGCGTTCAACTTGAATTCTTACCAAGAAAATTGATGCTCATCCATTGCTGTAGTGTTTCCACCTTGATGAGAGTTTTGATTTGCATCTATTTCTTATTCACCTGCTCTCATTGCTAATGGTTCCTCATTTTATGTAGGATTTATCAGAACAAAATATTGTACAGGTGTAATTACCTCTGATTGTTGTTTTTGGGGTAGGCTCTATAAATTGAGGAGGGGGATATGGATTTTTTTGGTGCTACTTCTTTTTATTTTGCTCTGATAACCTCGACAAAGTTTCTGCAATATCCTCTCCAGCATCAGAAGTTACAAGTTGTGCTTCACAATGTGCCACCCTTCTTTTCAATATTTCTAAAAATTGTGCCTTGAACTTATGACTTATTTGGATGATGTGGTAAAACAAACAAATTTCCTTACCCTTTTTATGCATGTGCCACGTGGAACTTTGAATTTCAAAGTCTGCCATGAATTTTACATTTCAAAACTACCCATTTCTTATTCCGAAGCTTAGAAACTCATTCCGAAGTGTTTTGTATTTTCCTATCATTTTGTCAAACAATTTCTTATTCCGAAGATGTTCTCATTTCAAAGATCTAAAATTTTCCACTATAAAACAAACAAAACTACATTTTTGTTCTAGAGCTTGGTATCATTCCGAAGCTCTGTGAAACCTCTACACATATATGCAATCAAATTTGTGCCTAATTTCATAGAGCTGCCCCTTTTACCCATTTTTATTTTTCTACCCATAAAAACCTACAATTTTGCAGAATAGTAGGGATTCCTCTTGTTTCCTCTGGATAGGTTGGATGTTTTTGGATTTGCCAAACCCTATGAATATTTCTATGCTAACTAGTGATTTAGACACACTACATACTAAATACCTACAGTGATAAAAAATGCAAGAAACACATACCTGATTTGAACAATTATCATACACCTTGCAGATGGCTATTTCTGATGATTGTTAGCAAGCTATCTGAAAACATAAACATAACACATGTGCAGTGTGAGATTTGTACAATGGTGGAAAAATGATGGGTGGATCAACAAGGCAATGCACACCAGAAAACCGATTTTTATGCAAGCCAACTCAGCAACGCCTCCAATGAGGTTTTCACTACTAAATTATTCATTTTTTTTTTCTTTCATTCATTTTTTTCCTTTTTTTCTCTTTTTTTTCATTTTGTTTTAATTTTTTTTCATCAGAAGAGGCTGCCATTTATGTTTTTCAACCAGATTTTATCCCTTTTTTTCAAGTGCTTCAATGAGAGAGAATATCTCTCATGAGGCTATAATGAGAGAGAATATCTCTCTCTTATTTGGATAAGAACAATCCTTATTCTACAAAAACATGTCAATTTTTGTATGAAAACATCATTTTTTTCTACTGAAAGCTGCAACAATGATGCACCCTTTCTTTCCATATGAGTAATAAGAACCTTCTTATGTCATCATTAACTCCTTATTTCTAAAAATGAAGTATTGACTTCATTATTCCTCCTCCCTGCTGAAATTGATGCTTGTCCTCATGTATCCCCATTTTGTAGGACATGCTTTATGCTTCAAAAAAATCCCTTTTCTTTTTCATTTTTTTCTTCATCTTGCTTGTGCCCATGAAGGAAGTTCACAAACAAGATTATTCTTCTTTTTGCTTTTCTTGTATTTTTTTTTTTTTTTTGTCAAAATTTTTAGCATCACTCTGAATCTGACATGGAAGAGAAATTATCTTCCATCATGTGTACATCCAATTGTGTAATTTGCTTCAAGAACCCCTCCTTAGTTAATGGTGCATGGTATACCCGAAGGCAATATCCATTCACTACTAACTTCCTCCTTGAATCACCAATGGGATAAAGAAGCACTACTCCATTTCTGAATACTTCTTCAATCAAGTGTGGTCCATGCCACCTAGTCTGCAAAATCTTGTCAATCTGTACTTGAAACAATTCAATACCAATTTCCAAATATGTTAAAAGCATTAGTAACTCAAATTCAATAGAAAAATATGGTTTCTTATCATAAACCAGTTCATGCAGTGTGAAATTGAGTATGTCTAACATATGATCAATAAATGGAAAATGGTCCTTATGTGTGACTGTATTCAGTTCTTGATAATCTTCACACACTCTCAGTTTCCTATTTTTCTTTGGAATAATAACTAATGGAGGAATCCATCGGTTATCAAAAATTGGATAAATGAATCTAACCTCCAAGAGTTTCTTTATTATAGTTTGGAAAATATCTCTTAAGGTAGACTTTAATTGCATTTGTAGTTGTTTCACAGGTTTAAAATTTTCAATATATATCCTATGAGTGCATACATCAAGATGAAATCTTGACATACCCTTGTATTTCCATGCAAAGGGATTGAAATATTGTTTCAAAATAACAAACAATTTTGCTTTTTGTTCATAAGTCAACCAACTAATAATGTTCAAGAATTTTCTTGGTTGTACTTCAATTTGTTTCATTCCTAGGAGGATAGAATTTACCCCTTTGTAATTGCTTACTAAGGAGTTCAATGGAAGTAAATTTTCTATGTGCAAATTTTCTAGTTTTTCTCCTTTATCCAAGGTTGATTTTTGTGTGTTTGGACTAAAGGGTTTTTGTGTATCTCCATTGAATTTTATCTCTTCAAGCTCAGGTAAGGTCTTGTTTGAGCATAGTTGGATGTTGTTGTAGTCAATAACATTTCCTGCAGTATTTTTACTAGATTTAGCTACATAGACAGGGGCTACCTATCCTGTATTATTCAGATTGGCCACAGGTTGGGCTGGAGGTGGTGGTTGTTTTACCTGCCCTATTTTTTGTTGTTGGAATATCTCTTGACAAGAATTTTGAGTAGAACCAGGTAACAATTTTTGTGTTTCTATGATATTTCTGAGTTGTGGAAGTAAATGACATTCATTAGTGATATGTCCTTGTGAACAAAGGCTACAAATAGCTGATATAGATGTTTTGTTCAGGGGACAGTCTTGTATATCTACCATGATGTCTTCCCAACACCTGGTACCAATTTTTTTATACTACCCTGATGATATGGATACAAAAATGGTAGTACTAACAGATGGCTCTAATTTTTTTCAAGAGATCTTATGTTTCCTGACAGTGAGGATGATGAATTTCTTTCAATTTTATCAAGAATTTCAAACATAGGTAATTTCAACCTCCTAAGTGTGAAGATCACCTCCCTGTGGTTTCTTGCTTGTTTTCTAAATGGAATAAAATACAATTTACCAAAAACTATTACCTATACTAGTCATTTATCCATATTTAACTCTGAATTTCACAACTTAGCACAATTAAAAATTATTGGGTTGCTTTTACCTTCTAACAACATCGTGTTCCCTAGAAATGATGCCAAAAATGATGTGTGTCATTAATAGCATCATTTAATATTATGATTTATCAATCTGAGGTGGTGTCCAAGGCTATCTACGATAGAAGGTTAGGGCAGCCTACATTTTTAGATATTCAGATTACAAGCATTTGGTTGGGTGAAATAGATGTTGGTTTAGCCTTTTGGTGTCACACTAAACCTAGTCTACAAAATGGAAACTTGCAAGAACTGAAAACTAATTCTAATTTGCAGGAATTGAAATTACTAAATTGAAATATTGCTGAATTGAAATCCTAAATTACACTTGCAGAATTGAAACCTAGTTACACTTGCAGGAATTGAAATTATGCTTGGAAATAAAACTTATGCTAAAAACACCTATCAGTGTCCTACTACAGAAGGTCATCAAGCTTTTTCTACAAAGACTGACAACAAAATGAAATATGCTAAAAATTTGATAAAAGTTGTTGAAACATGAAAACCAAGGGAACATGGAAAGTAGAGGAAACAGGGGAAAACACAGGTCTAATCTAATTTTTCAGCTGACACACACATTGGCTGCACAAAAATATAATTGAACATATGAAAACATCACATTAACTTAAAACAAGAAATGAAAATTAACAAGCATCTTGCTAAATCTATTGTAGCAAAGTTGTAGAAAAACATGTCATAACAGTCCTCCTTCTAGGCCTAAAAGTGGGCCCAAGCTTCCTGATCTAGAAGAAGGTGGAAAACTTGATCTTTAACTAATTAACACTCACACTCACTCATGAATAGAAATTAACAAAAGAACTACACTTTTTATTAACTATTGCACAACATTACAATGTTGCAGGAAATTCTTGCTAATTGCTAAAGATCAATTACAGTCTATTCTAATTCTCTATTTTATTCTACTTAGCTCAACCAACTAAGGGAGATTTTATTTATAATAAAATATTACAATTTCATCATGCTCAATATCATCTGGATGCTATTTCCTAGTGATTTATCAATAATTCTGAATCTGAATAAGTCTAATTTAAGATAAAATCATTGCAACATATTTTATTGGCCCTTGGAATGCATCTCAAGTGGTGGGAGTGCATTGGAGGAGGTTAGAAATGTCTTTATACACCTGTATCCACCTTAAAATATCATTTCCCTACTATTTTGGATGCTCAAATATCTTTTTGACTCAAACTAGCCACTTTTCTCCTTTATTCCAAAGCATCTTTGGAATATCTGGTTGTAAAATAGATTTATGCTCAGATGCAATAAAAATGGGTAATAAGTGGGTTTTAAGTGGATGGGACATCTCTCCTATCCCTTAGAAATTATTTCCAACTGCTGTCGTCCATTTACATTGACAAATTCTATGACTTCCTTTATAATTGCATAATTCTGATTTTTGTATGCATTTTCCAACTATTCTTGCTTTTCAATATTTTTGTCTTGTTGCTACCATTTGTACTATGTGGGAATGCTGCCAGGTGGAGCAAGAGTCATCCCTAACCTCCCTCAACTATTTCCAAGCATTTTACTCCTCTTTAATTTGACAAATTCCAAGTCATCAATAAAGTGACAACTTGCTGGTTTTTGTATGGTTGTTTTTCTATAGTTGACAGTTTGTTGCACAGTCATAGAAACTTGGTGCCAAATTACATTTCAAATCAGTTGGAAGGCGGGAAAATAATTCAAATATTATTGTGAGGTTATAAACAATAACACACAACTTTTGGCTTTTGAAATACATATTTTATTTGCTAATTAATCAAACTAAAATAGTGCAAAAAATGCTGAAAAACTATCAAAACAGAGTAATATGCTCCTAAACATTTTAACCATGCAAACACTTAATATATAATGCATTTAACCATCTAAATTAACATAAAAAACATAACATAAGGTTTATGTGGTAGTTTGAAGTAACCAAAAACATGTCATTATTGAGGCAATTCCTAGCCTCATCATAATGTTGGATGTACTTGGCCTTGGTCGATATGGACACCAATTATAAAAAATTAGCCCCTACAATGGTAACACCCATCCTTGGGCCCTTGTCACTTTTCTAGTTTTTGCTCCTCACCCTTGATTGTTAGAACTAAAACTTATAGTTTCTGTTGTTGAGGTGTAGCGTTATTGGGTTTGTTGCCTTTCTTATAAAAAAATTTCTTGAACTTTTTCTAGCTTCCATTTAATTTTTTTCCATATTTTGAGGGTTCTTAGTATTTAGTTCTTATTCAGCCTCCCTTTTTACAACCCCATTGCTATTCCTCTTCTTTAGCTCCTATTGATCTTGCTCAGAAAAGGTTTCATATTTATAATTGAAATGTGACTTTGCTTTCTTTGTTAGGTCATATACCTTTTGCAATGACTTAGGTTCCTACATATCTATATCGTGCTTTATCCTATATTGCAATCCATGAGTAAACTTATGAATCCACATTTTCTCATTATAGGTAGGTACATACTTCAACAATTTTACCAACTTCTTTTTTAAGTAATACTTCTTATACACATCCACTATGGGGATTGAACTTGGGTTATATCACTGATAACACAAGTGGTATTCTTGTCAGTAGACCACACTCATGAGGATACCAAATTTTTGTAGTATATCTCCACTAAGTTGATTCCTTGCCTTAGATTCATAAAATCCTTAAATTTTAAAGCATAGAAATGCTCTTTGAGGAAACTCTTATTGAAGATGACTATAAATTCCTTCCATGGAATGTCTATTGGTTCAATATTAGTTTCCTCATAGTAAGTTTCCCACCAATATAAGGTATCCCCTTCAAGGTATATAGTAGCCCAAATAGTTTCGGTTCCTGAAGAATATTCCTTTACCATGAAAAAAACTTCTAGTTTCCTTAACCAAGCCTCAACTGCATCTCCATATCCTTCTTTTTCGAACTCGAAGATACAAATATTATTTAGATATCTTATCATTTCTTTCTCTAGGAGGGTTCTAGATTGTATCTAATCTATAGTCAATCCCTCAATTTGGTTAAAATTTGAATCTCTAGCTTGTAAATTTTGGTTCGCAATAGTTTCTAACACTTGTCTTAACTAATATTGCAATGTGGCAATTGTGGTAGTGAGATCTTGAATTCTCATGTTAGGAGTTTCTAGAACCTCATTTTGTATCCCTTATTCAATATTACTTTGTCATGTTTTTCTAGGTGGAGGTCTTTCTCTCCTGGCCTTCAATGGCATCTTGATCTAGTTTCAACCAAGAAAATAATTAGATTACAACTTCATCTTAAACTAAATTACTAACTCAACCACATTACAAAGTTTTTTTCCAAATTATTATAAATTTAACTAGAATAATGTTCCAATATTATGATGTATCATTGATACCAAAGCCCATACTGAGGTATCATAACATTCATCTTCCCTTGGAGCCAACTCCATTAGATTCTAACAAGAAGAGACTCTAGGTTATCCATAGTTTAGCTTAAAATTAAGCAAGCCTTCATTGGAGGTTCTAAAATATCTTTCTGCACATAAGAAGCTCTATACTCTCCTACCTAGAGCTCTGATACCAAATATAATGATCCAAAAATAAAAAAATAAAACACATAGAAAGAGACAATTTTTTTTACCAAGGAGAGGGATACGTAAACCCCTAATTAACCTTAGATTTACTTATTGTTTAACAACCCCTAAATTTCATAAGAACTATACCACACAAGATTCCTCTCATGCAAGTCCCTTTAGCTTAGGCATATCACATGTTATGCACATAAGTCCATTCATCTCATTACTCTTGATGAGCTATAATTACTACCTTCAATCATTAGAAGGTATACACGCATCTCCATATTCCACACAAGCCATTGTGTGTGGGTATGCTACATGTACTACACGTTAAGCTATTAATATTTTCCTATAAAAAGTTATCTTAACTTTGGTACGATATTCTAAACCTAGTTACCAATCTCCCTAAGGGGGTATCAAGCCCTTAGGTCAGCCTCTAAGTTCACCTAGAACTTACTACTATTTTTATAATAATTATTAACACAAGAATATAAAGAATAGATCTAGATACTAAATCTAAAAAAATATGAATCATTAAAAAGAAAAGGATAACTAAAACATAAGGTAATAATTAAAGGATAAACATGCAATGGAAAGGAATCAAATACAACTACATTCAATTAATGGAATACAAGGTGCATCAATCCTATTATTCATTTATTACACAAGTATGTATGGTAAACCCCATACCTTCAATCAATACATTATATCAATTTCATTGGGGAAACCTCCCCATAAATCTAATATATTTTCATAAATGAGTAGGATGTAAGGTAGAGAGCAAACTTGTGCATCGGTCCATATCATGACTTTTGACCTCCCTGTCATAATCCTCCCTAGCTGAATTTATGGCACAAGAAAATAATGTATTAACCTATGATGTGGTGATACCTATTTTGAAAAATGGAACCAACTATATGATGTTTAGTTGATTTATAAGGGTATGTTATCACTAACATATTACCAAGTGTGCAGGATCAAGTACACTCATAGGTGGAACAGGCAGAGTCACCCATCAAAAATGAGGATACCAAAGATCAGGGGAAATGATGATTAAGATACTCGGAGGTAACATGGATAGATACCTTCATATAGGCATGCATTTATGGAAGGGATAATCATCGATGGCCAATCACCTTGAGCTTTAGTTAATATCCTAGTAGCTATCTTAAAATATCTAGCTAAGATGGGTGATCAGGTTGATGGAAAGATTCCCTCTTTGTTGTACAAATTTGTTTTCTCTATATTGCATCATGGCTTGAGTAGATTAATGTTGGGTTTTTTGTATGAGAACAACTGCAATATGTATATAAATGCATAAGGTAAACTATCATGTTGAAGCACAAGTAAAGCATCATCCTTATGAAAGAAAATAAATTAAATGCATATGTTGAATGAAGATTCCTCTAAATTAATCAATGAAGTTTAAGTAATTAATGTTTGGCTCATTTGAGCTCATTAGTAAACTTCTTTGTAATTAATAAATTACTTTGCATCTAAATTAATTAGAGGTGTGCATTTTAATGATAATAGAGGATTCATTAAAATACTTTAATTAATTGAATTGAATGAAAGAGAATTCATTTAAAAAATATATTATATATAATAATATATATCTTTTATTTAAAAATAAAAATAAAAAAGATATTGTGTAAGTAAAATTAATATATTTAAATATTGATAAATATCATCAGAATGATATTTTAAAAAAGGGCCATTCTTCGTATTTTAAAAATAAAATGTAATCATCCCTTTCTTATGCAATGAATCCTATGAAATAGCCTACGAAGCTACTAATTTCTAAATGTGGAAAATATGGGGAGAACGCACAAGGGATAGGGAACGCTGCATTGAAGAGTGAATATGGAAGACAGGGGCTCGGGGTTCGATTGGATGGTGGACAAGCCACTTGGGTATACAGGCACGCAATAAAAAAGGTAAGGAAAAGAGAGATGAACAAAGAGAGGGAGGGAGCAGACGGACGGGGAGAGAGCAAGAATGGATATGCAGATGTAGATGAGAGACAGAGATAATGGGAAGAACACACCAGAGGCTAAGAGGAGGGTAGTTAGATATTGCCATATTTCCAATCTCCGCAGGAGTTAAGGTTGGGTTGCTTTAAATCTAGAACCCGATTTTAATTTATGTGGGATTGTTGCATATATGCCCTATGTGTTATGCTTTTGAAGTAATGTCCCTTATGCTGTGAAAGCGATGTGTGCTATGTGTTTTGGAATCTCCCTTATGCTGTGAAAGCATTGTGCACTGTATTTTAGAATCTCCCTTATGCTGTGAAAGCATTGTGTACTATGTGTTTGAGAGAACCTCCTTATACCGTGTGAAAGTGTTGTGCACTATGTGTTTGATAGAACCTCCTTATATCATGTGAAAGCATTGTGCGCTATGTGTTTGAGAGAACCTCCTTATACCATGTGAAAGTGTTGTGTGTTGTGTTTGATAGAACCTCCTTATACCGTGTGAAAGCATTGTGCGCTATGTGTTTGAGAGAACCTCAAATGTCGTATGAGCACTGAGCGCTATGCGTGTGTTGTGAAACCACCATGTGAAAAGTATTGGGTTCTAACAAAATCCACCTTGTGGAAGCACTATGTGTGTTGTGAAACCACCATGTGAAGAGCATTGTATTTTAATAGGAATCACCTTATGTGTTGTGAAACCACCATGTGAGGAGCACTATGCTTAAACAAGAATCACTCTGTGTGTGTTGTGAAACCACCATGTGGAAGCACTGTGTTTTAATTGAAACAAATCTATAGCTATAGTTTAAGATAAAAACATCCCTTATGTCGAGTGAGCGTTGTGTGTGAGCAATCACCAAAGGCTATGTTGTGTGTTGTGCGTTGTGAAATACAATGAGCACTTTAGTGAATGTTTAGGTGAGAGCTTAGTGAGTGCTTCGGCAGACCAGTGGGCGTTAGCAGTGAGTGTTGTGCATGTTCGAAGGCGTTGACCTATAGTTGCAAACCCTGCATTAGGTAAATGTGATGTGTAATGGTTCTAGTTAAAAAAATAGAGCCTTTGTTTCATGTGAAATGTATTTAAGGGTTTTTAAAATAATAGAGCCTTTGTTTCATGTGAAATGTATTTAAGGGTTTTTAAAATAACAGAGCCTTTGTTTCATGTGAAATGTAGATAAGGGTTTTAATTAAAAGGAGCCTTGGATTTTATGAAATGTAGATAAGGGTTTTAATTAAAAGGAGCCTTGGATTTTATGAAATGTAGATAAGGTTTTTAATTAAAAGGAGCCTTGGATTTTATGAAATGTATTTAAGGTTTTAATTAAAAGGAGCCTTGGATTTTATGAAATGTATTTAAGGTTTTAATTAAAAGGAGCCTTTGATTTTATGAAATGTAGATAAGGGTTTTAATTAAAATGAGCCTTGGATTTTATGAAATTTAGTTAATATTTTTAATTAGTAGGAACCTTGGATTTTGTGAAATGTATTTAAGGTTTTAATTAAAATGAGCCTTTGATTTTATGAAATGTAGAAAAAGTTTTTAATTAAAAGGAATCTTTGATTTTATGAAATGTAGAGAAGGTTTTTAATTAAAAGAAGCCTTTGGTTTTATTAAATTTATATAAGGTTTTTAATTAAAAGGAACCTTTGATTTTGTGAAATGTATTTAAGGGTTTTAATTGAAGAAAACTTAGTGTCACATAAAATATAATGAAGGTTTTTAATTAAAATGAACCTTTGTTTCATATAGGATTATTAAAGGCTTTTAATTAAAAAGGGACCTTGGATTTATATGAGATTTATTTAAGGTTTTAATTGAAAGAAACCTTTGATTTATATGAGATGTATTTAAGGTTTTAATTAAAAGGAACCTTTGATCTATAAGAGATTTATGTAAGGTTTTCAATTAGGAAAGAACCTTTGATTTTAATGAAATGTATTGAAGGTTTTTAATTTAAAAGAAAACCCCTTTGATTAAGGTTGAATATCTTAGGAGTTTAAATTAAAGAGATGTGGATTTATTCGTGAATTGAAGTTATGGGGCTTAATTTAGGGAATTAATGAAAACTAGTTTTAAAGGTTAAAGGTATGGGACTTTAATGCTTTAAAAAGTAGTTGATTGATTGGAAATGGGGAATAAAAAAGGAATGCAAATTTATACTTTGAATTGAAGTTATGGGGCTTTGATTTAGGGAATGAAAATAAAGGGATTGTTTTAAAGGTTAAGGGAATGATATTTTAATTCTTTAAGACATAAATGAATTTGATTTAATTTGGACCTTGATCTAAGAAGTATGTATTGGATGACTCTCTAAAGGAACTTGAGAGGTGAAAATAAAAGTAAGGGTTCTTTATGATATCCATTATGCATTAGATGGTTAGAAACTTAAATAAATGTTTGTATAGTTGCAATTTGGTAAAGTTAATGAATAGATGCATTTAAAGGTATTCCTATCCTAAACCATGAGTATCCTGATCCCCTAATACCCTCAAAGAACCAATGGAAAGCAAGAAGAAGCAATGAGTTCCATGGAAACAAAGCATAGGTATTTGTATCTAACGTTGTTGTACTTATAATCAAATAGACTAGACTTGTGGGAAGATATCCTCGATGCAGATCATGTGATAATATTTAAAGTAAGAAAGACTTGTCATGTGTGATCTAATGAGATGAGTGTTCATTGATTGAGTGAAGGTACTTTTCCTTTATTTCTGTATTTGGTTATATTATGTGAATCGGTGTAGCTATTAAAAACTTAAATCTTCAACTCTTAATGCCGAAACAATGAAAACTTAAAACCCAATAAAGCAAATATAACAAGAGAGCATTCCACAACACACGATGTAACGAGGTTCACCAATTTGGCTACTCCTCAAAAATGACTGCTTGGATTCCCATCCAAATCTAGCCTTTGCAAAATACCAATTTTACAATCACTTTACCAGCACCCACTGGAAGGAGCACCAACTTGATCTGCACTTTTGAAACTATAAGATTGACATAAAAATGCCTTCGCTTATACAAGACCCTAACTGGTATGTTGCTAACCCAACCTCTCTCACTATTCACCAAAACACCACACACTCTTAAAGCTCTGCTTACTGCTCTTTTATGGCTCTCACTGCTCTGCTGAATACTCTCTTGCAGCACTCTTTCAACCCCCTTCTTGCAGCACTTTCACACAATTTCAGCACTTAATTCTTCGCGCAGACCTCCTTTTATAACCATATTGTATCTTTGTAACTCCAATTGTAACTCCTTTCATTTCTCATGCGCCACTTGTCAGTTGTAATGCCTTCTAACTATAACTGCTTTTGTATATATATAGGGTAGGCTTTTTGTCAAACACGATGCATGTTACGAGTTGACACATATACCCCTACCATGATTGTTCGTCTTCTCGGTCATGACTGTTCGTATTCTTTTCTGTGCATGCATGCATATTCGATTCTATTTATACGACTGTTAGATTTCTCCTTCTTCGACTATTCTTTTATTAGCTGCATGATTTTCTTTTGTAATGGCCCTTGTAACTGCTGCATAACTTCAGTTAACGGTCACATATCTTATTTTGGTTGGGTTCTATTTTTAGCTCGTGCCAAAATGACCTGTGAATCGCGTGACACTTCGCCTCTTTGTCCTCTTCTCTTCTCTGTCTCTTTTTCCTCTGAAAACAAAACACATGTCACGATATCGCGACACTTTCACTCATACTCTTCCTTTTACTTTTGTCGTGATATCGTGACACTTTCACCTTCTTACTTTCTCTCTCCTCCTAGAGTCACGAAAATGCGACATGGTATCAACATGTCACGATATCGTGACACTTTTTCTCCTTTGCACTTTCTCTTACCTTCGGTCATGAAAATGCGACATGTCGCGATATCGTGACACTTTTCCTTCTCTGCCTTCCAGCTCTCTTCAAGTCATGAAAATGCGACATGTCGCGAAATCGTGACACTTTTCCTTCTCTTCCTTCCTGCACTTTTCAAGTTGCAAAAATGCGACATGTCGCGATATCGTGACACTTTTCCTTCTCGGCCTTCCTGCTCTTTTCAAGTCGTGAAAATCGTGACATGTCGCGATATCGTGACACTTTTCCTTCTCAGCATTCTTGCTCTTTTCAAGTCCCGAAAATGTGACATGTCACGAAATCATGACACTTTTCTTTCTCTGCCTCTCCTTCTCTTGCGCCAGCAATATGTCGCGCAAAATCGTGACACTTTTTCTTCCGTACAATCTCTCTTGCAATATGTCACGAAATCGTGACACTTTTTCTACTTGCCTTTTTCTCTTCCAACATGTCGTGAAATCGTGACACTTTTTTTTCGTACAATCTCTCTTGCAATATGTCATGAAATCATGACACTTTTTCTTGCTTGCGCTTTCTCTCCGAACATGTCGCGAAATCGTGACAGTTTTGCTTGCTTGCACTTTCTCTCTTGCAACATGTCATGAAATCATGATAGTTTTTCTTGCTCGCTTTCTCTTCCGAACATGTCACGATAATCATGATAGTTTTTCTTTCTCTCTCTCGAACATGTCGCGAAATCGTGACAGTTTTCCTTTCTTGCTCAACATGTCGCGATATCATGACAGTTTTCCTTTCTTGCTCAACATGTCGCGATATCGTGACAGTTTTCTTCCTTGTGATTTTCTTTTGATTTTTTGCATATGGGTCACTTCTATCTTTTGGAAAATCACTTGTACATACTCGAAGATCCTCTTAACTCCTGTCCACTGCATCAACCGATCTGTTTGACTGTGTTGACAACAATGACAATACTGTTGCTGCACCTTGCTCATCAATCTCCCCCTTTGGAATTGTTGGCAACACTCGTGCAATTTCTTGTAATTCTTCTCCCCCTTTGACAATAATACCAAAGGGCTGCTACAGACTCCCCACGAGTCCATGCACAACATTCTCAGGCACACGTTATGACAGTTAGCAAAAATTACAAATATGAGCACAAAGATAATCAAATATATAAATGCTCCCCCTGAGAATGTGGTCCCGATAGCTAGTCAGTGCTTGGGAAACATGACCACTCCCAATTTATTGTGAAGGTACTCAAAAATTTCTTTGGGCAGCGGTTTTGTGAAGATATCCGCTACTTGCTCTGTAGTTGGGACAAAATCCAACTTTACCTCTTCTTCCGCAACTTTCTCCTTCAGAAAGTGATATCGGATAGCAATATGTTTTGTGCGAGAATGCATAATTGGATTCTTTGAGATGTTAATGGCACTGGTGTTATCACACTTAACTGAAATTGGCTCACTGAAGTTAATGCCAAGATCTTTCAGGGTTTGTTTCATCCATAAAACTTGCGTACAACACGTAGTTGCTACAATATATTCTGCCTCTGCTATGGATAAAGAGACTGATTCTTGTTTCTTACTGTGCCATGCAACCAACCTGTCTCCAAGATAGAATGCACCTCCACTGGTACTCTTTCTATCATCGACACATCCTGCCCAATCTGCATCTGAATACGCAATAAGAGTGAAGTCCTTACCTTTCGGATACCATAACCCATACTCCATAGTACCCTTTAGATATCGAAGAATCCTCTTCACTGCTGTCACATGAGTCTCCTTGGGACTCGCCTGAAATCGTGCTACCATGCAAACTGCTTGCAAGATATCTAGTCTGGTAGCTATCAAATACAATAGGCTCCCAATCATAGATCTGTACATGGTTTGATCAACATCTGGAGATTTGTCATCCTTGCTCAACTTGCATCCTGTTGTCATGGGAGTGCTAACAGGCTTACAATCCTCCATTGTGAACTTTTTTAGCATCTCTTTCACATATTTAACTTGAGAAATAAATATGCCCTTCTCATTTTGATTAACTTGCAGTCCGAGAAAATACGAAAGTTCACCAATCATTGACATTTCAAATTCTTTTTGCATCTGCTTTGCTAAATCCTTACACGACTCATCATTGCTGCTACCAAAAATGATATCATCTACGTATACAACAAGGACAATGAGATGGCCATTCTCTGTTTTGACATACAAATTGCTATCTACCATACCCTTTTTGAACCCTTGTTGAGTAAGATAGTTGTCTAGCCTTGCATACCATGCTCTGGGTGCCTGTTTCAAGCCATACAATGCTTTCTTCAACTTGCATACGAAGTTGGGATTATCACCAAGTTGGAAACCATCTGGATGCTCAATATAGACCTCTTCTTCAAGTTTTCCATTCAGAAATGCTGATTTCACGTCCATTTGATAAACTTTGAAATTCTTGTGAACTGCTAAAGCCAAAAACATTCTGATTGCCTCTAGTCTAGCCACAGGTGCAAAGGTTTCCTCAAAGTCAATACCTTCAACTTGTGCATAGCCTTTACAGACCAATCTTGCTTTATTCCTGACTACTTGTCCATCTTCATTCAATTTGTTTCAAAAAATCCATTTAGTACCGATTATATTTTTATTTGCGGGTCTTGGTACTAACTCCCAGGTTTTGTTTTTCTCGATCTGATCTAATTCTTCATTTATAGCCGTCATCCAACTTTCATCTTTGCTTGCTTCAGCAATATTTTTGGGCTCTATGCTGGATAATAGAGAGTAGTTACTTACTACTCTTTTTCTTGTCTGAACACCAACTGTGGGGTCTCCAATTATTTGCTCTCTAGGATGATTTTTCTGCCAGCTACCTGTTTTGAATTTCTTGTTTTCTTCCTCTTCTGAATCACTACTTAAATCATCTGATTCAATTTTCTGTTTCTTTTTCGTTTCTTTTTCCTCATCTCCTTCAATAACTTCTTCATAAATTGGGTAGTTTTCTTTATAGCTTATTTCTCGTTCCCTACCTTCATCAACTTTAACATTGACACTCTCCACAATTTTCTTTAGCCTCTTGTTGTAGCATGTGTAGGCTTTGCTTTTTGTCGAATAGCCAAGAAAAATACCTTCATCAGCTCTATCTTCAAACTTACCAAGATTATCTTCAATTCTTTTGATGTAACACTTACTGCCAAAAACTTTAAAGTATCTTGTTGTTGCCTTTCTACCGAACCACAGCTCATACGGAGTTTTGCTTTCATGCATCCTCAACATGCACCTATTTTGGATGTATACCGCAGTATGGACTGCCTCTTTCCAAAATTTGTCTGCTATTTTGCTCTCAGTCAACATAGTCCATGCCATTTCTTGCACTGTCCTATTCTTTCTTTCTACCACACCATTCTGTTGAGGTGTCCTTGCTGCTGAAAACTGTCTCCTAATCCCATATTTTTGACAGTACTCTACAAACTCCTCTGAAATGAACTCTCCTCCTCTATCTGATCTCACACATTTAATCCTTTTTCTGTTTGATTCTCAACTTGTTTTTTGAAAATCTTGAACATCTCAAAGGCATCTGATTTAAGCTTCAAAAATAGTACCCATGTCATCCTGGAATAGTCATCTATGCACAACATAAAGTATTTGTCACCATTTATGCTTTGTGTTCTCATGGGTCCACATAAATCAGTATGTATTAGTTCTAATGGTTTGCTTGTGAAGTACTCTTTTGTTTTAAATGTGGCTCTAGTTTGCTTCCCCTTTTGGCATGAGGCACAAATGCTATTTAAAGGTTTACCAATGGTGGGAATATCTCTTACTGCCCTTTTTGAGCTGATTTTTACTAGATTGTCAAAATTGATATGACCGAGCCTCTTGTGCCACAGCCAATTTTCTTCTTCCTGTCCAATCAAGCATGCTCCTTATGAAGTCTCCGAGAGAGTATACAGGTTGCCAGATGTCCTTGATCCAGTTGCTATCAACTTTCCACAGTTTGTTGTTCTGACTTCACAACCCTGCTTCTTGAAAATTACTTCATGACCTCTGTCACAAATCTGACTTACGCTTAACAAGTTATGCTTCAGACCAATCACAAACAAGACTTCTTTTGACTTGATTTTTCCGTCACTGATCTTAACTGATCCTTTGCCAACTATCTTAGCTCCATCATTATTTCCAAATTTTACAGAACCACCTTCATATTTTTGTAACTTCTCAAATTTTTGTTTGTCACCTGTCATGTGACTTGAGCATCCACTATCAAGTATCCATGGTGCAGATTTGTTCTGTGCTTTAAATGTTGTCTGTACGATCAAGGATTCCTTTTCTTCCTTGGGTCGCTCCTTTTCTTTCCACTCTGGTTTGATTACAGTTTTGGTCACTTGTTTTGACTTTTCTTTGTCAGTAGCCTGTGTATGTTTTTTTGGAAATTTTCTATTTTGTCTCAAACCATTTGGTTGAAATTTTCTTCCCTGATGTTTATTTGTTGCAAATGTACTTCGACAATTTCTTGCAATGTGCCCAAAATTATGACAGTTATAACATTCTATTGCATAATCCATCAGCGGTGAAAAAACATTTCTATTGGTAAAGTTCCTTTGTCCTACATTATACTTGCAATCTGAAATCTTATGACCATAACCATTGCATTTAAAACAATAACCGAGAAAAGGAATGAGTGAACCTGGGTGATGGTCTTTGCCATTTTGTAGTGGGAGCCATAAATCTTCTTCTCCTTTGATGAGTGACATTGGTGAATCCATCATTGTCAATACTCCTCTCTTGCTTGGCTTTATTGCTTTCTTTAGCATGATTCATTTTTTCTTGATCAACCCCTGATCTTATCTTCATTCTTTATGGGTTCTACAGTTATGGCCTTTGATCCATTTGATGATTCTCCTTCGATGAAACCTAAACCAAATTTGATGCCTGTAGTCCTTTGGTTATTTATAATCTTGTCCAGCTTCATAGAACTTCCTTCAAGTTTGTGATAGCAACTCAATTTTTGATTCATCTCTTCTAGTTGTATCCTTAAACCAACAATCTCTTCTTCTAACTTGCTGCACTCATCTATTTTCATGGTTAATTGTACTTCGATATCTTCAGATATTTTCTTAAATTCATCTATCTATACTTTCAAGATGGATATGATTTCATTGGCATCCTCAAGCTTTCTTGAAGTTTTCTTATTCTTTTCCTTTCTAAACTCAGCTCTTTAAGTGCAGTGACCAACTCACCTTCCGGATCTACTTCAGCCTCGGCCTCAAGGTTTTTATTACATTCCTATTTTTCCTCTATTTTTTCTTCTTCAAATGCCATGAAAAGAGCTTCACATTTTTCTTCTTCAGAATCCTCATCGGAGCTGTCTTCTGAAAGACTGACATTCTTGGATATGAAACTTTTCTTCTTGAAGTTTCCTTTTCTAAAATTTGGTTTCTTCTTCTAGTCACTTCTTTCTTGGTGTGAACCTTCATCACTTTTGTTTTTCTCATTAAGAGGACATTTAGCTGCAAAGTGCCCAATGCCTCCACAGTTGAAACACTTAAATGGTAGCTTTCCTCTGTATTTTCCTTTTCCCCTGATTAGTTTCTAAACAAAGTTTGCTTCTATTTCATCTGATGTCTCTTCTTCCTCGGATTCTTGTTTTGCTTTTATATTTTTATGTGCTTTAAAAGCAGCTTCTCTATCTGTGGGTTTAGTTTTTCCTATTCTCATCTCATATGCAGTCAAAGAACCATGCATCTCATCCATACTAAAAGTATTAAGATCTTTAGCTTCTTCTATTGCAGAAACTTTGGAATCAAATCTTTGGGGAAGAGATCTTAGTACCTTTTTCATGACGACAACATCTTCCATTTCCTCGTCGAGTCCTCTAATCGCATTAATGATTCCATTAACTCTCAGCATGTATGCCTCTATGTTCTCATCCTCATTCATCTTTAATGCTTCGAACTGAGCTCGATGCGTTTGTAACTTGGCCTCCTTGATCTTGTCGTCTCCTTCATGAATGCTCCTTAGTTTGTCCCACATATCTTTTGTCATTTTACAACTCATAATATTTATCAGTTCGTTGTCCACCAAACCGCACATGATAGCATTCTTTGCTTTAGAGTTATTCTCAAACAGTTTCTTACCGGCAACATCGGTTGGAGGAGTGGTGGGTATGGTGTATCCACTGTCTACTGATTCCCAAATGTCGTATCCCAGAGAACATAAATATGTCTGCATCCTGAGTCTCTAGAATGCGTAATTAGTTTCGTCAAACAATGGTGCTTTGTTTGATGAGAATCCTTCACCACCTGCCATTGTCTCACTTCCAAGATCACCTTAGCCGATTAAGCTTGTTTAGGAACTTGGCTCTGATACCAATTGTTAGTCTCACAATGACACTGAGAGGGGGGGTGAATCAGTGTAGCTATTAAAAACTTAAATCTTCAACTCTTAATGCCAAAACAATGAAAACTTAAAACCCAATAAAGCAAATATAACAAGAGAGCATTCCACAACACATGATGTAATGAGGTTCACCAATTTGGCTACTCCTCAAAAATGATTGCTTGGATTCCCATCCAAATCCAGCCTTTGCAAAATACCAATTTTACAATCACTTTACCAGCACCCACTGGAAGGAGCACCAACCCCTGGTTTATCTGCACCAACAGAAAGGAGCACCAACCCCTAATTTCTCTACACCAACAGAAAGGAGCACCAACCCCTAATTCCAAGCACCAACTTGGACTGCACTTTTGAAACTATAAGATTGACATAAAAATGCCTTCGCTTATACAAGACCCTGACTAGTCTGTTGCTAACCCAACCTCTCTCACTATTCACCAAAACACCACACACTCTTAAAGCTCTGCTTACTGCTCTTTTATGGCTCTCACTGCTCTGCTGAATACTCTCTTGCAGCACTCTTTCAACCCCCTTCTTGCAGCACTTTCACACAATTTTAGCAGCACTTAATTCTTCGCATAGACCTCCTTTTATAACCATATTGTATCTTTGTAACTCCAGTTGTAACTCCTTTCATTTCTCATGCGCCACTTGTCAGTTGTAACGCCTTCTAACTATAACTGCTTTTGTATATATATAGGGTAGGCTTTTCGTCAAACACGATGCATGTTACGAGTTGACACATATACCCCTACCATGATTGTTCATCTTCTCGGTCATGACTGTTTGTATTCTTTTCTATGCATGCATGCATATTCGATTCTATTTATACGACTGTTAGATTTCTCCTTCTTCGACTGTTCTTTTATTAGCTACATGATTTTCTTTTGTAACGGCCCCTGTAACTGCTGCATAACTTTAGTTAATGATCACATATCTTATTTTGGTTGGGTTCTATTTTTAGCTCGTGCCAAAGCGACCTATCATAAAATCGTGACACTTTTGCCTCTTTGTCCTCTTCTCGGCTTGTACCTACGAAAACACATGTCATGATATCGTGACACTTTTACCTCCTTGCTCTTCTGTTTGCCTGTATCCACAAAAACAACATGTCATGATATCATGACACTTTTGCCTCCTTGCTGCTTCTATTTGCCTGTACCACGAAAACACATGTCGTGATATCGTGACACTTTCGCCTCCTTGCTGCTTCTGTTTGCCTATACCCACAAAAACACAACATGTCGTGATATCATGACACTTTCACCTCCGTACTCTTCCTTTTTACTTTTGTCACGATATCATGACACTTCTGCCTTCTTACTTTCTCTCTCCTCCTAGAGTCACGAAAATGCGACATGTCGCGATATCACGACACTTTTCTCCTTTGCTCTTTCTCTTACCTTTGGGTCATGAAAATGTGACATGTCGTGATACTTTTTCTCCTTTGCACTTTCTCTTACCTTCGGGTCATGAAAATGCGACATGTCACGAAATCGTGACACTTTTCCTTCTCTGCCTTCCAGCTCTCTTCAAGTCACGAAAATGCGACATGTCATGAAATCGCGACACTTTTCCTTCTCTGCCTTCCTACACTTTTCAAGTCGCAAAAATGCGACATGTCGCGATATCATGACACTTTTTCTTCTCGGCCTTCCTACTCTTTCCAAGTCACGAAAATGCAACATGTCGCGAAATCGTGACACTTTTCCTTCTCGACACTCTCTCTTTTAGCAATGTGTCGTGAAATCGTGACACTTTTCTTTCTCTACATTCCTCTTTCTCTCACAACATGTCATGAAATCGTGACACTTTTTCTTCCATACAATCTCTCTTGCAATATGTCATGAAATCATGACACTTTTTCTACTTGCCTTTTTCTCTTCCAACATGTCTTGAAATCGTGACACTTTTTCTTCCATACAATCTCTCTTGCAATATGTCACGAAATCGTGACACTTTTTCTACTTGCCTTTTTCTCTTCCAACATGTCACGAAATCGTGACACTTTTGCTTTCTTGCGCTTTCTCTCCGAACATGTCGCGAAATCGTGACAGTTTCTCTTTCTTTCTCCGAACATGTTGCGAAATCATGACAATTTTTCTTTCTTTCTCCGAACATGTCGCGATATCGTGATAGTTTTCTTTCTTGCTCAACATGTCACGATATCGCGACAGTTTTCCTTTCTTGCTCAACATGTCGCGATATCGTGACAGTTTTCTTCCTTGTGATTTTCTTTTGATTTTTTGCATATGGGTCACTTCTATCTTTTGGAAAATCACTGTACATACTCTGAAGATCCTCTTAACTCCTGTCCACTGCATCAACCGATCTGTATGACTGTGTTGACAACAATGACAATATTGTTGCTGCACCTTGCTCATCAGGTTATATTATGTGAATGATTATCTTTAGTGTTAAGCTTTCTTGATTTCCTCCACTATTGTTTGTTTGATTCATGTTGTTATAATAATTATATGTATCATTGTTTTATTGCTTGATGATAAGAAATATAAGAGTAGATTTCTAGGGTGGAATTAGAGGTGACCTAAGGGAATTAAGAACCCCTTAGGGTGAACATAGGAGACCTAAGGGAATTGAGACCCCTTAGGGAGATAAAGGACTAATTTTTGAAGAGATTACATCTAAGTTAAGATAGCTCATTATGGAGACAAGATGGATAGCTTAACTCATAATACTCGTAGCATACCTACACAGAAGGATTTATGTATGGTATAGATATACGTATATACCTTTGATGGGCTGAGGGTGATAGGTCCAACTCATCAAGAATTATGTGACAAATGGGCTTATCTACAGTGACACATTATATGCCTACACATACGGACTTGTGATAGGGTACTTCGTGAGATGTAACTTCTAGGAAAACTTAAGATATTGAAACTTTAGGTAAATGTTAGTTGGGTTAGATATTCATGAAGGGTTCATGTATCCCTCTCCTTAGTAAAAAAAAAATATCTTTCATTTTTTTGTATTTTTTGTTTTGTTTGATTTTTGGGTCGCTACACTCCCGCTTTTTCCTTTGATCAAGCGAGGATAGTAAGGGATCAGGACACTCATAGTTCAAAATATACATGCTTCTAAATGCATTTTTTTATTTCATTACCAAATTGCAACTATACAACCAATCTAAGCAATTGAACTTTCTAATGCATAGTTGATATCATAGAAATCTACTCTTTCATTTTCCCCTCTCATCTCCTCATGAGAGAAATTCAAACATACATCAAGATCACATGCTATTACTTGTAATAAATGGTCAAATTATTCTTAAATAATAAAATTACCATACCCTTAATTGTTAAATAATCTAGGTTCACATACATTACCCAATTAAAGCCAACTAATTTAATTTTTTTTTAACATGGTGGAATCGGTAGCCGCCACGAATTTGGGCAGGTTGTCCAACTTTTATGGCTGCCACAGTATTCTGCGATGTCCACCCTAGAAGCCGCCACATAGATCTTCACACATTCTGCCCCTATAACCACCATGCCACAATCATTTTAAACCTTTTATGCCACTGAAAGCACCAGGAAAGGGACAAGCGTTCAGTCCGATGAGGCCCAAGATTTGAACCTGGACCTCTGCCCCCCTTATGGGGTTTGGATGAACCAATTTGTCTACACCTCGGACCTAACTACTTTAATATTTAAATAAAACTTTTTCTTCATTTCATAAATTAAAGTCTCAT
The DNA here is from genome assembly GCA_028583015.1 of Wollemia nobilis. Taxonomy (NCBI): domain Eukaryota; kingdom Viridiplantae; phylum Streptophyta; class Pinopsida; order Araucariales; family Araucariaceae; genus Wollemia; species Wollemia nobilis. Next base: position 3,238,219 of record JAQPPZ010002123.1, on the reverse strand, counting down.
ACCCTTAATTTACAAAACAAACCATATTTCACATTCATTATCCAATTAAAGCCAACTACTTTGATCTTCAACTAAACCTTTTCTTCATTTCATTAATTAAAGTCCCATACCCTTAATTTACAAAATAAACCATATTTCACATTCATTATCCAATTAAAGCCAACTACTTTAATCTTCAAATAAACCTTTTTCTTCATTTCATAAATTAAATTCCCATACCCTTAATTTACAAAACAAACCATATTTTACATTCATTATCAATTTAAATCCAACTACTTTAATCTTCAAATAAATATTTTTCTTCATTTCATAAATTAAAGTCCCATACCCTTAATTTACTGAAAAAAGCATATTTCACATTCATTATCCAATTAAAGCCAACTACTTTAATCATTTAAATAATCAAATAGCATTTAAAGGTTCTTTCCTTCCATTAACCTAAAATCTGCCATTTTTAGACAATGAAATAGTATTAAAGATATTTTCCCTTCATTAACCTAAGATCTATAATTTTAGATAATGAAATAATATTAAAAGTCCTTTTCTTTCATTAATCTAAAATCTGCCATTTTAGATAATGAAATAATATTAAAGATATTTTTCCTTCATTAACCTAAAATATATCATTTTAGATAATAAAATAATATTAAAGCTTCTTCCTTCATTAACCTAAAATCTACCATTTTAGATAATGAAATAATATTAAAAGCTTCTTCCTTCATTAACCTAATATCTACCATTTTAGTTAATTAAATAGTATTAAAGCTTCTTCCTTCATTAACCTAAAATCTACCATTTTAGTTAATGAAATAATATTAAAGCTTCTTCCTTCATTAACCTAAAATCTACCATTTTAGTTAATGAAATAATATTAAAGCTTCTTCCTTCATTAACCTAAAATCTACCATTTTAGTTAATGAAATAATATTAAAGCTTCTTCCCAACCCATACATAATCTACTCACCTTCTTACGCACAAGTTAACCAACGACCAAATCACTAAGGGAGGACAGATCTCTAAAGCATGGTTTAAGATAGAGGATGACGAGGGTGATACTGAGAAGGCTTCTAATCTACAACAAACCAAGTGTAGGTGTAGTGTTCAAGATGGCCTCCATGATGTTCAACATCAACCGTGGCATGGTCAAATCATGCTAGCATCGACGTAGCCAATGGTGCTATGCTATTTATTCCCAAAGATGATGATCGAGTGAGGTTAAAACTTGTGAACCTATTGAGAGTGCTATCTAATCTTACTAGCATTGGTTTAACACCCATATCAATTGACTATGATGGTGGACAAGGCGTGGTGCAACCAGTAGACTAGTAAAGGTGCTATCATAAATTGGCCAACTACACACAATCTTTGATCCACAGAGGCAAGGTGCTTAAGCTTGGTCAAGTAGATTCACATGGTCACAAGCTCTCGATGGTTTCATTAAGTGGTCATTAGGAGGACAACCATAGGATTACCTCAATATAACACACTTAATAAAATGGGTTTGCCATAGTTTATAGGGTTCAACATAACAGACGAATCCCAACAATAAAAAATAGACTAAACCAAAGAAAGGAAAGCATTAGAACATATTTTCTAAGTGTTTTTATGAGTCCCACTTGGAATAATTTTCATTGGCTAGTTATCTGGATTCAAAGATGCCTGATGCCCACTTTCTTATCTTCCTACTGGCTTCACCTTCAACTTCGTAATGTTCTCCCCTTCCTCCATTCTCTCCTCTATCTTTCTCCCCACACTCCTTCTTATCCACACATCTCTCATGTCTTTTTTCTCAACTTTCATCCACTGCCTACCCACCATAACTTTTCATGTTATAGGGAGCTTCACATAGCTGGTCCAATAAAATTTCTAGAGGGTGGCCTATCTAATTCTTTGAGATGTAGTCTTATCACATTTAACCCATATTGGTTGGTCACGTTTGGTTAAGTTAATCCCCCAACAATTCAACTAATTAAATTGTATTCTTTGAATTCAATGAATTACGTCTATCATTTTAAATAGAGGATTTATTTGCTTAATGGGATTATTTTATTTCTAAATATAAAAAACCATTTTTATTTCAAAAAAATTCTTTATTCATCTGAAGTAAATAACATTTCATTCAAATGAAAGCTCTTTATACCCATAAAATAACTCATTCATTTATTTAAAATGAGATCTCTTTATTATTGAAATAAATCAACTATTTATTTAAAATGAGATTTCCTTTATCATTCGAGTTAGATCAACTATGTATTTAAGAATAATATTTCTTTATTATGTAAATCAATCAACTATTTATTTAAAATGATATCTCTTTGCTATTTAAATAAATAAACTATTTATTTAAAATGATATCTTTTTGCTATTTAAATAAATCAACTATTTATTTAAAATGATATCTCTTTGCTATTTAAATAAATCAACTATTTATTTATAGCTCACAAATTATTAAGACAATTAGTGTTGAAGTAAAATACAATCAAGCATGTGCAGAAAATAAAGAGGGAGTCTTTCCATCAATCTAGTCACCTATCTCAACCTCTAGAACTTACGATATCTACTAGGCCATTAGTTTGGGGCTCAAGGTGGCTAGCTATTGATGATTATCCCTTAATCGAATGCATGACTATATGACTCAAATTCTTACACTTACGAGTGCACCTGATCCTACAAATTGGAAATTTTATTAGCAGTATCATGTCCGTCAATATCTATTAATATCGTATAACTTCTTAATTGCACAAAATCGAGTATTAAGCATAATTAGATAATACATTGTTTTTCATATCAAAAAGATCCATTTGGCAGGGTCATAACAAAAGCAACTAGGATTCTCCACCAAAAATATGAGACAAAGGAATTAAAGGAAATAAATATGTATAGTATTACCATCGAGAAGGAGGGGAGGGAAATGATCATTCCAAATGGTGATTCTGGGCTCTGAAATACCCATGTTCACAATAAATTTTTTTATACAATTCCCTTCATGAAAGACATGTTAGAAGGTGATATTGGTTGAGGACCTTAGAAAAATTTTGACTTCATAAATCATATTGAAAATATTCTAGGACAAATATATGGTCCCTGTAATACTCTGAATAATATTTTGTGAGTCCCATTCTATAATTAAATTGGGATATTGGAGTTAGTGAGAGAGAATAATACCTTGGAATAGAGCTCGATATTTGATAAAATGACTTGACTGGATACCCAAATTCACTGTAAACACTAGAATGATCTTCCTTATGTGATCTTTAAATATTTCCTCAGCATTTATCCGACCAAGATTACCTTTTGTAGCTCCATAAAAATTTAATTTTAAATAACCTAGAGGGGGTGGGGACCACTTCACCAGCGATCAACTAGTCCTTGAAGAAGGAGGAATATCACAACAAGGAAGCTTCAGGGAGGTGGCCAACATGGATTTAATTAGGGGTTCAGGATATCCATCTTCCTAAGTAACTAAGAGGTTATCAGTTGTCGCTTGAAGAATTTTGGAAAGCACAAACTAGAAATTATGGATGGAATTATTGAAGGCACAAGATTTTCGTTTACACTAGGTCTCCCAAAGAAAACGTAGAAGGTAGAAGGACCAAAATGTTTTTAAATGGAAAAATTTGAAGGGGTTGGGCCATTGGACACACATATCACTCAAAATAAAAGGAGGATCCCAGGCAATACCAACAATAGAGAAAAGGGAGGAAAAATATGAAGGAAAAAATGCAAGGATAAGAAAATGTGTTGGGTAGACTCACAATGTTGATTGCAAAGGTAGCAGTGATTGGAAATGGGAATGTTGTGATGCTAGAGATTGAGTATGGTGAGGATTTTGTCTTAGATGGAAAGCTAGAAGAAAAAATGACTTTGGAAATAATATTTTTTTTAGATAATCTTCGAAGGAAACTAGAGAGAGTCTAGTATTTCAATGAGGTAATAAGCAGATTTGACGGTGAAAAGGCCATTTGTAGAAGGGGTCCAAAGGATTTTATCTTCATAGGGACATATGGGAATGACATAAATATTTAATAAATTGGATAACACAAAATTGGCTTGTTTTTGTTCATCAATTAGAACAATATTGGGAAGAAGTTTCCAGGAATTTTAGTTGGAATTAATAAAGTTACAAACCTATGATACAAATAGATAATCAGTGATGGGTTTTAGACAAATGAGGTTCACCTAGTTCTAAAGGGGACTATCACCTAGCTAGATATCCTCCCAAAAATTTATCTTCTCAATGTTTCCTAGCCTCTATAAAATACATTTCTTGATAATGTCCTTCAACTTTATAATGGAATTCCAAACACCTGAGCCTGATATGGGAGAAGGATCATCCAAGAAATCGTTATGGTGCCATAGATATTTGGCTTTGATGATAGTATCCTATAGATAATTTTAATTCTAAAGGAATCACCATCCTTGATTAGCAATGAGTGCTAAATTCCTATTATGAACTAGCTTGATTCCAATGTCATCGAACTCCAAGCGACCAAGTCGAAATGTTGCTTAAGTTCAGATCCTGACCATAGGAAATTTCTCTAGATTTGTTCAATTTTGTTGCAAAAATCAACAAGGATCTATAATATGAGAGTAAAAAAACATGTATGCTTTGGAGAGTAGCTTTGATTAAGGTGGCCTTGCCTGCTTGGCTAAGGATCCCCCCTTTCCATCTAGCCATATTTTTATGAATTCTTTCAATAATAGAATTCCCTAAGGAATTTTTGGTAGGACCTTCAAAGAGAGGAAATCTAAGGTAGGTTGTAGGGATCTCAGTAATGGTGCCCCCAAGGATATCAGCAATATGGCTTTGACACCTAATGGGAGTGTTAATGAAGTATATATTACTCTTGGAGAAGTTCACTTTTTCCCAGTAGTAGACTCGAAGGAAAGCATGATTAATTTTATGATTTTGGCCTAGGGTATAGAAGCAAGAGTGGTAAGGATGGTATCATCAAAAAATTTTTGGTGAGATATGGGCTAGAGGAAAGATGCAGGTTTGATGCCCGAAATATCTCCTTTAGAATAGGACGATCTCAAGGTTCTACCCAAATATTTAGCAATAATAATGAAAATAAAAGGGGATAAATGATCACCTTGTCTCAATCCTTTAAAGCTTTGGAAGTACCCAGCAATAGAACCATTGACAAGAATAGAGAAGTTTGTATTTGTGATGCACTATTTGATAAGATCTATCCAATCAGGCTGGAAACCAAACCTAGAGAGGACTGAAAAGAGGAAACTCCAAGACACTCTATCAAAATCTTGTTCATGTCTAATTTGATAAGGAGGCCAACCTTACCACTTTTGAATATAAATTGGATAATTTCATGGATGGTAATGATGCTATCGGTGATAAGTCTTCCTTGGACAAAACTTCCTTGGTTGGGATCAATGATGCAAGGAAAAACGGGCTTGAGTCTATTGGCCAGAGCTTTGGTGAGGATTTTATAGAAGACATTGTAAAGGCTGATAAGGTGGAAATCAACAAGGGTTCAGATATTACTTATCTTGGGGATAAGGGCTGAATTCTACCATAACTAATTTACCAACAAAAAATCCCTATAAATGCTCTCTTATTCTAGCTTATTGATATAAAACATAATTTTCTTCCTAAGTTGCATAACATCTATAAATTACATCATAATTACAATAAAAAATCACATAATGGTATTTTAATCATGGAACATCATGCCAAATATGGTCCCAAAATGTGACATTTTTAAGAGTCATCAGTTGCCCTCTTCTGAATATGTTGGTCCTATAGCAACAAAATCCTCTTGTGATATATCTTAATTTTATTTTATCAAATTTGGTAGATCTTTAGAATGCTAAAACATCATTTTAAGTGTTTCTTTAAACATATTTATTTCTATCAAAGTACATGGCTCTGGATTATTTTTACATGTAACATGAAGCCATTAATTATGATTTTTCAACTTAGTGTTTCATTAAATCATGATTTCTAGTTTTCATCCAATGGAATGTTTTTTTGAGAAGACATTTTGATCCAATGTATCTTCATTTCAACACCTATAAAATTTTTCTTTATAAGAATGTTAATAGTTTCATAAAATATATGGACCATTTCATAGAAAAAAACCACCATGATATAGAATATTGTTGTTAAGTATGACTATGAGAATCATATCATAAAAAATATTTATAACAATCAAAGTCTCAAGTCTAAATATGAAAGAGACTATAAAATATATCAATAAACATAATATCTCTAAGTGTTGATTTTTACGAACACTATAACTATGAAATCATATTCTTCCTACAAAATGTCTAAGCTTGTTTTAGATCAATTCAAGTATACTTTTTTAGATTCAATAGATCAAAATATATTCATTCTATTATGAACAAGATATCAATAACAATGCTTTCTATAGGAGACTTCTTGTAAAAATATTTTTTTAGGTAATTTTATGGCATGTTTCATTCATAGCAATTCAAAAATGTAACTACTAAAGTAGTGGAAAATTATTATAGCTTAAGGAAAAGTGAAATCCCCCAATCTAACTTGAGATCTTCAAAAATTCTTCCTATAACAATGAGCATCAAAAACAAAGAATATCTACATAGTGTCAACAAAGCACAAATGATACAAACATAGTATCCTACCATTAACCAATATATCATTGGTCCTCTAATGATGTTGCATAAAAAAACTTGAGAGAGAACTTATCTGGAGCAACCATAATTTATCTAATTTTACCTACTAAAACCCTTATTTTCAAATGAACTTATGTTCAATAACACCACAAGGATTTTAGTCATTAATTTTTTTTTCTTTTTTTCTTTTTTTTGAAGTGAAAAAAATATATATGAGGTACACCATTTCTTGTGAATCTATAAAATAGGAAAAAACTTTCTACAAAGGTGATACATCATGGAAATTTAAAAGGATATAGATATATGTAACAAGCACACATGATGGGAATGGGCATGAAGCTTCATAAAAAGATGTAAATTACCATATAGTGACATAGGCATATACGTGCAAATAAATGGATGTTGTGTAGATAATGACCAACCAAATTGTTGCAAATGATACTCATGGTGTGAAGCAAAGAGGAATCATTATAGTGGAATAGCTATCAATATATGCTTGAACATAACTCATGTCAATAATATGGAAGATATAGAATTGATAGTATACCCCCTTTTATAGAGGGGGGATGTGGGGCATAAGTTGTAAAAATAGATGTTGTAAGAAACTATGAGAAATATTTTTACGATATTTTTACAAACTTGCATCTCCACCAATAGTATTCTTGTAACAAAAAGAAACAATAAACTACAAAATTCTCTAGAAGCTAGTTCACACATTTAAGCATTTAGAAATTCAATTATGTTGGATAAGGAGAACAAAAGTATCAAACTTCTAAAAAAATTATATGTTGAGGATATTACATTATTTAGTAAAATTTAAAGTACCCCATGGAACATTGTACATTTGTAAATATTAGATTAGGCAGTGTGAACGATATTTCTCTAACATATGTATTAATGGGTGAGAATATTCCAAGTGTTATATAATAAATTGTGTAAAGTGTGAGAGAGTGCAAAGTGTCATGTAAGTAAGTCAAGAGTCATAGAGCTAGTTTTCAAATATGCAAGTGAAGAGTCACATGATATTTGACAAGATGTAAAGTGACTTCATGAGAGTTTTGTCATATTTGAGGAATAGAAAAGGATGCATCTCTAGAATTATTGAGGAGAGCAATAGTTGAGTATTGAAGAGTCACCTTGTAAGGTTATATTATGGAGATAAATCTCCATGCATTGTAAGTTAATATGATCTTATGTAACTCAAAATTGACGATTTATGAATAATATATGAGTGATTTATTATTATGAAATATTATTGTTATTATTATGAATGTGATTTATTCATATTGTCCATAGAGGTGAATTATTTACTATGTGATTAATATTTGATCCTGGTAAAGGGACCTATGAGATAATCTAGGAGGATTCTCAAATATTTTTGCTTGATAAAGGAGAAGAGAGTTGGATGACTTGGAGGAGATGTTGATAGTATGAAATATGATTTTACAATCACAAGGAGGTTGAATATTGTGAGAAGACCATGTAATTTCCATGAGTTGAATAAATTGAAGCAAGGAGATTATTACAGAAGAATATTGTAGATGTGAGACAAAGCTTATTGAAAACACTTGATAATTTGGAGGAGGCAAGTTGAAAAACATGTCTAAATTAGCAGACAATGAATATAAGAAGCATATAAATGGTAAGCCATGAGGAGTGAAGAGCCATACTATAATTATAAGTATTCAAACTATGATCCATGAAGATTAAAGAGACAAACTGTAATTGTAGAAATTTGAAGCGTGTGATAATTATCTAATGCCCTAATGCATATCAAGGAAAACATGGCAGAAGAATAAGGTAAAAAATTTAAATTTGATAAGTTTATCAAAGGGGCACATTAAAGTATTTTTTGAATGCCTAGTTTAAATTGGAGTTATAAGGTTTAAGAAGCATATTTAAAATTTGATTAAAAGAAAATTGAAGAATGAATTGATAAATGGGAGTTATAAGAGAACACATTATTTGAAATTTGAATTGAAATTGAATTTAATTGGAGTAAAGATGAAATTAAAATTTGAAGGTGAATTTGGGAGATATAAGGGTTAAATGAATTAAATTAAGAGCAAGAAGAAAATATTAAAATTGGAGATATAAGAACAAAATTGAATAAATGAAGAATACTTAAATGATTGAATATTAAAAGAATATTGGTGTGAAATTAAAATTGATAATTTGGGAGATACAAGGAGAATTCAAATTTGAAATTTGAATGATTTGAAACTTTGCTTTGAAAATTGATTGAATGAGTTGCATTATGGAAAATAGTAAAATTTTCTTTTCTAAATCACAAATTCTAAAAGGACCAAACTTTGCATCATGGAAAAATAATATGAAATCAATTATCGTTGTTGAGAAACTTTGGGAAAAAAACATACCAAAATATGAAAGAGGAAAACAAAAAATTAAGTAAGATGATGCAAAAGCCCTTATGTTAATCACATTTGGGATAATTGATGAAATTTAGCCATATATAAGTGAAGCAGAGACTTCAAAAGTTGCTTGGAAAAATTATGTAAAATATTTGAAGGAAAGAATAAAGCAACTATCTTGCATTTGTAGTCACAATTGTATTCATTAAAGGTTAATAGTGGAGAAAGTATAGAACTCTTTCTTCGAAGAATAGCATAATTAAAGGCTAAGTTATTAACTTTGGGAGAGAAAGTAGAAGACAAGCTTCTTGTCCAAGTTACATTAAGAGCACTTCTAGAGACATTCAAACATTTAGTCACTTCACTTCAAGTGCTAAATGAGACCTTAAATTTTGATGAATTCTTCAATAATATGAAGTGGAGAATTTAGTCAAAATTGAGATGACTAATAATGCTTTGATATCAAAGGAAAATGTATCAAGTAACATTGCAACATCATCACAATCTCAACATGAATGGAGATGAATATATTGTCACATATGCAATAAAAAAGGTCATACTACAAGTATTTGTAGATATAATTCTTTGAATCAAAGAAATTAAATGAATAGATATTTTTAAATATTTTAACCAAGGCAATATCAACCTCAATATCAGCATGTGCAACAACAAAAATTAAAAAAAGACCATCAAAAAGTAAATTTAGTTCAAGAAATTCAAGAAGTTCAAGAGATAGAAACTAAAGAAGAAAATGAAATAAGAGCTCTTATAGTGAGGATTATAGACACTAAATATGAAGACCAAATTGAAGATAATTATGAAAAGAATGAAAATGAAAATCATTCAAAAATTCCTAATGGCACTGATTTTCATATGATGAAATAAAAGTATCTAAAAATTAGACAACAAAGGCAAATGAAAGGTGCAAATTAAAATCAAGATCATTTTAGAGTTGCAAAATTTGCGACAGAACCAAACCAAAAATAAATCATAAAAAGAATATTGAAGTACACTATTAATGGATAAAAAAATCAGATTGGATTAGCATAATGGATGAGTTAAAATATTTTTATGGTCACAAAGAAATTCAAAAAAATATTGTATGAAATAGGTTAGTATATCAACACCAAAACTTCAAGCAGTGCCAAAGCTAGAGCTGAAGGACAAAAACCAGAATCAGAGATTGAAGACTAAAAGTCATCAAACCAAATAATGTAATACAGGGAGGTGTTGGAGATATTACATTATTTGGTAAATGTTAAAGTACCCCATAGCACATCATACATTTGTAAATATTTGATAAGGTAGTTTGATTTATATTTCTCTAAAGCATGTGTCAATGTATGAGAAGAGTTCAAGTGTTAGGTAATAAAGTGTGAAAGTCTGCAAAGTGTGAAAGAGGATAAACTATAATGTACGTAAGTCAGTATTCATAGAGATAAGTGTTAAATATGTAAGTGAAGAGACACATGATATGTGTCAAGATGTAAAGTGAATAGTAATGAAAAGCATGCATCTCTCAAATGTTTGAGGAGAGCAATAATTGAGTATTGAATAGGGAGACAAAGCTCCATGCAATTTAAGTCAATTTGATCTCATGTAATTTGAACTTGATTATTTATGAATAATAAATGAATAATTGATATTCATCGAAAGGGATTCTATCAATATCATTAATTACCTAAGGAACATCAAAAACCCCTCATGGAAAGTTAAAGGTTGTGTTGAAGAAGCCAAGAAAATCATAGAGCATTTATGTGAACCCATTATCCAACATGCTTTTAGGGAAGCAAACAAGGTGGCAGATATTTTGGCTAATTACAACACCAATATTAATGGTCTTATTAACTAGTATGATGCTTTTCCCCATCAATTTTATAATGCAATTAATGTGAATAAAGCTTCAATTTACCAAATCCTTAGTGGTCAATCATTACCTTCTCATCACCATTGCAATACCTAATTGTAATACACCAAGTTTGTTTCCCAAGATAATGCTCGAATTACCTTGTTTTTTGAGCAACCTCATTAGCGCCTCTACCCTTTCATCTTGGCATAACTCGGACTTTCAAGATTTGTGTTTTTCAAAATCTACCTTTAGACCTAGCATGCCACTACTGCCCTTTCTATTTCTCGTCACTCGCACATTTCACCATCCTTTCTCATTTCCAAGGCATCCATTTTTTACATCCTTCTTCATGCCTCCATCCTCATGATCATGCCATCACTCTTTTAAAGAACCATCACCCCCCTCACCTATACCCTAGCATTTTAATTTTTCTTCTCCCCACCATCACTAATAACCCACTTTCTCTTTGGGTTCCCAAAGGCAACTTGTTTGAGGTGCTCGATTTCTATTGGAGGGGTTTTGTGAAGGCCCTTAGGTGTCACATGCAGAAACATTTTTTTTTATAATTGCTTTGATTACAAAGAGCCCTGGGATCTTCTTTGCTCGCATTCATCTTACCAAGGAGATATTTTCTAATCTCCACCCCGAGTCCTAAAATATTTGTATCCCAACGCACAAGGAATCTCTTCCTATAAAGGTTCCTCCGCACAAGCCCAATCTCAATTTTCTTGTTCAGAATATCCTTCCCTTTATTTCTTAATGTAGGCTTTGAAGTTTTTTCTACCTAATCATATTTTTTGTTGAGCCTAATACTCTAGAGGTAGACTCTCTTATCGAATCCATCCTCGATTAGAGAGGATGCCTTCCTTTCCTAAGGAAGTTCTCAGGGAATGACTACGATATCACTATTGCTTTTTTGTGCAGTTGGAACGAGAATAAGATCATTGTTTATGGTAGGGAGTTTATTTTTGACACCCAGTTACTTACGGATATTTATGGTCTACCTATGACTAGGATATTGGTGTGATGGGAGAAACATAATTGGGAAGTGGAGCACAAGAATTTCCTCAATAAGGCTAAAATGCTTAAGTTGGCCAAAACAAGGATGTCTAGGTCTAACTTGCCATTTCCCTGGAACAAATTTATGAAGCCTATTATGCAATTTCTTTCTGTTGATGATGCAGATAAACCCTTACATAGCTTTCACTGGGTCTTTGTAAATCATTTTAGAGACACAATGTCATGAACATCCCTAAAATTGTGTTCTATGCAATGAACTACTCCATAGAGAATTGTAGGAAGAAAAATAGTGTTGAGTTCTCATCCCATCAAGGCCTGTTCAAAATCATTTATAGTCATCTCTTGATCCACAACCCTAAATTTCCCCTGGTTGAACCTGTTATCCCTAAGGAAACTCCTCAAGAAAATTCAAGCTCATACAATGTCATCCTTGAGAAATACATATCCATAAGCCCTATTTTGACCCCACTATCTAGGAAACGAAAATATATGGGTATTGACAAGGAAGTCGAGGTATCAAAATGGAAGAAGATCAAGGTTGATGAATTGGTGAGTGCGATAATATCTTCTATTCATATTAGAAATAAGATGTGTCACAACCAGCATGAGTATCAATAGGTGGTTTCAAATGATGATGGCAATGATCACATGATGGCAAGGCTTCAAAAGTTGGTAATTAAGACTATTTCCATGGTGATCTCCTAGTCAAAGGAATTTTATTCCACTCTAAAAAATTACGTAATGCCCTAGATCTTATTTCCTTTCGTAAAGCATTATGTAGCACTACCATGGAAGACCCTAAGCCTATGGTACCCACCGTCATTGGAAAATATTGTTGCAATGAGGCAGTGGAGTATGGAAACAAGGACATAGAGTAGCGGCTGACTATCAAAGCATTGCTAAGGATGCTACTTGGGATAGTTTCTATGTTACGTTTTTGTGAGTCTGTCATGATATGGGTGCTTGTATTTTTGTGGTTTTTCTAGTATGGGTTGTTGGCCCCTCTTTTCTTTTGGTTCCTCTTTTCAGGATGCTTTTATGCTAATTTTGTAACAAGGTTTTGGGATCCTTTCAAAACCCGCTTTAATGAAATTTTACTTATCAAATATATATATATATATGAATAATTTATTGTTGTGAAATATTATTGTTATTGTTATGAATGTGATTAATTCTTATTGGCCATAGAATTAAATGCTTTAATATTATGATTAATATTTAATCCTGGTAAAGGGGCATGTGAGATAATCTAGGAGTATTCCCAACGATCTATCCTACTCTAATCTAGTTTATGATAAACCCATTATAATATACTCTAAATAGAATATATTGTTAGTTTGATTTTCGCTAACATATTATAAAGTCAATTCTAGTCCCCAATATGATTCAAGCATAATATCAATAAAATTATTCCACTTATAAATTTTATTTTAATACTTCCTATATACATTAATGATAAATAGACCATGAGATGTAGAATATGGTTATTAGGTTGTCTTTAAAATATTATAGGGGGTATGTAAAAGAAGATATGGAATGAAGAAAAATGAATGGAGTAAGAATAAGTGGAGTGGTGTGGAAGAAAAGTGTAAAAAAATAGAAAAGGAATGTATGAGAATAGGTGTCATGACCCTCCTTGGCAGGACTTATCTTTGATATTGATTATGTATTGATGGATGTATTTTCAATAATTAATCTTGCTTTATTTTATCAAATATAAGTTTAAATGCATTTTATGTTGATTATATTATGCTAAAATATGGTACTATTGATGTTATGTATGGTTGTAGGACAAAGTACCCTCACGAGTGGATTGATATGGGACAACCACCAAAATCAAGAGACCAAAAAAGAAAATATGAAGAATACAGGCTTACACTGAGAGGGGGTGAACAGTATAAGACCAACTTTTAATTTTCTTTCTCAAACAATATTATCCAATATTATCAATGGAAATATCAACAAAAGTAATAAAAGCAATGCATAAATCATCACACACAATAGAGACACCAATTTAACGTGGTTCACCCAATGTGGGCTAATCCATGGATAAAATATTATTACTAAATTTTCTCAACAAATCTTCTTGGAAATCAATTCCCTATTATAATGTTTATGGACCTCTGTCAAAAGGAGACACCAATCCCCTAATGCTCTGATTTGTGGATCTCTCTCCATAGGAGAACTCTTTCCCCTTTTCTATAATTCATGTAACTTGATCCAAGAGAACTCTTTCTCCTCAATTGGTTTGTGGATCTCTCTACACAGAAGAACTCTATATTCTCAACTAGTTCACAGATCACACTCCACAGGAGAACTCTTTCCCCTTGATTTGGTTCATGGATCTCTATCCATAAGAGAACTCTTTCCCCTTTGCTCTAGCTGATGATATTCGAGAAGACTTCTACCCCCATTACTCTGGCTTGTGGATATCTCTCCATAAAAGACCCCTATCCTCACTACCCTGGCTAATGGATCTCTATCCACTAGAGAATTATCCTATGCTCTATCACCTCCAAAGCTTACTCTCAATTCTATCTCAAATTTGCACCAAAATCTATCCCAAGTATAGTATAAATCTACTCTAACTCTATCTTAGATCTAGCAAAAATCTGCTCTCAAATCTGTACCAAACTCTATCCTCAAATTTGTTATCAAGCCTTAACACAAAGCTTGAACAAATCATCTATCAACTCTACTCAGATTTATCCCAAACCTTAAAACAAAGCATGAAAAAATCAATCAATCAAATCTATTAAGATCTACCCCAAGCCTTAACACAAATCTTGAACAAATCAATTCTACTCTCAAGTCTTCACAAAGACTTACCTCAAATATGCTTAAACATATTCTCAATACAACTCACAATATATGCTCAATCAATCTCAAATCTTGCACACAATGCTATCAATTGCTTTATCTAATCTTGAAAGTAATTCCTTTAACTTGAAGTATTTTAGACATATTCTATTCAATTTTTTTTTAACCTCTAGAACATATAGAGAATGATGTACTATATCAAAGACTCAATATGTTCTACTCAATCATTAAGTTTGTCGCTTTCACAAATCTGATATGTAATTTTTGGACATTCACTTTCAATATCACTCAAAACAATGCTCAAGAAGTTTCACTCAATCATTCAATCAATGAAACACAACTTGCTCACAAACCCTAAACAAGTGTTTTCATACTTCTTCAAACAAAAATCACAATGTGGGTCTCAAACCCTAACTCAAATAATATTCAATATCTATCTCAAATGTTCTCTAAAAATTCATGAATCATGCATATAAAGACCCACTCAAATATTTATACAATGCTTATTGAAATCCGAATGTGGGGTGACGGCATGCCAGATTATGATGCAAACGAAATTGATACAAACGATGCAGCTGCTAAGCCCTACGAATGCGAGAAACAAATGCATGCAGGAAACAAAGCATAAATGAAACTAGATGTAAGAAAAACAAAGTGGGGCCTCTTTTTATTAATGTTGCTTTCAATCCAGTTACAATACGTCTCCCCCCTCTAGGGCTCGGAGCGTTTGATACAGTTTGTTACATCAACGGATGGTACGCTTCCAGTGTCCTCCGCATGCCCACATTTGAAATGGGTGGGCCAAACGTTGCCACCACTTGCATCCATGTGTTCATGTGTTCCTTGCTGCACCTTCGATGTTCCTAGCGGTGAGATCCTATGCTCAAAGAAACAGCAAATAGTTAATAGCATATGCGGATGGAAGGAAAACATGCAATCCCCAAGGCCTCCGGCTAGTTAATGTATAAAATAGCAAAACGATGATCAAAACATGTCATAATGAACCCAAAATTTGATAGAAGCATAAAAACATCATTAGGGACACATTGCAAAAATAATAGTCAAGAAATCATGCATGGATTTCTAATCGCTCCGGGGTGGGACGATTAGGACTATCATAAAACATGCAAAAGCAACCTTCCAAATGTCCTATCCAGAGGCCTCCAAAATTCTTGCAAACTTGGGGTTAGGCTAAAAGGGGCATTTTGGGATGACCTAGAAGGTCATATTTGGCAGATTCTACCCAGATTGTCCTGTATCCGAAGGTGCTCCTTGTAGGTTAGTAAAGCGTAAAATGATAAAAACAAGGTCAAAACAAGTCAGAATGCAGTGAAACTTGAATAGAAGCATAAGTAAACCAAATAGAACATAATGCAAAAATAATAGTAGAGAAATTCTTCATAGATTTCTAATCGCTCCGGGGTGGGCCGATTAGGACTGCAGTAGTTTGGGGGGCGCCCAAGGGCAGGACGCCCATCGTTTGGGGTCTGGTTTTGACACCAATCCACTTGGGATGGGTCCAAAACCTCCTAGGGGGTTGTGTCGATGAATTTGGTGTGGGATTGTGGCCGATTGTTTGGGTTTTGGGTCAGGATTGCGTTCTTAGTGTTCACCCGATAACCTCTCTTCCAAAAGAGAAATTAGGGATGTAAGAAGCACAAAAGGGAATGTGGGTATAATTTGGCAGCACTCCATTGCTCCAAATGCTCCAGCTCTATTCTTTTTTGGGGTGAGGAGGCTCACCCTTTTATAGACCTAGGGTCTCCCTCTTTGAATGCGCATGCGAGGGCACCACTTGGCTTGCCATGCCTTTTTTGGGAGAGAAGATTCCTCCCTGATTTAGAGTCTCCTTGCATGAGGCCTCCATGATCAGGGCATGCTTGACTGAAGTCCCTCTCTCAGATTTGAAATCGTTCCTCGCAATTGCATGCTCTAAAGGCATAGTTAAGTGGTGGATCTGTCGAGGTTTGACTTTTTTCCAGTCAAACCTGCTATTCGTCCCACCCTAGGATGATTGCTGCTAATCGTCCCAGGGTGGGACGAATAGGATTATAGGATTCTAATCATCCCAGGGTGGGACGAGTAGGGAGCAAAGTGCTAAAAAGGTGCCAAATTGACCTCTGACCTTCCAAAACTGATTTGGGAGTGGTTAGGACCACTGTTTAACCTCTGGGGGCTGCCCTAGGGGGTATGTATGCCAATTCGATCAGTGCTTGTAGTCACATAATCGAATTGGTGTTGTTTTGGTGTCTATAGATGCCCCTTTTTGGGATGCACTATGTGTGGCATAGTGCTGAGAAAAAATAGATAACCAAAGCACTTAATGATTAGGGTTTCTTAGTAACCTAACCAAATTTTGATGCCCCAAGTATGGAAAGGGCACGCATTCTTGAATCCTTGCTTCTGACGAGCTAAGGAGCTTAACTCAAGTGTAACCTTTTTTGGTGAGGTGTACTTGATCTTGGACATTGTTCAGTCATGAATAGGCAAAGGGCGCAACCTTTTGTCTAGGGAACCTTGTCTTCATGTTTCTAGAATACCAAGTGTTTGATCAACTTGTGATTATTGCTTGTTTGCTACCCCAAGCAGGAGCGTGATTGTCTTTGTCAATGATTCTTTGAATGCATGCCATTTCCTTGATTGGGTGTGTATTTGTTGATTGGTGACTAAGTGTGACTACCCCCTCAAGCGACGAATCGATGAGGGAATGACCAAAAATGAGAAAAGCGATGAGTCTCTTGACCCAAGATGACGTTTTTAAGGGTGCCTTCAATTGTTTTTCATTGAACGCTCATGCAGTTTTCCAACAATCGGACCTATTTTTGGTGGGTTTTGACCCTTTTTTGTGACGCCTATTGGGGTTGAAATTATCAAAAATCCGTCCTCCCGTGGAGTGGTCCGGCTATGGTAGCCTTCTTAGGGAGTAGGATAGTGATTATTTGTGATCCCGATGTCATTTTTTCATGCCATGAATGTTGTAGAAAGGCACCTTGGTATCTACGAGTTATTGTTGTTTTTGAGTGGGTTTTGACCCTTTTTGATGACCTTGGGGCTGAAATTTTTGAAAATTCATCCTCCCGTGGAGTGGTCTGGCTATGGTAGCCTTCTTAGGGAGTAGGATAGTGATAATTTGTGACCTCAAATTAGGTATTTATGCCAAGTAATATAGGTGCAAAGGGCACCTTTGGTTTGAGAGCTTTATTGTTGTTTTTGAGTGGGTTTTGACCCTTTTTTTGTGGCCTCGGGTTGCCATGCTTGGGCTGAAATTTTTGAAAATTCGTCCTCCCGTGGAGTGGTCCGGCTATGGTAGCCTTCTTAGGGAGTAGGATAGTGATAATTTGTGACCCCAAAATTGGTATTTTATGCCAAGAATATCAGGTGCAAGGGCACCTTTGTTTGGAAGCTTTATTGTTGTTTTTGAGTGGGTTTTTGACCCTTTTTTGTTGCTTTTTGTTTTTTTCTTGCTCTGTAATCATCCCAGGGTGGGATGAATACCAATTTGGTAATCGTACCAGGGTGGGATGAGCACCAACTAGGGTGCTCATCCTAGGGTGAGATGATTACAGGCCCAATAACCTATAAAAGGGCCAAAACTAGGTTTTGGGCTCATTTGCAACATTTTTTTTTTGGTGATTTGGAGCTATGAGGAGGAGTGCGAGTTTGCGTAGCGGAGCGCTATCAAAATTTTATGGACACCATGAGTGCAAGGACCGGATCTTCGAGTGGAGGAGCTAAAGCGAGACCGGTACGATGCTCCTTCCTTCTTCTTGTTATTTGTTTTTGCTTTATATGAAGTTAAAAAACTTGCACATAATTATTTTATTTAGCATTTTTTGGTTTTTATTGTGTGCTAATATGAAGGTCGAAACCCTAGTATTAATTTTTGTGTTGTATTATGTTTTTTTTTTTAAGGTAAAACTAGGTTGTTTTTTTTTTTTTTTTCACACTTAAGGTTGAAAAACCCTAGGTTGATTTTTTTTTTTTTTTTTTTTTTTTTTGGTTATATTTTTTTTTTTTTGTTACACTTAAGGTTAAAAACCCTAGGATGAATTTGTTTTATTGTTTTAATTTGTTTTTGTAGTTCACACTTAAGGTTAAAAAAACCCTAGTATGATTTGTTTTTTTTATTAAGGTTAAAAACCCTAGTATGAGTTGGTTTGTTTTTATTGATTTTTTTGTTCACACTTAAGGTTAAAAACCCTAGTATGATTTGGTATGTTATATTTGATTTTTTGTTCACACTTAAGGTTAAAAACCCTAGTATGATTTGTTTTATTGCATTTTTTGTTCTTGATTGTACAGTTTATTTGATTGATCTGTACTTTGGCTGTATAGTTCTGTACTTTTGTTTTTTTGTACTTTGTTTTTCGTCTATACAGTTTATTTGAATGTTTTTGTTTAAATTAAGGTTGAAACCCTAATTTGTTTTTTTGTTTTATTGTGTTTGTGTTTTGTAGGTTGTTAGGAGTCGGCACCGCTATGATGTTCTCTAATGCCCAGGAGGCATTGACAGTTGCGGATTGGGAGTGGCTTGATGCCCTTGGGCTCAAGCAGGTGATGCGGTTGGAGCCTATGGTGGGGGATCGGGCATATCTGACTACCTTGATCAATTTGTGGGATCCCCGCACCAACACCTTTCATCTCCTAATAGGGGAGATGATGGTTACTTTGGAGGACATGTATCGAATTCTATGGATTTCGATAGATGGACTGCCCATTCGGATGACTCCCCATGATCAGCGAATGGTAGTGCTGACACGATGCTTTGGGTAGGCGGTAGAGATGGGGGTGGATAGGGCCATGGAGAGGGCAGAGGCAGACTGCCTGATTGGCAAGATTCTGGTGTGGTGGTGGCTAGAGAAGGGCATTTTGGGGGTGAGGCATGCATTGCTCATGACTCTCATCTCCAACATGCTGCTTCCTGACTCCTCAGGTGTGAGGTTCCCTTGGAACCTGCTCGAGGTGGTGTTCAGATTGGTGGAGTGTCCGACAATAGTGCCACTTATTATGAGGTGGGGTCAGACACTATTGGCATAGCTTTACGATGAGTTGTACGAGATCCACTATCGGAGGTGAAAGGGGATCGGGTGTAGCTATCTTTTACAGTGTTGGGGGTGGCAACACATAGCTGTGGAGCGGCCGTAGGGGTTGCCTTGGACCACTCGGGGTGAGATGGTGGATAGGGAGATTGGGTATGCTACTCTATGGTGGAGGTCAGAGGAGTAGGGGCAGAGTCGATGGTGGGCAGGTGTCGTAGGGCACTATACTGATGCCTTCTCTCGTCTTGCTCTAGGGGAGGTGTTCTAGCGGCCATACTGAGACTGTCCCACTTGCCTGAGGCTGGAGAGTGGCTTCGGTGGGTGCATAGGGGGAGATGGTTGATCGGGCGACATGGGATAGAGTAGGAGTACTTCCCTTACGTTCGAGTGACTCGATAGTTTGGGGTGCACCAGGGATTGCTTGGTGAGCCCTTGATCTATCGACATCGAGGCGATGAGAGGACTCTAGCCTGGCCGATTATTGAGCCATTGGGCGAGGAGTCTGATGTAGTGATTGATGTCCCTAATGTGGACAATGTCGGGGTGACTGTAGAGTATGACCAGTGGTGGACGATGCTGCGATGGCGGGGTGAGGGGCCTCTAGGAGGTCCGGATGCGGCAGGCAGGAGGTGAGGGTGCAGAGGCATCGAGGGAGGGTTGGGGGCTCCGCTCGATGATGCAGATATGGTGGAGGTAGATGACTTTACTAGGGATGATTTAGGGGTTTTAGAGCAACTAGATACATAGGACGTCCCAGAGCAGTGGGTGTCGGAGCAGCATGCCATCCTGGAGATGCCCATGCCTCAAGCAGTCCTAGGGGATATGGAGGCTAGGTTTCATGCTGAGATAGCATGATTGGAGGACCTACTATGGAGATGGGATGAGGAGCACAACGTCGAGAGGGATCTCCTATGAGCTTAGTTAGCGATGGGATGACGCATTGGCTGCGTACCATCGATGGGATGTGGAGTGGGGTCGATGCCGGGTGGAGTTGGAGGCTGAGATTATCCACCTCGATGGGTAGTTACCTGAGCTCACTGGAGGTGGATCATCATGTCGTACGAGAGGTAGTGAGACTGAGCAGTCTGCATCCTCTCGTCGCAGGTGGGTGGGTGAGGGTAGCGTTAGTGGGCATGATGCGAGGGCTGGCAATAGCCGCCCTGAGAGGTCCCATAGGACCCACACCACTGGGGGTAGTTCCAATCGCACCGATCCTACGTGATCATGGTGGCCGACTCCCTAGGCTTTGGGGATTTTGAGTTTTTGATTTTTTTGTGAGGTCAGAGGACCATTTTATTGTAGCCTCGAGGGCATTTTTGACTTAATATATACATGACTCTCTTTTTGGATTATTTACTTGTTATGGTTTATTGCTCTTTTATGCACATTTATTTATGTTGATGTATGCATATGTTATTATGAATGTGGATGATTTTAACTATATGATGGATGTATGCATATGGAATGGATGAAATGATTTGTTGGTATATTGGTGGTGGCACCATAGACTGTATAGGATTTACTGGCTTTCTGTACTATGTGATTGCTTTATGAAATAACTTTGTATTTGTAATTTTTGTTTTGTATTTTTTGATGGTGATGTAAGTAATGAAATGTACAACAATTGTTTTTAGAATGTAGTTAAGGTTTTTCTGAGACTCAGATGCTTTAACTAACTAGCCAAGACTATACATTTATCTTACAAGACTTTTGAACAAGGTATGAATCAGACTTGAGTTTGACCAAGTTATTTCACATCCCTGTGTGTGCGATTGAATTCGTTTATGTGGTATTTGTCAGGATACCGCCAGTGCCAGATAGGCTATCAACCAAACCTGTACTGAGGATCACCTAATTAGCTCCACTAACTCCTTTGTTGTATTTAGTAAGATTAATCTGTGATGCAATCTAAGGTACCATAAGCTAGCTCATCCACATGCAAACATTGGTCTACTCACACGTAAAGCTAATGTGATAGACATATCGTCATGCATTTAGGATACCACCATTGCTAGGTAGGCTATCCACCAAACCTGTAATGAGGATCACCTAAATGGTTCTTCAAATGCTGAGAATTTTAGGGATTCAAGCTCAGGCGTCTTTCGATTGCTCAACTTTTTGGGATACTTGCTCTCATACATAGTGATGAAAATCACTGTTTATTTTTCTTTTTGTTTTTTGAGCAAGGGGTTTGAGTAGTGGTGATAACCACTGTTATTATTATTTCAAAGTTGAGCATGTGGGTTTTTGGCTTGTGAATGGCATTGATCCTTTTGGCCTTGGGGATGACTACCCATCCTGTTCAGGGATGTGTAGTATGAATCCTTATGACTTTGGGGTCAAGGTGGTTGGGTATTTTGTTTTGGAATGGCATTGATCCTTTTAGGCCTTGGGGATGACTACCCATCCTTGTTAGGGGTGTGTAGTATGAATCCTTATGAATTTGGGGATCAAAGGTGTTTGGGATTTTTGATGGTGGACTTTTGGGATTTTTTGTGAATGGCATTGATCCTTGAGGCCTTGGGGATGACTACCCATCCTTCTCAGGGTGTGTAGTATGAATCCTTATGACTTTGGGGACCAAAGGTGTTTGGAATTTTTGATAGTGGTGAAAACCACTATTTATTTTGGGGAATTGGATAGGGAAGAGCTTGTCCTTTTGTCAATTCTCAACATTCTTGAACCATTCGCATAGGGGGATGAGCAGGATAACCTTTCACCTATGGTACCCTAGACTGCTTTGTAGGTTTCATCTTGCATTCACACAACTTGGGAATTTTTATGTGTTTTAAGCTTGTGTTGGGATGTGATGTAACAAGGCGTGATCCAAGTAAAACTCTACCTTGTAAAAATCGGTCTGACTTTGTACAACATTTGACTAGAAATCTAAAGACAATTGAATGACGAAAAACCCTAAAGACATTAGAAGACAATTGACTATGATATGGTGAAAAATGTGAATGGCGTTATTCTTGTTGGATCTTTTACAAAATGGATAAATGTGGAAAATGATGGAATTGTCGAGTAATTACAGTCTATGGTGCTTTTGACATGTATGACCAACAAATATGCAATGTATGTATGTGATGCCTAATGCAGTTATTTTTGTGTTTTGATTTTTAAGATTATGCATGAAAGTGAGATGCAATTTTTTTGTTATTTTTGATTATCTGTTGTTTTTGTTTGTTTTTGAATATTTGTTTTTGACCAAGCGATTGTGAGAACCCTTGGATTTTTTGGTTTGACCAAAGGGATTATGGATACCTTTGGGGTGTTTTAGGTTGACCAAGTGATTGTGGGAATCCTTGGAGCTTTTGGTTTGACCAAAGGGATTATGGATACCTTTGGGGAGTTTGTGATATGATACTTGGGGTTTTGGTGACCAAGGGATGTGGAATCCTTGGAGCTTTTGGTTTGACCAAAGGGATTATAGATACCTTTGGGGCATTTTAGGTTGACCAAGCGATTGTGGGAATCCTTGGAGCTTTTGGTTTGACCAAAGGGATTATGGATACCTTTGGGGAGTTTTGGGTTGACCAAGTGATTGTGGGAATCCTTGGAGCTTTTGGTTTGACCAAAGGGATTATGGATACCTTTGGGGCATTTTGGGTTGACCAAGCGATTGTGGGAATCCTTGGAGCTTTTGGTTTGACCAAAGGGATTATGGATACCTTTGGGGTGTTTTGGGTTGACCAAGTGATTGTGGGAATCCTTGGAGCTTTTGGTTTGACCAAAGGGATTATGGATACCTTTGGGGCATTTTAGGTTGACCAAGTGATTATGGGAATCCTTGGAGCTTTTGGGGTGGGCTATGGCTCTTTTAAATGTGGAATGGCCTCAAATGATTGATGTTCAAGGGTTCTAGTTCCTTGATTCCTTCAAGAGAGGCGAGCCGGTATGTTCCAGGTCCTATTTTACTATCGATTACATAAGGACCTAACCAATTTGCCATGAACTTGTCCCTTAAATGGGGTGGCAAGTTAGAATTTTGTTGGTTCTCTTTTAAGACCAGGTCACCAACCTGAAAGTCCCTCAGGTGAACTTTCATGTTGTATGCTTTCTTAAGTCACTCTTGATAGATACGTAAATGCTCGAGAGCATTGATGCATCGTTCATCGAGCAACGTAAGCTGGTCTAACCGGGCCTATCGCGTAGTGTCATCATCGATGAACTCTTGCATTGATATGCGTAGGGAGGGTATTTCCAACTCGAGAGGCATGACTGCCTCGGAGCCATACACCAGCAAAAATGGAGTTGGCCCTAGTGGGCATCCGAATGCTAGTGCGATAAGCCCATAGGGCAAGTGGTATTTGGATGTGCCAATCCTTATGATTATCTATGACCATATTTTTAAGGATGGCAACTAGCATTTTGTTTGATGCCTCTGCTTGCCCATTTGCCTACGGATAATAGGGTGTCAAAAAACTATGCTAAATTTTATACTTTGTTGTCAAAGCATGCACATATTTGTTCTTAAATGACGTCCCATTATCCGAGATGATCTTGGATGGAATACCAAAATGACATATGATGTTATGTAAAATGAACTCCGCAATGCGGGGCCTAGTCATAGAGGTAAGCGAAATTGCTTCCACCCACTTAGTGAAGTACTCTATGGCCATTATGATAAATGTGTGATGACCTGACGATGTAGGGGAGATCTTTTCGATGAGATCTAAGCCCCACTACAAAAATGGCCAAGCCGATTGGATCGGCTGCAAGGCTTGAGAAGGTACGTGTGTCAAGTTAGCATGGTGTTGACACTTCATGCACTTCCACACATATGCACAACAATCTCGCTCTAAAGATGGCCAATAATAGCCCATGCAAAGAATGCGCTTTGCGATGGCCATACCGTTGAAGTGGCCACCACATGTACCATCGTGTGCTTGGGTGATCACCCAAGTGGACTCTTGCTGGTCCAAGCAATGGAGGAGGATTCCTTCATAGCTTCGATGGTACAAAATGTCTCCTAGCAAGACATGTTTTGCCGCTTTCTGTTTGAATGATCTTTTCATGGCGTGCGACAATCCAAGTGGGAGGCTACCTAACTTGAGATAGTCTCTTATGGGTGTGTACCAATCCTGCTGATCAGAAACCTCGATGGTATGAACGGCCGATCCCTCTTGAAGTTCATCCCTAGAAAAAGCTGAGCGGGAAAGAACTTGTAAAAATAGCGTTGTGTTGCTATTAAGAGGGGTTGGGGAGAACAAAGACCCCCAGTTGGCATGATTCAGACTATCATGGATTCGAGAGAACCTATCCTGAGATGGTTCAATCTGGATCAGGTGGATTCTTGGCGTTATGTCAGAGCTTGCATGCTCCATCATGGATTGTGATAATGTTTTGACTTGAATGGTTGTCATCTCACCAGAAGGGTCTTGCGGGATTAGTGACCCCAAGGAGGCCATAGTGTCCGCAAAATGATTCGATGATCGAGGGAGTGCCTCGATGTCGTACCATTCAAGTTTTGCCAGGAATTTATCCACAAGGGCTTTGTAGGCCTACAGAACTAGGCATTTGCATTGGAATACCCCTTTCACTTGGTTGACAATTAACAGCGAATCACCAAAGATATTCAAGCGTTTGATGTTCATGGTGATGGTTGTCTGAAGACCTATGAGCAAGGCTTCGTATTCAGCATTGTTATTGGTGCACGGGAAATCAAGTTTGAATGATAAAGGCATTGGAGCCCCTTGCGGTGTGAAAAATATGATTCTCGTGCCACCCCCTTGCTCACATTTAGAACCATCAAAAAATAAGGTTATGTCGGCCTGTGACTCAGGCTCATCAGAATCAGCGATTCTGAGACATGGAAGACCCCATCATCGGGTAGCTCTATGGTCAGAGGCTGATCATCTTCGAGAGGAGCCTCTGCTAGTTGATCGGTGATGACTTGACCTTTGATGGACTTTTGTCCAATGAATTCGATGTCAAACTCCGTCAACAACATGATCCATTTTGTCGTGCGACTACTGTGATAAGTATGACTCATCATGTACCACAATGGATTCTCCTTAGACACAACATACGTCGTATTGCTCAGCATGTAATGGCATAGCTTTTTGGTGGCAAATACCACCGCCAAGCATAGCTTCTCAACGTATGCATAGTTAAGTTCATAACTGACCAGGGTGCGGCTAAGATAATAATTAGCCTGTTCTTTATGTAATTCATTTTTTTGGGCTAGCATGGCACCCAGTGCCACCTCAGTAGCTGAGATGTATAAGTAGAATGACACTCCTGGTCTAGGTGGTGCCAATACTGGTAGTGAAGCCAAGTATTGTTTGATGTCATCGAAGGTTGACTAGCACTCGTCATCCCAATGAAATGCTACCCCCTTGTGTAATAATTTATTCATGGGTCGACACTTGTTAGATAACTGTGCTATGAAGCGCTTGATCGACGCGACCTTTCCCCGCAAGCTTCTGAGCTGCCTGATGGTGGTTGGGGGAAGCATTTCAAGGATTGCCTTGACTTTATTTGGATCTACCTCGATGCCTCATTTTGAGACTATGAAACCCAAGAGTTTTCTAGATGTGACGCCAAATACGCACTTCTTGGGGTTTAGCCTAACTTTGTGTTCGATGAGGCGATCAAGGATCTTGCGTAAGTCATCGAGATGATTTTGGCGCAAAAGAGATTTGGCCAACAAATCATCCATATAATCTTCCAAAGTTTTATGCATGTGATCATGGAAGATGTATGTCATAGCACGTTGGTAGGTGGCACCAACATTTTTAAGGCCAAAGGGCATGACCTTATAACAAAATGTCCCCCAAGGCATCGTGAACGCCATTTTTAGTTGATCATCGAGATTGATACGAATCTGGTTGTATCCCGAGAAACCATCCATGAGGGAAAGCATTTCGTGGCCTGTTGTAGCATCTACCAATGCGTCGATGCTAGGCAAGGGGAAATCGTCCTTGGGACTCGCTTTGTTTAAATCTCAAAAATTGGTGCATATGCGAATCCTCCCGTCTAGCTTTTTGATGGGTACCATGTTGGACAGCCATGGTGGGTAATCTACGTAGATGACAAACTATGCATCCAATAGCTTTTGTAGCTCATATTTGACCATTAAGGCCATTGTTGGGTGCATCTTACGTAGCTTTTGCTTGATTGGCTTGACTGTCGGATCAAGCGTTAGATTATGCGTGACTAGCTGCGGGTCTAGCCCCGACATGTCTTTGTAGGACCATGCAAAAACCTCCTTCTTCTCTTTGAGAAGGGCAATGTAATCGGCTTGCTCTTGAGGGAATAGACTTACCCCCAGCTTGATGATTTATAGATTCATTGGATCAGAACCGATGTCTACGTCAATCATCTCTTCGACTGACATGTGGGATCCGTCCTCCAACTGGTGTGGAGTTGGGATAAGGTGGATATCATTTGCTGAATTTAGATCTACGTTGGGAATGTCGGGTTCCTCTTCAGCATGGAAGATATCCTGAGTCTATCCTAGGGTGAAATGAAACATCTCACCGCAAGGCCAGTACTCTGATGGGGATGGTGGTGAGTTAGCATGATCCCAGTCTATGGCATCTAGGTCTAGATACAATGGTCATGTTGGATCGGATGGATTGTGGATGGGGGTGGTTAGATCAATGGAGATCATGTTGATGGAATGAATTTGGTCTCCATTACCATGTGGGTGTTGACTTCGGACATCCTTGGTGATCCTTATGCCCCGGATCTGGCTCTATGGGTACTGGCACAAAAGGATCGGCCCTATGTGTGGATAGAAGGATAGGGTCTACCCTTGGCACTGATGGCCCTATAGGGTCTCTAGGTGGGAGGTGCTCTCTGTATGCCTAAAGTGGTGGATGAAGCACTTGGTTTAACTGTACTTGGTTTAAATGCCACCTATGCCTTGGTCCCATATTTAGCTGTTCAAACATACCATCAATGTCTATGGGGTATTCTTGTTGCCTCATATGGTTGAGAT
Organism: Wollemia nobilis; assembly: GCA_028583015.1. NCBI lineage: Eukaryota > Viridiplantae > Streptophyta > Pinopsida > Araucariales > Araucariaceae > Wollemia > Wollemia nobilis. The sequence goes on along the minus strand of JAQPPZ010002123.1, from coordinate 3,210,556 downwards.
ATGCCATCTCAGTCTCATCCTCATAGTCTCTATCAGATATCCATAGGCCTTCATTAGCTCCGACCACTATGTGCTCTTCTGGTTGGTATAGCCTCCCACTAGGCGTTTCTTGATCACTTGGCCTTATGGCCGACATGGGAGGCTCATTTTGTTTGAGCAAGTTGATTTGGTCCCATATGGGTTGTTCCACTCTTTGTGGGAGGGCTAGATTCTCTTGAGGTGGCCATTGCTCGATTGGAGCATCCAAGGGAAACATTGCCATGAAGTTCTCCTGATAGTCATCAATGGGTGTCACCTGTGAGTGATTGCTATCGGACTCAAAAGGGTCCCAGGGTGCTACCTCATAAGCTGACTCATCTTCAGAAGACTCCCCTTGATCTTGCTCATATCCCTCTTGGAGGTTATTCCTTGAACTTTCCCCTTTCTCGATCAAAGGGGAGGGGTTGTTGAGGTCAACAAGGTTTGTTGTTAACAATGGGAGATAGTCCCCCAATGTGTATGTTATGTTGGGATTGGCATATGGATCTTGTGCCAACCCATCCTTGTTGCCTAGACCTAGGCCTTGCATGGTTTCTACCAAAATGTCGAGGGGCAAAGGGTGGTTGAACCCTACTCCTGATTTATCATATGGCATCTGGTATCTTGGTTGACAAAGAATGCGCATTCCTTGTTCATATCTACCCAATCCATATCCATGCCAATTACATTGGCTAAGGTATTTCAAGGCAAATTCTGGGTTGGACAGATAGTCAACATTCTTAGAAAATGGCTCTTCATCCTCTTCCTCTTGTAGGTAGGGTTCAATGCCATTGTCGAGGCCCCCATATACAAAGTTTGTCTGATTTGGTGGGTAGCCTAAAGGGAATATAGTTTTGATGGGGAGGCAAGGTCTCCCCATGTCTTGCATGGATTCGAGTGTGGGTGTTGCCACTATGTTCTACACTAGGTACTCCCCCAAGCCCGTATTGGCCATCTCAATGGTAATCATTGGTGGTTGAGGGGGAGGGAATGGGAGTTCTCCTTGAGTCCACTCCATGTTGGGTGAACCAAGCATCTTGACTTCCATTCGGTGGGGTACCTCTTTGGTAGAGATGGTTGAGACTAGTGGTGGCACTTCCTCTAGGGGCTTATTCCCATTTTCCTTTGATGTGGCCACCATAGGTGGCATTGTTGGTGGAGGAACAGACGATGAAGATGGACCAGGTTGGTTACTTGAGGGACTCAACAATGGGGATGTAGGCAGAATCGGACCCTGAGTGGATGGATTCAATTGAAAGTCCAAATGTGTCGATGGGAGGGTCGATTGTGGCATCAGCTGCACTGCATTGCAAAACTTAAAGGGCTCTAGGTCTGTTAGGACTACATGCACTTGCCCTTCATATGTGTACTTAAGGCATTGATGGGCTATCGAAGGGACACACTTCATGTCCCTAATCCAAGGCCGGCCTAGCAAGATATTGTAGGCCATATCACCCTCAAGGATGTGACACAATGTAGGAATGGTCTTTTGTCCCACTTGGATGGGTAGGATAATTGTGCCAACCGTCGAGCATAACACGTCGTTGAATGCTCAAAGAGTGTAAGTGGACGCCACAATGTGGGATGTCGACAACTTAAGATGTTTTAATGCCGCTATCATGATTATGTTGTTGGACGAGCCAGTGTCCACCAACACCCTCTTGAATGGAATCTCGTTGACCCACGCGATGACGTGCAGGGTGGATCCACCATATCACTAGTTACCAATTTTAGTTCATCTTCCTTGAAGGTTATGACTGGTTCTATGCATTGTCTCACATGTCCCACAAAGTTGTTGAAAGAATTGGGTTCTTGGGGCTGTAGCTCAATGGCTTTGAGTATCTCCATCAGAGCCTCCCGATGGGGCGATGATTGTTGGATGAGCTCATAGATGGAGAGCCTAGCCGATGTGGTCCTTAAAATTTGAGTAAGCTTAGTCCGAATCATGGCCACTGGTCTAGGTGGGGGAGGTTGTGTAGGGTGTTGTGGAGGTTGTGACATTGATGGAACATCTCCTGTAGCTGTAGCGGGTGCAACCATGTTTGGGTATCTTCTGTTCCATGTCATGATGCTTATCATCCCTATGTATCCTTGCATGGGGCAGTCTTGTGTTACCTTGTTCACTTGAAAAGTCTTTGCCTATGCATCATGTGTAGGTAGGGGGTCTTTGAAGACTTCCATCTGTTGGTTGCTCAATGCTATGGTATTATCTACCATGAGCATCTTGTTGTCTATCAAGTCTTGCACTAAGTTTTTGAATTTCCAACAAGAGAAGATGTCATGTCCTTTCTATCGATGAAATCTACAATACAAGTCTTCCCTATAGCCCTTGGGTTTTGGCACGTTGGGGTCTATGGGTCGACTTTCTGGCAAGTTTATCAGGTTTTCCATGAACAAGCGGTCAAACAAGGAGTCTCTAGACTCTGTGAATTATGTGAATTGTCGCTTAGGGTGACGCTGCTGATTTTGCTCTTGCTTATGATTTTCCTTTTCATAGTTATCAAGAGGAACTACCTGATAATTAGCCTTTGGGGGCTATGTCATTTGTGTAGGATTTGGTATATTTATGGCAACCTGATTGACCATGATGGGTTTCGGTTGCGTGGGCCCAGTTTTGGTATTTTTGGTCCACTCTTTCTTGCGCGGCTTGGCAATCTCGCCATCTTGAATTTTGATCTCCTCAATTATCCTGGCTTGCGCCAGGGCTTCTTCTAGGGTGGCATATTGTTGCAGCTGCAATAGCATGGAGATCGACCTTATGCAACTCTTTGAAAACATCTGAGTCATGTCGGCCATGGGAGGGAGGTAAGGTAGCTTTGAAAGCAATGTCCTCCATCGATTCCCATAAGTGGCTATGGTCTCATCATCATACTGCTTAAGGCCAGCTAGGTCACTTAAGGATGCCTTCTTCTTGGTGTTGAAGGCAAAACATTCAAGGAATGCGTCCACTAGCTGGTCTAGATTAGTGATGCTATGCTTCGACAACTGGGTAAACCAATCCGAGGCAGGGCCTACGAACATGGTTATAAATGTTCTCAGAAGCAATGCATCATTGTCCTGAATGCCAAAGCATTGACTCAGGAATCTTGTCACGTGCTCTTGGGCATCCTCATCCCCTCTAAAAATTGCCAATTGAGGCATTTTGAAGTGGTCGGGGTATGGGGGTGCCAAAACTGAAGGATGCACTAGGTGACTACGGAGCTGGCGTAAGGTGGGCTTTTGGGGCCCCGAAGTCTTAGTCTCCATAGACTCTAAGCGCTCTAGCAGTGCTTTGTATGCATCAGAAGATTTGATCTCCTCTTCTTTAGTTTGTTCCCATTGTGAATTGCGAGGAACTTGAGGCCTATGGAGGGGTAGCTGGGTAGCGCCCCCCTGCCTTGGTAGGGCGTCTCGACCCGCTCTTCTTCTCGCTCAAATTCCTCATAGGCTTCTTGAGGAGTTTTTGGGCGTGTCCTATAAACATGGATGGGTGCCCATGGAAGACGCCCATCATGGGTTCTAGGGGTGGCCTCCCGCTCAGGTCTAGGAGGTCTTGGAGGCAACACTTGATAAGGTCGTGGAGACCGGTCCCGCACTAAGGGGTTATGCCTCTCATAAATTTTTGTCCTATGCATGCGAGGGGTTGGAATCCTCTCATGTCTAGTGTTCTGGAGCAACTCATCTATCTGGCACTGAATGCGCTCTTTGTTAAGATGATACAGTTGCTCTAACTACTGCTGATCTTGCCTAAGCTATGTGATTTGCGCTTGGCGAGTGGCATGTTTGGCAAATGCCAAGTCGATTTGTTCCATCGTCTTAGGTCTAGGAGGCCTAGATGCCTCCCCTACATATCTATCTCGGTCATGGTGATCCGAGATCTCTATAGGTCACTTTCCTCTATCGAGGTTAGCAACATTCACCCGAGGCTCTGGCCTCAATAGGTGGTCTTGATAATTAGCAGGTGCGGAGGCGCATTGCTCCCACATGGTGTATTGCTCTTGAGGAATATACTGGTCTTCCTCGTGCTCCCTTTCGTACATGTGAAGGGGACAGGTAGAGTTGGCTTGCCCTATCTGAAGAGCCCTACGCTCTAGATTTGGTCTATTAGTTCTAACAGTAATGAGGGGTAGAGGGGGGATGATATAATCATGTGGCCCCTCCTTATGAACCCTATGTTGCTCTAGCACTTCATCACGTAGTGGCCACTCATAATGAGCATCTAAGGGGGCCTTCCCATGTGTGTACTCCTCCTGAGAGGGTCTATATTGAATGGGAGTGCCCCTCAAAGGGGTGCCTCTATAGTCCTTTTCTGTAGTGGCATAGTGTGGACTATGTTGTGGGTCCGGCCACCAAGGTGGTATAACCAAGTCCTTGGGGCTATAACGGAGGTGACCTGTGCCTCCTTGTATACTTTTCGCAACTTCTACCCATGATTGGGCTTGGCTACGGGTATACACCATGGTGGTGGTCTTTCTAGAAAGATATGCGTATTTTTATCTCCTTTAAAATTTTTTATGCTACACCAAACAAAAGGGGACCACACAAACAAAGAAATGATTATCTTGTTTACAGATTAAATGTGTGTCCTAAATCTGGTTCAGTGTGTTTTGATTTTTGTTGTGCAAATCGTGTAAAGAAAATTTTGTTATTCATGCATGATGAGGGCTCTTATATCTCCAAAATGGTCACCCCTTCAATATACCACTGCCAGGCCATTATACCGAACCTCTCAATATACCCGCCCTTACGTGAGGGAAACTATTGGTACGCGAGAGCAGAACAGTACGTGGAACATAGGCGGTACGAAAGGGGAATCACTCTATTTTTGACACCTACCATAGAAGACTTATCCTCATGCATTGGGAATCACCCCCGCTACACTTGGTCAGCTTTCATCAGGATTTACGTCTAGCAACAGTCGCGATCAGGGTTATGTATGCAAAATCCAAGCCAAGGTGGTGATGAAATCCACCGTTGGTCTTGATCAAGTGTTGGGGTATTAAGACCAACTCCTTGATGTTAATATTATTACGTGGTGTGTGTGGTTCCTTTTACTTGTGCAAAGAAAGAAAACATGCAGCAAAATTCCCTATGCAAGCAAAGAAAATAGAAAAATTGCAGAGACAAAAACAGAAAAACACAGAGGATGTCCAGAAAACCTACCTCTTCTCTGCCCAAACCAGATGCCTCTGAGTTTCTACTCAAAAAATGTATAGAGAGCTAATCATCCTAGGGTGGGATGAATAGCAGGTCTATATTCATCCTAGGGTGAGATGAATTTGTATTCATCTCGGGGTGGCATGAATTCCAAGTCTGTATTCGTCACAGGGTGGCACGAGTAGCAGTCCAGTGCCCGAATGAGTAACACCTGCAAGAAAAACACAAAATTTTGATCAAAAAATTGATCCCAATAGTAGGGGATAGGGTCCCACCATGATCACCACTGAAATCCGAATGCGGGGTGACGGCGTGCCAGATTATGATGCAAACGAAATTGATATAAAAATGCTAAGTCCTACGAATGCGAGAAACAAATGCATGAAGGAAACAAAGCATAAATGAAACTAGATGTAAGCAAAAAAAAGCAGGGCCTCTTTTATTAATGTTGCTTTCAATCTGGTTACAATACGTCTCCCCCCTCTAGGGCTCAGAGCATTTGATACAGTTTGTTACATCAACGGATGGTACGCTTCCAGTGTCCTCCGCATGCCCACATTCGAAATGGGTGGGCCAAACGTTGCCACCGCTTGCATCCATGTGTTCATGTGTTCCTTGCTGCACCTCCGGTGTTCCTGGTGGTGAGATCCTACACTCAGAGAAATAGCAAATAGTTAATAGCATATGCGGATGGAAGGAAAACATGCAATCCCCAAGGCCTCCGGCTAGTTAATGTATAAAATAGCAAAACGATGATCAAAACATGTCATAATGAACCCAAAATTTGATAGAAGCATAAAAACATCATCAGAGACACATTGCAAAAATAACAGTCAGGAAATCATGCATGGATTTCTAATCGCTCTGGGGTGGGACGATTAGGACTATCATAAAACATGCAAAAGCAACCTTCCAAATGTCCTACCTAGAGGCCTCCAAAACTCTTACAAACTTGGGGTTAGGCTAAAAGGGAATTTTGGGATGACCCAGAAGGTCATATTTGGCATATTCTACCTATATTGTCCTGTATCTGAAGGTGCTCCTTGTATGTTAGTAAACACATAAAATGATAAAAACAAGGTCAAAACAAGTCAGAATGCCATGAAACTTGAACAGAAGCATAAGTAAACCAAATAGAAAATAATGCAAAAATAATAGTAGAGAAATTCTTCATGGATTTCTAATCACTCCGGGGTGGGACGATTAGGACTACAGTAGTTTGGGGGGCGCCCGAGGGCAGGACGCCCACCGTTTGGGGTCTGGTTTTGACACCAATCCACTTGGGATGGGTCCAAAACCTCCTAGGGGGTTGTGTCAACGAATTTGGTGTGGGATTGTGGCCGATTGTTTGGGTTTTGGGTCGGGATTGCGTTCTTAGTGTTCACCCGATAACCTCTCTTCCAAAAGAGAAATTAGGGATGTAAGAAGCGTAAAAGGGAATGTGGGTATAATTTGGCAGCACTCCATTGCTCCAAATGCTCCAGCTCTATTCTTTTTTGGGGTGAGGAGGCTCACCCTTTTATAGACCTAGGGTCTCCCTCTTTGAATGCGCATGCGAGGGCGCCACTTGGCTTGCCATGCCTTTTTTGGGAGAGAAGATTCCTCCCTGATTTAGAGTCTCCTTGCATGAGGCCTCCATGATCAAGGCATGCTTGACTGAAGTCCCTCTCTCAGATTTGAAACCGTTCCTCACAATTGCATGCTCTGAAGGCGCAGTTAAGTGGCGGATCTATCGAGGTTTGACTTTTTGCCAGTCAAACCTGCTATTCGTCCCACCCTGGGACGATTGCTGCTAATCATCCCAGGGTGGGATGAATAGGATTCTAATCATCCCAGGGTGGGACGAGTAGGGAGCAAAGTGCTAAAAAGGTGCCAAATTGACCTCTGACCTTCCAAAACTGATTTGGGAGTGGTTAGGACCACTGTTTAACCTCTGGGGGCTGCCCTAGGGGGTATGTATGCCAATTCGGTCAGTGCTTGTAGTCACATAATCGGATTGGTGCTGTTTTGGTGTCTACACTTATCAAAAAATCCTTTTCACTCCACCTTATATTTCACAATATTCAATCCAACAACACTTCAATCAAAGGATGATGTACCCATACCTTTTTAATTTGATGGAGATATGTCTTCAAAATTTATTTCACAATCAATTCTCCTTGGGCCACTCAAAAGGTTAGATAGCAACAATCTATTTCAAAACCTCCACAAAGTATTCCTTCCAAAATGTGCCCAATTAAATTCTAAACCAATATCTTGGTTTGTCAAATAATCAAACCCTTCAAAAAATTTAACAAAACATACAAATAATCAAAACACCTCATACACCTTTTAACTCCCTCTTAACACACTCAAAACACAATAAAAAAGGAATCCAATAATTCACTTTCAAAATAATTTATTATAACTTCCTTCATAATTTAAATGCATAGGATAATAAAAATTATTCCCTTATATCTCCCACTTATCATAAATGCATTTTCAAAATAATTATAACCACCATTCAAAAATATTCCAATGCACTTACTAAATCACAACTCAAATTATTTCAACACCCTTTATATGGCAAAAATAAAAATTATTTTTAACACCTTATACCTCCATAATAGCGCATACCATATAACTTAGAACCATAGATGTAAATTTATTAATGCAAAATAAATACCTTTGCATGATACCTCCCATGGGATTCGATCCCCCGTTGCACTTTCGCCTGCACCTTAGCTACGGCCTAACCGCCACATGAGCTAAGCACTCACTTGAGACCTCTAAAGCACCAAGACCTCTTTGTTCCTTTTGCTGGTGCTCAACTTGCTTAAAACAAAAACTTTCTCACCTATGCTACCACCAAGAATCGAACGCGGGACCTATTTTTTGCCAACAACTTAGCACTAACTTAGCACTACCAAGCTTTACCACTAGGCCAACCACGTGGTTGGTGATAGGGGCATGAACCCTTACCACTTTATCCTTCCATGTGCTCCACTTCACTTTTAAAAAAAAAAAGCCTTTGTCCTCTTGTGCTCATGAATTTGCATCGATAGATTAACTCAATATTCACATATTCATTCAGAGACTTACCTTATGCCTTCAAACCTTATGGTATAAATACCATATTATTTCCTTGATCGAACATCATTAATAATAAACATTTAAACTTAATATTTTGCACCAAACCCTTACTTAGGGTTATAAATTTATTATAATATAAATATTATAATTAATTTATAAGTAACCTTAGGCTTTTCTTTTAACACTTAATATTATAATAATAAATATTATAATATATTTTCCTTTAGGCCTAGGTATTTCCTTCCTTCACTTTAGGCCTTATCTTAACAAATTTAATATTATAATAATAAATATTATAATATTATTTCCTTTGGGCCTAGGTATCTCCTTCCTTCATTTTAGGCCTTATCTTAACAACTTTAATATTATAATAATAAATATTATAATATTATTTCCTTTGGGCCTAGGTATCTCCTTCCTTTAGGGTATTTAGACAATATTTTGACCAAACATGTGAAGCTTTAAACCAAATCTCTTGGGCTTAAAATATAAATATTTTAACCCTTATGTTGTCAATTCCTTGTATTGACTTTTGACATCACTGACACTGATTCTTGACATCAATGATAACATAACTACTCAAATTTTCCAAGACAATGATGGTCAGACAAAATAGTCTATGATAGCTCTAGGGTAACTAAGTACCCTCATGTAGTTGCATTGCAAAATTGTGCGATTTTTTAGATTACACCATTGGCTAAGAAGTTGCTTGAGCAAGGGAGCCATCCTTAGTAGTCAGCTGATGACCTGGAAGTCATCATAAAACCTGATGCTCAAGGATAGAAGGTGGTGTAATGCAATGGTTTGTTTCAATAAGAATTTGATGTTTTTATGTGTGTGTTTATGATATGAAAGGGATCTGACAAAGGATCCATCAAAGAAGGTATTAACTAGCTTAGATATAAAAGATATATATCTAAAAACATTGAGAGTTATCAATCCCGAGGTGCATTGGTTAGTTGGCTATTTTAGTTTAAATATTTTAAATGTTTTTGTTAATGTTGAATTTTTTAATAAAAAAAATTATTTACGGCGTGACATGTATGATCTCTTTGCCTCCCACCCCCCTGTCTTCCATTGTAGGAATGCCTCTTGGCATAATAAGAATGGAGGTTTTATTAATATCTAAGTGCCTAATATCAAGAATAATTAATATTAAATTCTGATATTAATTAAAATAATTGTGTAATTAGTTTAATTGTTTTATTTTTCCTAATTTTGATGTTTAACATTAGAAAGTTAATAATGTGTGATTATTAATGAGTTTATTTAATGAAGCAATAAAGGTTTTTGTTAATCTTGTGCATGGAATGACTTTTTTTTTTTAATTTAGCGAAAAACCCTTACGGGGTTGCCTTGGTCTAAGAAACCATGACCAAGGGGTTCTACACCATCAAAATCACCCGAGAGTCATGCCCGACCCTGATCGCACTAGCATTATCAACTAGATTTTGGGTACCCAATGTACGTTTTGTAGGGTAGACATTAGAACTAGGGACCTCCCTTGGAGGATTACCCTACCCTCACCAACTCACCTACAACATGTGGGTTGCATGGAACGACTTTTAATATAAAGAATGTTGGATTCATTAATTCTTCAAAATATGCTTGATACCTATGTTAAAAAATATATATTAACATTAGGTATTACTTGAATTAACTAAGAGGGCAATTAATTTAATTAGCATTATAAAAAATAATAACAGGAAATTATTGATTGCTTAATAAAGCAAGCACTACAAAAAAGCTTAAATTAGAAAATATGTTACTTTGGGTATGTGAAAATCTTTTTGGGCAAAAAGAGAAAAGTAGGCATGGACGAGCACATATTTTTGCAATGGGGGGTTTTGCATGCTTCTCTACGAAAAAGTGAATATATTTGGCTTCCCTTGGGTTGAGGTGATACGAAAGCAAAATCAGAGAAGATAGTTTACCTACAACAACTATAGGTATTTTGCAATCATAGTAAAATAGTTTTGCATGCATGGAGTTTACAATGCAATGACTACATTTTTTTGAGAGCTTTGTTGCAAGCATCTATAGGTATTTTTATTTTGAAGTGCTTTATTTGATTGCTTCATTTTTTCTTGAAAGTAAAGCATGAAAAGGGTTTTCAAATGCTTTGTTTTATTGTTGAAATTTTTCTTGAAAATGAAGCATGAAAGGGTTTTGAAATGATTTTCTTTTTTACTGCAATATTTCTTGACAATGAAGCACAAACGGTTTTGAAAGGCTTTATTTTATTGTTGCAATATTTTTAAAAAATGAAGCACGAAAGGGTTTTGAAATGCTTTATTTTATTGTTACGATATTTCTTGAAAATTAAGCAGGGTTTTGAAATGCTTTGTTTTATTATTGCAATCTTTCTTGAAGATGAAACATGAAAGGGTTTTGAAATGCTTTGCTTTATTGTTGCATTTTTTTTTTAAATACGAGGGAAAGGGCTTTTGAATACATTGTTTCACTACTACTTTTTCATGGTTAAAAAGGGTTTGTTGTCCTCTTTTCTTTCTGTAATTTTTCCTTTAAAAGGGGATGATTTTTCATGGTTAAAAAGGGTTCTTGTTGTCCTCTTTTCTTGCTACATTTTTTCCTTTTAAAGGGGCTGCTTTTTTATGGTTAAAAAGGGGGGTTGTTGTCCTCTTTTCTTGCTACAATTTTTCAGTTTAAGGGGTTGCTTTTTCATAGTTAAAAGGGGTTGTTGTTGTCCTCTTTTCTTGCTGCAAATTTTCCTTTAAAAGGGGTGGTTGTTGTTCTCTATTCCTTGTTGTAATTAAAAATTTGAATAATTAAATGGGTGATGAATCCATTTGTTGCATGAAAGATTAAATGGGTGTGGAATTAATTTGTTGCATGTATTGCTTTATTATTGAATGATTTAATGGATGCGGAATCCATTTATTCAATGTCTTGCTTTATTAAAATCATTGAATGATTAAACGAGTGTGGAATCTATTTGTTGCATGTATTGCTTTATTATTGAATAATTTAGTGGGTGTAGAAAACATTTATTGCTTGTATTAATTTATTAAAATTATTGAATGATTAAATTGGTGTGAAATCCATTTGTTGCATGTATTGCTTTATTAAAACCATTGAATGATTAAATGGGTGTAAAATCCATTTGCTACTTTTTTTGGAAAGAATGTATGGGGAATCCATTCTTGAAGGAATTATGGGGTTCCCTCTTTGATTGATTTTTGAAATGATAAATTGTTTTGGAAATAATGGGTGGGGAATCCATTCTTGAGGGAATTATGGGGTTCCTTATTTGATTGATTGTTGAAATGATAAACTGTTTTGGGAAGATATTTCCTTGTAATTGAAAATAATGAGAAAACAACTTTTGGGAAGAATGGATGGGGAATCCATTCTTGGGAGAATTATGGGGTTCCCTCCTATTTTTTTCTATATAAAAAGTGATTTTTAGAAGTATGGTTGCTTTGTGAAATCTCTTATGGATTTTGCATAATGTTTAGAAGCATGGATGCTTTGTGAAAAATTCTTATGGATTTTGCTTAAAGTTGTTCTCAAAAATTATTTTTTATAAAGGAAGAATCATAATTTTATGGAAAAAAAAAAATTGGGAAGAATGGTGGGGAATACATTCTTAAGAGAATTAAATGGCTCCCTCTTTATGTTACTGTTAGTCAAAAAGTGACTAACTACAAAAAATGGCTGATGCACCTTTTTTGCATATTTTCAAAGAAGACCGAAGTAGCCCATATGCTAAAGAACAAATAAAAAGTAAAATACACTATGGAAGAAAAGTGTCGCGATTTCGTGACATGTTGAGTTTTCGCAGTGAAAAATAGCAAAGAGGGAAAGCAAAGGAAAATGTCATGATTTTGTGACATGTATTATTTTCACCAGAAGAATAGCAAAACTGCTAAAGAGACTAAAAGTGTCGCGATTTCGTGACATGTCCCTTTTTCGCAACATGTCCCTTTTTCGTGGCCAAAAGCAACAAGAGAGAGCAAGGAGGCAGAAGTGTCGTGATTTCGTGACATCATTTTTTCGCTGTCAAAACCAAGACAAAGATCTAAGGAGGCAAAAGTGTCACAATTTTGCAACATGGTCAATTTTTGAGATGCAAAAAGAAGAATCAGGCTGAAGACATAGAAATGTCATGATTTCGCGACATGCTGCATTTTTGCGACTCAAGAAGGGCAGAGAAGCAGAGAAACAAGAGTGTCACGATTTCGTGACATGTCTATTTTTTGCTAAAGAAAAAATTAAAGAAGGCTTCACAAAGGTAGAATGTCACAATTTCGCGACACACACACTGTAGAGAAACAGAGTATATTTTTGACAATTGGGGCATGCACTAACATCAGATGTTGATTTCTGAAGAATGGTCAGTTGATTATAACATAGCAGGTCTACTGGATGATTGTAGAATAATAGGCTCATCTGAATTTAGCCAAAAGGAGATCTATTTAATCTATGAGAAATCTGTTGTATATTCTTAGAAACTACAGATAATTACTTGTAATTGATTGAGGAAATTAAGTGTACATAGTAGAAGATACTCTTTTTAGGGTATAAATAGGAGTGAGTCGATCATGAAAATGGTGGGCTCTTGGATGTTTATAGACTTGATGTACATGTTACTGTATTACAAGCAATCAGAGATACTCTCCCGCTGGCTTCTAAAATTCTGTATGCGAGTGTATGTATCTGGTTTTTTAAATTTTATTCATTTTATGTTTTATAATGTATCTGTTCTAAAATGTGAACTGTGCATGTATAACCTTATCTCTAGAGTTGAATATTAAAGATATTTACATATATTTAGATGAACATTTAAAAATCACACTCAGGAATTCATGTTTTCTATAGGAAGATATAAAAAAAACTCTGAAGATAGTATTCTACGTCATCATTTTTTAATTGTTGTCCAATATGTACCATGAGAAAAGTTCTAGCTTCAGCTATATTTCCCTTATCTCTTGTTTCCATTTCCTCTAAAAAAATCAAAGGAACCAGCCTTCTCTAGATATTAGATAGATGATCTCAAGCATGGTCTGTCTATTCAATGTTGGCAAAGTCTAAGGCACAACACTATTAACCGAAGGCGGATTTTGTTCCAACAATTTTTGGCATGCCCGGTGGGACCAGCAAATCCCATAGTATTATAACAGTTTTTGGCATGCCCGATGGGACAAACAAATCCCATAGTATTATATAAGTTTTGGTGTTTTACTTTAGAGCCTTTTATTTGAAAATCTCAAGAAAAAACTACCTGGTGACTCCGTTGCAATAAAATTTAGACCATAAAAGAAATACCTTGTCTAAAATTTTCTAGTTATATAGCCATATGATAACCATATCCCGAGCCAAAAACTTTGAAGAACCCATCGAGTTCTTTGAGCTACATCTCAGAAGTCTAAAGGCACACCCTGTGCTAGCTGCATGATCAAATCCACCTGGCACCATTAGTACCTCTTTAACACCCATTGTAGGAGCATCTATAAGAAATCCTATAATAGTTGTGAATACTTTAGCAACCATGGCAGCTACCCCTACCCTAGCGCATCTTGTGTGGAATCAAATTGGTCCTTTGAACTTGGGAGCACAAAACCAAATTCCATAAGCTGCACTAAAAGCATTGCCAACTTTATATGAAATAGGAAAAATAGTAGATGAGCACTGTTTAGATGTATCATCGCTAGCATCTATTTACAATATCACTCAAGAAGATGTAATGGTCAGATTGTTGGTTATATCTTTGAAAGGAAAGATGCTCTATTGGTACAGAGTGCTTCCTGCTGGATCCATTACTTCTTGGGTAGTGCTTGCCAGCCGTCTAGTCGATGAATTTAATATACATGCGGATCCTTTCACATTGCTTAATAAATTCATTGTCATTGAGAGGCATCGATAAGAAGAAATCTAGGATTTCAACATCAGATTTACCAGAACTCATGATAGAGTACCTCAGGGCATAAAACCCATGAAAGAACAAGCTATATGCTATTATTTAAGGGCTTTTGATTCAAATATCAGTGTGATAATAAGGCAATCCCGTGTAACCACTTTTCTTGAGATCTATCTAGAGGCAGCAAAGGGTGAAGCTGATCTCATCGCTACAAAGAGATATCCATCAAAGAGTTTATTTCCAATTATACCATAACTTTTCCAAGCGTCAATTTCTAAACTGCCTATACTCTCATCAATGCAGACTCTCCCATCTATAGCCACACATCCTACACTCCTTGCATTACCAACCACACCCCTTGTATCAGCTCCCCTGAATGACCAATACATGACCATAATTGATACAATGAAAACATTGTCAAATGAAATGGCATCCATGAAAAAGAGGGAATCTAAACAAAATATCCAAGCAAGAATATTTCCACAGAAAAAAAAATATGGTGCTTCAACAAGTGGTAGAGGGCAAGATAAAAAAAATGTTGTGTATGTGAATGAGACAGGAGATAATGGAGAGCCCACTAATTCTGATTACTAGTGTACCACTTACAACGATCCTCATGGAGAATATTCATGCATGATTCATCAACATCATGTGCAAGCGGTTATTAATGAGAGGGCTAAAGGAACCGGTAAGGGACAAGTGAACATAATCAAATAAGTCCACCACAATTTGGCAATGTCATCCATGGAACAAGTCTCAGTCCTGACAAGATCGAGAAAAAAGTCATTACAAGTTGACCCTAAGGAACTCCAACCATTAATTTTTCCTCCTACCCCTAGGGTGACTCCATAAAAAAACCAGTCTAGTGAAAAAGGATGTTCTGACCCTTCTCAAACTTCTGCGACTACACCAAGAAAATAATTTCCTCCTAGAAAAGGGAGTGATACTCAAGAGCAAGTGAAAGAAAGACTTAGATTTCCTTCATTAACAAAAAGACAAAGAATAGAAGCCATGCAGGTCTATAGAGATAGATATGATGCATCGACTAGTGGAAAGGAGAAAAGTGTTGAGGTATCCCCAGCTACAACCATTTCGTTCAACATTGCGAAAGAAATGAAGAGGACTCCTTCCAAAATAAGCATGTTTGATTCACTGCAAATTCCTAGTCAGATTGACATCCTCCAAGAATCCCTAAATTTAAAGAATGATACCTCATTCTCAAATGTTATACAAGCAAATGTTATGTCAACCTCTGGGAAAAATAGACCATCATCATTCTATCTATCTTTGCAAATGGAGGGGTGGATAGTTCACAATTGCATGATTGATTTAGGTTTTGCAACTATGGTGATGCCGAAAGTCATATGTGACATAATGGGGATGGAATATACTCAGAGTCATCCTGGTGTGTTGCAATTAGATGGTACTCTAGTAAAATTTGTTAGGGTGATCAAATATATCCCTATTCAACTCCATAGAATACCAGAAGTAGTGATCATACAAGAGGTAGTCGTTGTAGACTTAGAACCATATTTTAGTATGTTTTTATCTAGAGATTTCATGACCAAAATGGGAAGTTATCTGTCTCTAGATTATTCTCATTTTGAGGTACCTTTCAAAGGTAAAAAAGTCAAGATATACAATGAAAAACCATCTACTTTTCACGTAGAAATACTGGAGGAAACAACCACCATCAACATGATGTCTGAGGAATTAGAAAATATTGATTTAATGGAAGAAACCTTGGAGGAACTCCAATATGAGGATCAGTTTTCAATGAAGGATTTCAATGCTATGATAGAGACAGAAATAGGAAGCTATTCCATTGAGAAACCAAAAAAGCTTCCTGTTGTTGTCCCTAAAAAAGGTGAATCGGCCAACCAGTGTTGGCAATTTTGGGTACTTTGGGTACATTGGATTTGCTCAAGTATATAAGTTGTCATTGATGTCAAGAAGCTTTTGAAGGAATTTGATTTGATGTCAAATAATTTATTTTGATGAAGGTTATGGCATGACAGTTTCAAAGGTCTTTTGCAAACCCCAAGCTGACAGGTTCGAGAGAAAGAGCTCGCAGAGAAAAAGTGTCATGATATCGCGACATGTCAGGTTTTCACGACCCGAAGAACAAAAAAGAGCTAAGGAGGAAAAGTGTTGCGATATCATGACATGTCGTATTTTCGTGACTTAATCAGGAGAGAGAAAGCAAGTTAGAAAAGTGTCGCGATATTGTGACATGTCGCAATTTCGTGACTCAAAGAGCAAAGAAAATGTACGAAAGCTGAAAGCATCACGATTTTGCGATAGGTTGCAAAGAAAATGTACAGAAAGTTGATAGCATCATGATTTCACGACGGGTTACAAGGAAAGCATACGGAAGCTGAAAGCGTTGTGATTTCACGATGGGTTGCAAAGAATGCGTACGGATGCAGAAAGTGTCACGATTTCATGATAGGCATAAAAGAAAGCAGACGAAAGCAGAAGTGTCATGATTTTGCAACAAAAATTGAAAGTAGGTCTTCTATAGGAGAAGTGTCACGATTTCATGACAAAAGCAGAGAGGAAGGCTATGAAGACATAAGTGTCACGATATCATGATAGAAGTGAAGACGAAGTCTATAGAGGCAGAAGTGTCATGATTTCGTGACAAAATCAGAAAGGAGGTCGACGAAGGGAGAAGTGTCGTGATATCGTGACAAAAGCAAAGTTGATGCTGACAAAGACAGAAGTGTCACGATATCATGACAAGAGCTTAGTTGAAGTTGACAAAGGCTGAAGTGTCGCGATATCATGACAAAATCCAAAAGAAAGTGTACGGTTGCAAAGGTGTCGCGATATCGTGACATGTTGTAGTTTCATGGAAAAAGCTATAGAAGAGTTACAGAGGCAGTTGAAGTCGACAAAGTTAAATGTGAGCCGACGAAGATTAGGGTTTGCAGCCGACAAAGTTTAGGGTTGTGTAGTAGACTAAAGATCAGGGTTACAACTAACTAAGATTAAGGTTTTGATCTTGAAAGTGTTATTATAAAAGGTAGGCTATTTTGAAGAGTTGGTGAAAGTTGTTAGTTGCGACGTTCACAGATAGAGCACAGAGTGAGAAGTTCGATCATCGAGAGCAGAGTGCAAAATTTGATCGAAGTGTGCAGAGTGAGTGAAGAGTCATGGCGAATTGTTCTAAGTGCCACTGTGATTGCACAGAGAGTGCAAAGGTTGAAGTTCGACCAAGTGTGGCTGTGATTGCACAAAGAGAGTAGAGGGCATAGAGAGCACAAAGGGCAAAGACAAATGTGGAGTGCTACTGTATGAGGATAGAGGTGCACTGGTTCTTTGAGAAGAACCTAAGGATAGATTTGGCAAGTCTTTGAGAAGGCTTGTGTGTAGAGGATTGATTTGTTCAAGTGTTGGACAGATCTATCAGACAGAGGAAGACTTGTACTAGACCGATCGACCGTGTTTGGTACAGGTTGCTGAGCTATTGTGGAAGTGATCATAGAAGGCAGAGGTCTCTTAGGCTAAGCATTGAGGATAGGAGGTCTTCGGTGGAAAGGAGTTCCACGTGTTGGAAAGAGGTAGAGGCAGCTGATCTTCTGAGGGATCATTTCCATAGTAGAGGGGAAGGTATCTCCTTTGAGCAAAGGCTCATAAATTAAGATTGGGGGAAGGTATCTCCTTTGAGCAGAGGCTCATAAATTTTTATTGGGGGAAGGTATCTCCTTTGGGCCGAGGCTCATAAACATTGTAATTGGGAAGGATTCCCAAAGAACTTTGAGATAACTTTTAGAGAAAATTTTTGTGGACGTAGCCCAACCATTCTGGGTGAACCACGTTAAAATTGGTGTCACTTTGTGGATGATATTGTGCATTGTTTTGATATTGCTTTGGGTATATTGCTTTACTATTTTGAAGTATAAAGGAAAAAGTAAAAAGAGGTCTTATACTGTTCACCCCCCCTCTCAATATAAGCTTGTGTTCTTCAATTGGTATCAGAGCAGGTGCCTTCAAAAATTTTAATAGCTTGAAGGAAAAGCTAGTAAAGAACACAATGGATCATTCAAGTAGCAATGCAACACCTATTCTTGATGGGTCAAATTTTGGTCTTTGGAGTGCAAGGATGAAGGTTCATCTAATGGCACTTGGTAATGAGGTATGGGAAGTGATTGAAGATGAGTACACTATTCCTGTACATGGTCCTAATACTAAAGAAGAAAGGCTCCTACATCACAACAATTCAAAAGCAATGAATGCAATCCTGAAAGGCTTACATAAAGTAGATCTCACCAAAGTGATTCACTACAAGACAACTAGTGAAATGTGGAAACAATTGAAGGTGGTTCATACAGGTGATACAAATGTCAGAAAGGCCAAGTTGAGACACTTCAAAGGTATGTTTGAACAACTCCAGATGAATGATGATGAAAATATTAGTGACTACATGCTTCGTATGGATGAGGTTGTTAACTCCATGAAAGACTTAGGTCTTGAGCTTGCTGAAAATGATGTTTGTGATAAGATTTTAAGATCTCTTCCTAATAGATTTAGTGAAAATATTTCTGCTATTGAGGAAGCTAAAGATTTGGATAAGTTGAAAAAGGATGAGCTCCATAGTATACTTGCAGCATTTGAGTTGAGAACTCAAGTGAAGGTTGATGTCAAGAAAGAGGCAGCTTTCAAGGCTACCAAGAAATCCAAGGGTAAATAGCTTCAAGAGAGTGATGAGTCTTCTAGTGATGAAGAGGCATATTACAGCAAGAAATGCAAGTTCTCTAGAAAGCACAAAAGCATGAAAAATATAAGATGTTTCAATTGTGGAAAGTTTGGTCATTATGCTACTGACTTTACTGTTCCCAAGAATGAAAGTGATGAAGATAAACAGGATTCTAAGAGCAAGGATTCTGAAAAGCATAAGCATCACAGGAAGAACAAAGATGAGCACAACAATCAAGGAAAGAGGTATTCTCACAAGCACAAGAAGAGTTTCTACCTAGACAAAGAAAGTAAGTGTTCTAGTAGTGATAGTGAAAGTTCTTCAAGTGATGATGAAAATGAGATGTTGTTCATATCAGAAAAAGAGGAAGAACCGAAACATAGATTCATTATCATGAAATGTCTTAGATGTGGAAATTTTGGTCACCTTGAGGATGATTGTACAAATAATGATTTGGTTTCTAGTATGTATGAGGATGCTTCAGAAAACTATAAGGAAGATGCTTGTATGGTTTTTGAAAAAGGTAGCACCTCTAGTGATAAGAAATCTAAAAAAGGCTTTGATGATTCAGAAAGAAAACAAATAAAGGATCTTGAAAGTGAACTTATTAGTGCTCTTAGTGCTTTGAAAAAGGAAATAAAGAAGAATGCTAGACTCAAGGATAATTTAGATGAATGTTGTATGGAGAAATATGATCTTATAGAAAATCTTGATTTCTCTATAGCTAAGACACAAGAACTCAAGGATGAGTTAGAATCTAAGGTTCTTGAGTATAGTGAGTTAGAATAGAAAATGGCTTCTTTGAAAGAAGAAACTAAAGAGTACAAGGATAAGCTTTACAAGTTTCAAGATAGCTCCAAAAATGTTAAGTCACTCATCAAAGGTCAAAGAAAAACAACAGATAAAACAGGCCTTGGTTTTGTTAAGCCACACAAGGAACAAGTTGGAGAGTCTAGTAAGAGACTCCAAAAGGAAGAGAGTTCTGATGAGGAAAGTATTTCAGATCATGAGTCCTTGAATGATAGATGTACAGAAACAAAAAATAGAATTCAAAATGAGAAGAAGAAGTTTTCAGGACCCAAGAGGTCAAATAAAGGAAAATTTCAAGGCAGATGTTTTGCATGTCACAAGTTTGGTCACATGGCTTCACATTGCATGGCTCAAGTGAAGAAGGTAAATGATAGTTTTAGAAGTGCTAGTTACTTTCAAGGGTATTGCTACTCTTGTCAACAGTTTGGGCACAAGGCAGTTTAAATAATAAGAATAGGTTTGGTCAGAACAGGTTTGGCCAAAACAGGTTTGGTCAGAACTGGTGGATTCAAAGATCAGGTTTACCTCAGAGAAACAACATCGTCAAGTGTTTCAAGTGCAACAATGAAGGTCACACAATCAGACAGTGTAGAGCTAAAATTCCAGAATACAAGAACAAGAATAGTGGCATGATCAGGTCCAAGGATCAAGGCATGGACAAGAACAGGGATGAGAACAAGAACAAGAACAGTGATAGGAACAGGAATATGGACAAAGAGTTCAAGAGAAGGCCCGACAAGGAAGTTATAGATGCTGATGATGATCAGTGCCTAATGGGAGTTTTACTCCCACCCCAAAATTAATCACCTCATCAAGAGGTGGGGGAGGGACTAAGCTAAGAGGCTCATTCTTAGTCCCGAGCCCCAAAGGTGACCCTTTGCCATTGATGACAAAGGGGGAGAGATATGAGTAAGGGGGAGAGCTTCAAGTGAAGAGGAAAGTTTCAAGTCAGGGGGAGCAAAACTTCAAAGGAATATTATTAGTTGTGGGCACAGTTTGTCAGTTGTTAGCACAGTTGGTTTCAGTTTTGGCTCTTGAGAAGTGTTTTCAATAAAGGTTTGCCATCAATGACAAAGGGGGAGATTGTTGGCAATTTTGGGTACTTTGGGCACATTGCATTTGCTCAAGTATATAAGTTGTCATTGATGTCAAGAAGCTTTTGAAGGAATTTTATTTGATGTCAAATAATTTTTTTTGATGAAGGTTACGGCATGATAGTTTCAAAGGTCTTTTGCAAACCCCAAGCTGACAGGTTCGAGAGAAAGAGCTCACAGAGAAAAAGTGTCACGATATCATGACATGTCAGGTTTTCACGACCCAAAGAAAAGAAAAGCGCTAAGGAGAAAAAGTGTCGCGATATCGTGACATGTCGGGTTTTCACGACCCAAAGAAAAGAAAAGTGCTAAGGAGAAAAAGTGTCACGATATCGCGACATGTCGAGTTTTCGTGACCCAAAGAACAGAAAAGAGCTAAGGAGGAAAAGTGTCGCGATATCACGACATGTCACATTTTCATGACTTAAGCAGGAGAGAGAAAGCAAGTTAGAAAAGTGTCACGATTTCGCGACATGTCGTAGTTTTGCGACTCAAAAAGTAAAGAAAATGTACGAAAGCTGAAAGCGTCGTGATTTTGCTACAAGTTGCAAAGAAAATGTACGGAAATTTGATAGCGTCGCGATTTCACGATGGGTTACAAGGAAAGCGTACGAAAGCTAAAAGCGTCGTGATTTCATGACGGGTTGCAAAGAATGCGTACGGATGCAGAAAGTGTCACGATTTCACGACAGGCAAAAAAGAAAGCAGATGAAAGCAGAAGTGTCGCGATTTCATGACAGAAACTGAAAGTAGGTCTTCTATAGGAGAAGTGTCATGATTTCATGACAAAAGTAGAGAGGAAGGCTATGAAGACAGAAGTGTCATGATATCACGATAGAAGTGAAGACGAAGTCTGTAGAGGCAAAAGTGTCATGATTTCATGACAAAAGTAGAAAGGAGGTCGATGAAGGGAGAAGTGTCGTGATATCACGACAAAAGCAAAGTTGATGCTAACAAAGACAGAAGTGTCATGATATCACGATAAGAGCTTAGTAGAAGTCCACAAAGGCTGAAGTGTCTCGATATCATGACAAAATCCAAAAGAAAGTGTACGATTGCAAAGGTGTCACGATATCGTGACATGTTGTAGTTTCACGACAAAAGCTACAGAAGAGTTACAAAGGCAGTTGAAGTCGACAAAGTTAAATGTGAGCCGACGAAGATTAGGGTTTGCAGTCGACAAATTTTAGGGTTGTGCAACCGACTAAAGATCAGGGTTATAGCTGACTAAGATTAAGGTTTTGATCTTGAAAGTGTTATTATAAAAGGTAGGTTGTTTTGAAGAGTTGGTGAAAGTTGTTAGTTGCAACGTTCACAGATAGAGCGCAAAGTGAGAAGTTCGATTGCCGAGAGCAGAGTGCAAAATTTTATCAAAGTGTGCAGAGTGAGCGAAGAGTCATGGCGAATTGTTCTAAGTGCCGCTGTGATTGTGCAAAGAGTGCAAAGGTTGAAGTTTGACCAAGTGCGGCTATGATTGCGCAGAGAGAGCAGAGGGCGTAGAGAGCACAAAGGGCAAAGACGAATGTGGAGTGCTGTTGTATGAGGACATAGGTGCACTGGTTCTTTGAGAAGAACTTGAGGATAGATTTGGCAAGTCTTTGAGAAGGCTTGTGTGTAGAGGATTGATTTGTTCAAGTGTTGGATAGATCTGATCGACAGAGGAAGACTTGTACTAGACCGACTGGATCGTGTTTGGTACAGGTTGCTGAGCTATTGTGGACGTGATCATAGAAGGCAGAGGTCTCTTAGGCTAAGCATTGAGGATAGGAGGTCTTCGGTGGAAAGGAGTTCCATGTGCTGGCAAGAGGTAGAGGCAGTTGATCTTCTAGGGATCATTTCTAGAGCATAGGGGAAGGTATCTCCTTTGAGCAGAGGCTCATAAATTCAGATTGGGGGAAGGTATCTCCTTTGAGCAGAGGCTCATAAATTTTGATTGGGGGAAGGTATCTCCTTTGGGCCAAGGCTCATAAACATTGTAATTGGGAAGGATTCCCAAAGAACTTTGAGATAACTTTTAGAGAAAAGTTTTGTGGACGTAGCCTGACCATTCTGGGTGAACCACATTAAAATTGGTGTCACCTTGTGGATGATATTGTGCATTGTTTTGATATTGCTTTGGGTATATTGCTTTACTATTTTTAAGTATAAAGGAAAAAGTAAAAAGAGGTCTTATACTGTTCACCCCCCTCTCTCAGTATAAGCTTGTGTTCTTCAACCAGTTATGGAAATTGTACTTTGATGGGTCAAGGTGCAAAAATGGAGCAGGAGCTAGAATTGTTCTGATTTCACCTACTGGAAAAGAAAAAGTCTTTTCATATAGGTTGACATGGAGTTGCACCAATAACGTAGCTGAATACAAAGCTTTATGTTTGGGACTTAGGAAAGCTGAAAAACTGGGTGCAAAACAGTTGTTGATCTATGGAGATTCAAAGTTGATTGTTAAGCAGGTTACTGGCAAATGCATTTGTAAGCAACTTTACCTAAGGGCTTACAAAAACAAAGTGTTGGATCTATTGGAAAATTTCAAAGCACTAAACATGAAATCCATTTTCAGAGAGAAGAACTCCCATGCAGACCTGTTAGCGTCAGTAGGATCCAATTTTTGCCCAGTCAATAATATTATTCAGAAGTCTAAAACAGTCAGACTTATATATAGGCCTTCTGTGCCTGACAAGGACATTTTCTAGCAAGTATTTGAGAACAATGAGCAGATCCTAGATTTTTTGATTCATGAGATGAATTTCTCTATAGATAGAGCGTTACAAGAAGAGGATGAAGAGAGCCTTATTCAACTAAAAAACAATCATATTCCCAGGGGACTAATCACCCTGGAGAGCCTTTTCGACAATAGCGATAGAGCTGTAGGTCGAAGGATCAAGGTAGATGAATGCCGGTATAAAGAAGTAGAACTAGAACTGGGTAAGATTATCAAAGTAGGGACTGATTATATAGAAGTAGAACTAGAGCAACTAAAATGGTTATGTAGAGAGTATCCGAATATAATAGCCTGGACTTATAGTGATCTAAAAGTGTATAGGAAATAGGTCATTCAACATACCATCAAACAAGAGGAAGAAGCTAAACCTTTTAGGCAAAAGCAGAGGCTTGTGAATCCTAAAATTGAAGCCTTAATGAAACAGGAGTTGTTAAAACTCCTACAGGCTAAGATAGTATACCCAATCAAGCACTCTACCTGGGTGGCAAATTTGGTCCCAGTCCACAAGAAATATGGAGAAATAAGACTATGCATCAATTTTAGAAATTTGAATAGGGCCTCTTTAAAAGATCACTATCCTTTACCCCAGATTAACCCAATCCTTCATACTGTGGCAGGAGCAAAAAGGTTTTCTCTATTAGATGGCTTCTCTGGTTACAATCAAGTTTGGGTAAGAAATGAAGATCAATATAAGACTGCATTCACCACTAAGTGGGGAACATTTGCATACCAAAGGATGCCCTTTGGATTATCTAATGCAGGAGAAACTTTTAAAAGAGCCATGGATGTAGATTTTGGGGAGCTTGCAAACAAAATTATTGTCGTCTATTTAGATGACATGACCGTATTTTCTCACAACAAAAAGACCATGCCACTCATCTGCGGCAAGTATTTGAGAAATGTAGAGAATTTGGAATATCATTAAATCCTAAAAAGTCTATTTTTGTTGTGGAAGAAGGAATACTCCTTGGGCGTGTTATTTCTAAATTTGGGCTTTCAATTGAACTTGATAGAGTGAAGGCACTTCTTGAGTTGTCGCTTCTAGTTAACAAGAAAGGTTTGCAATCCTTCTTTGGGCAAATAAATTTTGTCAAAAAATTCATTGCAGATTTTGCCCAAACAGTTAAACCAATGAATGAATTATTGAAAAAGGATGCTCCTTTCAAATGGACAAAGCCAAGGAAAGAAGCTTTCCAAAAAATTCTAGAAGCCATCGCTCAAGCTCCTGTGCTAGTTAACCCTGACTATTCTTGAGGTTTCATACTATATGTTGGAGAACAAGATAGTTATGCTATAGTTATCACTTAGAAAGGAGTATATGATGAAGAAATACCCATAGCCTTCCTAAGTTCCACCATGCACAAACATGAGGAAAGGTACAGCTTCATAAAGAAACAAGTATATGCGATTATGAAATCCTTGAATAAGCTAAAACACTTCTTATCCCAGAGTCAGATGATGGTTTATGTTATTCATCCTGATGTAAGTAAATTCATAATTCAAGGAGAACTGGGTGAAAAAAGAGTTGGATGGGTGACTCACATCCAAGAGTATGATGTAGAAATACATCCTACTAAAATAGTCATAGGGAGAGCTTTGTGTCAAGAATTGGCCAAGCAAGCTGCAAGTGGATATGGGGAAATCCACCCCATCATGGCAAACACTGAGCAACATCAAGACAAAGTAATTTTAGGTTGGATCGACGACTTTGTGAGGTACTTTCAGACTGGGTCATGCCCTGAAAATATGAATGGTTCCCAGAGAAGGAGATTCAGAACCAAGCATTAAAATATACCCTTCGAACAGAAGGGTTGTATAGGATTAATATCAACGGTGTATTTTTTAAATGCATTCCCAATAATGAAAAGCAAGAAGTTTTAGATGAATTTCATAGGGGTCTCTCAAGGGGACATAATGCAGGCCGAACCACAGCTTTGAAGATCCTTAGAGCTAGATGTTATTGGCCTTCCATCTTCCTAGATGCATACAAAGTGACCCAGAGGTGCGAACAGTGTCAGAGTTATGTGGGGAGGAATAGGAATGCGCCTATGCCCTTAAAAGCTATTCAAGTCGAGGAACCGTTCTAGTAGTGGTGGTTGGATTTCGTAGGTATAATAGAGCCAAATTCATCATCAGGCCACAAATACATTCTCACTGCCACTGACTACTTCACTAAGTGGTCAGAAGTAGTACCCACAAAGAAATTTGATTCAAAAGTGGTGATAGAATTTTTTGAGAGTCTAATCACAAGGTTTGGCATACCAGACTCTTTGATTATAGACAATGGATCTCCTTTCACTAGTGCAAAGATGATTGAATTTTCCAGTCGATATGGAATTTACCTGAAGACTTCCTCTAATTATTACCCACAAGGTAATGGATTAGCCGAGTCTACTAATAAGAATCTTTTAAGAATCCTAAAAATAACATTAGAGGATAATAAGAAGAATTGGCACTCACTCCTAAATCAAGCCCTGTGGGCCGACAAAATTTCAATCAAGAAATCAATCAATACATCACCATATGCTTTGGTTTATGGCAAAGAGGTTGTTTTTCCGATTCATATGGAGATACCCACATTGAAATTGCTAAACCAAGTTAATGAATATGAAGGCCATCCAATGGATGCCCGACTAATGCAACTTTTGCAGCTAGAAGAGTCTAGGGAATAGGCCTACAATCATCATCAAAAACATATGTTGAAAACATCCGGGTGGTTCGATAAGAAAACCACTTTCAAGAAATTCAAAACAGGTGACCTGGTGTTAAAATGGAACGTCAAGAAAGTGAAACCAGGACATCATGACAAGTTTGACACGTTCTGGGAGGGGCCATTTGAAATTATTTCAAAAAAGCAATTCAACGCCTTCCAGTTAAAATATCAAGATGGATGGGTTCTACCCATCATGAATGAATGCATTTCACCTAAAATTATATTTCCAGTAAAAGGGACAGATCACTATTATATGTACAGTATATTATAAGTTTTGAGTTTTGTAAATATTCCCTTTTTGTGGCCTAATAAGAATTTTTTTGAGGACT
This sequence comes from Wollemia nobilis, assembly GCA_028583015.1. Taxonomy (NCBI): domain Eukaryota; kingdom Viridiplantae; phylum Streptophyta; class Pinopsida; order Araucariales; family Araucariaceae; genus Wollemia; species Wollemia nobilis. The sequence continues at coordinate 3,184,085 of JAQPPZ010002123.1, read as the reverse complement.
ATCAGAGTCCAGAATTTTGAATAAAATATGGAGGGAAAAGCCCGCCCTTGTTATTTTGCATTTTCAAATCCGGAGCTATCGCATGGTCGCTTGAGAGTCGACAAGAGGGAATTAGTAAAAGAATTTTTTGAAATATGTTACGTATGCTTCTCTAAATATTTCTAAAAATATCCATCGTCGAATGTTTCTAAGAAACCACGTTCTCGGGGTTCAGTGGAAGAAGATAATTAATCTGTCAGGTAGCATCTTTTTTTGCATGGGATAATGCCTAGTCCCCAAGTGGGTTTTTAATGAGCCGACGAGCATTTTTTTTTGGATTTTCCTAAGGAATGTGGCGAGAATGAAAACCAAAGAAATATGAATGAATCAAATCAACCAACCGTAATTTAATGCATTAATTTTGCATGTCCTCTCAAGCTACATAAAATTAAATTCAAGGATTTGGAAAGGCATTTCACCATTTACAAACTTGCTGAAACTCTTGAAGAAGGAAAAGAAGTTAGGAACTATCTCTAGAATGCTTGAAAAGCCAAAAATCTTGCCAGCCACTTTTATAACACCACACTATAGCATAGTGAGGAAGGAGTTGTGAAGCAATCAGAAGAAGTTCAAAGTCTGTGTACCTAATAATTCATAATGGCCCCGAAGAAGGCAAAGAAACATGTAGAATCTACCTCAATACCACTGACTACTTTGGTAGTAAAAAAAAGGGAGGAGAACAGCACTAGTTATATTGATAGAGACTCTCGAATTGCGGATACAATAATAACATGGAAGGACCGACGGAGATTCGGAGCAATATAAATAATTGGGTAGCGATTGGGGTTTCTGCATCTTCTCCTTCAATGTTTGCATATCATTCTTTCTTGTACTGGTATGTATATATTCATGTTCATCCCTGCCCATAATTGGTAAGGGCAATTGCAAATTTCTATGATGAAAAGGAGAGAAAGGTTAGAGATTTTTTAGGGAAGGTTCTATTTTCTCTGTCCAAAGATGCTTTTGTTTCTACTTTTGCTGCGGGTCATGTCCCTTTCCTAGAGCCTAAGAATTTCAACCCCTTAGAACATGATACATATTTTGGCTCGTCCTAAAAGGTGAAGGGTTTCCTAGCCACTCAGATAAAATATCTTCCAGAAGGAGTAAATCCACCAGAACCCCCAATTGACATGGCAACTTTTAAAAATCCTGAACTATATTCCATCTTGGCCATGATTGTTGGACTAAAAAATGATGAAAAGGTTCAAAAGTGGCAGGTGGTGGTAGTATAATGTTTGTTGAACCCTAGAATGTATGATTCGGCTATTATGAGCAGGAGTGTGAAACCTATTTTCTTTGATTGGCCTGAGTTTTTAAGTGCAGAAATTCATGAGGGTTTGGTGGCATTGAAGGCTGGAACCTAGTTTTCATTCAGATACACTTCATATTTGGTGTGGTTATTCTTTTATTTTATGTCTCAAGAGTTAGCTTTCATTTCAAAAAATTATAAGAACAATAAGGGATAAATCTTACCAGTGTATGAATGGACCAATGTGTTATACAAATCCGAGTCATATTATGATTTCAATAGGGATTTTATGGGCCCTGCACTAAAAATCATGTATGGACAAATAACAAGATTGACCCCCAAAGCAGAAAATATATTACAAACCAAGTTTGCAGAGGAGGGGGTTGGTTTATTCTAACACAAGGAGCATGCATCATATTGTATGGTTTTATAGACAAACCCTTTTTACTTCCTCATTATGTGATTGACAGAGTCTTTGCCTTAGAATATATTAGGCAAACAGAAAGCATTAATGTCAAATTCGGGACTGGAATTGGGAAAATTGGTACCTGTAATATACCTTTTAGTTTTGAAGGAATTACTATTTCAAAAAAGGGGCAAAATGAACAGATAGCAGAGTATTTGAGAAAATTGGGGCTTATTGAGATTTCGCAAAGATGGAAATATGATCCCATGAACAGATTTGCTGAGAGACAATCCATTTTGAATAAAATATAGATTAAATATTTTCATGTTAAAGTCAGAGATGATGTTGAAGAAAATAGAAATAACATAGAATATGAACCCCTAGAGTGGCACATAGAAAATATGGAGCCTTTTCCTCCTTGTCATGATTTTTACGAAGTAATTATTCAGTTTGACCCAAAAAAAATAAAAGTTCATCAATTGATGAAAGGTAAAATCATTAGGATTTAGAAGAGTAGGCCAGATTGGTATGTGGCTAAAATTTGGGAATGGTGGGTAATGAGAGTCCACACAAATTCGATTTCATCGAGATACCCCACCAAAAATGACAATTTGTTTGAATCTCGGTATAATGAAAACCATGACTCCCGGGGAGGAAGTTTCCCTGTTAGAATCCCTCCAAGCATACTAGGTAGTCATTCTTCTACTCCCAAAGTATCTCAGCAACCTGGAGTATCCTAGCCACCTAAGGAATCCCAGTAGCCCAGAACTGGTAAAGGAAAAGAAATTGCAGAGGGTCAAAATCTTCCCCTTGTTCAGACCAAACCTAGGACATCTAGGAAAAGATCAATAGAAGAGGTTTTTACTGAAGAGCAAGGAAAGACTTATAGTTTGAAGGCCGCCCAGATGATTTTGAAAATGGGTTATGATGGAAAAGGGTTGGGCAAAGAAGGACAGGGAAGATTTGAACCTATTCCAGTAACACAAAGAGAGAAGTGTCTAGCAATTGGGGCAGATACTTTGACATCAAGACATCATTCCTCAAGGACTATAAAATGCATTCCACCTTCAGACTCGGGTATAGAATCTGATGAACCCGTAGCAAAAAGAATAAGAAAATTAAAAATGATGGCTGATAGAATAAAAGACAATAATATTATTCAAACTTTTTCTAGTAATCAAGAGCCTCAAGATACAGAGGACAATTTAGGGAAAAGGAATCAAGAAGGTGAACAAGACCATATGACTGAGGAAAACACTGATGCATATGCTCAGGAGGTTGAACATGGAAATTCACAGAAGGAAGTCTTACGCGGCCCACCTAGTTCAACTCAAGAGAGCCAAAATAGTGAAAATAAAAAATAAATTTTGATTAAAAAAGAAATCCTGATAGTAGGACAGCAGCAGGAGAAACAGATTATAAACTTGGATGAAAGTGATGAGGGAAATAAAACTCCTGATAAAGACAAAGTGTAGAGTGAATAAATGATCATCAGTGAACATGAAGAAGAAGAACACCAACAAAAAATCCAGCCGGAAATAGGTATGTTTTCTTTACTTTCTTCTTCTCATTCCCCTACTCATTCCCATTGTAATTCTCCCTCCTTTTCTAGAATCAACAAAAGTATAATGTCCTTGCCAAAAATTACCTTGTTCTCCCAAAAATGGCAACATTTTCCCAAAATCTACTAAATGTTGGATCCGTAGTTGCTCCCATTCCTTTTCTCCCCAACATTGACATCCCGGCAGCTAGAGTTACAACTTCTCAAGGGACTGAGTCACACTCCACCATGGCCAAGATTAAAAATCTAAAAAAAGTAAGCAGTAATGCTTTAGATTGGTGGACTTCACATTCAGCTAAGGATCCTAAAATGCTAGCTATTGTAAGAGAAATCATTGCTTTAGACCCAGGTAGTATGCAAAGGAAGAAGTTGAAGTTAACTCCTATTACTAAGAAATCAAAGGGAGAAATGATTGTGGAAGATTACCAAGCAAAAGAGATAAATGAAGATATATCTCAATTGCCTATGCAAGATGAGTGGGTGAAAGCCCAAGCACATTTTGGGACCATATACTTACAAGGAGGACATTATCAAGAAATATTTTTAAAGGAAAAGGAGAAGAGGAAGGAATTAGAGACTGTGGTGAAAGAACAAAAAATAGCAGAGAAGGCTCTTACTTTGGAAGCTAAAAAATGGGAGGGTAAATTCAGTGTTGCTGCCAGTGAAGTGGCAAAATGTAAAGAAAAGTTGACTGTGTCAGAAGCTCAGATTCAGGCATTGAATACACAGATACAACAGCTACAACAATAGTTGGTAGAACAACAAAACGCTCCTTTTGGATTTTCAAAAGATAAAGTAAAGAAAATGAGGAAAGAATTGTTAAAATATTTGTTATCTTTAGTATTAAAGGCTAGACCTTTATTTTTGTATTTAGCTAAAGTAAAGGAAACCACTGAAGTAGTAAAATAGGAATTTAGATTTGTCGAAGCATTTTTATTGAAAAGAGAAGATGCGGCTACTAAAATTCAAATTTTGTTATAAAATATGCCAGGAAGCATGGAAGACAAGTTTAGAAGTGAAGCCTGGTCTCAAGCTAAAATCGTAGCAAAGAACTTCTTTAGAAAGTTTAAATTGATAGCACAGGAAAATAAGTTTTTGCAAGAGCTTGAAGATGAAGCAAAAGGGTTACTCCAAAACCTTGATTTGGCTATCCATAATGGGCTTCCTTACCTCTGGGATGATGGTTCAAAAGTGTTGAAGGAAGAGGTCCTTTCAGCATCAATAAAATCTTTTATTGAGGATGAAACAAACATAGATGGCTAGTAGGAACCTATAGAAGAAACACAAGTCATGGAGATGATCCAGAGGCTGACATAGATTAAAGCCTACCTACAAGAATTAATTTTAAGGCAAAAGATCATTTCTTATGATAAAGTGGAGGATTTGCAGTATGTATATCAACTTTTCATTGATTCTTATGATTTAGAAGATGAAGACTCGAACCGAGTTTGCAAGACTTATCAAGAGGTAATTACAACGATGGACAAAATCAGAAGATCTAAACATCAGGGCCAGAAACTAGCAGCTAGAGTCAGGACCACTTCTCAGAATTGAATCTTTTATGTTCCTCAAAAAAAGGTTAAGTCACTAAGCGATAGAAAAATGTTTTGATAAGGTAAAGATCACTTATATTCCAAAGTGCATTCTTTTTCTTTTATCTTTGTTTTTTCACTTGAAAGTTTACTTTCCACAACTGTGTTGGTGACTCCGTTTCCCAATGGATGAAGGCCTGGTTTCTATTTATTTTTGGGAGCAAAAAATCCCCCGTAAGGCGCCAAGAATGTTAGTCAAAAAGTGACTAACTACAAAAAATGGTTGATGCACCTTTTTTGCATATTTTCAAAGAAGACCGAAGTAGCCCATATGCTAAAGAACAAAGAAAAAGAAAAATACACTAAGGAAGAAAAGTGTCATGATTTCACGACATGTTGAGTTTTCGTAGTGAAAAATAGCAAAGAGGGAAAGCAGAGGAAAATGTCATGATTTTGCGACATGGCTTATTTTTGCCAGAAGAATAGCAAAACTGCTAAAGAGACTAAAAGTGTCACGATTTCATGACATGTCCCTTTTTCATGGCCAAAAGCAACAAGAGAGAGCAAGGAGGCAAAAGTGTCGTGATTTCATGACATGTCACGTTTTCATTGTCAAAACCAAGACAAAGAGCTAAGGAGGCGAAAGTGTCACGATTTCACAACATGGTCAATTTTTGCGATGCAAAAAGAAGAATCAGGCCGAAGACATAGAAATGTCATGATTTCGCGACATGTTGCATTTTCGCAACTCAAGAAGGGCAGACAAGTAGAGAAACAAGAGCGCCGCAATTTCACGACATGTCTGGTTTTCGCTAAAGAAAAAAGTAAAGAAGGCTTCACAAAGGTAGAATGTCATGATTTTGCGACATACACACTATAGAGAAATAGAGTATATTTTTGGCAACTGGGGCATGCACTGACATCAGATTTTGATTTTTGAAGAATGGTCAGTTGATTATAACATGGCAGGTCCACTGGATGATTACAGAATAACAGGCTCATCTAAATTTAGCCAAAAGGAGATCTATCTAATCTACAAGAAATCCATTGTATATTCTTAGAAATTGCAGATAATTACTTGTACTTGATTGAGGAAATTAAGTGTACATAGTAGAAGATACTCTTTTTAGGGTATAAATAGGAGTGAGTCGATCATGAAAAGGGTCAGATGTTGGATGTTTACAGACTTGATGTACATGTTACTGGATTACAAGAAATAAGAGATACTCTCCCGCTGGCTTCTAAAATTCTGTATGCGAGTGTATGTATCTGGTTTTTTAACTTTTATTCATTTTAAGTTTTATAATGTATCTATTCTGAAATCTGAACTGTGCATGTATAAACCCTATCTCTAGAGTTGAATATTAAAGATATTTACATATATTTAGATGAAAATTTAAAAATTGCACTCAGGAATTCATGTTTTCTATAGAAAGATATAAAAAAAAAACTCTAAAGATAGTAATCTGCATCATCAGTTTTTAGTTGTTGTCCAATTTGTACCGTGAGAAAAGTTCTAGCTTCGGCTATATTTCCCTTATCTCTTGTTTATGTTTCCTCTAAAAACTCAAAGGAACCAGCCTTTTCTGGATATTAGATAGATGATCTCAAGCAAGGTCTGTCTATTCAATGTTGGCAAAGTCTAAGGCGCAACACTATTAACCGAAGGCAGATTTTGTTCCAACAGTTACTTTATTAAAACTGAATGGTAAATGCTTGGACGAATTATGGTATTCTTATAGAATATGCATATGTGTGCAAAAAGGAATATCACTTAGCAATTGCATATTTAGTTGCATACACATGAAAACAAGAGTTGTCTTGATCCCTTATACCATCACCATTGAACGAAGGAGAGACCAAAATGGTGGACTAGAGAAAAATAAACTTCAAGATATTGTTCTTTGAAATTATGATTATTCTTTGTATAGAAGCTCCATATGTAAAATGAGAAGCTTATTGTAAATGTAGGTTCTAGAATTGAACTTGATGAAATATTCATTTGTATAAGATGTATTATTTCATGCTCTTTGAAAATGCCAGATCTGGACAAAAAATACCATTTATGGAAAAGGAATGGATCATGAAATGTTATTTTTGAATAGTTATTCATGAAATGAAGCTGATATATTATAATCTAATTCAATATTATAGGATATTTTGCATTTATTTATGAGAGAGTTAAAAATCTTATGATTTCACGATGAACTGAAGAAAATTTAGATAAGGTTTACTATTATATGTAATATTTTATGATTAATGACGTAGATATACTTTATTATTGTTTATTTAAAGAATGTAATATTATTACTACTTTGTTCATAATTAGAAATATTAAGGTTTCCTTTGTAGAGTCGTGGGGTTATGGGAAGAGAGCTTTCTTGGTTTGAAACTTAACCTTCATCAAAACCCTAAATTCATATAATCCCAAAACTTAAGGGTAGTTGCGATAGGAAACACTAAAGTATCTTGTGAATTATTAAATCTAGAGTGGTGTAGCTCATATGTATTCCCAAAAGTGTGGAACTTTTGAGGAAGGTTCTTAATCATGGAGCTTGAACCATAATTTCTACCATGGAGGTTAGAAAATCATCCGCCACATGAGCATGTGATGGTGCTTTGATTAGGAAGGATTAGGTGACCATGCATATTATCACATGAAGTTATAATACCCTTAATTAGCCCACCACAGAGGTGTGGTAATTAAGCATTAAGTACTAGTTATCTTATCATGGAGATAAGATATCTGGACTTTAAGGAATTACACCTGAGAACACCAACATAGAATGACCTATGTTTGGTGAGGTAATTGGCATTCTCTTCTCAAAATATTTAGAAGGGATAATCCCCATGTTGTATTTTAAATTCCTATACTCATTAAGAGTATACAAAATGTGTAGAAACCACTAAAGGTGTATTTCCTATCTATGGAGGTATAGAAAAGTTAACCCCAAAAATAGTTATGGGATGTTGGCTTGTGCTATCCACTAAGTGTCATTGACAGTATCATGAACTCAAATGTGATATTTATTAGTACTAAAATAAAATAGTATAGGAATATCTATGTGAACCTTTTGAATATATTTTAAAAAAATACTCTCTCGGGATGGTTAGAATTTAGTTGTTACAGTTGGTATTAGAGCTCTAGGTCATAGAAATAGAAGCTTCTATGAGAAAACCTAGGATTAATCAATTGGATGTGCAAATTTGAGGAGATTTTTAACTCTAGGAACCTTAACATGAATCTAGATATGCTAGGTATTGCACATCGATGGGCTTGGTTCAGACTGAGTAAAAATCCTAGAGGATGGAATCTCTTATTGGGTATGGCACCTTGCATGGAGCAAGTGTGACCATAATCATTATTAGGTGAGTGATAAAGGTGTAAAATCTTATTGGGAATGGCATGTTGCATGAAGCAAGTGTGACCATAATCATTATCAGGTGAATTATAATGATTTAAGTAAGTTCTCAGGGATGAGTAAAGTAACTAAATTTAGAAGTACAATTTGGAGGAAATTGTAACCTAACTCAACTTCCTTTTTGGATAAGGGCAAAGGCACCTTGTGGTGGGTTAAGCATGACCAAGATCATTTTCAATGGAGAGATAATGGTTATAACTAATATGGCACCTTGCGACGAGGTAAGTGTGGCTTCGATCATTACCAAAAGAATGTTAATGGTCTAAGTTAGTTCATGGGAAGATGTAACTAACCATTTGAAGTACAATTGGGAGAAATTGTAACTTATCCAACTCCTTTGTGTGGCCAAGAGAAATGGCACCCAAGTTAAGGAGAGGAAGAAGAGAATATTTGTAGAATATGTTAGGAACCTACTATTAAAATAAAGCTCACTCAAACAAAATACTATAAAATAACTGAAATGCATCAAATAACAGAATAACACTATGCAAAAAGTAATTGTAGAATTGAACAATCTCACAAATAAATCACAATTGCAAGCCTATTTGAGGGAGAAACCTCCTTCAATATTTCATTAATTTGTAAAATATACATTCGTACATGGCTCTATATCTTTTAAAGAGAAAGCTTCATGCAACCCTACCTAAAGGTTCAAGAGTTGACTTACATGCAAAATATCACTCAAGCTAGAATCTTCTACCAAACATCGGTTATAATCTTGATAACGGTTACATGAAATGACACCACTCGGCTAGGTGCCTTAATTACCACATACATTACAAAGTATCACAAAATAACATTATAATAGAATCCCCTATGTTGGAAGTGGGTCATTACATAAGCAAATGAGAATTATAAAATAATGTTAGGATGGGATCCTAACATGTCCTTCCCCTTCAAAAAGTTGTCCTCAAAGCTAAAGATGAGGAAACTAGTGCTGGAGATGGTGGAGAGACTCCCATGTAGCATTTTCTAGTTGAAGTCCATGCCACTAAACAAGGATCTCAGTAATGGTGCAGTTTCAGAGAGTGAGAGTTCAATAATCCAACAACTATTCGAGCTCGAGCAATATAGAACCTTCTTCATCCAATTTTGGGAGTGCAAATTGAACCTATATCGGAGTACCCACAACCTTTTTGGGAGAGAAGACATGAAAAATATGATGGATATTGGAGGTAGATGGGAGGGCCAATTTGTAATTTGTAGCACCAATATTCTATAAAACCTAGTAGGGCCCATAGTATTTCACAACAATTTTTTGGCACCTACAAAGCTAGAGGGATGACTATTTGTATGGTTGCAAGCAAAGAAAAACCATATCACCCCTACAAAAGCTACACTTAGAATGGTTTTGGTTAGCTTGTTAGTGCATCAGATTCTAGGTTGCATCCAAATTCATTTTCAATTAGTGGAGGACATCGGCATGTTTACTGAGAGTAGTATTGACTACATGGACCCTGGAGTTGCTCAAAATGTAATAGGAATGTGTGAGTGGAGGGTACCCATAAACTACCTTGAAATGGGTAACCTTAGTTTTTGTGTTATAGGAAGTGTTGTACCACCATTCAACCAAGGGAAACCACTTCACCCATTGAGTAGGATGATCGGATGCAAAGCAACGAAGGTAGATATCCAAACACTTGTTGATAATATTAGTCTAGCCATATATTTGTGGATGATAGGCTAAACTCAATTTGAGTTGAGTTCCTTGCAACTTAAGCAATTCTTGCAAGAAATGACTAGTAAAGGTTGGGTCATGATCGAACACAATGGAGGTGGGCATACCATGAAAGCAAACTATAGAATCAAGAAACATTTGGGCAATGATGGAGGTTGTGTAAGGATGGGAGAGGGAACAAAGGTGATCATACTTTGAAATATGATCCACTACCATGAAGATAATGGATTTACCTTCGAAATTAGGTAACCCTTCAATAAAATCCATGGAAATATCAGTCCAAACCTGGTCAAGAATGGGTAAGGGTTGAATAGTGCCTAGAAGATGTACCATTTCACCTTTCATCCATTGAAAGGTATCACAAGCTACCACAAAATTATGAATATACTTTTTCATACCCTTCCAAAAAAAATTACACTTAAGCCACTTATATATTTTTAAAAATCCTAAATGGTCGGCAAATGGGGTAGCATGCAGTTCTTTCATGAGAAGTTCCCAAAGTGGATACATGTGGGGATCAACAAGGCATTGGTAGTAACTCAAATCATGGTCATCCCAAGTGTATCCCAAGAATGAAGTAGGCTCAATGTGTAGGGAGGCAACCAAAGTTTGTAAATCATAATCCTGAAGTACCTCATGGCATAAGAAATCGACCCATTGAGGAATAGGTGACGAAATGATACATAGCATACTGAGAGCCTCAAATTTGTGAGAAAGCATCAACCACAATATTCTCCTTGACCTTATTATAGGTGATATCATAATCATACCCCATTATTTTAGAGACCCATTTTTGTTGTTTGGTGGTGGCAACCAATTGCTCCAAAAAGTATTTGAGACTTTGGTGGTCAGTTTTAATGGAGAAATGATGCCCAATGAGATACGATCACCAATGGGTTATCGCATGCAGAATTGCCAATATATCCTTGGCATAAGTAGATTTTCCCATATTATATTTGGAGAGTGCTTTACTAGTGAAAACCAAGGGTCGTCCTTCTTGCATCAACATTGCACCAATACCACGACCAAAAGCATCACTTTCAATGACAAAATATTTGGAAAAATATGGTATGGCTAAGACTGGAGTGGTGGTCATAGCATACTTCAAATCTAGGAAACCCTATTCAATAGGTACCAACCAAGTAAAAGAGTCCTTACTTAAAATATAAGTGAGAGGAGCTGCAATTTTACCATAATTATAAATAAATTTGTGGTAATAACCTACAAGCCCTAGAAATCCTTGAAGACCTTTGAGCATGTGGGGTTTTGACCAATCCTCAACTGCATAGATATTCTTGGGGTCAACCTTAACATCGTATTTGGTGATAATGTATCCCAAAAACTCCACTTCCATCAAACCAAAGGAAAATTCAGATCTCTTAGCAAAAATTTGATGTTGTGCCAACAACTGTAAAGTCTAATCCACAAGGACTAGGTGCTCTTCCCATGAATGACTATAATCCAAAATGTCATCAAAGAAAACTAGGATGATTTTTTGAAGGAATGGGTGAAATATGTTGTTCATAAGACTTTGAAATGTGGAAGGAGCATTAGTCAAGCCAAATGGCATCACCAATAACTCATAATGACTTTCATGAGTATGAAAAGCAATCTTGGGAATACCTTCATCTTTGAGCCTGATCTAATGGTACCCAAAGAGAAGGTCTAATTTTAGTAAATGCATAGTTCCATGAAACTCATCCACCACAAAAATAGGAAACTTATCCTTTATGGTGAGTTTATTGAGCTCTCAATAATCAATACATAACCGCTAGGACCCATCTTTTTTGCATACCAACAAAACTAGAGAAGAGTAAATATTGTTACATGGTCGAATGATGCCAAATTTTAATAATTCTGATACTAAATTCTCAATTTCTAACTTAATAGCATGAGGACACTAGTACAATTTGATTTTGGGTGGTGCATTACCAAGTAATAATGGAATAACATGGTCGAGAGCGACTAGGTGACAATTCTAACAGTTCAACAAAAATAGAATTATGCTTGGACAAAATAAGTTACAAATATGCAGGAACAAAGTCCACCTTGAAAATGGAATCCACCTCAAAAGTGTGAGGTTGGATCACAAATATCTAAGCTATGACTCTCGAAGAATATTTTTAACTTCTCCATACAACTTGAACTGATAATCTGTGAAGGCCCTACTTTTGACCCATGGAGAGTATAGGACTGTCCATTCCATAAAAATTGCATCCAAAGTTTGACAAAGTTCCATGATATGGTTCTTAATATGCCCAACCATTGAGCTCCCAACACAATATCACATCCTCCTAAGTGAAAATTAAACATATCTTCTTTGAGCTCATATTTTGTAGTTTTTACTTTAATGTTACGACATTTACCTTTACAAGGTAAGGTCCCTCCATTGGCTACTAGAATCTCAAAGTAATTACATGTGTGTACATAATAATTAGCCTATTTGGTAATGTGGAGATCAATAAAGTTGTGTGTACTACCAAAATCAATCAAGATGGTAAGATGTAGGCCTTTGAAAATACCCACAACTTTCATGGTTTAGGGAGTAGTAATTTTAGCAAGAGAATGAATAGAAATTTTGGCCTATGGTTCTTCCTGGATTTCTTCATCAGTTTGGGGTGGTTCCTCTACTATTTTTGTGTCATAATCACTATGGTTTTTATAGTTAGGTTCATCAATATCTATGAGGAACGACTTCTTTTGGGTGCACCTATGCCCATGAATAAACTTTTCATCATAATTGTAGCACAACCCTTGGGCACGATGCACATCCTTTTCTTCTGTAGTCAATCATTTGGATGCAATAGTTTTATTTTTAGTATGATTTTATAATCTAGGAGGAAAGGAGAGTTTAGCTTGTGGAAATTTAGGTGTTCACCTTTGAGCTGGATATTTGGATTCGACCAAACAAGCCAAATTAATAGCTTGCATCATGGTTTGTGGTTTAAACATCTTGACCTTAGACTATATATCATCCTCCAAGCCACTAATAAAACAACTCATAAATAACCCTTCATTCAATCCCCTTATTTTTTTGGCCAATTTATTAAATTATGTTTAGTAATATTGAACTGCAGAAGTTAGTTTCAATTTTTCCAATGCTCCTGTAAATTCATCATACTCACTAGGGCCAAATCAAGTGAGTAATTGAGACTCAAATTCTTCCCAAGAGATATTAGGAGTAGTTTTTTGCAACCGTTGGTACCACTGTAAGGCTTCAAATTCCAATTTGAACAAATCCATATGAACCCGATAATATCTAGGTATATTGTGGAGTTTAAAAAATTGACCAAGATGACACAACCACCCATTTGCATCCTTCCCATTGAACTTAGGCAATTATAATTTAGGCATATTAAAGGTAGGATCGGGATCATAGTGAGGGTGAGAGTCATATGTTTCCCTTCCTTTACCTCACTCAGATTTGTTTAGTACGGTACTCAGATTTGCTTGCACCACCTTGTAATTTGAACTCAACATCTTCAAGTTGTTCTTCTAAGCAGGTTTTGGAGGTATCGTAATCATCTCTAAAATTTTGAAGCTCTTGCCTTATGGCTTGATTTGTTATTTTCATGCTATCAATGGATATTTTTAGATATTCCAACAATTAGGTGGTTTGATCTATCTATTTTTGATGTCCACGAGTACCAATAGCCATTTTGGATAGTCTTGAACCTCTTTTACTAAATTACTAAAAATAGAAGTGTGGTTTTAGGAGTTACTATTTTTAGTAAGGAGTCCAAAAAATTTCTTGGGTGTTATATATAAATATTATCAACTCGAAAAGGTCACAATGAGCTATATTTCACAACATTGATTTTGGATGCCGTAAATTTTTTTTATCCTTTGTTTTGATGAGTCTACTAGTGTGGTCAGTTTTTATTTGGAGATTCAGTTCAAAAGTTGGGTACTGGATTAATTGTCTCTCACCTATGCATTCTATCTACTAACCACCTTATCACTATCCTATCTCTATCCCTATCACCTAAACTATAGTTACTAACACTTTTCACATCACTAACCTTAGGATTCTTTGTACTGTGCAGTTACTAACATTGACGGTTCTATTTTTGATACTGATAACTTGTAAATTTTTACTGTTATAGAAAACTATTACTGCCACTATCGACATGACTATTATTGTCATTAACCTGAATGTTACTACCACTACCCTAGATGGTATTGGAATATTTTAAACTGTTACAAACACTTGCAAACTCTATCTTGACTATTGGTCCATGCAAAATTTTGTTCTTTTATGATAGGGAAGTCCTTTGTATGCTCACTTTTAGGGATCATGAATGTAGGTTTAGCAGAACATGGAGATGTTATTTTTACAAATTGAATTTTTTGACAGAACCAGGGTATGCTAGGTAGAGGAGGATGTAATACCCATAGGACCTTTGTTCTACCGTAGTGACGAACAATAATGCTTAGACCAAATATTTCAGTCCACTATCCAAGGAGGATTCCACACATACCTTTGAGCATACTATTTGCCTCTATGACAGTATAATAGGGTAATCATCTGAGATGTTGTGTCTCATGGACTATGGATAATACAAGTCCGATGAGCTTCCTACTGGATAAAATTTTGTGTAATCCTAAATGGTCTCTCGATACATTTGAAGATGTGTGGGAGCTAAATTTTATACGTGAGTGATGTCTGAGACTTGGGTATTGGAGCCTAATCATCCCTCATTTCACTAGATGCTTTATGTTCTATCTAGATTAGCCAATAGTGATAGCTCCTTCACTATATTTTAAAACCTCCAATATGGGATTTCTAGCCTACTCAACTACTAAAAAAAATTTGTATTTTTTTTGGATTTTTTTGGTTTTTGCAAATTTTTTTGGTTTTTAAATAAAGGAAAAACAAAAATGAAAAAATACAATAAAATTATACCTAACATGCGAAAATGGATAGGCAAAAATTGTCACAGTCCCAACAAAACTTGGCCTTGGAAAGTGCTATAATACCACTTGTTAGAAACCTACTATTAAAATAAAGCTTGCACAAAATACTATAAAATAAATGAAATGCATAAAATAACAGAATAAAACTATGCAGAAAGTAATTATAGAATTGAACAATATCACAAATAAATCAAAATCGCAGGCCTCTTCGAGGGGGCAACCTCATTCAATATTTCATTAATTTTTAGAAAAATACATTCATACATGGCTCCATGTCTTTTAAAAAGAAAGCTTCATGCAATCCTACCTAAGGCTGAAGAGTTGGCTTACATGCAAAAACACCACTCAAGATAGAATCTTCTACCAAATATGGGTTACAATAGTGATAATAGTTATATGAGATTGCACTACTTGGCTAGGTGTCTTACTTTCCACATACATTACAAAGTATTACAAAATAACATTATAATGGAATCCCCACATTGGAAGTGGGTCATTACATAAGCAAATGAGAATTACAAAATAACGTTAGGATGGGATCCTAATAGAATCCAAGGCCAATTAGGCACGATGGAACTAGAAGTAAATATTTTGGGAATTCTAATAGAAAGGTAAAGAAGCTAACCTAGAGACAAAGAAAACCTTCTTCAACTATACTGAGTTGACAAAGGAATATCATCACTCACATAGAAAAATAAAGAGTGTTGGATTCATAAAATGAGATGGAAGAGCAACTCAAAGTGATATGGTAGGAGATTAAAGAAGTTATCAATCACCAGAAGAGTTATGCTGATCTGAAAGAATCACCAAAGAATTCTTTGTGGGAGATAAATTTTTCTTGAGAGCTAGACCCATGAAAAGTGCCATCAAGTCAATTAGGTTGGATCCTTGTTTTGTAAGGCCTTTTGAATTTTTTGTTTGAGGAAATGGGGAAGCTTTTTCCATTTTTATTTGAATGAAATGTTGCTATATATATGCTTTGTATTTTAGGAGATATAGAGGACTATTTTTAGTCCAAGGGGGAAGTATTTAATGACACTCCTTGGAAGGACTTATCTTTGATATTGATTATGTATTTATGGATGGATTTCGATGCTTAATATTACTTTATTTTATCAAAGATAAGTGGTTTAAATGCATTTTATGTGTTGATATATTATGCTATAATATGATATTATTGATGTTGTGTATGGTTGCAGGACTAGGTACCCTCACGAGTTGATTGACATGGGAAAACCACCAAAATATAGGGACAAAAAAATGAAATGATGGTCAGAGGAAATAGTCTATGAAAAAATAGCTTATGATAGCTCTAGGGTAACTAAGTACCCTCATGCAGTTGCATTGGATAATTGTGTGATTATTTATATTAACCATTGGCTAAGAATTTGCTTGATCAAGGGAGCCATCATTAGTAGTGAGGAGATAATCTGGTAGTCATCATAAAACATGCTACTCAAGGATAGATGGTGGTGTAATGCAATGGTTTATTTCAATAAGCATTTGATTTTTTTATGCGTATTTTTATGATATGAAAGGGATCTATCAAATGATCCACCAAATAAGGTATTAATAAGAATGGAGGTTTTATTAATACATTTTTTTATTGTTAAGTTTAAAAAAGTGTATTTTTGAAAAGAATGCTAACCTTTTACATCAATAGATATGGTCAATCATTATTCATTTCACCAAGAAGGATTTCCCAATGGCATAAAGCCTATACCAACCATATAACAACTAAAAACACTTCACTAACCACATCCAAAAATATAAAACCAACATACACTTTACATATCTAAATATTATATACTCTATGCTTTCCTAGCAACCTCTTCCTATTGATCCCAAATTTCACTTCCTATGGCATTATCATTGTCAACTAAATTATTTATGTGCATTGGGATATCATTCCCCCATTCCTTTCTGGAATTTGCCATAACTTCTCTGTTATCAAGACCATCTGCTACCCTATTGGCTTCTCTATAAATATGATTAATAGACACATTATCCATTCTATACAAAATTTCTCAAGCTTCCACCATCATTAATTCAATAATCCATATGGTTGATTATCCTCCCTTTAAAATGGTCACAATATTTTGTGAGTCTCCTTCAACTATGATCTTATCTAGATTGTAATTAATAGCCAAAGAAATTCCTACAAAATTTGCTCTTGCTTCAGTACAATGACTTGTTTGTTCACCTAGTGGTTTAGTAAAGGCTTTGATTAACTTACCCATATGATTCTGGATCACCCCTCCAGCTCCCACCAACCTAGGATTCCTTTCGATGCCCCATAAAAATTTAATTTGAACCATCCAACCGATGATGGTATCAATTTTACATGAGTTCTAGGATGAACTTAAGGTATTGGTAATTTCTCTATGACTCCCCAGCATTCCAATATCCACCTTTCTTGCTCTGATTCCCATACCTCATTGAAATGGATAGTGTTAAAATTCTCCATGAGGAGACTTCTTGCTTAGTTCCAAACCATTTACTAGTCCATCTTCAAGTCCTCAAAAATTTTATGGTTTCTTTCATTCTAAAATCTCCACCAGATATGTGGAAGGCTTAGAAGCCACAACTTCCTAATTATTCTACCTTTAAAATGAGGCTCCCATTGCAATTCAAGTTTGAGATAGTTCTAGGGAAAACCCATTAAACTTAGAGTTCACTACAGAGCTAATCAAACATGTTTTTGGTAAAGGATCACTTAAGAAGTAGATGATCAACGTTTTCATTCTCTTTTTCACACAAAATGCATCTATTTGGTAAGGAGAAACCATATTTATTCACATTATCCTAGGTCATAATTTTATTATGCATAACCAACCACTAAAAAATAGTAATCTTAGGGATTATATCTTTGTCCCAAACATTGACATCGGGCCACACTACCCCTACACCTTCATACAAGTTATAACCAGACTTCATAGAATAATCTCCACTCTTCATTTTCATCCAAATAAATATATCATTCGGTCACCAATGGTTGAGGATGTAGGCATTAAGGCATATATTAAGATTTTCTAGGTGTGGACACAAGTCCTCATTGATGTTCTTAGCATAAATCTGCTTCCACCTCTTGATGCCATTTTCTTCCACCATATAATCTTGAACCAACAATCCATAAATAGGAGTCAAGATTATTCTTAAGTTTGTAAACCTTGGTATCTCACAAAGGGGAGAGTCAAAGAGCCAAGTATCCTGCCAAAATCTCATGTTAGAACCATCTCCAATCTATCATCTACAACCCTGTTGGATCAAATTTCTTACCTATTGAAGGCTATTCTATAAACTAGATCCCTTAGGGGTGTTGAGGTTTTCCAAGAAGGAGGAATTACATAAATATTTAGCTATTATAATTTTGACCTAGGGAGTGTCTTCTTCCTTCGCCAACTTCCAACCCAACTTTCCCATTAGAGCTTTGTTCATTTTGGGAAGATTTTTCAGTCCCAATCCCCCATATTTTTTAGAGGTATAGACTTTATTCCAAGCAAGTAAATATATCCTCTTATTTTCCTTAGCACCAGACCATAGAAAAATCCTTTGGATTTGTTCAATATTTTTGTAGAACAATACTAGCATTTTAAAAATTTATATGAAGTAAATAGGTATAATTTGAAGGTAATATTTTAGAAGTTGTGCCTTTCCTACCAGACTAAGAAGAGATCCTTTCCAGGAAGACAATTTCTTTGTAACATGTTCAATAATCAAATCCCACAAGGCTTCCTTCATACTCCTATGAAATAAAGGTATAACTATATAGGTTGTTGGAAATTCACCTATGCTATAGTTGAATATTCTTGCTATTTGTAGTTGGAGAGCTATGGATTTATTAAAATTTATAAAGGTATACTTTTATTAAAATTTACATTTTGGCCTGCTACAAGCTCATAGAAATGCAAAATCATATTAATATGTCTTGCTTTTGGAAGATATAATCTTGTCAAAATTAGAGTATCACCCACAAACTGTTGAAAAAAATTGGTTCCATAATAGAAGCTGGCTTGATACCTTCTATGTATCCTCTATATGTGGTTGTTGTGAAGGCTCTACCCATAGCTTCAGCTAAAATTATAACTAGATAAGGGGACATGGAATCCCCTTGTCTCAACCCCCTATTTCTAGGAAAATAATCCACTATAGAACCATTAACTAAGATGGATATCATCACTATGGAGATGCAATTTTTCATCAAAAAGATCCAATCCTCATGAAAACTAAAATTTTGGAGCACTTTGATCAGGAAATCCCAAAAAACTCTATCATACACTTTATTCATATTCAGTTTAAGAAATATACCTTCCTTTTTTTATTTAGAGACAAAGTGCAGGATCTCATGGATTGAAATGATCTCATCAAGAATCTATCATCCCTAAAAAAAATCCCTATGGTGTTTATCAATGACAAAAGGGAGAGCCATATTCAAACAGTTTGCAAGGACTTTGGACACAATTTGGTAGAGATTATTACACAAGCTAATTGGGTAGTAATCTGCAAAATATTTAGCTCCTGCAATATTTGGTATGAGGGTTAAGAGTGTATAGTTCACATCATAAGGGATCCTTTTAGAGGTCTAAAAATCGTTAACTACCAAGGTGACCTCATTGCTAATGATGTGCTAAAACTTGTGATAGAATAGTGTCGAAAACCCATCTGGGCTAGGATATTTGTCTCCCTTCATGAAGAAGGTTGTCTCTTTAATTTCTTCATTTGTAAAGGGGTTGAGGAGAAAGTTATTTATCCAATTTGTAAACTTTAATTAAATATGGCCTAACAACAGGTTCATCACCTCTTCATTCATCTCAGAATCCACTCATAACATATCTTGGAAAAATTGAACAACTTTCCCTCTAATTTGGAAAGGATACCTTGTAAAAAAATCATCAACAATCTTGATCTCCTAGATTTTATTAAAACTTTGGTGCCTCAGAGTTGAAATGTGGAAAAGCCTCATATTCATGTCCCCTTCCTTTAACCATGAAGTTATTGATTTCTTTCGCTAGAAATCCTCCTCATAGACCAGAGTATTGTACCAATCACATAGAAGATCTTTTTCTCTAGTTTGGACTTCCTCCAAATACTCCCTCATACGTAAAGAGTTTTCTAACTCCATGAGCTATTGTTGTAAAACTACCTTTTAACCATAATGTCTCCAAACACCTATTTATTCCACAGTTTTAATTTTTGCTTAACAAATCTCTGTTTTTTTTCTACTTGAGTCAATCTATCTCCAAAAAAATCTTACTACCACCAATATTGAATCCTGCTCTCTAATTCAGAATGAAGGATCCACATCTTTTCAAACCAAAAAGGGGTAGCAAAGAGCCTTCTCCTATCCGTAGTTTTCCAAATAAAAGGATTATGGTTTGAGCCATTTTTTGGTAGGGCCATGAGAGTAGTGTCCCTAAACAACACTAAGCTCTTATAAAAAATAAATACCCTATCTATTCTGATCTGAATCAATTGACTCCCCAGTCACCTATTAGTCTAGGTAAAATTTGCTTGTCTAAGCTCCAAGTCCATCAAAGCATTTGAATTTATAAAATCACCAAACTCAGTCATACAATCTAAATATCCTTCAACGCATCCTTCTTATCAAAAAAATATAGAGGGGTATTGAAGTCCCTTGTAATGATCCATGGGATGCCTACAAAGACATGCTTGATTTCACTCAATTCCCTCCATAACCTTCATCTTCTTGCCACAGTAGTGGATGCTTGATTTCACTCAATTCCCTCAATTGGTTACCTAAGGCTCTCATGCCATATGCAATTGTAATGGATGTAAAAATACAATGCAATTATGTGGCTGCAAGATATGAACTACAATTGTTTTTGTATTTTTGATTTTTGTGTTGTTTTTGTACTTTTGTTTAATTTTGACCAAAGGGCTTATTAGCCTTTGGGGCTTTTTGATTTTTAACCAAATGGGATGAATTACCCTTGGAGCTTTTTGATTTCGACCAAGTGGTATGAATTACCCTTGGAGCATTTTTATTGAAGTTGACCAAGTGGTATGAATTACCCTTGGAGAATTTTGATTGAATTTGACCAAGCAATTTGAATACCCTTGGAGCATTTTGATTGATGTTGACCAAGCGGTTTGTATACCCTTGGAGATTTTTGAATTGATTTTTTCCAAGTGGCTTGAATGCCCGACGATCATTTTGAATTTGATTTTGACCAAGTGGCTTGAATACCTTTGGATCATTTTAAATTGATTTTGACCAAGTGGCTTGGATAACCTTGGAGCCTTTGAATGTTTTTTTGGAATTTTATGTTTTTATGATTTATTTATGTTTTTGACATATTTGAATGTTTTTATATTTTTGACATATTTGAATATTTTTGTTTTTTTTGTGTGTGTAGAATGCCTTTAAGTGAATGATATTGAGATGTTCAGGCTCCTCAACACCATATAATGATATAATGCAATACTCTCTAGGCCCAACTCTCTGTGAAATCATGTATGGGCCTATCCAATTTACAGTGAACTTGTCTTGCAGATGCGGCAACAGATTCAAATTCCATTGGTTTTCTTTGAGCACTAGATCTCCAACCTTGAATTCCCTTAGGTGGACTTTACTATTGTAAGCTCATACAAGGTAATCTTGGTAAACACGAAGATGCTCTAAAGCATTGACTCGACATTCATCAAGAAGCATCAACTGATCAAGGTGGCCTTACCGCACGACATCATCATCTATGAAGTCCTTTAATGCTATGCGTAGAGTTGGAATTTCCAACTCTAGTGGCATGATGGCCTTAGTGCCATATACTAGTGAAAATGGTGTTGCCCCAGTTGGCGTCCGTATACTAGTTCTAGATGCCCATAGTGCAGGAGGTAAATGCATGTGCCAATCCTTGTGATTGTCTTGCACCATCTTCCTCAAGATGGAGACTATAATTTTGTTTAAGTATTATGCTTCTGTTTGCTTTTGGATAATAAGGTGTTAAAAAACTATGTTGAATACGATATTTGTTCATTAAGGCATGCACATTTTTGTTCTTGAAATATGGCCCATTATCCGATATTATCTTAGAAGGGACCCCAAAATAACTTATGATATTGTGGACTATAAACTCTACAATCCTTGGTCCAGTTGTTGATGTTAATGGGATCACTTCCACCCATTTAGTGAAGTATTTTGTGGTCTTTATGATGAATTTGTGTTGGCCTGAGGATGATGGTGAGATCTTCCCAATCAAGTCTAGTCCCCACTACGATAATGGCCATGCTACTTGGATGGGTTGCAAGGCTTGCAATGGTAAGTGCATTAGATTTGCATGATGCTGGAACTTATTGCATTTCTTGACATACTCGCAACAATCCTTTTCCATTGTGGGCCAATAGTAACCCATTATCAATATGCGCTTAACGATGGCCATACCACTAAAATTCCCTCCACATGTGCCATCGTGAGCTTGCAAAATTGCCCAAGATGCTTCCTGGGGCTCAAGACAATGGAGTAATACTCCATCATATCCTCTTCTATAGAGGATTTATCCTAGCAAGATGTATCTTATTGCTTTCTATTTTAATGTTCACCTTTCAGTATGCAAAAAACCTTGAGGTACTATTCCAAGTTTTAGGAAGTCTCGTAGTTGGGAAAGGCAATCCTGATAAGCCATGGCTTCTATAGAAAATATGGCTTTCTTTACCTGTATTTCTGATCTGGTGAACACAGATTGAGGAACAACTCTATGGTGTATGGTTGCACCACACTCCATAGGTCCTTTGGAGATCAAAGACCCCCAAGGTGTCATTTGCAAGAAATCTTTGGCTACGAAGGACCAATCCTAATTTTGCTCGATGTTGATCATGTTGACTAATTCTTGATTGTTAAAATATTCACGATGTATTTTTGAGTGTGAAAGAACTTTCACATGAATGGTTGTAAAATCAACAGATGGATTTTGATGGATTAAGGATCCCAGAGAGGCCATGGTGTCTGCAAATATATTTGATGTACGAGGGATTGCCTCAATGTCATACCATTCCAACCGGGCTAGGTAGGTGTCAACAAGTTCCTTGTAAGTCTTTAGGAGTGGGCACCTACATTGAAATAGTCCTTTGACTTGGTTTACTATGAGCAAGGAGTCACCAAAGATATTCAGTCTTTTAATGCCCATTGCTATGGCTATTTGGAGTCCTAAGATCAATTCTTCATATTTTATATTGTTGTTTGTGCATGGGAAGTCTAGTTTGAATGATAAGGGCAATGGAGCATCCTGCGGTATGATAAAGACAATCCCTACTCTACCCCCTTGTTCACACTTCGAACCGTCAAAGAAAAATGACATGTCTCTTTCTTTTGTGGGTTATTCGGGTTATGGAAGATCTGATAATGCAAATATCGCATCATCATGCAATTCTATAGTGAGAGGCTTGTTATCCTGAAGAGGTGCCTCTACTAATTGATCTGCTATGACTTGTCCCTTGATGGAATTTTGGCTTATGAACTCTAGATCAAATTTTATCAATAGCATGATCCACTTTTTGGTACGTGTATTGTGATATGTCTTGCTCATCATGTACTGCAAAGGATTTTTTTTTATATGACATAGGTCTTATGGCTCAACATGTAGTGTTGCAACTTTCAAGTTGCAAAGACCACTGCTAAACACAATTTTTCAACATACGCATATCCTAGCTCATAAATCACCAAGGTGTGACTAATGTAATATATGGTTTGCTCTTTATCTTGTGCATTATTTTGGGCTAACATGGTGTCCAATGTGAAATCAGTAGCCAATATATATAGTAAAAATGATATGTTTGGCCTTGGTGGAGCCAATACTAGTGGTGTTTCCAGATAAGTTTTGATCTCTGCAAAGGCTTGATGGCATTCTTCATCCCAATGAAAGGGGACCTCCTTGTATAGCAACCTATTCATAGGTTGGCATTTGTCTGATAATTGTGTGATGAATATTTTGATGGATGCTATCTTACCTTGTAGGCTCCTTAGCTCCCTAATGTTGGTAGGGGCAGCCATTTCCAATATAGCCTTTACCTTTGCAGGATCTCCTTTGATGCCTCTCTTGGATACGATGAATCCCAAATTATTGCCAAAAGTTATGCCAAATACGCACTTCTTAGGATTCAATAGGACATTGTGTTATATGAGGCAATCAAAGACTCGTCTAAGGACTTCATCATGCTCTTGCTACAATAGGGACTTGGCCAGTAAGTCATCCATGTAATCCTCTAAGATCTTATGCATATAGTCATGGAATATGTATGTCATGGCCCACTGATATGTGGCACCATCATTTTTAAGATCGAATGGCATCACTTTGTACCATAATGTTCTCCACGGAGTAATGAAAGCAATTTTATGTTGATCTTCGAGCGTAATCTGGATCTGGTTGTACCCAAAAAAACCATCCATTAGGAAGAGCATCTCATGACCTATGGTGGAAGCTACAAGAGCTTCTATGTTTGGCAATGGGAATGAATCCTTTGGTGTTGCCCTCTTTAAATCTCTGAAGTCCGTGCAAATACAAACTCTTCCATTGAGTTTCCCCATGGGTACCATATTTGACACCCACTCAGGGTAGTCTATAGGGACTATGAATACTGCATCCAATAGTTTTTGCAATTCATTATTTACCATCAAAGCGATGGTTGGATGCATTTTCCTTAGCTTTTGCTTGAATGGCTTCTTCATGGGATCCAATGAAGGGTCATGAACGACTAACTTTGGATCTATCTTTGGCATGTCTTTGTAAGTCCAAGCAAAAATATTTGGCCTTTCTTTGAGGAGAGGAACTAGGATGGCTTGTTCCTCTAGAGATAGACTTTCTTCGAACTTGATTTTTCTTGGTTGGGCAAGATCATCACTGATGTCCACCTCGAAAGTCTCTTTTATAGCTATATGTGACCCATACTCTAGTTGATGAGGCATGGGTATCAAATGAATGTCATCGATGGGATTTACATGACCTACTAACTCAGGTTCCAAACCAACATGGAAGACGTCATACGCATAACCTGATGCAAAATGAAAAAGTTATAACATCTCTTCATTGGGGAAGAGGTCTTTAGGCTAAATGGGCAAATTAGCGTGATCCCAATCAATAGCCTCTACATAAAGATGCAATGATTTGGTGGGATCTACTGGATTATGAAGTGGAGTGGTTAAATCAATGGAGATCATATTCATGGATGGAATGAAATATCTATGACCACATGGGTGCAATCTTATCTCAGGGGTTTCCCTTCCATACTTATGATGAGGTTCTGGAGGAATGGGAATTTTTGGATTTGGCCCATAAGCAGGGTGAATAATAGGATCATTGGGCTCTAATCGCTCTCTAAATGTAGGTGAAGGGGGATTGACCATTTGGTGAGTGGTAGCTAGGTCAATTGATCTCCCCAAAAATTATAGATGAGGGTCTATAGCACGGAGTTTTGCCTCTCTCCCTACTAGCTCGTTGACTTGCTGCAAGTGGTGAGGTCTAAGATAAGCCATCTCGATCTCATTCTCAAAGTCATCATCACTTATCCAAAAACTATTAGTATTATGCGGCCCTAAGATAAGGGGCTCATGTCTTGGCCCTAAGTAGGCCATCTCTATTTCATCTTCATATTCTTCGTCACTTATAAAGAATCCATTTGCATTTGTCTCTTGTCGCAAATTTAGGGGTTGATGACTTAGGCCTAAGTAGGCTCTTTCTGTTGAGTCTTTTGATTCATAGTCACTTTCATCTAATGTATACCCACTCTCATTGTGGATGGACCATGTGAATATTTGTAAATAGCGAGGCCCCTGGTAGGCTAATCCAAGTTGCACCTCATCATCACTTGCTTCATATCCATTATCCTCATCCCATGAGTTGTACGCTATTGGGGTGAAATCAATTGAGATGTTTGGATGATAAATTTTTGGTGGTGATACGTTTACCATGGCCACTTGTCTGTTGCTCAAATTTCCTATTCTTAGGGGGTGATAAGGAATGAAATTGATGTCTTCTTCTAACACTAAGCTTAATTTATCCAATGCTGCTACAAGAGAGTCATCTCAACCTTCGATATAATAGCCTAACCCAAACCTGTTAGAGGGAAGCTGATATTGTGGCTCATATGGCTGCCTGCATCCCTGCTCATATATACCAAGGCCATAGCCATACCAATGGCAATGCTCAAATTATATTAGAGAAAACTCGAGATTAGAGAGGTAATGAACATTGACCATGAATAATTCATCACTATCCTCTTCTATGTCTGATGACCTATGGGCGTAGTCTAGGTCAGCATAGACAAAATTGGTTTTGTTGGGAGGGATTCCAAGTAGAACCATTGTTCCCACTGGCGATCTCAAGTCCTTAGGTCTTCCCATATTTTGTGCAGACTCGATGATAGGTGTAAAGGTAATTTTCTACACAAGGTACTCCAATATTCCTATGCTTGCCAAGTGTATTGATGCATGTGACGTGGATAACCCTACATATGATACTGGCAAAGCGGGATGGTAATAACTATCTTCATCTTGATCTTGAAGATCTTCTTCTTCCATAAGGCTTAGAATTTCAACAATGGCTAAAGTTGGTACTTCCTTGGGCCTTTCTTCTTTGACTAAGGGTACCTTTAGATTTTGAGGGTCTTTTTGTTTTGATGTTGATGGTACTTTAGAAGCATTGACTATTTTGAGTGCACCAGGAGGTGTTGATGTGCATGGGTCTTTTCTTACCCTTTTGTCTTCATTATCCACTTGTGTGGTTGGGGATGAAGGTGCTATGTACAGGTGGGTAGAAGGGAATACAAATTCTCCTAGAATGTCCACCTGATGGACATTTTTAAAAGGCTCTTCATCGACCAAAACCACATAGAAATTGTTTTCATGTATGTACTTGACACACTGGTGCAATATCAAAGGCACACACTTCATGGCCCTTATTCAAGGATGACATAAGAGGATGTTGTACTACATAGATCCTTTCAATACATGACACATCACAAGGATGGTCTTGTGCCCCACCTTGATGGGTAGGAATATTGTTCCCACAGTATTGCATAAAGCATCATTAAAAGCTCTCAATGTATAAGCTCCTGGAATGATATTGGACTTGGGGATCTTGAGGTGCTCTATTACTATTGTTTTAATGATGTTTATTGATGAATCTGTATCGACCAAGACCCTCTTGAAATGCAAGTCATTGATTACTACCACAATATTTAGCAAAGGGTCTGGTAAGGTAGTAGGTACTGTCTTAATCTCATAATCATAGAATCAAATTACAGGTTCCTGGTATTCCTGTACTTGTCCCACAAAGTGAGTGAATGCATTCACATCTTATGGTGGGAGCTCAATTGTCCTTAAAATTTCCATTAGAGTCTCCCTATGCTTTGGGAACTATTGTATGAACTCATAGATGGATATCTTAGTCAGATTCATCTGTAGGTTTTTCTCCAATATACTCCAGATAGTTACCACAGGTTGTGTTGGTGGACTTGGAAGGTTGTCTTACCTCTTCCTAGGTGCGATTGGGACATTCATGGGAGATGTAGGAGGTTACGGTTGACCATACCGCCTAGTCCTTGTTGCTATGTTAATAATATCAACCATCCCAATGCATCTGTGGGTAGGTAAATTAGCTCAAACCTAATTAACTTGGACCCCTTGCTCTCTAGGGGCCTGAAGATTAGGCAACAGGTTTATATATATGCCCATGTCTCTATTATCAAGAGCCAGTAGGTTATCAACTTTGAGTTCTTCTGCCCCAATCATGTTTTGCACTTGATGCTTGTTGGAAATTTTGGGTACTTTGGGTACATTGCATTTGCTCAAGTATATAAGTTGTCATTGATGTCAAGAATATTTTGAAGGAATTTGATTTGATGTCAAATAATTTTTTTTGATGAAGGTTACGGAATGACAGTTTCAAAGGTCTTTTGCAAACCCCAAGCTGACAGGTTCGAAAGAAAAGCGCTAAGGAGAAAAAGTGTAGTGATATCGTGACATGTCGGGTTTTCATGACCCAAAGAAAAGAAAAGCACTAAAGAGAAAAAGTGTCACGATATCATGACATGTCGGGTTTTTTCGACCCGAAGAACAGAAAAAAGCTAAGGAAAAGTGTCGCGATATCGTGACATGTGGCATTTTTGCGACTTAAGCAGGAGAGAGAAAGCAAGTTAGAAAAGTGTCACGATATCGCGACATGTCGCAATTTCGTGACTCAAAGAGCAAATAAAATGTATAAAAGCTGAAAGCATCGCGATTTCATGACAGGTTGCAAAGAAAACGTATGAAAGCTAAAAGCGTCATGATTTCGCAACAGGTTGCAAATAAAACGTACAAAAATTTGATAGCGTCGTGATTTTGCGACGGGTTACAAGGAAAGCATACAAAATCTGAAAGCATCATGATTTCATGATGGGTTGCAAAGAATGCGTACGGATGCAGAAAGTGTCATGATTTCACGATAGGTAGAAAAGAAAGCAGATGAAAGCAGAAGTGTCATGATTTTGCGACAGAAACTGAAAGCAGGTCTTCTATAGGAGAAGTGTCATGATTTCGTGACAAAAGTAGAGAGGAAGGTTATGAACATAGAAGTGTCACGATTTCATGATAGAAGTGAAGACGAAGTCTATAGAGGCATAAGTGTTGTGATTTTGTGACAAAATTAGAAAGGAGGTCGACGAAGGGAGAAGTGTCACGATATCGTGACAAAAGCAAAGTTGATGCTGACAAAGATAGAAGTGTCGCGATATTGCGACAAGAACTTAGTTGAAGTCGACAAAGGCTGAAGTGTTGCGATATCATGATAAAAGCAAAAATAAAGTGTACGGTTGTAAAGGTGTCGCGATATCACGACATGTTGTAGTTTCATGGCAAAAGCTACAAAAGAGTTACAGAGGCAGTTGAAGTCGAAAAAATTAAATGTGAGCCGACGAAGATTAGGGTTTGCAGCCGACAAATTTTAGGGTTGTGTAGCCAACTAAAGATCAGGGTTACAGTCGACTAAGATTAAGGTTTTGATCTTGAAAGTGTTACTATAAAAGATAGGCTATTTTTGAAGAGTTGGCATGTCGTTAGTTGTGGCGTTCGCAGATAGAGCGCATAGTGAGAAGTTCGATCGTCAAGAGCAGAGTGTGAAATTCGATCGAAGTGTGCAAAGTGTGCAAAGACAGTGTAGAGTGTGTGCAGAGAGATGACTGAGAGAAGATGAAGTGTGGTTGTAAGAGCACAAAAGATGTTTATGTTTCTTGAGCAGATATGGATAGGTCCTAGCAGAGGACTTGTGAGCTAAGTTTGATAGTTCTATCAGAGAACTTGAGGATAGAGGTGCATTGGTTCTATGAGAAGAACCTGAGGACAGATTTGGTTGCTAAGCTGCTATGGACGTGATCATAGAAGGCAGAGGTCTCATAGGCTAAGCATTGAAGACAGGAGGTCTTCGATGGAAAGGAGTTCCACGTGCTGGAAAGAGGTAGAGGCAGTTGATCTTCTGAGGGATAATTTCCAGACTAGAGGGGAAGGTATCTCCTTTGAGAAGAGGCTCATAAATTCTAATTAGGGGAAGGTATCTCCTTTGGGCCGAGGCTCATAAACATTGTAATTGGGAAGGATTCCCAAAGAACTTTGAGATAAATTTTAGAGAAAAGTTTTTGTGGACGTAGCCCAACCATTTTGGGTGAACCATGTTAAAAATGGGTCTTCAATGTGTGATGCTTTCTGTCTTGATTAATTTTGTGTTGATGCCACTGCTATCTGAAGTTAAAATTATTAATTTGTTAAGTCTTATACTGTTCACCCACCCCTCTCATTATAATCTTGTGTTCTTCAATTGGTATCAGAGCAGGTCTCTCCAGAAAGAGCCTAACAGCTTGGAGAAGGATCTATCAAAGGAACATACAGATTCAGAAAGAGATGAAGAGGTTGAGTTCGATCTCAAAGGTGAATTCTTCTTGGCTTTAAGAAAGCTTGAGAAATTCAAGGAAGAGAATTCGGTTCTCAAGCATCAATGTCAAGAAGAAGAGATATCAAGATCAGAATTGTCTCAAAGTGTTATAGACTTCAAAATTCTAGCTGAAGAAGGGAAGAAGGTTGAACAGGTTCTGACAGAGGATCTAAAAGGAAAGGAAGTTGATTGCAAGAAACTAGAAGAAGAGGTTATGTCTCTTAGAGTGAAGTTGGAACAGTTGGCTCTCAGATAGAATACTCCGTGTGAAAATCAAAATAAGGACGGCATCACCATTCATGAAACAGGGTCTTCGAGCAAGATCAATCCTCATCCTGAAGAGCGGTGGATTCCAGTTGGTCACAAGAAGAAAAATCATCCAAGGCATCAAAATAGGTTACATAATACTTTCCATGGCTATTGTTTTTCCTACAAGAAATTTGGTCACAAAGCTATGCATTGCAATAAGTATTTGAATAGCCATAGTAAGGAAAATGTTAACTCTTTTGCACCTCTTATGAATAAAAATGTCATGTGTTACAAGTGCAAGAATTTTGGGCATATAGCAAGGATGTGTAGTTTGGATAGATCTAGCCTTGAGTTCACTAAAAAGAGAAATGAGATCAAATCTAAGTCAATGATAGTTCAAACTGCTTTTCATGCTCAAGACAAAGTAGAAAAATGGTATATTGATAGTGGTTGTTCAAAACATATGACTGGTGAAAAGGAAAAGTTTTTGGTCTTAAAAGAAACAAACGGAGGAATAGTCAGTTTTGGAGATAACAGGTCAGCTAAAATATGTGGTAAAGGGACTCTTAGTTTGGATGGGAAATCCAAAACAGAAAATGTGCTTTATGTAGAAGGCCTAAGACATAAACATAATCTTCTAAGTGTGAGTCAACTTTGTGATCAAGGGCACATAGTATCTTTCTTTTCAGATAGATGTGAGATAAGTAAAGAAAAAAATGGAAAACTCATTGTGAGTGCTACAAGGACTCCAAACAATCTTTACATGCTAAGTGAGATAAAAAGGGAAAAGTTTTTTCTAACTGAAGAAGATGAGAGTTGGCTATGGCATAAAATATTAGGGCATTTGAGCTTTGATAATCTTGTCAATATTAGTAAAAAGGAAGCAGTTAGAGACTTGCCCAAAATAAAAAGACCCCATAACATCATTTGCGGTCCTTGTCAACATGGAAAACAGAACATAACCAGTTTCAAATCAAAAGCGTATACTTCTTCAAAACCATTGGATCTTATTCATACTAATTTATGTGGCCCCACTAGAACTCAGAGCATTCAGGGAGAAAGCTACTTCATGCTGTTTATAGATGATTATTCTAGAATGACTTGGGTTACTTTTCTCAAAGAAAAATTTGAAGCTTTTGAAAAATTTAAAGCTTTCAAAGAAATGATTGAAATTGAGACTGAAAAAAGAATCAAATGCTTAAGATCGGATAGAGGAGGAGAGTTCACTTCAAATGAATTTGTGGAATACTGTGAGCAACAAGGAATCAAAAGAGAATATTCAATAGCAAGAACTCCTCAACAAAATGGAGTAGTTGAAAGGAAAAACAGACCTATTGAAAATATGGCTAGAGCTATGTTAAATGAGTCAAAACTTTTAGATGGTTTTTGGAAAGAGGCAATCGATACAGCGAGTCTACATTATCACCAGGGCCCAAATTAGAGTCAATCATCATAAAACTCCTTATGAGTTGTGGAAAGGAAGACCAACTACAGTAAAATACTTCAAAGTGTTTGGAAGTAAGTGCTTCATCGAGAAGGGAAGATCAAAATTTGGGTAAGTTTGATCCTAGGTGTGATGAGGGAATATTTCTTGGATATTCTAGCAGAAGCAAGGCCTACGAGATGCTTCAACAAAAGAACTCATACGAGTTGTAGAGAGCATAAATATAACGAGTTGATGAAAATACGGGGATAAGAGAACCAATAAAGGAACTCGGTGATGAAATTTGTCAAGAAGAATTCGAGAGAGGTTTCGAGATGAAGAAGAGGAAAGACAACAAGCTGCTTCCCAAAACTCCTTCACAATATGTTCGAAACATCATCCCAAAGATTTGATCATTGGTGATCCAAATAGCAGGCAAACAAGAAGAAGAGTCATTCCTTCACATGATTCTACAAATGTTTCATTATTATCTCAGATTGAGCCAAAATATTTTAGTGAAGCGTGTGCAGATAAGTTTTGGGTAAAAGCAATGGATGAAGAGCTAAATCAAATAGAGAAAAGTGAAACTTGGGAATTGGTTCCAAGACCTAAGGACAAGAATTTCATTGGCACAAAATGGATATTCAAAAATAAACTCAATGAGGATGGAAAGATTGTCAAAAACAAATATAGGTTAGTCTGCAAAGGTTATGCTCAAGTAGAAGGTGTTGATTTCGAAGAGACGTTTGCTCCTGTTGCTCGTCTTGAAGCAATCAGAATTTTTTTGGCCCTTTCAAGCTTCAAATCATTCAAGGTATATCAAATGGATGTAAAGTCAACTTTTCTAAATGGGGTGTTGGTAGAAGAAGTCTACATAGAATAGCCAAAAGGAGTGTCTCTCTCAAAATAGTCAGACTATGTGTGTAAACTGAAAAAGGCCTTGTATGGGTTAAAGCAAGCACCTAGGGCTTGGTACTCAAGACTTGACAGGTATCTTCATGAGCAAGGTTTCAGGAAAGGTGTGGCGAGATAGCAATTTGTATATTAAGGATGAAGGTGATGATATGTTGATTATGGTTGTCTATGTTGATGATATTATTTTTGGGGGAAATAATACTCAGATGTGCAAATATTTTGCTAACACCATGCAGAAGGAATTTGAGATGTCTATGATTGGAGAGCTATCATTCTTTTTAGGTCTTCAGATTGCTCAATCAAAATATGGTGTATTTCTCTCTCAAGGGAAGTATATCAAAGAAATGTTGAAGAAATTTGGGATGATGGACATCAAACCAGTATGTACTCCAATGATTACAAGGTGCAAGATGAGTAAAGATGATGAATATCCAGCGACGGATCAAAAGTTGTACAGATCAATGATTGGCAGTTTATTATATGTTACAGCTACCAGACCAGATATCATGCAGGCAGTTGGGTTAGTAGCAAGATTTAAAGCTGCTCCAAAAGATTCTTGTGTTATAGTAGTTAAGAGGATATTCAGATATCTGAAGGGCCCTATGGACTTTGGGCTTTGGTATCCCAAAGGTAATGATTTCACCCTCACAGCTTATACAGATGCAGATTTGGCAGGCAATATTGATGACAAGAAAAGTACTAGTGGTGGAGCATTCTTTCTGGGAAAGAGTTTGGTTTCTTGGCTAAGTAAGAAACAACCTTCAGTTTCCTTATCTACAACAAATGTTGAATACATAGCAACAGTGGCTGGGTGTACACAGGTTTTATGGATGAAAACCACCTTGGAGGATTTCAAAGTCAAGCATGAACAACCCATCTCCATACTTTGTGATAATACAAGTTCCATAAGTATTTCCAAAAATCCGGTAATGCACTCAAGGACAAAGCATATTTCCATCAAGTATCACTTTCTAAGGGAGAAAGTGCAAGACAAGCAGGTCAAGCTAGAGTATGTGTCTACTAAAGAGTAGATTGCAGATATCTTCACCAAACCTCTTCCAAGAGATACGTTTGAGTATCTAAGGGAGAAATTGGGAGTGGTACTCCCATACCAAAATTAATCACCTCATCAGGAGGTGGGGGAGGGACCAAGCTAAGAGGCTCATTCTTAGTCCCGAGCCCCAAAGGTGACCCTTTGCCATTGATGACAAAGTGGGAGAGATATGAGTAAGGGGGAGAGCTTCAAGTGAAGAGGAAAGCTTCAAGTCAGGGGGAGCAAAACTTCAAAGGAAGATTCTCAGTTATGGGCATATTTTGTCAGTTGTTAGCACAGTTGGTTTCAATTTTGGCTCTTGAGAAGTGTTTTCAGTAAAGGTTTGCCATCAATGACAAAGGGGGAGATTGTTGGAAATTTTGGGTACTTTGGGTACATTGCATTTGCTCAAGTATATAAGTTGTCACTAATGTCAAGAAGCTTTTGAAAGAATTTGATTTGATGTCAAATAATTTGTTTTGATGAAGGTTACGGCATGACAGTTTCAAAGGTCTTTTGCAAACCCCAAGCTGACAGGATCGAAAGAAAAGCGCTAAGGAGAAAAAGTGTCACGATATCGTGACATGTCGGGTTTTTGCAACCCGAAGAACAGAAAAAAGCTAAGGAGGAAAAGTGTCGCGATATCGTGACATGTCACATTTTCACGACTTAAGCAGGAGAGAGAAAGCAAGTTAGAAAAGTGTCACGATATTGCGACATGTCACAATTTCATGACTCAAAGAGCAAAGAAAATGTACGGAAGCTAACAGTGTCGCAATTTCATGACAGGTTACAAAGAAAACATACGAAAGCTAAAAGCGTCACGATTTTGCGATAGGTTGCAAAGAAAACGTACAAAAAGTTGATAGCATCGCGATTTCGCGATGGGTTACAAGGAAAGCATACGAAAGCTGAAAGCGTTGCGATTTCATGACGAGTTGCAAAGAATGCGTATGGATGTAGAAAGTGTCATGATTTCACGATAGGAAGAAAAGAAAGTAGATGAAAGCAGAAGTGTCATGATTTCACGACAGAAACTGAAAGCAGGTCTTCTATAGGAGAAATGTCACGATTTTGCGACAAAAGCAGAGAGGAAGGTTATGAAGAAAAAAGTGTCACGATTTCGTAACAGAAGTGAAGATGAAGTCTATAGAGGCAGAAGTGTCATGATTTTGCAACAAAAGCAGAAAGGAGGTCGACGAAGGGAGAAGTGTCACGATATCGTGACAAAAGCAAAGTTGATGCTGACAAAGACAGAAGTGTCGCGATATCATGACAAAAGCAAAGTTGATGCTGACAAAGACAGAAGTGTCATGATATCGTGACAAGAACTTAGTTGAAGTTGACAAAGGTTGAAGTGTCACGATATCACGACAAAAGCCAAAAGAAAGCGTATGGTTGCAAAGGTGTCATGATATCATGACATGTAGTTTCGTAGCAGATGAAACTTCGATCGAATTTTGCACTCTGCTCCCGACGATTGAGAGAAGATGAAGTGCGGCTATAAGAGCGTAGAAGATGTGTATGTTTCTTGAGCAGATTTGGACAGGTCCTAGCAGAGGACTTGTGAGCTGAGTTTGATAGTTCTATCAGAGAACTTGAGGATAGAGGTGCATTGGTTCTATGAGAAGAACCTGAGGACAGATTTGGTTGCTGAGCTACTATGGACGTGATCATAGAAGGCAGAGGTCTCTTAGGCTAAGCATTGAAGACAGGAGATCTTCGATGGAAAGGAGTTCCACATACTGGCAAGAGGTAGAGGCAGTTGATCTTCTAAGGGATCATTTCTAGAGTAGAGGGGAAGGTATCTCCTTTGAGTAGAGGCTCATAAATTCTGATTAGGGGAAGGTATCTCCTTTGGGCCGAGGCTCATAAACATTGTAATTGGGAAGGATTCCCAAAGAACTTTGAGATAACTTTTAGAGAAAAGTTTTTGTGGACGTATCCCAACCATTTTGGGTGAACCACATTAAAAATAGGTCTTCAATGTGTGATGCTTTCTGTCTTGATTAATGTTGTGTTGATACCAGTGCTATCTAAATTTAAAATTATTAATTGGTTAAGTCTTATACTGTTCACCCCCCCTCTCAGTATAAGTTTGTGTTCTTCAATGCTTAAAACCAATGCAAGCCTCAATGTCATGCCTTGGTATCTTGTGATAAGGGTAAAATTGATCTTCCCTATATCCTTTTGGCTTAGGATGGTTGGGATCTATAAGAGGTATATCATGAAATCTGATCCTCCTAGCCTCGCTCAACTGATTAAATATTGATTGAATTGACTCTATCAGAGGCGTGAAATAGCGAGGCAGCTTGTGTTCTCTATTTCACCCCTGATTTTTCTTTTGGTCATAATTGGCTAGTGGGGGATGGGCTTGATAGTTATGGGGTTGTTGTGCACCCTCATCATTGGGTGTAGCCAATACAAATTGATTGACTAGAGCAGGGTTTCCTTACTTCTATTTTTACTTTCCATTCTTACCATTCTTGTTCCACTCCTTTTTGTTTCGGAGTTTAATGGTTACCTCATCTACTTTTATTTCTTCGATGATCTTGGCCTATGCCAAAGCTTCCTCAAATGAAGGATACTGCTGAAGTTTTAGTAAGAGGTAGATGTGTGTAGAGCAAATTTTTTTGAACATACGAATGATCTCTTCTGTGGGAATGAAAAATGATAATTTTATCATGACTTTTCTCCATCTATTCCCATAATCCATTACTGGCTCATCATCATACTATTTCAAGTTGGCCAGGTCTAAAAGGTTCATTTTTTTCCTAGAATAAAAGGAGAAATGCTTTAGGAATGTGTTTACCAGTTGTTCAAAATTGGTAATACTATGCTTAGGTAGTTGGTTGAACCATTGAGTGGCAACACCTGAAAATGTCATTATGAATGTTCTTAGCATGAGAGTGTCATTGTATTCAATATGAAAACATGCATTGATAAAATTTGTGACATACTCTTCTTCATCCTCTTCACCCTTAAATTTTTCTAACCCATGCATCTCAAAGTTCTTAGGATATGGAGGGCTAGGGATTGATGGGCACAATGGTTGGTTGTGTGTTTTTCTCAATGTTGGCGAGTTCCCAGCTACCTCTTGTTTCTCAAATGCTTTCATATTTTTAGCAAGCTCTTGAAATGCCTTTGATGCACATATTTCCTCCTCTTGTAGGCCTAATCATAGTTGCAATGGAGGTAGCTCTCTATCCATTTGATTTATTTCATTTTCCTCCCTCCTATGAGGGGACTCAGGATTGTGATCCTGGTTTGTTGTGTTTGCCCTTTCCTCACTAGTTGGATTTCATTCATGGTTTGGTGGGGGATTTCATTGTGGGCTATTTTGTCTAATGTACCTATCCTTAGGCAAGTCAGTGTGTCTAGTCCTTTGGTGGTCACCACCATTTGTCTATAAATTGTTAAGAGCCAATCGCTCAGCCTGCTCTCTTAAATGTTGCTCATGTTGGTGCAAGAGTCTTTCTCTTTGTTTATCCTATTTGAGAGCTTCCACTAGCTCTCGCTCCTTACATAACGCATTTTCTAACCACCTCATTCAGTAAGTTTGAACTATCATAGAAGACTCATGTTTATCTGACTCTGTTCTTGTTGTCTTGACTCATAGATTCCTCAAGGAGGTTTTTGTTGTACCTGTACTCTTGCTAGCTAATGTGACTTTTTTAGTGTATTGTTGAGTATCCCTATGATCAGACTCCATGCATCTACCATGGGGTTTCTCTGAGGTACCTCCATACTAAGAGATGTTTTTATAAGTCACAGTTCATGAGCTTCTAGATGTAGAGTTCTAAGTAGCTATAGTTCTTTGAGTTGGTCATGTAGGAAACTGATCCAACCCATCTAGTTGTCTTATTTTCCATGGCTAGTCCTGTGGGGTGCCATTCACTCCTATGAGGTCATAGTCTAAGAGAATATTTCCTTTTGTGTGAAGGGTTTTTTCTATATTATTCCCATTACTATATGTAGCTCTAGTTTCATGCCCTTCAGTGGGTAGACCTATTTCATATGTCTCTTGTGAATCTTGATATGTTGCAATTCTTGCTTGCCTTCTTGATGAAGAGGGCTTTATGGTAACATGTTTTCTCCATGTGGATGGAGATGTAGCAGTCTCGTCATCCCTATGTGAAGAATGAGTTTTAGAACCTTCTTTATGTTTGTTCCATGATGTGGTTCCCTACTTGGGGTTTCTTGAGGAGATCCCCCAAGGGTTGAGTTATCACCCCTTAGGCTCACGTAGCTACATCTCACGGTCTTACGAGTAGTTTGTTCAATGTTACTACAACTCCACCTATGGGTATGAGTTGCTTCAGTATCTCCCTCGATATCAGATCGAGGGTTTTTACTTCTTGTTTTGACCATGTTGTCTATGAATTGATCTTTTGAGTTGCAATTTAGGAATAGCCACACAATATCAAACAAATTTTTATCTTGATTATCAATTTAAGTGTTCCCTAAACTATTTTGTGTGTTTTGATGTATTTTTCTTTCGATTTCTTGCTCTTGTTCTTAGATTAATAATGAGAAGACTCATCCATAGTGACAATCAAGTACACCCATGCCAAACATGGTTTTCTCAAAAGAAGTTAGGGTACGTCGTCGAATACCTAATGGTGGGTTCGCCTAGCTCTTCCACTCTGAACCAATGATTGTTCCAACAGTGGGAGATAGTTTAAGCACAAGCAACTTAGTATCACTATAAGTAAGTTTCTCAATTCATTTCTAGGAAGCTCTAGGGGGAAAACTAGTGGAAGGAGACGAATTCCAACATCACTAGACTGAATTGAAGGTTGGTGATGAAATCCAACTCCCCAATGTTTAAATGAGATGTGTGTGTGTTTGGTGTTCATTTTAATCTTGCGTAACATAAAGTGCATCATATAGCAGCAATGAGTCTTTCCTATATGCCTAAGTGCAAAAATACATTTCAATATTTAGAAAGATGCATGAACTACTATGATTTGTATGAGCACACTTTATTTCATGCAGCTATGGCCTCTAGCAGGGCCTCACATCAAGCAAACAACATACAATATCTAGCACATTGGATTCTAGGGTGAACTTTTCAAGTATAAGTCGATGTTCCTAGAAACGCCTAGTGGAAATCTAAAATAAGGTCTAAGATATGTAAAATGCTTAATTCTTTCTCCTTTTATTCTTTCAATTTCTAAACATAAATGTGCTTTAAGTTCTTTTTTTTAAACACATAGAAGCAGACAGAAATCCATAAAATATTATAGAAGTTGTACCAACCTTTGATCCAACTCAGAGAGTCGATTTTTTGACCTCTGCTGCACTCCAATTCTGGTTGTTGACCAAAGTTGTTGGTTCTTGGCCATTGTTAGTGGGAGCGGGTAAATATTTATTGGTTGTTGT
Source organism: Wollemia nobilis (assembly GCA_028583015.1). Classification (NCBI taxonomy): domain Eukaryota; kingdom Viridiplantae; phylum Streptophyta; class Pinopsida; order Araucariales; family Araucariaceae; genus Wollemia; species Wollemia nobilis. The sequence goes on along the minus strand of JAQPPZ010002123.1, from coordinate 3,145,364 downwards.
AGCTCAAAGTGACTAGACCTTCACATACAACTAAGTTAGTATTCTGATAGCAAATTAAAAATTAGTGGTTGTCCCACCGTGATCGCCATCTATAGTGACCCCAGGACACACGCACCGCTCTTTTTACGCTACTTGTAAAACCCAATACGAAATGGAAGACAATTAAAAGCATATAACACAGACATAACAAATATAGATCTCTTTATTCATATTGAAACCCGGTTACATGTCGGTCCCTCTTAGGGATACCCATTTTGATACAATAAGGTTACAAATAGGTAAAGAGTACCCCTTTCACGAAGAGGTGGTGTGCTTTCAAAAATCTTCCTAGTTCTACACACAAAAATGTATGAGGGATTACAAATGCCTCCTTCTCTAGGTTTATTTCCTATAGGGATCCCTTTTGCTCTCGTATGTTGTAGATTCCATCCAATAAATCTGTGGCCCTATAAGCAATGAAACAAAAACACACACTTAGATGTTCGGGAATACCTCCCCATATGAGGTTGTTAGTATTGAATATAACAAATGAAAGCAAGTGCAAATTAGACTAATGCTATGAGTGCGAATGAATGAAATGATGTTATGCTAATGATATGCTAAAATAATGAACCTAATGTCTAAAACTCTAGACTAAGCCTACGGGCCACTGTCCAAGACAGTGGCCGCTAAAGTGACTCTCATCCTCTTTTTTCCAAAGCTATGGATCAAATATTGTATCCGATGTTGAAATTGTTGAGAAAAGTGTAGCAAACAGTATTGTCATTGTTGTCAACACATTCAGACTAATTTATTGATGCAAATGGACAAGAGTTTATTGAACAGCAAGGTGCAACCAAAGTACAATGGATAGGAGTTCAGTGTTGAGCAAGGTGTTGCAGGAGGATTGTCATTGTTGTCAATACAGTCAGTTAGATCTAATGATGCAATGGACAAGCATTTTAGAAGTCACTCAGATGCAGAGGATAAAGTTTAGAAGTTAGTCAGATCATGAGTCCTTAAATGATAGATGCACAGAAACAGAAAACATAATTCATAATGAGAAGAAGAAGTCTTCAGAACTTGAGATGTCAAGAAGCGAAAAGGTTTTTTGTGAAAACCAAGGCGATCGAGAATAAAAAGTTTTATTTAAAACCATGGATAACAGATTTGAAATGGGTTTTTCTTAAAACCCAAGTTGGCTCTTCGTTTTGTTGAAAAATATGCCCCGGTGATAAAGATATTTAATTTTAAATATTTAGTTTAAATTTTATTTTATTTAAAATTTAAATTAAAATATTAAATTAAATTAAAAGGGCCAACATGTTACTATTTCGCGGCAATAAGCTACAGGAAAGTGACGAAGGTGGAAGAAGTGTTTGAGACCGACAAAGTTAAATCTGGGCCGACGGATTTTAGGGTTTGGCAGCTGACAAATTCTAGGGTTTATCAACCGACGTTCTTTTAGGGTTTGTTCCTAAAACTTCTTCTATAAAAGCAAGGGTACTTCGAGTTTGAAATGAGGGGTGAAAAGATAAAGTGTGAATGCGAGCACAGTGTTTGTGAAAGTGAATTTCGTGTTGAGCAAAGAGTAGAATGTAAAACGACACATAGTGTGCGAAGCGTGTGCGCAAAGAAAGCAGAGTGTGCAGAGAAGCACGAAGGGCAAAGTTGATTGCAAAGTCTGGCTATAGCAGTGCAGCAAACTGTGTGAAGTGATTGTGCAAGAGAGAGCAGAGTGCATAGATATTGCAAAGGTGATGTAAACCAGTTAGAGTCTTGCAATAACAAAGGTATATGTCAAACATTTTTTATTCAATATTGAAGTCCAGTTGGTGCTGGCAAATTAAGGGGTTGGTGCCTCTTTCCAGTTGGTGCTGGTAAACAATTTGTCCAGTTGGTGCTGGCAAATTAAGGGGTTGGTGCCTCTTTCCAGTAGGTGCTGGTAAAATAGGAGTTGGTGCTCCATTCTGTTGAAGCAAATAAATTTAAGGGGTTGGTGCTCCTTCCAGTTGGTGCTGGTAAAGGATTATGTAAAGTTGTAGCTTTGCATTGACTGGATTTGGATGGTAGTCCAAGCAGTTTTTTGAGGAGTAGCCACATTGGTGAACCTCGTTAAAATGCTATGTTATGTGTGATGCTTTCTTGATGCATTTAGTATCTCTTTTATCTGCTTTAAATTGCTGCTGGTTTTATAATCTAATTGTTTTAGAAGTTTTTAAAGAACACACTGATTCACCCCCCCTCTCAGTGTCATTGTGATTACAACAATTGGTATCAGAGCCAAGTTCCCAATTTTGGCTAAATCAGTCAGGGTTGATCTTGGATTAGTACACAATGGCTAAGAAGAATAGATCCTTATCCAAAAAGGAATCCCAGTCAGTTTCGGTTCCTGTAGAAGAGAAATTTGAACCAAAAAAGGTAGAAGAAGTGAATCCTGAAGTTTGTGATGAAAATCTTGAGGCTGAAGTAGATTTTGAAGGAGAGTTGATATCCGCTCTTGAAGAGTGGAGAATAGAAAAGAAAAAGAAAAAAATACTGTCCAAGAAATTAGAAGAATATGAGGATGAGATTGAAGATCTCTTCCTACAAGTTCAAAAGTCCAAGAAATCAGAAGAAGCCATGAAGACACAGCTGGATAATAAGAATAATGTATACAACACAAGTGAAGAGGAATATAAACAGGTTATTGTTGATCTAAAGCCGCAAGTAGAACAGAACAAAAGGATTGAAGATATTCTTAGGTCTCAGATCAATGAGAAAGAGACTGTATGCTGCCAACAAGAAGAAGAGATTGTTTCATTGAAGAAACAACTAAAAGAGGCCAATATAAATCTCAAATTTGAGAAGAGCACGAGTTGCTAGATACAATGATAAATCAACAAAGAAGCTCCACAGCTAAGTTTGGTCTTGGATATGAAGTTGAACAACCTTCATCCTCCAAATATGCAGAGAAGAAGAAGTCCTCGGTTGAAGGATTGAAACAAGAAAAGTCTGAAGTTGAATCCTCAAAAGGAAGAAAATATCAAAGAAGATCTACAACAAAGCAACCACAACAAAAGAGGTTCTCTCACTCTCACTATTTTAATAATAATGCTTTTTATGGCTATTGTTCTAAATGCAACCACTTTGGTCACAAGGCAATTTATTGTGGACCGAACAATAGATCAAAGAGTTATGCCTGATAAAAATACTTCTGTTTTTTTGAGTGAACACCCTGTGCAATGTTTTAAATGTAATGGCCATGGGCACATAGCAAGGTTTTGTTCAAGCACTTCTGTATCCAATCTAAGGCAATACCATAGATTTCATCATACACATAGAATGCAATACAGACAAGGAATAAAACATGTGCAATGTTTTAAATGCAATGGTCAAGGGCACATAGCAAGGTTCTGTCCAAGCACTTCTATATCTAATCTAAGGCAAAACCCTAGATTTCATCAAACACAAAGAGGACAACACCGACAAGGAACATATCATGTGCATAAAAGAAAATAAAATAATCATCCATCAAGAATGCACAAGAGACAACCCCACAAGAGAAATGTTCAAGTTCACGAACAGGAGCAAAATAGGGATGTTGTTGAAAAACCCAAGCCCAAGTTCAGGAAAGTCTGGAGAAAGACAGAAGAAAGGAAATTGTGTCTCCTTGGATTGAAGGAGGCTACTCTGCCATTGCTCTAAGCAACTCCAGGTGGCACATCCTCAGGAGGAGCAATATTAAAGTTTTATTTTAATGCTGCTATGTATTTGTCTAGGTATTTGAGGATGAAAGGTAAGCAGTCAGGTTAATGTTGTATATTTGTTAAAGTGTGTTTTTCAGTTTATATAGTGGTTTGTGGAACTGCCGTGAAGTGTGGTGTTTAATTTGAGAGTTGTCACCATTGGTAGTTTTGAGATATGTCATTGTTGTACTGTTGATGATTCTTAATACCACTGTTCAAAATTATGAATCATAATAGTCCAGATAATTTGCTCAATGAAAGAATGCTTGCCCTAGCTGTGTATTTGTGTTTCGAGTAGCATGTATTTGTTTTTACTCTTTGATGTGAAGATTTCCAGATCTTTCATGACACCTTGGTGAATATATTTAATTCACAGACAGTTTTGTTTTAACTATTGATTTAATGCCAGTCCAAGGATAAGAAGCTTGAGGCTGAGTAATGTGCACTACGGTTGGCCATAAAGTGTTTGACAAAATGTCTTCTTCCGACATGCATAGTTGAAAGTAAGAGTTGGCAGCAAAATTGCAGTGTTGGACAAAAATTGGTACAGATGTGAGTCACTTGTCAATTCTGTTGACAAAAGTGAAATCAGCATGTTGAATGGAAAGATTGAAGAAAATAGTTTTTTAATGAGCAGCCAGATGATTTCCAGCCTGATGATGAATATGTTTGGTACTTGCACAGAGTTGAAAGTGGATTGAGTTAGCCTGCTGGATTCTCACTGCAGAGAGAGACAAACAGCTATCATTGGGTTCAAGATTGTTGAGAATATATCCAAGATGCATGGTGAAGTTGTATGCAGATGTTGCTGGCATTGCAGAACAAAAAGTTGGCTATATAAGATTATTGTATGCCTTCACTAACAATGGACAAGTTTGAGTTTGCAAGGTAACAGAGGGTAGTTGCACAGAAGACAGTGGTTTAGTCATGTTCTTACACATGTTATATTGGTGAAGTTGACGGTGATGGTGTCATTCACTGGTTATTGCTGCTATTCACATTGTTGATTTTATTGATGCCTATTATGCTTATCATAATGTTGTCAATAAGTGAAATGAAGTGGTCTTGGACTCAGGGGGAGCATTTGTGTATTTATTCTCCTTCTTGTTCATGCTTGGAATATTTGCTAATTGTAATAATTTGTGTCTAAGAATGTTGTGCATAGACTCGTGGGGAGTTCTAGCGAGACCATTTGGTATTATTGTCAAATGGGGAGAAGATTTACAGGAAAATTGCACATGTGTTGCCAACAATTCCAAAGGTGGAGATTGTTGAGCAAAGTGTAGCAAATAGTATTGTCATTGTTGTCAATACATTCAAAATGATTTATTGATGCAATGGACAAGAGTTTATTGAACAACAAGTTGCAACCAAAGTACAATGGATAGGAGTTCAGTGTTGAGCAAGGTGTTGTAGGAGGATTGTCATTGTTGTCAATACAGTCAGTTAGATCTAATGATGCAATGGACAGGTAGTTCAGAAGTCACTCAGATGCGAGAGGATAAAGTTTAGAAGTTAGTCAGATCATGAGTCCTTAAATGATAGATGCACAGAAATAGAAAACATAATTCAGAATGAGAAGAAGAAGTCTTCAGAACCTAAGATGTCAAGAAGCGGAAAGGTTTTTTTGTGAAAACCAAGGTAGTCAGAATAAAAAGTTTTATTTAAAACCATTGATAACATATTTGAAATGGGTTTTTCTTAAAACCCAAGTTGGCTCTTCGTTTCGTTGAAAAAGATGCCCCGGTGATAAAGATATTTAATTTTAAATATTTAGTTTAAATTTTATTTTATTTAAAATTTAAATTAAAATATTAAATTAAATTAAAAGGGCCAACATGTTACTATTTCATGAAAATAAGCTACAGGAAAGTGACGAATGTGGAAGAAGTGTTTGAGATCAACAAATTTAAATTTGGGCCGACGAATTTTAGGGTTTGGCAGCTGACAAATTCTAGGGTTTATCAACCGACGTTCTTTTAGGGTTTGTTCCTAAAACTTCTTCTATAAAAGCAAGGGTACTTCGAGTTTGAAATGAGGGGTGAAAAGATAAAGTGCGAATGCGAGCACAGTGTTTGTGAAAGTGAAGTTCATGTTGAGCAGAGAGCAGAATGTGAAACGACACAGAGTGTGCGAAGCGTGTGTGCAGAGAAAGCAGAGTGTGTAGAGAAGTGCGAAGGGCAAAGTTGATTGCAAATTCTGGCTGTAGCAGTGCAGCAAACTGTGTGAAGTGATTGTGCAAGAGAGAGCAGAGTGCACAGATATTGCAAAGGTGATGTAAACCAGTTAGATTCTTGCAATAAAAAAGGTTTATGTCAAACATTTTTTATTCAATATTGAAGTCCAGTTGGTGCTGGCAAATTAAGGGGTTGGTGCCTCTTTCCAGTTGGTGCTGGTAAACAATTTGTCCAATTGGTGCTAGAAAATTAAGGGGTTGGTGCCTCTTTCCAGTAGGTTCTGGTAAAATAGGAGTTGGTGCTCCATTCTGTTGAAGCAGATAAAGTTAAGGGGTTGGTGCTCCTTCCAGTTGGTGCTGGTAAAGGATTATGTAAATTTGTAGCTTTGCATTGACTGGATTTGGATGGTAGTCCAAGCAGTCTTTTTGAGGAGTAGCCACATTTGTGAACCTTGTTAAAATGTTGTGTTATGTGTGATGCTTTCTTGATGCATTTAGTATCTCTTTTATCTGCTTTAAACTGCTGCTAGTTTTATAATCTAATTGTTTTAGAAGTTTTTAAAGAACACACTAATTCACCCCCCCTCTCAGTGTCATTGTGATTACAACAAAAATAATGGTTGCTATGCTCTCCAATCTATCAAGGCTTCATTGTATACGTGATCTCCAAGGGAACTCTCCAAGTCTCGAAAGCTCTTCTCAATGACCTGTCCTGATAAATTGTCTAGATAAATATCTCTTAGATAAAATATGTCTCTCCTCTCTTCCAAGATCGATAAAATATGTATATTTTTGTGCTCTTAGGCTTGCACATTTTATAGTGTGAAATCCTAGGTCTATGTCCAAGCCCTAGGAATGAATTCCTCATGCGTAGTGCGAGTTAGCATGAAAATATTTTTATCTTTTCTATGTTTGGAGGCCAATTAACTAAAATATAACTACCAACTTGAGTCTCCTATATGAACTGGTCATTAGCATGAGAATATTTTGTCCTTTGTTTATGTTTGGAGGCTATTTAACTAAAGTCTAAATGCAAACTCAAGTCTCCTATGTGAAATGGTCATGAAAGGGAATGCAAAGTTACTCCTACTCACCTTTATTACATGCAGACTATCACTTCTACCTGTGATTAGTCTTGTTTATCAGCAAAACTACTTTTAGGGTTTAGCCATTGTCATATGTAGTTACTAGTATCTGACCATTATTGTCTGTAGTGGCTAAGGTATGGTCGCTCTAGGCTTGAGTGGATAGGATATAATCACTCTTGGCTTGAGAGGCTAGGCTTGGATGTATTGAAAAGGCCCCAAATGAGTGGTGAGAACCACTTTTAATGCTTGGAAAGTCCAATATTATGTCATTTTATATTATGAATGTGTATATGTGAGCAGCTCCCCTAAGCATGACATGATTTAGGTGTCTATAACTTGTTTGCAACCCTAGCACATGTGTTTCCGATTTATTTCAACAATAAACCATAAATTTATTCTCAAATTCTAGCACACATATTTCCAAAAATGCACCTGAAATTAATCCCTATATCTCCTCCTTATAACATCAAAATATTTGCTCAACCAAACACCTTAATGAAGGGATAAAATCACCATACCTCTAAAATTTCTTTGATGAATATGTGCCCTCAAAACTTGTCTCAAAAAGTATTTCCTTTTCAAAGTGCCACTTCAAAACTGGTTAGTAGATCTTTCTCTCAAATCACTCACATTAATTTTTTTCTCAAAAGGATGTGCACAACAAGATCTGAAAATAATGCTCTATAACTCTCCTTTTGTTCTCAAAAGATAAAGCATTAACAATTATCAAAACCCCTCAAATTTTCTTTTTCACCATACAAAATTACAATAAAAAATTAAATCCTAATCACACCTTATAACTCCTTTTTAAGAAATACCCATATCACAATATTTAATTTTTCTCAAGTACACATTACAATCCACAAATAAACCTTAGAACACCTTATACCTCCTAAATTTAATTTTCAAAAAATAACAATTCACAAATAAACTTTAGCACACCTTATACCTCCTAAGCTTAATGAAATAATTTCCTTATTCAGATCAGCAAACGATTTCCCCTTTTAATTTATAAAAACTTTGCATTCATACCTTATGTCAATGTGCCATGTGAATGATTTTCTTTTTGCCTTGTAAACTTGCCATGCGAATAGCATGCGAACGATTTCACATTCTGCCTATCAAAAATTAACCATGCAAATATTTTTACCTTTCCTGCCTTGCAAAAATAGCATCCATAAGATTTGAACCTATGACAACTTGCCTACCAGTGCCTTAGTGCTAGCCTAGTGACCATCTGGGCTAGCCATCCACTTGAAACCAATGATGCAACAACTTCCCTTCTACCTTGAGAGCTCAACCAAATATTTTTCATCCTCTACCTTACAAAAGAGTCCTAATGATTTTTGACCCTGCAACCTGTTGTCTACCAATAACCTAGCATAGGGATGCCTACCATCTAAGCTAGCCCCCTAGATGGGATATCGAACATGCTACCCTCTTTATATTTTAGATTCAGATCTACTTTGAAATGTGTGTAGACTTCTCCCTTCTCTTCCTTCCACGAACCACAAAACTCATGAATGGATTAACGATTAGTGCATTGTCTTCAACCTTACAAAAATGAAATTTTTGTCCCATTTAAATATGCTTCTCCATACTATGCTTTGACGTCGGTGCATATATTTTTATATGCACGTTGGCACTTATAAATTTATTTCCTCCAATATTTTTGGTGCCTCTTGCTTTTTTTAACTTTTATATTATAATATTTAATAAATATTATAATATTACCTTCAAACCTTTTCCAAATGATTTTCTTTATTTTTTCTATTAAACCTTTTCTTTTTTTTGTTTCAATCCAACTCTTTAAACTTCTTTGTCCTTATTATAATATTTAAAAATAAATATTATAAACCTTTTATTTCTACAATTTCTTTCCTTTGAGATGTACTTTGCCATGAATAATTATCCAACCTTAGAAGAATATTTCTGCCTTGAATATCATACTTTCCTTTGACATCAATGACAACTCAATATGCTCAATATTTCTAATAATTTATTCCCTCCCCCACCCATATTGATGATGGTTTGTGTTCCTATGACTATTTATTCCATTGTTTCTATATTCCTTACCTCCGTTAAAGGGGGTCTACCTACAAAGCATCACTTGCCAACATCCAAGGGATTTCTCTTTGATTTATTCCTAGTCACCTTTAAGGGCATCATCAGGATCTCTTCTAAACTGGAATCCTCTTGTATTGGAGCTACAAGCTTTACCTCTATATTTTTTAGTATTTGCTTATCTTCCTTTAATGCTTTTCTAGCTTCATCCTGCATGTCCCGATTTGTAAGAATTGTGTCAATAGAATTAACCTCTATATCCACTTTTAGAGGTTTTACACTCTCTCATTGTACCCCCTCATGATTCACCCATTCCATAAATTCCATAACTTTGGCTAGGTCTTCAATTTAATCCTCTTTAGCTCCTCTCAAACAAGCAAAAGAGTTTACATCTGCAAAATAAAGGGGTCCCACAGATCCAAGGGGGGTTGGACTACCACAAATCCATAAGAGGGATCTTTCATGTGTTCCTCCTAGCCACCATAGCATTTTGGTGTGAGGTGCTTGCTTCCTTATTATTATCCACCATGAGATCCATGCCTTTACCCTGCTTTACATCTTTACTCTTCTTCCTCTACCAGACTTTCTTATTGGAAAATTTATTTTTCTTCGGACAGAAGCTTGAGATATGACCTCTCCCTTTACAAATATCACAAAGGGGTAGAATATTTTCATACTCCAACCTCTAAGTCCAAGTACCCACTAGGGACGTCAGGTCTATTTTTTTTTAAGCTTGCTATCCAGATCAACATTAACACAAATTCAGGTAAATACCATATGAAACTTCAGCTTGGTTACCCTATCAATGGTAACAAATGTACCAATACCATTTGCAATAGCCATTAAAAATTCATCATGCCAATATTGAAATGGAAGGTGAGGTAATATTACCCAAACAACAGTAGTGTTGAGACTTTGAGTGTGAGGATTAAAATCCACATTTCATTTTCTAAAAAATAGGCTACGCTTCCCCATCGACCATGGTCCTCCACCTAGAATTTTTTGCATATCACTTACCTCAGTAATTTTGATCATGAAGAACCCATTTTGTAGTACCAAAATATCTATGTAACCCATTGGTTTCCATCTAATGAAGGCCCACCTTTGAATAGTGTCTATATCTGGCCTTGCCCCAAAAAACTTGCCCACCAAATTGTGTTCCCCTTTCACCTTCATGTTCAAAATTATCTCTGAGGGAATGTTGAGAATACCATTTTTAGCTCTCAATTTTAAGTGGATTACCAATGGAGGAAGAGTAGTAGCAGGTTTAGAACCATGTACCACCTAGGCCCAAGAGCATTTTTGTCCCACTTCTAGGGCTCGATTCTCTTGACCGCTATCTACCTCTAATTCATCTTTCTCCTTTGGGACCGCTTTGTTGGGATATTCTTGTATTTTTCTTCCTAGAAAGTCATTCTCTAGCTCTTCATCCAAGGCTTCGTTCGTTGGCATACCTTCCAAGGCCCTAGTCTGGCCCTGCCCTTCTCCGATTTCAATAATCCTTTGATGTTTTTATGTGTGTGCTTATGATATGAAAGGGATCTGGCAAAGGATCCACCAAAGAAGGTATTAATAAGAATGGAGGTTTTATTAATACCTAAGTGACTAATATCAAGACTAATAATTAATATTAGCTTTTTATATTAATTAAATTAATTAAGGAGTAATTAATTTAATTGTCTTATTTTTTCTAATGTTGATGTTTAACATTAGAAAATTAATAATGTGTGATTATTAATGAGTTTATTTAATGAAGCAATAAAGGTATTGTTAATATTTTGCATGGAAAGGCTTTTAATATAATAATTTTGGATTTATTAATGCTTCAAAAGATGCTTGATACCTATGTTAAAAAATATATTAACATTAAGTGTTGCTTGAATTAATTAAGAGGGCAATTAATTTAATTAGCATTGTAAAAAAATTAATGATAGGAAATCAATAATTAGTTATTTATGCTAGCATTACAAAAATCTTAAATTAGAAAATATGATACCTTAGGTATATTAAATGCTTTTTGGGCAAAAATAGAAAAGGAAGCATGGAGGAGCGCAAGTTTTTGCAGTGGAGGTTTGGCATGCTTCTTTGGAGGAAAATGAATATATTTGGAATCCCTTGGACTAAGAGGGGAGTAGCAAAAGGGAAAGGGATTAGGAGTAAATGAGGAGAAATGAAAGCAAAATGGAAGATAGTTTACCTAGAACAACGTTTGTAGAGGTAATCTATATTCATAATAAAATATTTTTGCATGCATTGAGTTTTCTTTGAATGTGATGGCTGCATTTTTTTGAGAGGTTTATTGCAAGCATATATAGGTATTTTTATTTTTAAGTGCTTTGTTTTATTGCTTCAATATTTCTTGAAAATTAAGCATGAAAAGGGTTTTGAAATGCTTTATTTTACTGCTGCAATATTTCTTGAAAATGAAGCATGAAAGGGTTTTGAAATGCTTTGTTTTATTACTGCAATATTTCTTGAAAATGAATCATGAAAGAGTTTTTAAATGCTTTGTTTTATTGCCACAATATTTCTTGAAAATGAAGCATGAAAGGGTTTTGAAATGTTTTGTTTTATTGTTGTAAACTTTCCTTTTTTAATGGGTTATATAGGATTGAAATGGGATCCACCCATATTACATCATCACCACATAGTGGTATCACAACAAATCTTGGATATAATCCATGTATTGTTTACCAAGATTTGAACCTGGATCTCCTCCTTGAAATGTTAAGGAATTTAACCGATTGAGCTAATACCACTTGACTCAATGAATTTACACATATTTTTATGAGGGATCCTGGTCCCCTCATACTAAGTGGGGTTTGAATCTTGAGCCTCCCAAAGAGATGCCAAAGCCCTTACCCATACTGCAATATTTCTTGAAAATGAAGCAATCTTTCTTAAAATGAAGTACAACAAGGTTTTGAAATTCTTTGTTTTATTGCTGCAATATTTTTTTAAAATTATGCATGAAAGGATTTTAAAATGCTTTGTTTTATCCCTACAATATTTCTTTAAAATGAAGCACTAAAGGGTTTTGAAATACTTTATTTTATTGCTACAATCATTCTTGAAAATGAAGCAAGAAAAGGGTTTTGAAATGCTTTGTTTTATTGTTGCAATTTTTCTTGAAAATGAAGCATGAAAGGGTTTTGAAATTTTTTATTTTATTGCTAAAATATTTCTTGAAAATGAATCCTGAAAGGGTTTTGAAATACTTTGTTTTATTGCTACAATCTTTCTAAAAAAAGAAGCTTGAAAGGGTTTTGAAAAGCTTTGTTTTATCACTGCAATCTTTCTTGAATATGAAATATGAAAGGTTTTTGAAATGCTTTGTTTTATTGCTACAATATTTCTTGAATATGAATCACGAATGGGTTTTGAAATGCTTTGTTTTATTGCTTCAATATTTCTTGAAAATGAAGCATGAAAGGGTTTCGAAATGCTTTGTTTTATTGCTGTAATATTTCTTGAAAATAAAGCATGAAAGGGTTTTCAAATGCTTTATTTTATTGTTGCAATATTTATTGAAAATGAAACACGAAAGGGTTTTGAAATGCTTTGTTTTACTGTTGCAATATTTCTTTAAAATGAAGCATGAAAGGGTTTTGAAATGCTTTATTTTATTGCTTCAATTTTTTTTTAAATGAAGCACGAAAAGGGTTTTGAAATGCTTTGTTTTATTATTGGAATGTTTCTTGAAGATGAAGCTTGAAAGGGTTTTGAAATACTCTATTTTATTACTGCAATATTTTTTCAAAATGATGCACAAAAGGGTTTTGAAATGCTTGTTTTAATGCTACATTATTTCTTGAAAATGAAGCATGAAGCACAAAAGTGTTTTGAAATGCTTTATTTTACTGCTGCAATATTTCTTAAAAATTAAGCACAAAATATTTTTTTAAATGCTTTTTTTTATCGCTGAAATATTTCTTGAAAATTAAGCATAAAAGGGTTTTCAAATGCTTTGTTTTATTGTTGCAATCTTTCTTAAAAATGAAGCACGAAAGGGTTTTGAAATGCTTTGCTTTATTGTTGTATTTTTTCTTGAAAATGAAGCACGAAAGGGTTTTGAAATGCTTTATTTTATTGTTGCAATATTTCATGAAGATGAAGCACAAAAAGGTTTTGAAATGCTTTGCTTTATTGCTACAATTTTTCTTGAAATTAAGAGTTAAAGGGCTTTTGAATACACTGTTTCACTACTACTTTTTCATGGGTAAAAAGGGGTTGTTGTTGTCCTCTTTTCTTGCTGCAATTTTTCCTTTAAAAGAGGATACTTTTTCATGGTTAAAAAGGGTTTGTTGTTCTCTTTTCTTGTTGTAAATTTTCCTTTATAAGGGGCTGATTTTTCATGGTTAACAAGGGTTGTTGTCCTCTTTTCTTACTGTAATTTTTCCTTTAAAAGGGGCTACTTTTTCATGGTTAAGAGGGGTTTCTTTTTCATGGTTAAGAGGGGTTTTTTTTGTTCTTTTTATTTTTTGTCATTAAACCTTTGAATGATTAAATGGGTGTAGAATCCATTTGCTGCATGAATGATTAAATGGGTGGGGAATTAATTTGTTGCATGTATTGCTTTATTATTGAATTATTTAATGATTGTAGAATCTATTTGTTGCATATATTGCTTTATTAAAATCATTGAATGATTATATGGGTGCAAAATCCATTTTTGTTAGCATTTGGATCTACAAAATTTAAAGGAATTGATAGCAATTTTGGGCAGCATTTAGAGCTAAAAATTTCAAAAAAAATTGAACAACATTTTGAGGAAAAATAAAGCTATGAAATTCAGATTTTTAAGGCAACAAGTGAAATATTAAAGGAAGCAAGGGAGATAATCTTATTCTTCTGACATCAAAAAGTAGTCAAAATATCAATTCAAAGAGCTACATTATATGGCTGAATATTATTCAAAAGAAAGGTTGAAAATAAATAATGAATTAGGGTGTCAAAATATACCAAAAAGGGACATTAAAACCAGTAGTAAAGAAGGGTACATCTCAGGTTTTGAACTAGCAAATACCTCGGGCATTGAAAAAGTAGAAAATAACCACCAAGCTTAGGGATGAGCCACTAATTTTGGAAAGAAGCACCACCACAAGGAGTTATAATGAAGCCATGAGCTATTTGGAAGCCACCACAAGAAGATAGAACATCAACTAGTCATGGAGAAAAAGATAGAGCATTGCTAAGAAAATTAGAGTGAAGAGTCATTGAAAGGAAAATGAAGATAAAACATTCAAATCTACATAGCAAGTTTGAAATGCTCTGGAAAGAAGAGCTATCATTAAAAAAATGTTTACAATAGTCCATACATGGCATTTTATTGGTAAAGAGAATCTTGTAATGTTTAGGATAAAGAAACGTCATTCAAATTTGAATAGCCACATGTCTTGATGGAGAAAGAAACACCATTCAAAGTTGAAGAGTCCAAGTGCCACATGTCTTGATGGAAGGAGGAGCACCAACCACCATTATATAAGAGTTAAACACCTCTTACATGTCAATAAATGCATGGGATAAAGTTTCATATGACATACAATTAATGAAGCTTTGTCGAGCACTACAAAAAGAAGATTTTAGTGAAGGAGCACCTTTTTAGGAGGAGTTCAATAGTCTTTGACCACAGATTTCATGCACCACTTTGGGAGGTAAAATAAATTTGAATTATTTATTGATTTATTGCTGAAAATAGGAGTTATAAGGTTGGGAAATATTATTTTGTCTAAGGTTTTACAAATTGCATATATATTATTTGAATGATTGGAGAGATAAGTTTCAAATCAGAATATTGAAACCCTAGAAACCTTATAAAGGTATTTTTGAAAAGTTTAGAAGGTTTTTGAAAACTTAATTTGGTTTTTTGAGAAAGTAATTTGAAGTTTTGGAAAATTAATTACAAGTTTTGTAATTAATATATTAGATTTTGTAAATCAAATTTTAATATTTGCAAGTTAGAAATTTTGGAGAAATAAGGATTACTACATCAAATTGGAACATAGAATATTTGCAACTATTATTTTACAAAATTGAAAATTTTATAATTTGGGTGCTAAAGGAATTCAACAAAGAAATTTTAGAATTGAAACCTTCATAAAAAGTTATTCTTTGATCATATATTCAAACATAGGGAGACATAAGGATTTCAACTCAAAAGCTTAGAAAATGTTGGAAAATTATCTTCAAGTTTTTTTAATTAGGAATATAGAAAATTAGAAATTCAAAATTTATTATCTCGAGAGGTATAAATATGTCTACATCAAATAATTCATTGAGTAATGATATGGAAAATGTAATTAGAAAAGGGGAAAGGAAAATACCAATATGGCTTAGGGATACACTTGATTCAATGGAAAAAAATATGGAAGAAATTGATGAGAATTATACCTATTGAAATATTGAGTGTAAACTCAAAGACCATTCTCAAAATATAGCAAAAAATATTAGTTAAGAATATTTATTATAGACTTATAAAATAAGCAAAGGCATAATTGCCTCAATTGTACACAAATGGTTGTATCAGTTGATCAAGAAAATAGATGAAATTAAAATTTTCAAAACAACAAGAGAAGATTTGAAATGCACATATTGTAATAGAGTTGGACATGAAGAAGCCAATTGTTGGAATTTACATCCTTGTAAATATTGTGGAAAAGAATCACATTCATCTACTTTTTGCTATCACAAGGAAGAATATTATAGTAAATTTAAAAAAATTTTAACATATAGGTTAGAGTGTTTATTTCAAAATATTATTTCTAAAGCCTTTACTAACAATGGAAACAAGCATGAAGAGCAGGCAAGAAGGTTATCCGAAAAATAGGAAAAACAAAAGTGGACTAGAGATGTAATTAGATCTCTTGCTCAACAAGGCTATCTGATGATAGACTATATTGAAAGTCCAAGATAAAAGTAGAATTCAAAGACAAAGAAAAGGAATTAGATCAAGAGAGGCAAGATGAATATTGAACCTAAAGAAGATACTTATTTGAAGACTCTAGATATAAATTTACTGGAGATAGATTAAAGATAAAATATGAAGACCAAAGTCTTCAATAACCAAATAATGTAATATAAGGGGTGTTGGAGTATATTACAGTATTTGGTACATGCTAATGTACCACCTTGGATGCATCATTAGATTAGGATGTGTGTCCTAGATTAGAGAGAGTAAATATTTTATGTAATGTAATAATGTGTAGGAAATGCACAAGTTTCATGTAGTTAAGTTTACAAGTGTAATGAGTGTAGATGTGCACAAGTGTCCATTATGTAAGAGTGCACATGTACCCTTAGAATAGGAAAGTGAAGAGTCTTAAAGGATTGTGAAGGTCAAGAGTACTCCATATGAAGAGTCACATTCCATTATATATTTTTGACTAAGTATTGTAATGAGCATTGAAAATTCATTGCACATAGCATGCATTAGTAGACCTTTATTCTATATAATTTTTTATTTTCATGAGAATTTATTAGTGTCATTTTATGAGTTATTTATAAAGTTATTTGAGAGTTTTATGTGACTGAAATATTGCCAATATTGTATATTTTATATTGTAATTTTATTTGAGATCCTATGATTATTTGCACTATATATTAAGTATCAAAAGCTAACACTTGTGAATGATTACATCTAGAGTGGTGTAGCTTAGATGTATTCCCAAAAGCATGAAGCTTTTGAGGAAGGTTCTAAAGTGTGGAACTTGAACCACAATTCCTAACTTGAAGGTTAGGAAATCATTCACAACATGAGAATATGATGGTGCTTTGATGGAGAAGGATCGGGTAACCATGCATATTACCATGTGGAGTGATAATGACCTTAATGAGCCCATTACAGAGGTGTGGTAATTAAGCACTAGGCACTAGTTATCTCATAATGAAGATGAGATATCTAAAATTTAAGGTATTACACATGAGAACACCAATATAGAATGATATGTGTTTAAAGGAATTTGTGTCCTCTTATCTAAATATTAAGAAGGGATAAATCCCTACATTGTGGTTGAAATATTTATACCCGTGGAAATTATACGAAATGTGGGGAAACCATTGAAGGTATATTTTCTATTCACAAAGGTATAGAAAAGTTAATCCTAGAAATAATTATGGGACGTTGGCATGTCCTACCCACTGAGTGTCATTGGCAACATCATGAACTCAAATGTGGTATACCTTAATAATGCTAAAATAAAATAGTATGGAAATATCTATGTGAACCTTACTTGTAAATATTTTTCAAAAAACAAATTACTTTCTCAAGATGGTTAGAATTGGGTTGTTATAGTTGGTATCAGAGCTCTAGGTCATAGGACTAGAAGATTCTATGAGAGAACCTAGGATTATCCAACTAGATGTGCAACTTTGGGGAGATTTGCAACTCTAGGGACCTTAACATGGATCTGGGTATGTAAGGTATTGCACATCGATGGGCTCAGCTCAAACTAAGGAGTAAAAATCCTAGAGGATGGAATATCTTATTGGGTATGGCACCTTGCATGGAGCAAGTGTGACCATAATAATTATTAGGTGAGTGATAATGGTGTAAACTCTTACTAGGAATGGCACCTTGCATGGAGAAAGTGTGACCATAATAATTATCAAGTGAGTGATAATAATTTAAGTTAGTTCTTAGGGATAAGGAAACTAACTAAAATTAGAAGTACAATTTGAAGGAAATTATAACCTAACTCAACTCTCTTTCTAGATAATGGAAAAGGCACCTTGTGATGGGGTAAATATGACCAATATCATTATCAATGGAGAGATAATGGTTATAACTGATATGGAACCTTGCAACGAGGTAGGAGTGACCCTAATAATTACCAAAAGAATGATAATGGTCTAAGTTAGTTCATGAAAATATGTAACTAACCATTTGAAGTACAATTGGGAGAAATTATAACTTATCCAACTCCTTTGTGTGGCAAGAGAAATGGTGCCCAAGTTAAGAAGAGGAAGAAGATAATATTATTAGAATCCAAGGCTAGTTAGGTAAGATTGAAATAGAAGGAAATTTTTTTGGAATTCTAATAGAAAGGTGAAGAAGCCAACCTATATACAAATAAAACCTTCTTCAATTATGTTGAGTTGATAGAGGAAGATCGACATTTACTTGGAAAAATGAAGAGTGTTGGATTCATGAACATATATGGAAGAGTAGCTCAAAGTGATCTTATAGAGACTTAAGAAAGTCATCAATCACTAGAAGAGCTCCCAAAGAGAGGCCAAAGATCTTACCCTTACTGCAATATTTCTTGAAAATGAAGCAATCTTTCTTAAAATGAAGCAAAAAAAGATTTTAAAATGCTTTGTTTATTACTACAATATTTTTTGAAAATGAATCATGAAAGGGTTTTGAAATGCTTTGTTTTATCCCTATAATATTTCTTGCAAATGAAGCATGAAAGGGTTTTGAAATGCTTTGTTTTATTGCTGCAATCATTCTTGAAAATGAAGCATGAAAAATGTTTTGAAATGCTTTGTTTTATAACTGCAATCTTTCTTGAAAATGAAGCATGAAAGAGTTTTTAAATGCTTTATTTTTTGCTAAAAATTTTCTTGAAAATGAAACACAAAAGGGTTTTGAAATGCTTTGTTTTCTGGCTACAATATTCCTTGAAAATGAAGTGCAAAAGGATTTTGAAATGCTTTATTTTATCTTTGCAATATTTCTTGAAGATGAATTATGAAAGGGTTTTGAAATGCTTGGTTTTATTGTTATAATATTTCTTAAAAATGAAGCAGGAAAGGGTTTTGAAATACTTTGTTTTATTACTACAATATTTTTTGAAAATTAAGCATGAAAGGGTTTTGAAATGCTTTGTTTTTTTGCTACAATATTTATTGAAAATGATGCACGAAAGGTTTTTGAAATGCTTTGTTTTATTGCTACAATATTTCTTTAAAATGAAGCATGAAATATTTTTGAAATGCTTTGTTTTATTGCTTCAATATTTCTTGAAAATGAAGAACGAAAAGGGTCTTGAAATACTTTGTTTTATCATTGCAATACTTCTTGAATATGAAGCACAAAAGGGTTTTGAAATGCTCTATTTTATTACTGCAATATTTCTTGAAAATGAAGCACAAATGGGTATTGAAATGCTTGTTTTATTGCTACAATATTTTTTAAAAATGAAGTACGAAAGTGTTTTGAAATGCTTTATTTTATTGTTGCAATATTTCTTGAAAATAAAGCATGAAAGGATTTTGAAATGCTTTGTATTATTGCTATAATATTTCTTGAAAATGAAGCATGAAATGGTTTTGAAATGCTTTGTTTTATTGTTGCAATATTTCTTGAAAATGAAGCACGAAAGGGTTTTGAAATTATTCGTTTTATTGCTACATTTTTTTTTGAAAATGAAGCATGAAAGGGCTTTGAAATACTTTGTTTTACTGTTGCAATATTTCATGAAGATGAAGCATGAAAGGGTTTTAAAATTCTTTGCTTTATCGCTATAATTTTTCTTGAAAATAAGAGTGACAGGGCTTTTGAATACATTGTTTCACTATTGCTTTTTCATGGGTAAAAAAGGGATTGTTGTTGTCCTCTTTTCTTACTGCAATTTTTCCTTTAAAAGGGGTTTTCTTTTCATGGTTAAAAGGGGTTTTTGTTGTCATTTTTCTTGCTGCAATTTTTACTTTTAAATGGGATACTTTTTCATGGTTAAAAAGGGGTTGTTGTTGTCCTCTTTTCTTGTTGCAATTTTTCCTTTAAAAGGGGTTGTTTTTTCATGGTTAAAATGGGTTGTTGTTGTCCTCTTTTCTTGCTACAATTTTTCATTTAAAAGGGAATACTTTTTCATGGTTAAAATGGGGTTGTTGTTGTACTCCATTCTTTGTTGTAATTAAACATTTGAATGATTAAATGGGTGCTAAATCCATTTTTTGCATGAATTATTAAATATGTGTGGAATATATTTGTTGCATGTATTGCTTTATTATTGAATGATTCAATGGGTGTGAAATCCATTTGTTGCATGTATTGCTTTATTAAAATCATTGAACGATTAAATGGGTGCAAAACCCATTTGTTGCATATATTACTTTATTATTGAATTATTTAATGGATGTGGAATCCATTTTTTGCATGTATTGCTTTATTAAAATCACTAAATGATTAAATAGGTTCAAAATCCATTTACTACATGTACTGATTTATTAAAACCATTGAATGATTAAGTGGGTGCAAAATCCATTTGTTGCTTGTTTTGGAAAGAATGGGTGGGGAATCCATTCTTGAGGGAATTATGTATTTCCCTCTTTGATTGATGATTGAAATCATAAACTATTTTGGAAAAAAAGGGTGGGGAATCCATTCTTAATGGAATTATGGGGTTCTCTCTTTTATTGATTGTTGAAATGATAAACTGTTTTGGGAAGATATTTCCTTGTAATTGAAAAATAGTGAGAAAATAACTTTGGAGAAAAGAACGGATGGGAAATCAATTATTGGAGTAATTATGGGGTTCCCTCTTGGTTTTTTTCTATATGAAAAATGATTGTTAGAAGCATGGTTGCTTTTCGAAATCTCCTATGGATTTTGCATAATGTTTAGAATCATGGTTGCTTTGTGAAAATTTCTTATATCTTTTGCTTTTTAGTTGTTCTCAAGCATTATTTTGTATAAAGGAAGAATCATACTTTTGTGGAAAAATATTTATTTTTGGAATAATGGTGGGGAATCCATTTTTGAGGAATTATGGGGTTCCCTTTTTATGCTGCTTTATGAAAACTAAAAGGTAAATGCTCGGTTGTGTTGTGGTATTCTTTTAGCATATGCATATGTGTGCAAGGAGGAATATAACTTAGAAATTGCATATTTAGTTGCATACACATGAAAACAAAAGTTGTCCTGATCCCTTATACTTTCACCATTGAATGAAGGAGAGACCGAAATGGTGGACTAGAGAAAAAGAAACTTCAAAATATTGTTCTTTGAAATTATTATTATTCTTTGTATAGAAGCTCCATATGTAAAACAAGAAGCTTATTGTAAATGTAGGTTCTAGAATTGAACTTGATGAAATATTCATTTGTATAAGATGTATTATTTCATGCTCTTTGAAATGGTAGATCAGGACAACAAATACCATTATGGAAAGGAATGGATTATGAAATATTATTTTTGAATGGTTATTCTTAAAATGAAGCTAGTATATTATAAACTAATTGAATATTAAAGGATATGTTGCATTTATTTATGAGATATTTGAAAATATTATGTGTCATGATGAACTAACAGTACTTTAGACAATGTTTACTATTACATGTGATGCTTTATGATTAATGAAGTAGATAGACTTTATTATTGTTCATTTAAAGAATGTAAACTTATTACTACTTTGTTCATAATTATAAATATTAAGGTTTCCTTTGTAGACTCATGGGGTTATGGGAAGAGAGCTTTCTTGGTTTAAAAATTAAGCTTCATTAAAACCCTAGAGTCAGATAATCCCAAAACTTGAGGGCAGTTGTGGTAGGCAACACTTAAGTATCTTGTTGTTGGAGTATATTACATTATTTAGTACATGCTAATGTACCAACTTGGGTACATAATTGGATTAGGATGTGTGTCGTAGATTAGAGAGTGAGTAAATGTTTAATGTAATGAAATAATGTGTAGGAAATGCACAAGTGCCATGTAGTAAAGTTTGCAAGTGCGATGAGTGTAAATGTGCACAAGTTTCCATTATGTAAGAGTGCACATGTATCCTTAGAATAAGAAAGTGAAAAGTATAAAAGGAGAGTGAATTTCAAGAGTACTTCATATGAAGAGTCACATTTCATTATATATTTGTGACTAAGTATTGTAATGAGCATTTAAAATGCATTGCACATAACATGCATTAGTAGACCTTTATTATATATCATTTTACTATTTTTGTGAGCATTTATTAGTGTCCATTTTATGAGCAATTTCTAAATTTATTTGAGAGTTTTATGTGATTGAAATATTTCCAATATTTTATATTGTATATTTCAACTTTATTTGAGATCATGTGATTATTTGCATTAAGTATTACGTATCAAAATATAATAGTGGTATCATAGCTACAACAAAGTTCTTTCTTGTACAAGTTTTTAAAGTTGTAAATTTTCTACGGATATTTCCATTGGTTAACAAGAAACCAGTGAAGTTAAATATATAACCTTTGGAGAAGGAAAAACCAGAGAAGATAGTATTTCTATTGTGTTGAAGAAAAACCAATGAGGATTGAAGATTTAAAAAAAAAACTTCAAAAAATATTGAATTTACCTATTGCAAGAATAAATTCATAGTAGAAGGTAGTTTACAAACAACATAGTTTAAATTCTTAAAGATAGACCTTGACATTGATAATATTAAGAGACCCAAGAAAGAGATCTTGTTGGAAAGTTTGATTAATTTAAAGGAAGAAGAAAATTCCAAATTGCATCTGGCTAGAGTCTTTCCAAAGAGTTACAAAATAACTCATGAAGACTAGGACTCAACATAGACTTTTATATCTAGATTGAAGAACAACTAGTGAAGATTATTGATTTCAGAACAAAAGAATTTTTGGATGTATTTTATTGTTGTTGTCTAAGATTTTGTCGCAAAAAATTATTTTTGAAGTTGTAGAAAAATAATAGACAATTAAGATTGAGGATACCCAATAAAGAGGTTCCATATGAGATTGGAGATTTAATATTGAGGAGACCCATGAGAGAGGCCCCATTGAAGATTGAATATTGAATATTGAAGATAGAGGAGACCCAAGAGAAGATATCCCATAGGAGACTAAAGAAAGAGGAAAGAAAGAGGCTAGAGATTCCTTATTAAAGATTGATAAAAAGGATTTGGTAAGAAGTTTGTCAAATTTTGGAAAGTATTTTTTGAATAATTTAAGACATTCAGATTATTGAAAAAGAGGCCATCAAAGAGGTCAAATTTAAAAATTAAATTTAGCAAGATCTAAGGAGGAGAAAGAGGATTGAAGATGCCACCAAATAGATACTTTTTTAAGGTAGCAACTAAAGTTTTGAAGGCTGATTTTTTAAGGAGAAGATTGCAGATTTTGGGGGAAAAATTTAAAGAGTTTTAGAAAGCAAACAAAAGAAGAAGAAGGTAAAAAATTTTGACAGCATTTGAAGCTTTTAGGAAAGCATATTTGGGCAGCATTTGGAGAAAAGAGTAGAGCTTTTGTTGGCAATTTTGGGTACCTTGGGTCCATTGACTTTGCTCAAGTGTAGAAGTTGTCATTGATGTCAAGAAGCTCTTGAAGGAATTTGATTTAATGTCAAATTATTCAGATCATGGACAGTGAGTTTCCAGGAAGATCATAGTAAGCCCATTTGCAAGATCAAAGAAAAATACAAGTAAGAAAAGGTATGCAGCAAGCAAGAAAAACTGTCGCGATTTCACATGTTAGAGGAGAGAGAAAGTGCTGGAAAAACTGTCACGATTTTGCGACATGTTTGAGGAGAGAGAAAGAGATGGCAAAACTATCACGATTTTGCGACATGTTGGCAAAGAAGAAGAGCAAGGTGGAAAGTGTCACGATTTCATGACATGTCACATTTTCGTGACTTGAAAAGTGTAGGAAGGCAGAGAAGGAAAAGTGTCGCAATTTTGTGACATATTGCAAAGAAGATTGTACGGACAAAAAAGTGTCATGATTTCACGACATGTTGTAGGAGAGGGAGTCCGAAAGAAAAAGTGTCACGATTTTGCGACATGTTGCAGGAGAGAGAGTCCGAAAGGAAAAGTGTCACGATTTCATGACATAATGCAGAAGAGAGAGTCCAAAAGAAAAAGTGTCATGATTTCGTGACATAATGCTAAAAAGAGAGTCCGTAGTGTGAATTGTCACGATTTCACGACAAGTTCGAAGAGAGAGAAAATAGCAAGACAAAGTTTCACGATATCGCGACATGCTATAGAAGTTGAAGTGAGAACTGTCACAATTTCGTGACATGCTACAGAAATCGAAGTAAGAACTATCACAATTTCGCGACATGCAGCAAAGGGAAGAGTCGAAAGCTGAAAGCGTCGCATTTTTGCGACAGGTTGAGATGGCAGCTTTCAGTTGGAGAAAGTGTCACGATTTCACAACAAAAATTGAAAGCATGTCTTCCATAGGTGAAGTGTCATGATTTTGTGACAAAAGCAAAGAGGAAGGCTATGAAGATAGAAGTGTCATGATTTCACGATAGAAGTGAAGATGACATCAGCAGAGGAAGAAGTGTCACGATTTTGTGACAAAAGCAGAGAGGAAGGCTATGAAGACAAAAGTGTCATGATTTCACGACAGAAGTGAAGATGACATCAGCAAAGGCAAAGGTATCACGATTTCGTGACAAGAGCTTAGTCAAAGTTGTCAAAGGCTAAAGTGTCGCAATATCACGACAAAAGCCATAAGATAGTATTCGGTTGCAAAGGTGTCACGATATCGTGACATGTTGTAGTTTCACGAGAAAAGCTACAAAACCACAGAGGCGGTTGAAGCTGACAGAGTTAAATTTGAGCCGACGTAATTTAGGGTTTTGCAGTCGACGTAGTTTAAGGGTAATAGCTGACTAAGACCAAGGTTTAAATCTTGAATGTGTTAGTATAAAAGGAGGGTTGTTTGGAGAGTTAAGGCATCAATTTCGAGTGTGCGTTTGAAGTGCGATATTTGTAGATAGAGTGCGGGGGAGAAGTTCGATCGCTAAGAAGCAAAGTGCAAAATTTGATAGCAGTGTACAGAGTGCATTTCATCGAATCTTCTAAGTGAGTGAGATTGCAAGGAAGTAGAGTGCGCAAAGTCTATGCGACTGTGATTACGTAAAGGTGCAAAGGTCCAAGTTTAATCAACTGCAGCTGTGCTTGCACAAAAAGAGCAAAGGACTATGTTTTTGTGTAGACCATAGAAAGAGGACAAGGACATTTATGTCGGACTGAAGGACTGTGTTTGGTGCAGATCCAAGAATGAGATCGAGGACATTTGTGCTAGACTGAAGGATTGTGTTTAGTGCAATTTTGAGGACCAACTTTGGAGGTGATAGACTTGAGGATAGAGGTCTCCAGCCAGAGCAGGGAAGACAGGTGTCTTCTGTGGATAGTGTTCCATTTTCTAAGGGCAGAGGAGGCAGAGGTCTTCTAGAGGATCACCAGCCAGAATAGAGTTAGGGGATTGGTGTCTCCTTTGGGTTAGTGCCCATAAACATTGTAATCGGGAAAGGTATTCCCAGAATTTGATTTGATAAAATTTAGTGAAAGATTTTATCCGTGGAGTAGCCCGCATTGGGTGAACTATGTAAATTGTTGTGTCTCTATTGTGGATGGTTTTTTGTGCATTGCTTTGATTACTGCTATTGATACTACTTTCTATATACTACATAATATTGAATTGAAAGTTGAATTGAAGGAAAAAGTAAAAAGCGGTCTTATACTATTCACCCCCTCTCAGTATAAGCTTGTGTTCTTCAATTGGTATCAGAGCCGGTGCCTTTAGAAAGTTTAACAGCTTGAAGGAAAAGCTAGCAAAGAACACAATGGATTATTCAAGTGGCAATGCAGCACCTATTCTTGATGGATCAAATTTTGGTCTTTGGAGTGCAAGGATGAAGGTTCATCTAATGGCACTTGGAAATGAGGTTTGGGAAGTGATTGAATATGGGTACACTATTCCTATAAATGGTCCATATACTAAAGAAGATAGGCTCCTACATCACATAAATTCAAAAGCAATGAATGCAATCTTAAAAGGTTTACAGAAAGTAGATCTCACCAAAGTAATTCACTGCAAGACAGCTAGTGAAATGTGGAAACAGTTGCAGGTGGTTCATACAGGTGATGCAAATGTCGGAAAGGCCAAGTTGAGACATTTCAAAGGTATTTTTGAACAACTCAAGATGAATGATGATGAAAATATTAGTGACTACATGCTTCGTATGGATGAGGTTGTTAACTCCATGAAAGACTTAGGACTTGAGCTTGCTGAAAATGATGTTTGTGATAAGATTTTAAGATCTCTTCCTAATAGATTTAGTGAAAATATTTTTGCTATTGAGGAAGCTAAAGATTTGGATAAACTAAAAAAGGATGAGCTTCATAGCATTCTTGCAGCATTTGAGTTGAGAACTCAAGTAAAGGTTGACGTCAAGAAAGAAGCAGCTTTCAAAGCTACCAAGAAATCCAAGGGTAAACAACTTCAAGAGAGTGATGAGTCTTCTAGTGATGAAGAGGCATATTATAGCAAGAAAGGCAAGTTCTCTAGAAAGCACAAAAGCATGAAAAATATAAGATGTTTCAATTGTGGAAAGTTTGGTCATTATGCTACTGACTATACTATTTCCAAGAATGAAAGTGATGAAGAGAAACAGGATTCTAAGAGCAAGGATTCTGAAAAGCACAAGCATCACAGAAAGAACAAAGATGAACACAACAATCAAGGAAAGAGGTATTCTCACAAGCACAAGAAGAGTTTCTACCTGGACAAAGCAAGTAAGTGTTCGAGTAGTGATAGTGAAAGTTCTTCGAGTGATGATGAAAATGAGATGTTTATTTCAGAAAAGGAGGAAGAACCAAAACATAGATTCATTATCATGAAATGCTTTATATGTGGAAATTTTGGTCACCTTGAGGATGATTGTACAAATAGTGATTTTGTTTCCAGTATGTATGAGGATGCTTTAGAAAACTATAAGGAAGATGCATGTATGGTTTTTGAAAAAGGTAGCACCTTTAGTGATAAGAAATCTGAAAAAGGCTTTGATGATTCAGAAAGCAAACAAATAAAGGATCTTGAAAGTGAACTTATTAATGCTCTTAGTGCTTTGAAAAAGGAAAGAAAGAAGAATGCTAAACTCAAGGATAAGTTAGATGAATGTTGTATAGAGAGAGATGATCTTATAGAAAGTCTTGATTTTTCTATGGCTAAGACACAAGAACTCAAGGATGAGCTAGAATCGAAGGTTCTTGAGTATAGTGAGTTAGAACAGAAAATGGCTTCTTTGAAAGAGGAAACCAAAGAGTACAAGGATAAGCTATACAGGTTTCAAGATAGCTCCAAAAAGGTTAAATCACTCATCAAAGATCAAAGAAAACCAACAGATAAAATAGGTCTTGGTTTTGTCAAACCACAAGTTGGAGAGTCTAGTAAGAGACTCCAAAAGGAAGAGAGTTCTGATGAGGAAAGATTTTCAGATCTTGAGTCCATGACTGATAGATGCGTAGAAACAGAAAACAGAATTCAGAATGAGAAGAAAATTTTTTTGGGACCCATGAGGTCAAATAAAAGAAAATTTCACGGTAGATGTTTTGCGTGTCACAGGTTTGGTCACATGGCTGCACATTGCATGACTCAAGTAAAGATAGTAAATGACAAAATCAGAAGTGCCAGTTTCTTTCGAGGGTATTGCTAATCTTGTCAATAGTTTGGGCACAAGGCAGTCTATTGCGAGATAAATAACAGGCTCGACCAGAACAGGATTAATTATAATAGGTTTGGGTAGAACTGACAGATTCAAAGAATAGGTATGCCTAAAAGAAATAACATTGTTACCTGTTATAAGTGCAACAATGGAGGTCACATAGCTAGACAGTGTAGAGCTGATCTTCCAAGGTACAAGAATAGGAACAGTGGTATGAACAGGTCCAAGGATCAAGGCATGAACAAGAACAGGAATGATGACAGGAAAAAGAACAATGACAAGAACAGGAATACGGGAAAAGAATTCAAGAGAAGGCCCGGCAAGGAAATTGTAGACGTTGATGATGATTAGTGCCTAATGGGAGTTTTACTCCCACCCCTATTTTAATCACCTCATTAGGAGGTGGGGGAGGGACTAAGCTAAGAGGCTCATTCTTAGTCCCAAGCCCCAAAGGTGACCCTTTGCCATTGATGACAAAGGGGGAGAGATATGAGTAAGGGGGAGAGCTTCAAAGTGAAGAGGAAAGCTTCAAGTTAGGGGGAGCAAAACTTCAAAGGCAGATTCTTAGTTGTTAGCACAGTTGGTTTCAGTTTTGGCTCTTGAGATGAGTTTTCAGTGAAGGGTTGCCATCAATGACAAAGGGGGAGATTGTTGGCAATTTTGGGTACCTTGGGTCCATTGAATTTTCTCAAGTGTAGAAGTTGTCATTGATGTCAAGAAGCTCTTGAAGGAATTTGATTTAATGTCAGATTATTCAGAGCATGGAAAGTGAGTTTCCAGGAAGATCATAGTAAGCCCATTTGCAAGATCAAAGAAAAAGACAAGTAAGAAAAGGTATGCAGCAGGCAAGAAAAATTGTCGCGATTTCACGACATGTTAGAGGAGAGAGAAAGTGTAGGAAAAATTATCGTGATTTTGTGATATTTTTGAGGAGAGAGAAAGAGCTAGCAAAACTGTCGCGATTTCGCGACATGTTGACAGAGAAGAAGAGCAAGGTGGAAAGTGTCGTGATTTTGTGACATGTCACATTTTTGCGACTCAAAAAGTGCAGGAAGGTAGAGAAGGAAAAGTGTCACGATTTCATGACATATTGCAAAGAAGATTGTACGGACAAAAAAGTGTCATGATTTCACAACATGTTGCAGGAGAGGGAGTTCAAAAGAAAAAGTGTCACGATTTCGCGACATGTTGCAGGAGAGAGAGTCCGAAAGGAAAAGTGTCGCAATTTCATGACATAATGCAAAAGAGAGAGTCCAAAAGAAAAAGTGTCACGATTTTGTGACATAATGCTGATAAGAGAGTCCGTAGTGTGAATTATCATGATTTCGCGACAAGTTCAAAGAGAGAGAAAATAGCAAGACAAAGTGTCGCGATCTCGCGACATGCTACAGAATTCAAAGTGAGAAATCTCACAATTTTGTGACATGCTATAGAACTTGAAGTAAGAACTGTCATGATTTTGCGACATGCAGCAAAGGGAAGAGTCGAAAGCTGAAAGCATCACGATTTCGTGACAGGTTGATATGGCAGCTTTCAGTTGGAGAAAGTGTCGCAATTTCATGACATAAACTGAAAGCATGTTTTCCATAGGTGAAGTGTCATGATTTCATGACAAAAGCAGAGAGGAAGGCTATGAAGACAGAAGTGTTGCTATTTTGTGACAGAAGTGAAGATGATGTCAGCAGAGGAAGAAGTGTCGCGATTTCATGACAAAAGCAAAGAGGAAGGCTATGAAGACAGAAGTGTCACGATTTCATGACAGAAGTGAAGATGACGTCAGCAAAGGCAGAAGTGTCATGATTTTGCGACAAGAGCTTAGTCAAAGTTGTCAAAGGCTAAAGTGTCGTGATATCGCGACAAAAGCCATAAGATAGTGTTCGGTTGCAAAGGTGTCACGATATCGTGACATGTTGTAGTTTCATGAGAAAAGCTATAGAACCACAAAGGTGGTTGAAGCCGATAGAGTTAAATTTGAGCCGACGCAGTTTAGGGTTTTGCAATCGATGTAGTTTAAGGGTAATAGCCAACTAAGACCAAGGTTTAAATCTTGAATGTGTTAGTATAAAAGGAGGGATGTTTGGAGAGTTAAGGCATCGATTTTGAGTGTGCATTTGAAGTGTGATATTCGCAGATAGAGTGCGGGGGAGAAGTTCGATCGCCAAGAAGCAGAGTGCAAAATTTGATAGCAGTGTACAGAGTGCATTTCATTGAATCTTCTAAGTGAGTGAGATTGTAAGGAAGCAGAGTGTGCGAAGTCTATGCGGCTGTGATTGCATAGAGGTGCAAAGGTCAAAGTTTGATCAAGTGCAGCTATGCTTGCGCAAAAAGAGTGAAGGACTATGTTTTTGTGCAGACCAGAGAAAGAGGACAAGGACATTTGTGCCAGACCGAAGGATTGTGTTTGGTGTAGATCAGAGAAAGAGATCGAGGACATTTGTGCTAGATCGAAGGACTGTGTTTAGTGTAATTTTGAGGACCGGCTTTGGAGGTGATAGAGTTGAGGACAGAGGTCTCCATCCAGAGCAGGGAAGACAGGTGTCTTCTGTGGATAGAGTTCCATTTGCTAAGGGCAAAGGAGGCAGAGGTCTTCTAGAGGATCACCAGCCAGAACAGAGTTATGGGATTGGTGTCTCCTTTGGGTTGGTGCCCATAAACATTGTAATCGGGAAAGGTATTCCCAAATTTTATTTGATAAAATTTAGTGAAAGATTTTATCCATGGAGTAGCTCGCATTGGGTGAACCACATAAATTGTTGTGTCTCTATTGTGGATGGTTTTTTGTGCATTGCTTTGATTATTGCTATTGATACTGCTTTCTATACACTGCATAATATTGAATTGAAAGTTGAATTGAAGGAAAAAGTAAAAAGTGGTCTTATACTGTTCACCCCCCCCTCTCATTATAAGCTTGTGTTCTTCAGCTTTGAATTAGAGAACTTTTGGGGCAAAATTTGAAGAGTTTTAGGTTAGAAAATTAGAGGAGACATAGAGTTATGATTTGGAGAATATTTGGACATATTTTGAAGTGTCCTTGGATAGATAATTGAAGGAGGAATAAACAGTAATTTTGGGCAGCATTTGGAGCTACAAAATTCAAAAAAAACTAAACAACATCTTTGAGGAAAAGTAAAGTTACGAAATTCAGATTTTTTAGGTAGCAAGTGAAATATTAAAGGAAGCAAGGGAGATAATCTTGTTCTTCTGTTGTCAAAGAGTAGTTAGAATATCAAGTCAAGGAGCTGCATTAAATGGCTGAATATTATTCAAAAGAAGATCTAAAAATAAATAAGGAATTAGGGTGTCTACAGACACCAAAAAGGGACGTTAAAACCATCATCAAAGAAGGGTACATCTCATGTTTTGAATGAAAAATACCTCAAGCATTGAACAAATAGAAAAAAACCACCAATATTAGGGAGGAGATACTAATTTTGTAAATAAGTGCCACCACAAGGAGTTAGAATGAATCCATGAACCATTTGGAAGCCACCACAAGAAGATTGAATTTTAACTAGTCATGGAGGAGACGATAGAGCATTACAAAGGAAAGTAGAGCAAAGAGTCGTTGAAAGGAAAATGAAGATAAAATGTCCAAATCTGCACAACAAGTTTGAAATTTTTTAGAAAGAAGAGCTATCACTAAAAAATATTTGCAATAGTCCATACATGGTATTTTCTTGGTAAAGAGAATCCTGTAACATTCGGGATAAAGAAGCACCATTTAAATTTGAAGAGTCCAAGTAGCACATGTCTTAATGGATAAAGAAGCATCATTCAAAGTTGAAGAGTCCAAGTGCCTGATGCAAGAGCATCCAACAGCACCTACAGTAGAGGCATTAGAAGGCAAGAGGGCCACTTTGGAAAAAATAGCTAAGGAAGAAAAACGTCGCAATTTCGCTACGTGTCATGAAATTGCAACAAAAAAATGCCAAGAGGGCGAGGAGGAAATCCTATCGCGATATCACAATAGAAAAAGTGTCACGATATCATGACACGATGAGGAGAGAGATGACGTGGGCCGAAAATGTTGCAATTTCATGACATGTCGTGAAATCGTGACCAAAAGTGGAGAATGGAGGCAGCAGGTGGAAGACGTCGTGATTTCATGACATGTCATGAAATCGTGACCCAAACAAGAAGAAGGAGGCTATAGGCAAAGATGTCGTGAAATCATGACATGTCGCAGTTTCACGACCCAGAGGCAAGATGAAGAACGAAAGCGAAAGATGTCACCAAATCGTGACATGTCGTAGTTTCGCGACCCGCTGAAGAAGGAGAAGGTGCAGAAGGGAAGATGTCACGAAATTGTGACATGTCGTAGTTTCATGATGTGCCAAGAAGAGAAGAAGCCAGAGGAGAACATCGCAATTTTGCGACAGGTCACAGTTTCGCGGCCAAAAGGCGAAGAAGCAGCCAAGGAGAAAAGATGTCGCGAAATCATGATGTGTCACATTTTTGCGACCAGCGGGCAAGCGAAGAAGCCAAGGGACAAAGCTATCATGAAATCGTGACACTTTCGGAGCAAAGGTGCCAAGGTGCAAAGTGGTCACAAAATCATGACACTTTCGAGCAAAGGCACCAAGGTGCAAAGTGGTCGTGAAATCACGACACTTCCAGAGCAAAGATGCCAAGGGGCAAAGTGGTCGCAAAATCGTGACACTTTTGGAGCAAAGTCACCAAGGGGCAAAGTGGTCGTGAAATCGCAACACTTTTTGAGAAAATGTGCCAAGGGACAAAGCTATCATGAAATCACGACACATTTCGTAAAGGAGCACTAAGGGGAGCAGTTGTCATGAAATCGCAACCCAAAAGCAGAAGACAAGTATGGAAGGCAAAGATGTCGCAATTTCACGACATGTCACGAAATCGCGACCCGAAGGCAGAAGCCAAGTTCGGAAGGCAAAGACGTCATGATTTCATGACATGTCACATTTTCACGACCCGAAGGAGAGAAAGAATGCGAGGAAGAAAAATGTCATGATATCGTGACATGTCGCGATATCACGATCGAAAGAGAGAAGGACGCCTAGGAAGCAGAAATGTCGTGAAATCACATGTCGCATTTTTGTGACTCAAAGAGGAAAGAGAAGGCGATGGAGCAAAAATGTCATGATATCGTAGCATGTCGTGATATCACAACTAGAAGAGGAGAATGACATGTGGCTCATGACACGAGAAGAGCAGGCAGATGCAGAGGCCGTTATAGAAGGGCACGTGGCAGCAAGATGCAGGCGACGATAGAGCATGCCATCACTCCAAAAAAGGATGTTTCAACAGGTCGAGGTGCAGGCGGCTATAGAGCATTCTACCACTTCATGAAATGATGGCCAATGACACATGGCATCAAGACGTAAGGAAGAAGATGAAGGTGGAGAGTCGTGCAGAAGGCAAAAATGACAAGAGTCGCGTAGAAGGTGAAAACGACGAGTGATGGAATTGAAATGAAGAGTCATGCGAAGGAATCTGACAGTGAACAGAAGTTAGTTGGCAGTGACAGAGGTCGTGCAGAGTGGAGGCATGAAGCGGTTATGTGATCCATATTTTGTGTAATGATCACTTAGAGGGTCGGGACCTCTATAAAAACCCAGTAATGTAATAGGTTTGGGGTTGGAAATTTAAATATTACAGTTGTAGGAAAAACTGTAATAGCAGACTCGTGAAGTCGAGCTGCAAAAGTCGAGTGCAAAGAGCCAGCTTGGGGTTTTGCGTGTTTCCTTCCAAGGTAGGCAGAATAGGAAATTGCAGAGGGTGAGTGTAAAAATTGAGCGATGCGTCAGTTGCTGTAAACCAAGCCAAGCGTTGGTTGTGTGAAGCCTACGGGCTATTCTGTAGAAAGATATTTCCAGTTTAATGAAAGTAAATCTGGATTTGATAGAGTGTAATTTTTTTTTCTGTCCTATGTTAGTGGTATCAGAGCCAGTGATTCTGAGTGTGCAATAGATTCGCTGGACGTGAGGCAGTTACGCCAGGATCTATGGGAGGGTGTTGAGAGGAAAGTTTGGAATCCATGGAGTGTGACCGTGTGATTTTTCTATTCTGCATAAGTGAAAAATGATGACAATGAAATAGTTCAAGGCGTTGCAGAAGCAAGTGCAAGCCATGCAATAGGATCTACTCATAAGATATTTGTAGAGGCAAGTGAAGGCCCTGCAAAAGGAGCTACGTGAGGATAAACTAAAAAGAAGAGGCCAGGGAGAAGGAACTGGTAGAAGAAAAGATGGAATGCTTTAGAAGTTGAAGCCGTTAAAGGCTGCATGCGTGGAGGAGCGCAGTAGTGCCAAAATTTGCCTGGAAGAAGACAAAGATTTTTTTGGGCAAGAGAAGGAGTGTAAGCAGGCTACAAAAGAAGTATGCAGTAGTGGGAAGGTCTGTCTGGAAGAAGATAGAAGTAATGTGAACCAGGAGAAGGGGTTGGAGCAGTCTACTGAGGCAGAGAAGGGTCTGGGAGTGCTGTAGGAGTCAGTAACTAGACAGTGCAGAAGTGAAGATCACTTCTCCACCAACCCCGGGTGTCTGATGCAGGAGCATCCAGCAGCACCTGCAGCAGAGGCATCAGAAGGCAGGAGGGCCACTTCAGAAGAAATGGCTAAGGAAGAAAAACATTGCGATTTCGTGACGTGTCATGAAATTGTGACAAAAAAAGGCCAAGAGGGTGAGGAGGAAATCCTGTCACGATATCATGACAGAAAAAGTGTTGTGATATCATGACACGACAAGGAGAGAGACGACGTAGGCCGAAAATGTTGCGATTTCATGACATGTCATGAAATCGCGACCAAAAGCGAAGAATGGAGGCAACAGGCGAAAGACGTCACAATTTCGTGACATGTCACGAAATCGTGACCCAAAAAAGGAGGCTACAGGAAAAGATGTCACGAAATCGTGACATGTTGCAGTTACGTGACCCAAAGGCAGGATGAAGAACAAAAGCAAAAGATGTCACAAAATTACGACATGTCACAGTTTCACGACCTGCTGAAGAAGGAGAAGGCGCAAAAGGGAAGATGTCACGAAATTGTGACATGTCATAGTTTCACGACGTGCCAAGAAGAGAAGAAGCCAGAGGAGGAGAACGTCACGATTTTGTGACAGGTCACAGTTTCGTAGCCAAAAGGCGAAGAAGCATCCAAGGAGGAAAGATGTCACGAAATCATGACGTGTTGCATTTTCACGACCAGCGGGCAAGCGAAGAAGCCAAGGGACCAAGCTGTTGCAAAATTATGACACTTTCGGAGCAAAGGCGCCAAGGTGCAAAGTGGTCATGAAATCATGACACTTTCAGAGCAAAGGCACCAAGGTGCAAAGTGGTCACAAAATCGTGACACTTTCAGAGCAAAGGCGCCAAGGGGCAAAGTGGTCACGAAATCGTGACACTTTTGGAGCAAAGTCACCAAGGGGCAAAGTGGTCGCAAAATCATGACACTTTTTGAGAAAAGGTGCCAAAGGGACAAAGCTATCATGAAATCATGAGACATTTCGCAAAGGAGCACCAAGGGGAGCAGCTATCGCGAAATCGTGACCCGAAGGCAGAAGCCAAGTGTGGAAGGCAAAGACGTCCTGATTTCATGACATGTCACATTTTCACGACCCGAAGGAGAGAAAGGAGGCAAGGAATAAAAATGCCGCGTTATCACGACTTGTCGCGATATCACGACCAAAAGAGAGAAAGATGCCCAGGAAGCAAAAATGTCATGAAATCACGACATGTCGCATTTTCGCGACCCGAAGAGGAAAGAGAAGGCGATGGAGCAGAAATGTCACGATATCACGACATGTCATGATATCGCGACCAGAAGAGGAGAATGACACGTGGCTCATGATGTGAGAAGAGCAGGCGG
Source organism: Wollemia nobilis (assembly GCA_028583015.1). NCBI lineage: Eukaryota > Viridiplantae > Streptophyta > Pinopsida > Araucariales > Araucariaceae > Wollemia > Wollemia nobilis. Next base: position 3,110,104 of record JAQPPZ010002123.1, on the reverse strand, counting down.
ATGTAGAGGTCGTTACAAAAGGGCATGTGGCAGCAAGATGTGGGCGATGACAGAGCACGCCATCACTCCAAAAAAGGATGTTTCGACAGGTCGAGGTGCAGGCGGCTACAGAGCATTCTGCCACTTCATGAAATGATGGCCAATGACACGTGGCATCAAGACGTAAGGAATAATATGAAGGTGGAGAGTCGTGCAGAAGGTGAAAGTGACAAGAGTCACACAGAAAGAAAAAATAATGAGTGATGGAATTGAAACGAAGAGTCATGCAAAGGAATCTGATAGTGAACAAAAGTTAGCTGGCAGTGACAGAGGCCGTGTAGAGTGGAGGCATGAAGCGGTTATGTGATCCGCATTTTGTGTAATGATTACTCAAAGGGTCGAGACCTCTATAAAAACCCAAGCAATGTAATAGGTTCGGGGTTGGAAATTCATAGATTGTAGTTGTAGGAAAAACTGTAATAGCAGACTCACGAAGTCGAGCTGCAAAAGCTGAGTGCAGAGAGCCAGCTTGGGGTTTTGCGTGTTTCCTTCCAGGGTAGGCAGAATAGGAAATTGTAGAGGGTGAGTGTAAAAACTGAGCGGTGCACCAGTTGCTGTAAACCAAGTCGAGCGCTGGTTGTGTGAAGCCTGTGGGCTATTCTGTAGAAAGATATTTCCAGTTTAATGAAAGTAAATCTGGATTTGATAGAGCGCAATTTTTTTTTTTTTGTCCTGCGTCAGTGCCACATGTCTTTATGGAATAAGGGGCATCTACCACCATTATAGAAGAGTTAAATGCCTCTTACATGCCAATAAATGCATGCGATAAAGTTTCATATGACATACAATTAATTAATCTTGGTCAATCGTTGCAAAAAGAAGAGTTTAGTGAAGTAGCACCTTTTCAGGAGGAGGTCAATAGTTTTTTATCATAGATTTCATGCACCACTTTGGGAGGTAAAATAAATTTGAATTTTTTATTGATTTATTGTTGAAAATAGGAGTTATAAGGTTGGGAAATATTATTTTTTCTAAGGTTTTACAAATTGCATATAGATTATTTGGATGATTGGAGAGATAAGTTTCAAATCATAATATTGAAACCCTAGAAACCTTATAAAGGTATTTTTGAAAATTTTAGAAGGTTTTTGAAAACTTAATTTGGTTTTTTGAGAAAGTAATTTGAAATTTTGGGAAATTAATTACAAGTTTTGTAATTAATATATTAGATTTTGTAAATCAAATTTTAATATTTGCAAGTTAGAAATTTTGGAGAAATAAGGATTACTACATCAAATTGGAACATAAAATTTTTGCAAATATTATTTTATAAAATTGAAAATTTTATAATTTTGGAGCTAAAAGGAATTCAACAAAGAATTTTGATATTTGAAACCTTCATCAAAAATTATTGTTTGATCATATATTCGAACTTAGGGAGACAAGGAATTCAACTCAAAAGCTTAAAAAGGTTGAAAAATAATCTTCAAGTTTCTTAAATTAGGAAGACATAGAAAATTAGAAATTCAAAATTTATTATCTCAAGAGCTATAAATATGTCTACATCAAAGAATTTATTGAGTAATGATATGAAAAATGTTATTAGAAAAGAGGAAAGGAAAATACTAATATGGCTTAGGGATATACTTGATTCAATGAACAATAATATGGAAGAATTTATGACAATTATACCAATGGAAATATTGAGTGTAAACTCAAAGACCATTCTCAAAATATAGAAAAAAAATTTAGTCAAGAATATTTCTTACAGAATTATGAAAGAGCAAAGGTATAATTACCTCAATTGCACACAAAAAGTTGTATCAGTTGATCAAGAAAACATATGAAATTAAAATTTTCAAAACAACAAGAGAATATTTGAAATGCACATATTGTAATAGATTTGGACATGAAGAAGCCAATTTTTGGAATTTACATCCTTGTAAATATTGTGGAAAAGAATCACATTCATCTACTTTATGCTATCACAAGGAAGAATATTATAGAAAATTTAAAAAAGTTTTAATGTACAGGTTAGAGTTTTTATTTCAAAATATTGTTTCTAAAGCCTTTACTAACAATGGAAAAAAGCATGAAGAGCAAGCAAGAAGGTTATCCGAAGAACAAGAAAAACAAAAGTGGACTAGAGATGTAATTAGATCTCTTGCTCAACAAGGCTATCTAACGATAGACTATATTGAAAGTCCAATATGAAAGTAAAATTCAAAGAAAAAGAAAAAAAATCAGATCAAGAGAGGAAATATGAAGATTGAACCTAAAGAAGATACTTATTTTAATACTCCAGATATAAATTTACTGGATATAGATTGAAGATAAAATATGAAGACCATATTGAAGACTAAAGTCTTCAATAACCAAATACTGTAATACAAGGGGGTGTTGGAGTATATTACATTATTTGGCACATGCTAATGTACCACCTTGGGTGCATCATTATATTAGGATATGTGTCCTAGATTAGAGAGTGGGTAAATATTTTATGTAATGTAATAATGTGTAAGAAATACACAAGTGTCATGGAGTTAATTTTGCCAATGTGATGGATGTAAATGTGCACAAGTGTCCATTATGTAAGAGTGCACATGTGTCCTTAGAATAGGAAAGTGAAGAGTCTCAAAGGAGAATGAAGGTCAATAGTACTCCATATGAAGAGTCACATTCCATTATATATTTTTGACTAAGTATTGTAATGAGCATAAAAAATGCATTGCATATAGCATGCATTAGCAGACCTTTATTCTATATCATTTTACTATTTTTGTGAGTATTTATTAGTGTCCATTTTATGAGTTATTTTTGAAGTTATTTGATAGTTTTATGTGATTGAAACATTGCCAATATTGTATATTCTATATTGCAGCTTCATTTGATATCTTGTAATTATTTCCATTAAGTATGAAGTATCAAAAGCTAAAACTTGTGAATTAGTACATCTAGAGTGGTGTAGCTCAGATGTATTTCCAAAAGCATGGAGATTTTGAGGAAGGTTCTTAAGTGTGGAGCTTGAACCATAATCCCTACCATGCAGGTTAGAAAATCATTCACAACATGAGAATGTGATGGTGCTTTGATGGATAAGGGTCAGGTGACCATGCATATTATCACATGAAGTGATAATACCCTTAATGAACCCATCACAAAGGTGTAGTAACTAAGCACTAGGTACTAGTTGTCTCATCATGAAGATGATATATCTGAAATTTAAGGTATTACACCTAAGAACACCAAAATAGAATGATTTATATTTGGTGAGAGAATTGGAGTCCTCTTATTTAAATATTAAGAAGGGATAATACCCTACGTTGTGGTTAAAATACCCATACTCACATAGAGTATACAAAATGTGGGGAAACCACTGAAGGTGTCTTTTCTATCTATAGAGGTATAGAAATATTAACCCCAAAAATAGCTATGGTAAATTGGCCTATCCTATCCACTGAGTGTCATTGGTAGTATCTTGAACTTATTTGTGGTATGCCTCAATAATGCTAAAATAAAAGAGTATGGTAATATCTATGTGAAACTTACTTGTGAGTATTTTCACTAAAAAAATTACTCTCTTAGGATGGTTAGAATTGGGTTGTTATAGTGGTATCAAAGCTCCAGGTCATAGGACTAGAAGCTTATATGAAAGAACCTAGGATCAATCAGCTAGATGTGTTGGAGAGATTTACAACTCTAGGAACATTAACATGGATCTGGGTATGTAAGATACTACATGTCAGTGGGCTCAGTTCAAACCAAGGAGTAAAAATCCTAGAGGATGGAATATCTTATTGGGTATGGCACCTTGCATGGAGCAAGTGTGACCATAATCATTATCAAGTGATTGATAATGATGTAAACTCTTAAGAGTGACCATAATCATTATTATGTGAATGATAATTAATAAAGTTAGTTCTTAGAGATGAGGAAACTAACTAAAGTTAGAAGTACAATTTGGAGGAAATTGTAACCTAACTCAACTCCCTTTCTGGATAAGGGAAAAGGCACCTTGTGATGGGGTAAATATGACCAAGACCATTATCAATGGACAGATAATGGTTATAAATGAGATGTCACCTTGCAATGAGGCAAGAGTGACCCTAATCATTACCAAAAGAATGATAATGGTCTAAGTTAATTCATGGGAAGATGTAACTAACCATTTGAAGTATAATTGGGAGAAATTGCAACTTATCCAACTCCTTTGTGTGACCAAGAGAAATGGTGCCCAAGTTAAGGAGAGTAAGAAGATAATATTATTATAATCCAAGGGTAGTTAAGCAAGATTGAACTAGAAGGAGAAGTTTTGGAAATTCTAATAGAAATGTGAAGAAGCCAACCTATAGACAAAGAAAACCTTCTTCAACTATGTTGAGTTGACAGAGGAAGATCGATATTTACTTGGAAAAATGAAGAGTGTTGGATTCATGAAAATATATGGAAGAGCAGCTCAAAGTCATCTGATAGAGGCTTAAGAAATTCATCGATTACTAGAATATCTCCCAAAGAGAGGCCAAAGCCCTTACCCTTACTGCAATATTTCTTGAAAATGAAGCAAAAAAGGGTTTTGAAATGCTTTGTTTTATTACTACAATATTTTATAAAAATGAAGCATGAAAGGGTTTTGAAATGCTTTTTTTTATCTCTGCAATATTTCTTGAAAATGAAGCACAAATGGGTTTTGAAATGCTTTATTTTATTGTTGCAATCATTCTTGAAAATGAAGCACGAAAAGTATTTTGAAATGCTTTGTTTTACCGCTATAATATTTCTTGAAAATGAAGCATGAAAGGATTTTTAAATGCTTTGTTTTATTGTTGCAATCTTTATTGAAAATGAAGCACGAAAGGATTTTGAAATGCTTTGTTTTATTGTTGCAATATTTTTTGAAAATGAAGCATGAAAGGGTTTTGAAATGCTTTGTTTTATCGCTACAATCTTTCTTGAATATGAAGTACAAAACGGTATTAAATTGCTACAATATTTCTTGAAAATAAAGCATGAAAGGGTTTTGAAATTCTTTGTTTTATTGTTGCAATATTTCTTGAAAATGAAGCATGAAAGGGTTTTGAAATGCTTTGTTTTATTTCTATAATATTTCTTTAAAATATAGCATGAAAGGGTTTTGAAATGCTTTGTTTTATTGATTCAATATTTCTTGAAAATGAAGCACAAAAAGGGATTTGAAATACTTTTTTTATCGTTGCAATATTTCTTGAATATGATGCATGAAAGGATTTTGAAATGCTTTGTTTTATTGCTACAATATTTCTTGAAAATGAAGCACGAAAGGATTTTAAAATGCTTATTTTATTGCTACAATATTTCTTGAACATGAAGCACGAAAGTGTTTTGAAATGCTTTGTTTTCTTATTGAAATCTTTCTTGAAAATGAAGCACGAAAGGGTTTTGAAATGCTTTGTTTTATTGTTGCAATATTTCTTGAAAATGAAGTATGAAAGGGTTTTGAAATGGTTTGTTTTATTGCTACATTTTTTTTTGAAAATAAAGCACTAAAGGGTTTTGAAATGCTTTGTTTTATTGCTACATTTTTTATTGAAAATGAAGCATGAAAGGGATTTGAAACACTTTGTTTTATTGTTGCATTATTTCATGAAGATGAAGCATGAAAGGGTTTTGAAATGATTTTCTTTATTGCTGCATTTTTCTTGAAAATAAAAGTAAAAGGGCTTTTGAATACATTGTTTCACAACTACTTTTTCATGAGTAAAAATGGGTTGTTGTTGTCCTTTTTATTGCTGCAATTTTTTCTATAAAATAGGTCGTCTTTTCATGGTTAAAAGGGGTTGTTGTCTCCCTCTTTTATTGCTGCAATTTTTCCTTTAAAAGGGGTTTCTTTTTCATGGTTAAAAAGGGGTTGTTGTTGTCCTCTTTTCTTGCTATAATTTTTCTTTTAAAAGGGGTTGATTTTTCATGGTTAAAGGGGGTTATCGTTATCCTCTTTTCTTGCTGTAATTTTTCCTTTAAAAGGGTTGTTTTTTCATGGTTAAAAGGGGTTATTGTTGTTATAATTTCTTTTTTACAATTAAACCTTTGAATTATTAAATGGGTTCAGAATCCAATTGGTACATGAATGATTAAATGGATGGGGAATCCATTTACTGCATGTATTCCTTTATTATTGGATGATATAATGGGTGCAAAATCTATTTATTGCATGTATTACTTTATTAAAATCATTGAATGATTAAATGGGTGCAAAATACATTTATTGCATGTATTGATTTATTATTGAATGATTTAATGGGTGTGGAATCCATTTGTTGCATGTATTGCTTTATTAAAATCATTGAATGATTAAATGGGTGTAAAATCCATTTGTTGCATGTATTGCTTTATTAAAACCATTGAATGATTAAATGGGTGTAGAATCCATTTGTTACTTGTTTTGTAAAGATTGGGTGGGGAATCCATTCTTGAGGGAATTATGGGGTTCCCTCTTTAATTTATTATTGAAATGATAAACTATTTTGGAAATAATGGGTGGGGAATCCATTCTTGAGGGAATTATGGGGTTCCCTCTTTGATTGATTGTTGAAATGATAAACTGTTTTGGGAAGATATTTCCTTGTAATTGAAAATAGTGAGAAAACAACTTTGGGGAAGAATGGATGGGGAATCCATTCTTAGGGGAATTATGGGATTACCTCTTGGTTTTTTGCTATATGAAAAGTGATTGTTAGAAGCATGGTTGCTCTTTGAAATATCTTATGGCTTTTGTATAATATTTAGAAGTCTGGTTGCTTTGTGAAAAACTCTTATGGATTTTGCTTAAAGTTGTTCTCAAGAATTATTTTGTATAAGGGAAGAATCATACTTTTGTGGAAAAATATTTATTTTGGGAAGAATGGTGGGGAATCCATTCTTGAGGGAATTATGGGGTTCCCTCTTTATGTTGCTTTATGAAAATTGAATGGTAAATGCTTGGTTGCATTGTGGTATTCTTCTAGCATATGCATATGTTTATAAAAAGGAAGATCACTTAGCAATTGCATAATTAGTTGCATACACATGAAAATAAAATTTTTCTTGATCCCTTATACCTTCACCATTGAACGAAGGAGAGACCGAAATGACGGACTAAAGAAAAAGAAACTTCAAGATATTGTTCTTTTAAATTATTATTATTCTTTGTAAAGAAGCTATGTATGTAAAATGAGAAGCTTATTTTAAATATAGGTTCTAGAATTTATCTTGATGAAATATTCGTGTGTATAGGATGTATTATTTCATGCTCTTTGAAAATGGTAGATCAAGACAACAAATACCATTTATGGAAAAGGAATGGATTATGAAATGTTATTTTTGAATGGTTATTCATGAAATGAAGTTGGTATATTATAAGCTAATTTGATATTAAAGGATATGTTGCATTTGTTTATGAGAGAGTTGAAAATCTTATGATGTCATGATGAACTGATAATACTTTAGACAAGGTTTACTATTACATGTGATGCTTTATGATTAATGAAGTAGATAGACTTTATTATTGTTCATTTAAAGCATGTAATATTATTACTACTTGGTTCATGATTAGAAATATTAAGGTTTCCTTTGTAGACTTGTGGAATTATGGGAAGAGAGCTTTCTTGGTTTGAAACTTAAACTTCATTAAAATCCTAGAGTCGGATGATACCAAAACTTGAGAGGAGTTGTGGTAGGCAACACTCAAGTATCTTATGAATGATTACATCTAGCTCAGATGTATTTCCAAAAGCATATAGATTTTGAGGAAGGTTCTGAAGCATAGAGCTTGAACCATAATTCCTATCATGGAGGTTAGGAAATCATTCATAACATGAGCATGTAATGGTGCTTTTATCATAAAGGATTCGACAACCATGAAAACTATCACGTGGAGTGATAATACTTTTAATTAACCCACCGTAGAGGTGTGGTATTTAAGCACTAAGTACTAGTTCTCTCATCGTGAAGATGAGATATCTAGACTTTAAAAAATTATGCTTGAGAGCACTAACATAGAATAACTTATATTTGGTGATGGAATTGGAATCCTCTTCTTTAAATATTGATAAGGTATAATCCCCTATATTGTGCTTGAAATGCCCATACTTGCGGAGAGTATATGGAATGTGGGGAAACCATTGAAGGTATCTTTTATATCTATAGAGGTATAGATAAGTGAACCCAAAAAATAGTTATGGGACGTTGGCCTATCCTATCCATTGAGTGTCATTGGCAGTATCATGAACTCAAATATGGTATGCCTTAGTAATGCTGAAAAAAAGTATGGGAATATCTATGTGAACCTTACTTATGAATCTTTTTCAAAAAAGAAAATTGCTCTCTCTCGAGATGGTTAGAATTGGGTTGTTACAATAGGGGATGATGAGTAAAAATTATTTTATGATAAAAATGCAAGTAAACAAGATCATCTAATCTATTAATGAAAAAATACTAAATCTAAATTTTGGGTGGACATCCTACCACATCCCATGGCTTGTAACAAAGTCCTCTATTTTCTTATTTTTTTATTGTTTGGGAAGGTACAACCTTGCCATATATCATGTTTTGTTAGGAATCCCTTATTTTTAATTTTCTTATTTTTGGGAATGGACAACCTTACCACATATCATGGTTTATCAAGATACCCCCTTTTTCTAAAATCTGGATGGAAACACTCAATGTTTCAAAAATAATATGCTTGTTTGTATCACTCCTATAAGTTATAATGTGTACCAATTCTACGAGAGTGATCATGTTTACTTGTAGATGTTACTTAAATGGTTGTTGAATGTGATCTGTAGAACAATCTATGTAGAAATCATGATCAACTATGGAAAAATATGTGTATCAAAAATAAATTATATGATATGTTTGATGAACTTAATAAGCATATGCAAGGATCCTCAATTATAAATTTGATAGATGTTAAAGATATTCCCCTTTAATTTATAATATATTAGTAATAGTAATTGCAACCTATAGAAGGAATCTATTGTAATATTGGCAAGTCAAGCTTTTAATGGTTATAACCAATACTACAAAATTATCTTACAAAAAAATAAGAATCATCATACAAAACCATGAATTATTCAACAATAATGTACCATCAAAGTGTCATAGGATTCTTTTTACAATATTGGCAAGCCCTTTTTTAATAGTCCCAATAATGTTGTAAGAATTACCCTACATATTGATAAAAAATTCTCTTATAGAACTACAATATGATTATGTGATAATGATAAGTTATATTTTGATTTTTAATATATTAATATAGTAGAGTGACTACGGAGGATCACATAAGTTTAGGTTTCATAATCTATTATCATATAAAACATTTTGAACTCTCTCATTTGATTGGTTAGTGAATAATCTAGTTTTTTAAGTCAAAAACAATTTGAAGCAGTAGACAGTTATTTGACCATAACATATTCATGCTATGTTAAAATAATTTTATTTAAAAATAAATTGAAATTATATTCAAGTTCACAACTCGTGTATGAATAAAAAAAATTAGGTCACCCGTTTAGTCATTTAAATCTTTGACTATACATTCTGTTAAATATACTATTTTTAGTGGGAAAGCCTAGACTAATAGATGGTCTTTTAACCATATCTCCTTCATACAACATTGTATTAAGATGATTCTAAATATAAATTAAAATATATTCGTATAAATAAAATTATTATAAACAAAAAATGTAACTCATTTGTTTTCTTCTTCAAATATATAAAAGAACAACCTACTACATCTAAAGAAATTAGATTAGACAAATCAGGCCAATAGGAAGTATTTTGGCCATATTTATTTTATATGATATCAAAATTAGGTGATTCAAAAAATAATAATGGATATGTATAATAAAAAATTTCATACGATCCAATTTCTATGTCAAATCTGCTCAAAAATTTGTTGATTTACTATTTTCTATCAATTTTCAGGCTAGACCAATGGTTATTTTTTTAGGCATAACTCTTTGATCCAATATCAAAATTGAATGATTTTAATTAGATATGAGACTAGATTCAAATGAAAATCTCTTGTAAATTATTATTTTAATTATTAATACAATCTGTCCCTCAAAATTATGGTAAAATAGAATTTTTTCAATAGTTTTAATAGCTTTAAAATACTACAAAAAGAATGGGCATGTTTTTTTTTTGTAATTCATGATTGAATTTTTTCTATTATATTTTTAGTGTCTAGTTCATTGGATTATGTTCTAACAATGATATATCCATGCATATAATATGATCAATGTAAAATCAGTCCATAAGGATGAGTATAGGTTGAATATCAACCTTCTTCCTATCTCTCCCTAAGACCTATACAAAGTAGCATCTAGAAAAGGTGTATAATAGTTATCTTGATAGTTCAATACTATATATACAATAAATACATGCATATACTCCAACTTAAATCACTATAGAAATTATAATTGGGTTGTAACATAGTGATCCTAGATCATGGTTGATCAATTTAAATCCTCAAGAAATAGTAAATAAAATGTAAATCTATAATCTAAAATATGTATAGAACCCATAGATTCATAGCCTAAACCATGGATGTTGAGCTTTCCATGATGAGAAATTCATAAGCATACATAATAATAATAAAAACATATCTATCATAATTCTTAAGTTAAACATCATACTTTATCTTATACCAATGAAATGCATAATTGATAAAGAAAAAATGCAACTTCTCCTACCAAGTATAAGGCATCTACTTAATATCATACAAGGACTTATTGAATTTATAAACCAAAGGAATAGGTTCATAAAAAATAAATATATATGACTAATATATGTATGTCTCCTTTTAAATATTTTCATAAATAAAAACACTCTTCACATCCATCTGATTGAACCATAGGAAGTAGTAATAAATATAACTATCTACACAAAATCTGTATGAGACACAAAGACAATATTCTCTAAGTAATTAACTATCTTCTTATGATGAAAACCAATAGTAACAAGGCATACCTAATACTTCACAATTAGTCCATATGCATAAAATTTGGTCTTATAGACCCACTTATAGCCAACCATGTTCTTGATATTAGATAGAGGAACTTTATCCCAATTCTAATACTTTATGATGTATTCATATGCCATAAATATAGTATCTTTCCACTTAGAACATCCCTTGGACCAATAGTAAGTGAGAAGATATCTAATATCACATCCTTCAAAAGAAAATCCCAAGAATATTAGGGCTCTTATGTTAAAATTAATGTAATCTAACCTTATTGAAGTACCTATAGGTGTTCTATAACAACCCAAGTATATATCACCTGGTTTATATTCCAGTATTACTCCCTAGAATCACAAAGAGAACTTTAACTTAACAAAAGGTTAAAGTCATAGTTAAACTTCTATTCACCTAATATTGAATTAGTATGTAGGAATAATTTACTCACTCCGAGATTTTTGACCACTGCATACGGTCCCTTGAGTGGTCAAGATTGGCCAGATCCCTTAAAAGGTGTCATCTTGTGAACACATTCTTCTCCTTTACTAGAGGTCTATGTTCATGGTATGGGGTTGTCCTTATAGGGCCCATATCACCTAGAAGGGTGGACACATAGTTCCTCACACCATAGCATAGAGGATATAGGTCTCTTCGACCTTTAATCAGTCCTTGGTTTTCCATCACTGCTAAGTATAATCATTTCATAAGCCATGCTAGGGTATAGCGTTAGTATACCTAGTGCCTAATTGAGAGTCCAACATACTATTGGAGTCAATCAGGGCCCACCATTACTCTGGTTTGGGACCAGGTATCTCAAGTCATATTACAATTGATGATGAGACATCCCATACCATCTCACCACTAAACCTTCTAGCTTCATAGTCTAGAATCTTCTAGAGTTGGTATGTTGCTAGCAATTCCCTAGTTGAATAATGAATGTGAGACCTCTCATGGTACTACTCGTATAATAGCCTAGAATGACATCTCATTCCGTCTTTTTTTACTTGTTCGTAGCAGAAGGATCACTTATCCTTTGTAAACCTACTAGAAAATGGCTATCACTGAATCACAGTATTTGCCACTTTCAAAATACCAATGTTGGGTGGATGATCATCCATCTTGACAATTCATCAATATATTTTAAAATAGGTGGAGGTTCATTCAACTTAATGTGCCTTTATCCTTCTTGAAAAGAGGTTCCATGTAGGTTTATAAAGGGTCATGGATGATGATAGAATAAAATTATAATTCAAAAATTTTCCACATTCATTCATATAAAATGAGCACTTCATGCTACCATTACTTAAAACTCTGATGTAATCTCTATCTATGACAAGGATAAATTGAAACCTTTGGATTAAGTACAAGATTTAAACTCTCTTTCATAATAACTTTTCCTATTTAGAAAAATAAAAATATTACCTAGTCCTTTTAAATTAAATTTATAAACTCTCTTTTTCATAGAGTTTCTTTTCTAAAATAAAATTAATGTTTAAAATACTAAAAGAAAATTATAAAAGATAACTTTTTAAAATATAACTAAGAAGGAAAAATTTAATGAACTACAAAATACTTTAAACCTTTGCCTAGCTAAAACTAAGGGAGGATTCTTTTAATTCTCATATATACTTACATTAGTTTCAAACAATGAATAACTTTCTATTTTCAAATATGTATATTTATACCCTTTTAGTAATACTATATATATATATATATATATATATATATATATATATATATATATATATATATATATATATTGAATTGCAATGCCAATAATATTAAAAGATATGACCTAGCCACAGTAGGGAGACAACCACACATCCAAATTAAGAAAGTTTCCTATTTGAGCTAGTAACTATGGACTTTGGAACTGGGTGACCCTCATAGGTTTAGGTGAATTCTCATAGGACCAGCTTTGAAACTTAACACCAGGAGCATAGTGAATCAACAAATGCTGACAAATAGGGAGCACGATTCTATCAATGTGATACATATGCCATCCAATAAAAGAAACATACCTCTCATGCTCGGTTGTGTATTTCCAAGTTGACAGCAGTAGCATTAATAACATCTTATGGAACATTTTGGTGCTAGATGGACAAATTTTTGTGATTGACCCCAACATTTACGAGCAAATCAGTAGACTTGTTAGCTTTCCAAAACACATGGTATGTTGTAGTGTTTCTAAAATTTTTCATCAAGATCTTTGCTTCCTAAATAATAGTATGCATGTTCAATGAAGGAATTTTTTCACTGATGATAGAGTTTGCAATATTCATGGAATCACCTTCAATGTATAAATTCCCCATGTAATCTCTGAGAAATTATAACCCTCTTAACAAAGCACGAGCTTCAACATAGTGGTTACTTTGGACACTAAGAAACTCAGCATAAGCCACTATGATTCGTCCATTGTGATCCTTGACTAGGCCTTTGACACCCATTGCACTTGGGTTTCCTTAAGAAGCACCTTTATAGTTAAGTTTAAGCCATCCTACCTGAGGGGGTAACCAGTGAGCACCAATTATGGGGTGGGGATTAGAAGGAGTAGCACTAGGACTGTGGGAAATACTGAGGGAACAGAAAAGAGTGGACTCATCACCTAATTTGAATATTACTTTATATTATATTATGATGATAAACCATGAGATGGCCTACAAGAAACATGTTATCATACCAATTTTTTGGAAGCGAACCAAAATCAAACAATTAATTGAAAGGAATCCTTCCTTCTTAATTGTTACATACATTATAAATGGTAAGATAGCTCGATAAACTACTTTCATCCCCATAAAATTTATTTTTAAGGGATAACCTTTAATTTATCTCAAGTTTAAAAAAAACACTATTAACATTGAAATTATAAATCAGTTATGGGTATTCTCAAATCAAGCGTCACTCAGAAAAGTATGATATGATTACATCTAATTTAATCAATCTCATCAGATTCTTAAATTGATATAATGGTAATAAAATATTCCAGGCATAAAAAATTATTCCAGTTCTTTTAAAGCAACTATTTAATCGAAAATACACACCACGCTCTTAGCATTTTTCGTATTGGAAAAAAGGGTGGTTGAAATAAATTAAAAGGAAATCCAAATGTCTTAGAGGTCAATATTTCTCTTATACTCTATAAAGGAATTTCACTGACAAAAATACTAACAGATAGATCATCGTTTTCTAAAAAGACGTTTGTTTACTAGTTCAAAGTAAAACATTGTAAACGATCATACATCAGCGTTATTAATTATGGTAAATTAATCTTAGATGAAGTCTAAGATTTAAAATCAGGTTTAGAAATAACACTCTATTTTTAGGCACATCATCTACAAGTTTTGGAAAAGGGTTTATATGCAGTAAAACAGTAATTTAACTTCCATAGCAAAAGGTATTGTTCTATATTTTAATCCAAACACAAAACATGAGTTTTGAAATACAATTGCAATAGAATTGGTAAACGTCTAATAAACTTAAGCTTTAGACAAAAATTAATACATCCATAAGTCTTTTATTTTAAAAACTATCTAGCAAATGCATTAATGCAACAATGGTAGATAACTGGAAACACATAAGATCTATGCAGAAGTGAAATATGTTCCTTACAAATGTGTGCTAAATGAAAAAATTGTTAACACATATTGACATTATTATTTCCCTAAGTTATTTTACAAAACATACATAAGATTAATGAATAACACCCTCCCAGTGTTGGCAACTTAAAACATCCTATGGCTTCCTGGTAATTTTCATTGTTGCTCTCAAGAAGACTTATTACCACAATTTGAATTACACCCAAAAGCATTCTACAGCAGACGTTTACTCAATAAAATACGTCATCAACATTTAATAATTTTTAGGTAATTTTTACAGTTTGAAAACGTTTAATAATTTTTAGTCGATTATACAGAATGGAAACATCAATTCGCCAATCAAACTGGGATAATTCGTTAGTTTATCTTTCTAAGAATTCCAAGGTTTGACTCATCTAGCAAACCACTGATTGAATATAAAATGATTTGGTTATTCCTGGAGAAGGCTACGACATCCAAGGGTGCTACATTTCGTAAACTGAATGGTCCTAACATCTATGAACATTGATTAGTCTCCATTAAAGTTGTAGTGGCTCTCATAATTGATCTTCATTTAATACCCCGATAGAAAGAATAGAGGATTAAGGGCACTTTTGGGTCAGACATGCCTCCATGAAAGCATAATGCAGCTAAACTAAATACATTAATTATCTATTCACAGTAAATGCACTCAATACAAAACATAGATGAACTACAAGCATCTATTTTATAAATAAAATATAAGAGAAAAAATTTCATTTGATTTCTCAATCAATATGAGGCAATTGGGTTATTATATTTTGTTTAGGCTTATTCCTCTCTATTTTTTTTAAATTAGTTTTCTCCAAGTTTATTACTTTGCACCATTTTCACAAAGACGTTTAACACACTACTAGTTTTTCGAAGCTAATTTATTTTCCTAAATTAAAATAACACTTTCTTTGAGATTGCAGACAAGTCATTCCTTTTAATTAACACATCAAATGAAATAATGGCAGCCTAGCATAGCACTAGCTAAAGCATAACCTAACCTGTCTCACAATGTTGCTTCTCTGGTTGTTAAGATTCTTTTCTACCACCAAATTCTAGAATAAGCGTATCCAAAATGATTGAATATCTCTCACATTTATGTTCTTATTATATAGAAGTTTAGTTCAATCCATCTTATAACACATGGACATTCACATGTAGGACCTAAGTTTAAGCAATTGCCAAATGGTAATATTTTCCTATGGAAAGAATATTATTTAGTATTATTTTAATACTTAAACTTTACTTTATGAAATATGAATATATTATTATTTGTTATTATTATTTTTTGTTTTATTTTTATTTTTTTTATTTGGTTATTTTTTTAATTCCTTATATTTTACTTCCATACTTATTATATATTTATTTTATTATTTTATCAAACATTCAATAATAATTTTTTAAAGCGTAATTATTTTTAAACATGCCATATCATTTTTAGCAAACCACAAATATCAAATGCAAAATATGAATGCAACTACATGAAGTTTTTCTAACTGTGAGCTTCCATGTACTCATGAGGCCATGGTTATCCATCATCTCCCTCCTTACCTCGTGTAGACAATCCCTATCTTTCTACCTGGAGGAGGTTACCCGACCTGACTCATATGTTGCTTGAAGATGGTAACTTGTTCCTGCGCTCACAAATTCAATCAGCAGTATCTCATTCTAAAAATAAAAGCAAGTAGACTGATAAAAAATGGGAGGGATGTTACATTCTCTTCCACTAAGAATAAACATAGTCCCCTATGTTTTTGCATTTTCAAATAAATTGTACATCTTTAGTCAAATGTCATGTATTCAAAAATCTATATTAAACAAGTTTGTTTTCACTCTCACTCATAAAACTCATATAGCAAACATGTCAATATCCAAACACATATAGCAAACATATTAATATCTCTTTAGACATATAAGGAAATTGTTTGTGCTTATCAGCCACATTCTTCCCTTGTAACATTTTGGCTAGGTTTTAGCATTTTGGTTGGGTTTTATTCATGTTAATGAACCCGGTAAAATCCATTTATGGTACAAGTATGTAATTTTATGAGCTTCACAGAATAAAAATATAAAATACTATAAGCTTTAGATATAAATAAAACCTTCTCAAAGCATTTTATTCGACACTTTTCTATGAAAACTTCTATTTTCACATTCAATGTGGTTCAAGGAATGGATAAATCATTTTACTACTTCAAACATCATATAAGCAACAACACTTCAAACATCATATAAGCAACAATAAGCATATTCAAGAATATAAACTAAAATGAGGAACTCAATACTACAGCAAACGATAAATCATTTTCTCAAACCTAATACTTTTCTCTATCTTAATACTTTTCTTTAACTTAATATTTTTATATTTATGACACTATCATAGAATGTATACAATCAAATTTTAATTTCTACAATGATATCTTGGGTTGGGTTTGGAAGATTTAATAGATTTGTTTAGCAGATTTTATTCTTGAGAAAAAAATTTCTCTTATAGAAAATTCCTTGGTGTCATCTTAAGATTAGCATAGCTCTTTTTCTTCCTTTGATGTATTTCTCTAATTTTTTATAGTATCTAGTACGATCATTATATCTTTGTTTTGCACCTTATGGAAATTCTACCTTTCTATATCTTCACCCTTACTTGTTGGTCTTTGGTATCTTTTAAAGTACATTATGATCAATCCAATTTCACAAAAAAATCAAAAGAGAATGCTTTTTCAAATTGGTTAATAAAATATTAGTAATTTTTATGAAAAGTGTTTCTGCATATCAGCCACATCCTCCCATGTGGCATTCATTTTAGAGAATATTGGTCCCTTCAGACCTTACATTAACTGATTTTCCATAACTATTGGATTCTGGATGAGTATCAGGATGATGGAATTATGGTATATTCAGATTTGAGGATGGCTAACTCCTCTTGACCATTATATTTTGTGCATGTTGTAGGGGGTTACTCCTTAGATGCTTCTTTACTATCAAATTATTGAGAGCATTTACTAGTGAAATGGGTCCCTCCACAAATGTAGCAACCTTACTGAATAGATATTTGAGGGTATTTGTTGTAACAACCCAAGTCCTACCCACTTGGTTGTCCTATAATGAAAACCTCAACACGAAAAATTTTCATTCAATATCAAAGTTGTATTAGTACGAGGCATGTTAACTTCTTCATGAGTGCCCATTTCACTACAACCAAAATAACTCATGAGATCGAGACTGACA
Organism: Wollemia nobilis; assembly: GCA_028583015.1. Taxonomy (NCBI): domain Eukaryota; kingdom Viridiplantae; phylum Streptophyta; class Pinopsida; order Araucariales; family Araucariaceae; genus Wollemia; species Wollemia nobilis. The sequence continues at coordinate 3,092,326 of JAQPPZ010002123.1, read as the reverse complement.
AATTTTTGTTTTAGTTGCCTTAATTGAACTTCACTCCCATACCCGAGATTCCAAGTTCAAGCAGGGGTTTCTCCTCTAGGGCCCATTTCACCTAGAGGTTGGACGCATATTTTCCCCATATCTTATCATGACTTCAGGTCATGTAATAATTAGTATATGCATGCCCAAGCTAGACGAACAACCATCTTCCTTGGAGTTCATCTAGGGTTTTACCAATACCCTGGTAACTACCCGATGTCTTGTCTTGTTTAACAACATAATATCCCATACCATTATGTTGACTAAAATCATCCAGATATTAAAGTACAAGATTCACCACTCTGTACTATCAAGATTTAACCTAGGAGTGATGCCCATATCATCCCCCTGTTACCTCTCATTTTGACCCTACTTGTAAGAAATACGGCTAATCCTGAGTATGGTATTTGTCCTCCTACAAGTACCATAAATGGTTGAAAATAAGATTGTCTTGCCCACAATCTTGAGTTGCAAAATCAAGATTGTCCTTCCTACAATATTGAAACTTTTCTATCATAGAATTTCTCTTATGGTTTAAGAGATTACGAGTTTCACTAGTTTTTGGGTATGGAATAGTGGTTTGGGAAAATACTCCTACCTCTTTAACTAATGTCAAAGCTACACCAATAATTAATTATCATCAAAACTTATGTCCAATATCAATAACAAAACTTAAACATTTTATATTTCATATTACCTTTAAGAGGATTTATTTAAACATACCAACCTCACATTCTATAAAAAGTATTTATTTTAACTAAAACAATATTAATAAATTTTACTATCGAGGATGGGTTCAAGATTTCAAATAATTATTTGTTTGTTTGTCATTATGAAAGAATGGAAATCAAAGAAGTCATAAGAATGTCATAATATTTGGAAAATTGAAAATAAAGAATCTTAAAGACATCACTATAATAATTTAATTAGGTTTCATTTTGCCTTGATTTCTAATTGTGTCCTATAGTGGTTTAAGGGACTGTTCTATGGTTTAGATATAAACCTTTTTCTCTATTAATTAATACCCAACATTATTTACATCCTTATCTGAGTTGTTGTGCAGACAGACTTCTTTAAATCCAAGCAAAGCTAAGACTGACTTTATGCTTTAACTGTGATATGAAGACTAGATAAGCTTTAAGGATGTCTATGGTTCATTTTACATTAACTAAGATAGAAGATACAATGCTATCAATCCACGTATGGCGACCCTCAAACCAAAGAGAACCTAATACTATTTTCTTACACCACTGCATATTTTCTCTCTAAATAGAACATACTGCCATGCAAAAATGAAAAGATATGTTTCAATCTATTCCATAGCATCATTTTAATAGCTGAAACCCATTCTAAAGGAGAATATAATTTAAAAAATGAGCTATTGGTCTAAATAGTCATATAATTGGATCCTGGCCTAACACCAAATTTCTTAGAAGAAATCTTATCCATACAATAATTAATGAGAGTAATTTTGGAGTATCTAATCTTGGTAATCTAATGGTATATTAGCATAAGGTAACAAAACTCAGGTTTGTAAATCAAGACATGAACAGTGTGGTAATTATGAGGATAATTATCAACCAACAAAATTTTAAATAAGGTATGGAGTGTCTAAAAATTTAATTTTCTATCATGCATTCCCAAGTTCGTTTGGTGTGTTCTAATCTAGGGTACGTCTTCTGGAAATACGCCCATAGTCGGTTTAATTAATTGCATGCTACGGATACGTGCAAGATTAAAGATGTGGATAGGTTGGACATCTATCACCATATCTTGGAGGTCTTAATGCAACAGTTCTATTAAACATTATCTCTTTGACAAGTAAAATGCAGGTCAAAATATATTTTTATATCTAAATATAGTATGATCCACAGATATCATATGAAATCCTTCAAGTAATCTAGTCCATCCATATTTAAAACAAAATAATAGAACCATCTATATTTTTCAACAACGACGTTCGTCATATTAACCAAAAAGACGCTCAAAAACATGCCATGCAACTCGTTCTAAGTATCCATATTCCAAAATATAGGTAAAATACATTTAATATTTGTTTTGGGTACTCTATATATCATCTAGGCTCATATTTCACAATTTCATTGCATTAAAATTACAAGGGTCTCAAGTTTGAACAACAACTCGTCTTCCAATTGAATGTTGCATCTTGCAATCGAACACAGATGGTTTTTCATATAAATAGCAAGGAAAATAGAATGGCATTCATCTTCAAGAGCTCTCCAGAGTTCTTACACAGGTTTGTCGATATTTTCCAAGGGTTAGAACAGGAAAACTAAGATGATATGCAACTAATATTATACATGCATACAATCATTTCACATCCAACACAGAATGCAATCCATAAGTTTGAATTAAACATCACATGCACCAGAATGTTTTTTGTTCACCTCTAGATCACATTTCGATTCATTTCTTTTACACCCACACAATAAAATTTCCAACAAACTTAACAATCGGTTTACTGTTGTTTCATGACTTTAATTTGTCAAATAAAATTGCTAAAAGAGATCCAACCTTACTGGTGAGCGCTTGTTCCCTTTTCTTGTTTTAGAAAATCTTTCTCCTTTCTTCTTTCTTTTTCCAGCCAAAGAAGACAATGCTCTCTATTTTTCCCACTCCCTCATTTTTAGAAGAAAAGTGCTATTTTTATGCTTAACAACTATTGATCGTCTATGAGTCCTCCATCCTGAAGCTCGCCATGTGGAATCCACATTGTTTCCACGATCAACAACCAAATCTTCATAATAATTTTAATGCCTGATGTTTCCAATTGCCTTGTTTAATAAATAACAAGGTTTTTTTTTATTTTCTTTTTATTATTATTTATATTTTATTATTTATTAATATTTTATATTTTATATTATTTCTTTTATTATTTACTTTCTTTATTATTATAATTATTATTATTATTATTAATATATATTTATATTTTTTGAAAATAAATTCCAAAAGAAAACATACACAAGCATACCTATTAATGCAACTACATGATATGCATCTATATGGACCGCTGGCGGATGCATTGCTAGTAGGGTTCTTTGACCCTATCAATAGTGAATACTTCGCCGCTCATCATTTCCCTTGACTTACCTTCCACCGGACAACCCTTTTTCCAACTGGAGGAGACATCTATCCTTCGAATTGCTCCCGCCAGTAATAGTACCTGTCCCTGCATCCACAGATACATTAGCAGTATCTCATCCTTGCAGATAAATTAGGTATATAAGAAGTTAGATCTTGGAGGGTTATTACATACTCCCCCTCTAATATTAAACACAGTCCTTGTGTTTACATTGCACATTGAAACATAAAATATATTGCCATGAATAACATGAAGTCAATATAATACAACAACAAAATTACATGGTCAAAAACTTAATCATCATTTATAGCAGAAATAACATGCATTCACATACAATAGATATATTATTATATTCCTCAAACCAAAAACATGATTATATCATTGTTCAAACAAAAATGGAAACTATTTTTTCATGATAGCCACATCCTCCCATGTGGCACCGATTTTAGTGTATTGGTCCCATTGGACCTTACATTGCTCAATATTTCATTTTCTTAACTATTTTGTTCTATAACCAAGGATCTTAATTGGTCGCACCTCAATGCGTAGGGGATCGATCATCTGCAAATGATCAACATTCCAAACATGCGAGGGGTCAAAAACATATTTCTTGAGAAGGGACACATGGAATGTATCATGGATTTTTGACAAGTTGGGTGGTAAGGCTAGCTTGTAGGCTACTGGGTTTATTTTATCAATAATTGCAAAAGGTCCTACAAATATTGGACTAATCTTAGAGGATTTGATAGAGCTTTTGGTTGGTTTAACCCTTAGGAATACTTTATCTCCCACAGTGAATTCCCTTGGTATTCTTTTAAGATCCGCATAACTCTTTTGTCGGTCTGAAGCTTCCTTGAGCCTCCGACAAATTTCATTGAGTTGCTCTTCCATTTATTTAACCATATCCGGCCCGATCATCACCCGATCCTCTGGATTACTCCATGACAATGGCATTCTGCACCTTCTCCCGTACAGAGCCTCAAATGGAGCCATACCCAAGGAAGTATGGTAACTATTATTATAAGAAAATTCTACCAGAAAAAGGTAGTCTTCCCACTTTGTTTGATGATCCATGCAATACATTCATAGCATATCCTCTAAGACTTGGTTTACCCTCTCAATTTTTCCATCTGTTTTTGGGTGATAAGCAGTACTGATATTAAGTTTTGTTCCCCATGCTTGATGCAATGTCTGCCAAAATTTAGAAGTGAACCTAGAATCTCTATCTGATATAATTGTTTTAGGAAAACCGTGTAATCGTACCACTTCCCTAGAAAATATATGAGCTACAAAAGGAGCTCCATATTTAATATTTCTAGGCAGAAAATGTGCCACTTTAGTTAATTTATCAACCACCACCAGAATGGCATCATGTTAAAATCGGTTTTTAGGTAAACCAACTATGAAGTCCATAGACACAACCTGCCATTTATATATTGGAATTTCATGTGAATACAGGCGTCCAACTGGATGTAGATGCTCTGCCTTTACCTTTTGATATTCTAAACATCTTGCTACAAATTCAGCAATATCCTTTTTCATCCTAGGCCAATAGTAGTCTTTCCTCATATTTTCATGCATCTTAACATAGCCCGGATGTGCGAAATAAGGAGTAAAATGTGCCTTCTGAAGAATTATATTTCTTAGAATCATTTGGCATTACTGCCCTATTCTGAAGGAACAAGATATCCTCTTGAATCTTAAATTTCCTTTATTTTTTAGAACCCTATCGTACCAAATTCTGATATTTTTGAGAGAATTCATCTTGAAGTTGAAGGTTTCTTATTTGTTCAAAAATATCAAATTGACATTGCGACATAGCAGCGATATGCTTTCTTATGCTCAAAGATTATCCTATCTTGTTTTCTTTTCCCTTTATATACTCAATGTCGAAATCATATTCTACCAGAAATTCCATCCAACGCCTTTGCCTAGCATTGAGCATTGGTTGAGTAAAGATGTATCTTAGACTTTGATGATCAGTTCTAAGCTCAAAAGGTTTACCAAGCAAGTAATGATGCCACATTTTAAGAGCGTGCACCACTGCAGCCAATTCTAAATCATGTGTGGCATAATTCAATTCATGTTTCTTAAGCTTTCGTGACTCATAAGCTATAACTCCCTCTTCTTGCATAAGAACACCACCTAGTCCTTCAATGGAAGCATCAGTACATACTGTAAACGGAAGTTTGGAATCCGGTATTCTAAGGATAGGAGTAGTTGTTAATTTTTCTTTGAGTGTTCTGAAAGCTTCTTCACACCATGTAGTCCATTTAAAAATTTTTCTTTCTTCTAAAGATTTGTTATCGGATAGGCCAATTTAGAAAAATTCTTGACAAAGCGATGATAGTACCCAACCATTCCCATAAAACTTTGCACTTCAGAAACATTTGTTGGAGCAGGCCAATCAATAATGGCTTCTATTTTCTTTGGGTCAACAGACACTCCTTCAATAGAAATCACATGTCCCAAATATTGTACTTGGGTTGTGTAGAACTCACACTTGGACAACTTCCCATACAACTGATTCTTTCTAAGTATCTTGAGAGCGATCCTCATATGGTGATCATGCTCCTCTTTATTTTTGGAGTAGATCAAAATATCATCTAAAAATACAAGTACAAACTGATCTAGTTGTTCCCAAAATACATTATTCATTAAATTCATAAAGGTTGCTGGAGCATTAGTTAATCCAAAAGGTAGCACTGTAAACTCATAGTGGCCATATCTAGTTCAAAAAGCAGTTTTATGGGTGTCTTCTTCTCAAATTCTCAGCTGATGATAACCAGATCTAAGATCAATTTTTGAGAAAATTGAAGCTCCTTTCAATTGATCAAACAAGTCATCTATTTTGGGTAGAGAGTACTTATTCTTAACTGTCATCTTATTTAGCATTCTATAGTCAATACATAGCCTTAGTGTTCCATCCTTCTTTTTAACAAACAGAACTGGTGCACCCCATGGAGAGACACTAGGTTTAATGTGTCCTTTTTCTAATAGATCTTGAAGTTGAGTCTTGAGCTCTTGCAACTCTATTGTAGTCATCCTATAAGGTGCTCGGGCTATAGGGGTTGCTCTTGGAAGAAGTTCTATAGAGAAATCAAATTCCCTTTGGGGTGGAAGACCCGATAAATCCTCAAGAAAAACATCCCAAAAATCATTCAATATCGGATAAGTTTGGAAAAGACTTACCCTAGAGTCGATTTCTTCCTTCTTATTAAGTTTAACTACATAAACTCTACTACCCTTCCTTATAGCTTTCTTGACTTGTATGGTTGTTAAAAGATGTGGTTTCACTGATTCACGTCCGCAATAAATTTGAATCCTTTGCTTGGTGTCATCAGTGAAATCCATCCATCTTTCCTCAAATTTTATCAATGCTTTATGTGCTTTAAGCCAATCAATGCCCAAGATAACGTCAAAGGCATGTAATGGAGCTACATACAACTACCAACTAGTTTTCCCTTGAGGCAGTATTATCTAAGGGTCAAACAAGCATTGATTTACGGTATAGGTTTACCCAGATCCATACTCAACCTTCCACCCATTTGCCATAAACCTAGGTTTTTTGGTATGTCCCTCAGAATGTTAGAAGAAATAAAACTATCAGTTGCTTCAGAATCAACCAAAATGTGAATATTTCTATTGTAAATTTTACCATTCAATAGAAAAGGTGTTGCTTGTCCATTGAGTTTAGGATTACCTATTGCTGCATATATCTTATGGGTAGGCTCTATAGGTTCTTTTCTCTTATCAGCTCTCAGAGGACACTTATCAGCATAATGAGCTTCTTGGCAGATATAGCATCCAGTTCGAGGTGCCCTTTCTCTCTTATTTCCATCATTGCCTTCCTAAGTACCAACTCCCGGTGCATTAGCCCTTTGATCATTCCTTTCTCTAAAATTCCTTCTGTCTTGGCCACCTCGATTGTTATGATTACCTCTGTTTCCTTGATACCTATTTTTGTTCTGATCAAACTTGTTTCTGTTTTCATTCCTACCCTTTTTGCTCCAGTTCTTATCCCATTTTGTTGAGCCAACATTCTTCTTTTTCTGTGGCTCTTCTCTATCAAAGGATTTTTGATAATAGGCCTTCTTGGCCTTATAGTTGTCCTCTTCTTACCGAGCCAAGTCACAGGTAGTAGTAAGGGTTGTAGGCTTAAGCATAAGAATAAGGTGCCCAATATTTGGGTGTAATCCTAGAAGAAATTTTTGGACTTTGATTTCAGTTCGCTGCTCATATTTAGGCATATATTTAAGCAGTTGCACAAACCGTTGATAGTACTCAATTACGGTCATGCTACCCTGAGTTAATCTTGAAAATTCTGTAGTCTTTTCAAGATAAAATTGTGGTGTCAAAAATCTATCTTTAAACACCTTCACAAATGTATCCCAATGGATATCTACAGCCTCCACATTATGAGTTTTCCTATAGGTGTCCCACCAATCAACAATTGCTCCAATCAAACAAAAAACCACCCACGAGGTTTTTGATTTAGAAGAGAGGGTTCTAATGATAAAATATGCCTCTATACTGTTCAGCCATCTCTCCGCTTCTTCTCCATCACCTGTACCATCGAATTTAGCTATGTCAATTCTTCACATATCTTTATCTAACTCAGAACCCACTTGTTTTCTTCTAGGATCAATAGATATTTCTTCCTTAGTTATCATCGGTTCCTTTCCTTTGGATAAATTCTCTATTATTTTTTGTTGTTGTGAGATCATCTCTTGTTGTTGAGTTAGCTGAGCTTTTTGTTGTTCCATATGTTCTAACATTTGAGCCTTCTGTTGAGCCATGTGCTCAGTCATTTGAGCTCTTTGTTGCTCCATTTGCTCATTTTTTTAGCTCATCTGCTCTTGCATTAATTGTATCATTCAGACCATTTTGTCCTCTTTTGGAGCCGATTATTTTTCCTTCCTAACCACTCGAGGAGATTATGTGGCTTCCTCTATAGTTTTGGTCCTTACAATATTTCGAATGACCCTCCTAGGATTTTCAGTCAGCCCTTCCTACTGTACTACCATAGGTCTCTTCAAAGAACTAGCTTTTTGTCCAGATGCCATTGCCTATTCAGAAAAGAGTTTTGTCAATTTTGGGTTTAGATGTTCAAATTGGCAACATAAATTATATTTAACACAAGGTTTTCTAAAATTTTATTGCCTAGGGGTTCACAACCTAGGCTCTAATACCAATTGTAACAACCCAAGTCCTACCCACTTGGTTGTCCTATAATGAAAACCTCAACACAAAAAAATTTCATTCAATATCAAAGTTGTATTAGTACGAGGCATGTTAACTTCTTCATGAGTGCCCATTTAGTTGTAGTCAAAATAACTCATGAGATCGAGACTGGCCAAATCTCGTTGTAGTTGCCTTAATTGAACTTCACTCTCATACCCGAGATTCCAAGTTCAGGTAGGGGTTTCTCCTCTAGGGCCCATTTCACCTAGAGGTTGGACGTATATTTTCCCCATATCTTATCATGACTTCAGGTCATGTAAGAACTAGCGTATGCATGCCCGAGCTAGACGAACAACCATCTTCCCTGGAGTTCATCTAGGGTTTACCAATACCCTGGTAACTACCCGATGTCTTGTCTTGTTTAACAACATAATATCCCATACCATTATGTTGACTAGAATCCATCCAATGATTCAAGTACAAGATTCACCACTCCGTACTATCAGGATTTAACCTAGGAGTGATACCCATATCATCCTCCCATTACCTCTCATTTTGACCCTACCTGTTAGAAATAGGACTAATCTTGAGTATGGTATTTGTCCTCCTACAAGTACCATAAATGCTTGAAAACAAGATTGTCTTGCCCACAATCTTGAGTTGCAAAACAAGATTGTCCTTCCTACAATCTTGAAACCTTTCCATCACATAATTTCTCTTATGGTTTAAGAGGTTACGAGTTTCAATGGTTTTTGGGTATAAAATAGTGGTTTGGGCAAATACTCCTACCTCTATAACTAATGTCAAAACTACACCAATATTTTAATTATCAACAAAACTTATGTCCAATATCAATAACAAAACTTAAACATTTTATAATTCATATTACCTTTAAGAGAATTTATTTAAAATATACCAACTTCACATTCTATAAAAATTATTTATTTTAATTATAGCAATATTAATAAATTTTACTGTTGAAGATGGATTTAATATTTCAAATAATTAATTGTTTGTTTGTCATTATAAAAGAATGAAAATAGAAGAAATCATAAGAATGTCATCATATTTGGAAAATATAAAATAAATAATCCTAAATTAATTAGGTTTTGATTTGTCTTGATTTCTAATTGTGTCCTATAGTGGTTTAAGGGACTGTTCTATGGTTTCAATATAAATATTTTTCTCTATTAATTAATACCCAACATTATTTACATCCTTGTCTGAGTTGTTGTGTAGGCAGACTTCTTTAAATCCAAGCAAAGCTAAAACGGACTTAATGTTATAGCTGCGATATGAAGACTAAATAAGTTTTAAAGTATCTATGGCTCATTTTACATAATCTAAGGTAGAAGATACAATGTTATCATCCCACGTATGGTGACCCTCAAATCCAAAGAGAACCTAATACTATTTTCTTACACCACTACGTATTTTCTTTCTAAGTAGAACATACTGCCATATAAAAATGCGAAGACAGGTTACAATCTATTCCATCACATCGTTTTAATGGTTGTAACTCATTCGAAAGGAGAATATAACTAAAGAAAAGAGCTATTGGTCCAAACAGTCATATAATTTGATCCTGGCCTAACGCCTAATTTCCCAGATAAAATCTTGTCCAGACAATGATTAATGAGAGTGATTTCGGAGTATATAATCTCGGAAATCTAATGGCATATTAGCATAAGGTAACATGACTCAGGTTTGTTAATCAAGACGTGAACAACGTGGTAATTATGAGGACAATTATCAACCAGCAAAATTGTAAATAAGGTATGGAGTGTCTAAAATTTAAATTTCTCTATCATGCATTCCCAAGTTCTCTTGGTGTGTTCTAATCTAGGGTACGTCTTCTGGAAATACACCCATAGCCGGTTTTATTAATTGCATGCTATGGATACGTGCAAGATTAAAGATGTTGACGGGTTGGACATCTATCACCATATATTGGAGGTCTTAATGCAACAGTTATTTAAACATTATCTCTTTGACAAGTAAAATGCAAGTCAAAATATATTTTTATATCTAAATATAGTATGATCCATAGATATCATATGAAATCCTTCAAATAACCTAATCCATTTATATTTAAAATAAAATAATAAAACCATCTATATTTTTCAACAAGTACGTTCGTCATATTAACCAGAAAGACGCTCAAAAACATGCCATGCAACTCGTTCTGAGTATCCATATACCAAAATACAGGTAAAATACATTTAATATTTGTTTTGGGTACTCTATATATCATCTGGGCTCATATTTCACAATTCCATGGCATTAAAATTACAAGGGTCTCAAGTCTAAACAACAACTCATCTTCCAATTGAATGTTTCATCTTGCAATCGAACACAGATGGTTTTTCATATAAATAGCCAGGAAAAGAGAATGGCATTCATCTTCAAGAGCTCTCCAGATTTCTTACCAAGGTTTGTCGGTGTTTTTCCAAGGGTCAGAGCGGCCAAACTAAGATGATATGCAGCTAATATTATACATGCATACAATCATTTCACATCCAACACAGAATGCAATCCATAAGTTTGAATTAAACATCACATGCACCAGAATGTGTTTTGTTCACCTCTAGTTCACATTTCGTTCATTAATTTTACACCCACACAATAAAATATTCAACAAACTTAACAATCAGTTTACTATTGTTTCATGACTTTAATTTGTCAAATGAAATTGCTAAAAGAGATCCAACCTTACTGGTGAGCGCTTGTTCCCTTCTTCTTTTACAAAATATTTCTCCTTTCTTCGTTCTTTTTCCAGCCAAAGAAGACAATGCTCTTCATTTTTCCCACTTCCACATTTTTAGAAGAAAAGTGTTATTTTTATGCTTAACAATTGTTGATCGTCTATGAGTCCTCCATCCTGAAGCTCGCCATGTGGAATCCACATTGTTTCCACGATCAACAACCAAATCTTCATAATAATTTTTTTTAATGCCTAATGTTTCCAATTGCCTTGTTTAATAAGTAACAAGGTTTTTTTAATTTTCTTTTTATTTATTTATTTTTTTTAAGATAAAAACCCCTTACGGGGCTGCCTTGGTCTGAGAGACCACGAACAGGGGGCTCTACACCATCAAAGTCACCCGGGAGTCACACCCGACCCTGCTCGCACCAACATTATCAATTGGATTTTGGATATCCAATTCAGATTTTTGGTAGGATGGAGATTTGAACCTGAGACCTCTCGCGAAGGATTTCCCTCTCCTCTCCAACTCACCTACAATACCTAGGTAAATTGATTTATAGTGGAAAACACCCCTTTCGAGGTGCCACTTTCAACAGGTTGGGCATAGGAGGAATGGAGCCTTGTCGGCCTCTACCAGCACATAGGACATTCCTAACTATACCATATATCTGCAGGATGGAGATAAGGGGAATGGAACCTGGATTGGTCTCTACCAGCACCTAGGGCATTTACCACTACACCACAACAAGCAGATCAAAAACTAATTTATAGTGGAAAACACCCCTTTTGAGGTGCCACTTTCAACAGGTTGGGCATAGGAGTAATGGAGCCTTGTCGGCCTCTACCAGCACATAGGACATTCCTAACTATACCATATATCTGTAGGATGGAGATAAGGGGAATGGAACCTAGGTCGGCCTCTAACAGCACCCAGGGCATTTACCACTACACCACAACAAGCAGATTTAATTTTCTTTTTATTATTAATTATATTTTATTATTTATTAATATTTTATATTTTATATTATTTCTTTTATTATTTACTTTCTTTATTATTATAATTATTATTATCTCTTTTAATATATACATACCTATATATATATATATATATATATATATATATATTTAAATAAATTATAAAAGAAAACATACACAAATATACCTATTAATGCAATTACATGATATGCATCTATATGGACTGCTAGAGGATGCACTACTAGTAGGGTTCTTTACCCCTATAAAAAATGAATACTCCATCGCTCACCATTACCCTTGACTTACCTTGCACCAAAAAACCCTTTTTGCCAACTAAGGAGACATCTATCTTTTGAATTGCTCTCACCAACAATAGTACCTATCCCTGCATCCACATATACATTAGCTAAAAAATTAGGCATATAAGAATTTAGATCTTGGAGGGTTATTATATTTACTGGAAAAATGGGATCCTCCACAAACGTAGCATCTACATTTTTGTGCTCAGATCAGTTTCTTATCTCCTTGAGTTTTTGTGGATTATAAAGTACTGTTATGGATTTTAGCCAACTTCCTTGGTTTCATTTTTTGTTTGGTATTCTTCATGATTTTCATGAGTTTTGATCTCATCCTTGACTTGCCCTTCTTTCTTCTATGTCCTTTCTCGATGAGAAGCTCAATCTTCTTCTGTTAATATTCTATCTTTTTCATTAATAGTTTAATCTAAGTTGTATATTGTTCTAACTGAACTTGGAACAACTTGATCACTACTACAAGATTCTCCATCTGGTTATAAAAGAGCTATATTAATTATTTTTAAACTTATAAATATGACACAAATAATCCTACAACTTAAGGATTTTATGGCCTAGGGTTTTGCAACCTAGGCTCTGATACCAACTATAACAACCTAAGTATGTCTAACTCGGTTGTCCATTTCAGTCTTACTCCCTGGAATCACAAAGAGAAAATTTTGACTTAACAAAAGGTTAAATTCATAGGTAAAATTCTATTCACCCAACATTTAATTAGTATGTACGCATAATTTACTCGCTCTAATATTTTTGATTGTTGCAAATAGTCTCTTGAGTGGTTAAAATTGGCCAGATCCCGTAAAATGTGCCATCTTGTGAGCACATTCCTCTTATTTACTAGAGGTCTATGTTCACGGTATGGGGTTGTACTTCTAGGTCTCTATCACCTATAAGGGTAGATGCATAGTTCCCTATCCCATAGCATTGAGGACATAGGTTTCTCCGGCCTTTAATCTGTCTTTGGTTTTCCATCACTGTTAAGTATAATCATTTCATAAGTCATGCTAGGGTATAGTGTTAGTATACCTAGTACCTAATTGAGAGTCCAACATACTATTAGAGTCAATCAAGGCCCACCATTACTTTGGTTTAGAACCAATTATCTCAAGTTATGTTACAACTAACGATGAGATATTGCATACCATCTCATTGTTGAACCTTCTAGCTTTAGAGTCTAGCATCTTCTAGAGTCGGTATGTTGTTAGTAATTCCCTAGTTGAACAATGAATGTGAGACCCTCATGGTACTACTCGTATGATAGCCTAGAATGGTATCCCATTCCGCCTTTTGTTACTTGTTCATAGCAAAAGGATCACTTATTCTATGCAAGCCTGTTAGAAAATAGTTATCATCAAATCACAGTATTTACCACTTGCAAAATACCGGTGCTGGATGGATGATCATTTGTCTTGATGGCTCATCAATATGTTTTAAAATATGTGGAGGTTCATTAAACTTAATGTGTCTTCACCCTTATTGAAAAGAGGTTCCATGTAGGTTTATTAAGAGTCATGGATGATGATAGAATAAAATTATAATTCAAAATTTTTCCACATTCATTCATATAAAACGAGCACTTCATGCTAATATTGCTTAAAAATCGTAATGTAATATCTATCTTTCACAAGGATAAATTGAAACCTTCGGATTGAGTACAATATTTAGAATATTTTTCATAATAACTTTTCCTATTTAGAAAAAATAAAAATATTACCTAGTCCTTTTAAATTAAATTTATAAACTCTCTCTTTCATAGAGTTTCTTTTCTAAACTAGAAGTAATATTTAAAATACTAAAAGAAAATTATAAAAGATAACTAAGGAAAACTTTAATAAACTACAAAGTACTTTAAACCTTTGACTAACTAAAACTAAGGGAGGATTCTTTTAATTCTCATAGATACATTAAATTTTAAACAATGAATAACTTCATATTTTTAAATATGTATATGTATACCCTTTTAGTAATACTACATATATGTATATATATTTATTTTTTATTTTTTTGAATAAATTGAATTACAATGCCAATAATATTAAAGGATGAAACCATAGCAGCACTCGGGTCAACCATGATATGACCTTTAAAGTCATCCTTTGTAAAATTAATAATTGCGACGGAAAGCTTATTTACAATATATCATATTCTAATATTATTCTCTAGTGATAAAATAAATCAAAATAGCCAATCAATTTTTTTTGGATGAAAAAACATTATATTAAAATGGCTTAATCATACAAAAAAAAGGTGGGTGGAATTAGCACACCCCGAGCACACAACCAACACACTAACTGTGTGCTAAACAGCTTGCAAAGCTACCAAAATAACTTACATAAGTTCACAAGAAAACCAAATAGAGAACTGCCTAAAAAAACAACTAATAGACTATGCATCATTATTGTGTAGGGGCTGGAGGAACAGGATTCATTGCACAAGGAGCATTACCCCAAAGATCAATAAGGTCCCGTAAGTGATGAAGCTCTATATTTATTTATTTTGCTTACACTGAAATCTACAACCAACAATCATAGAAAACCTGATACTTATCAGCAAGAGAAAAAGTAGAAGAAGGCTCCTACTGGCTAAAAATCATTTTTTTACGAGTTTTCTACAAATGAAAAAGAATCCCAACTCTAAAGATATGCCACATAGGAACAAGCTTCTTAGAAAACTGAAGTGGATCCCCTGACAAAATACTCACCCAAGAATAGGGACCTGTCATATATGGTCTGAAAAAAGAGAAAATCCACTACTAAGCCTCTTGAGCTCTCACACAAGACCAAAATAGATGACGCACATCCTCCTCTGCTCCATAAGATCTGTAGGAAATATCATTCACACCCAAATATCTAAGTCGCTGACCAATAGGAAACCCTTGAAACAATAAACTCTAAGAAAAAAAGACTTGCTTAGGTTCAAGATACTTTATCCAGAGTGTATTAAATCTGAGACTCCATCTGGACTGAAGAGATACTACATCCCACCTAGAATTAAGATTCTCAGCCATAGGCACAACAGGGGAAAGCCAAGAGTATCCTAAATGAGATTTATAATGTTTACTCCAGCTATCATCCAATGCTATTTTCTATAAGTTGGTGGACGTTTATGTTTTCATTTCATTATAAATAATGTTATTAAGAATATGCTCTACTATTATATTCTGTAATGAAATAAAAACTTTAATAAATAAAATAGTTATAACTTTAAATATATTTCAATCAAAATATTGTCTTTCTAAAATTTCCACATATTAATGAAAGCTTTTACTACCTAATCTAATCTTCTAATAAACTTCATTTATATAATAACTTATTATTCAAAGACTATGATTAACTAATACCATAACAAACTTTAATCAAAATGTAATAAAAGGATTTATCTAATTTCAAAAATTGACTTCTAGCTAACTAGTCTAAAGTTTACATACTCAACAAAGAAATCTACCTAATTAAACTTTCTTCCTATAAACGTAATTTTAAAGGCATAAGAAAACCATTAATTTAATCAAGCATGTGAATGCTGGAAAACACGGTGTCTAAAAAAAAATCAACAATATTTTAATAACTTTTCAGCTCATCATAACTGCAGGCTGATAAAAGTCTTTTAGTAAAGGATTATAATATAGGTTTTATTCAAGCAAATCTTATTAAAATTAATATGATTATAAAACATTTTATAAATAAATAGACTTATAGTTGGAGCGATTTAAACTAAGTTAATCAAATGACAATAAAATATACTCAAAAATAATTATATCTTAATATATTGAAACCTAATTAATAATTCCAAAATAATTGAATGTAAATAAATTTAAAATATATTTATAAAAATAAAGTATCTAAAGAAAACCCTACGTGAAGTTAGAATTAAACTCATGATGCCCGTAAAGGTTTATCTTTAACTAAGATACTGACTGACGTGTTTACCCAAAACAAGACTACTCAAAAAGAATTACAACGACAATTTAAGGACATACATAGAAATACATACAAATAATTAGTTCACCTAATTTGAATATTATATAATGTTATATTCTGACGACAAACCATGAGACGACCTGCAAGAAACATGCTATCATACCAATTTTCGGGAAGCAAACCAAAATCAAACGATTAATTGAAAGGTGTACTCCCTTCTTAATTGTTAAGGACAGCATAAACTATAAGATAGCTCGATAAACTACTTTCATACCAATATAATTTATTTTTAAGGGATAGCCTTTAATTTATCTCCAGTTTTTAAAAGAAACTCTTATAACATTGAAATTATAGATCAGTTATGGCTATTCTTAAATCTAGCGTCACTCAAAAAAGTACTGATATGATTACATCTAATTTAATCAATCTCATCTTATTCTTAAATTGATATAATGGTAGTAAAACATTCCAGGCATAACAAAATGATTTTAGTTCTTTTAAAGCAACTATTTTATCAAAAATACACACTATGGTCTTAGCATTTGTTGTAGTTGAAAAGAGGGTAGTTGAAATAAATTAAAAGGAAAAATAAATGTCTCAGAGGTCAATAGTTCTCTTATACGCTACAGAGGAATTTCATTGATAAAAATACTAATAGATAGATCGTCATTTCTTAAAAATACGCCCGTTTACTAGTTTAAAGTAAAACTCTGCAGACAATCATACATCAGCATTATTAATTATGGTAAATCAATTTTAGACTAATTCTGGGATTAAAAGCAGGTTTAGAAATAACACTCTATTTTCAGGCACATCATCTAAAAGTTTTAGAAAAAGGTTTATACACAGTAATTTAGTTAAACCGTAATTTAACTTCCATAGCAAAAGGTCTTGTTCTAGCTATTAATCTAAACATAAAATATGAGTTCTGAAATACAACTGCAATAGAATCGGTGAACGTCTAATAAACTTAAGCTTTAGCTAAAAATTAATATATCCATAAGTCTTTTGTTTTAAAACATTATCTAGCAAATGCATAAATGCAACGATGGTAGATAACTGGAAACACATAAGACCTATGCAGAAGTGAAGCCTATTCCATACAAATGCGTGCTAAATAAAAAAATTGTTAACATGACATTATTATTTCCCAAAGTTATTTTACAAAATATACATAAGATTAATAAGATTAATGAATAAACCTCCTAGTGTTGGTAACTTAAGACATCCTATGGTTTCCTGGTAATTTTTATTTTTGCTCTCAAGAAGACTTATTACCACGATTCAAATCATATCCAAAAGCATTCTACAGCAGACATTTACGCAGTAAAAGACGTCATCAACATTTAATATTTTTTAGGTAATTTTTACAATATGAAAACACTTAATAATTTTTAGTCGATTTTACAAAATAGAAACATCAATCTGCCAATCGAACTAGGATAATTCTTTAATTTATCTTTCTAATAATTCCAGGGTTCGTCTCATCTAGAAAACCATCGACTGAAAACAAAATGATTGGGCTAATTTTGGAGACGGTTTTGGCATCCAAGGGTGCTACATTTCGCAAACCAGGCAGTCCTGGTGCCTACGAACACTGATTAGTCTCCATTAAAGGTGTAGTGGCTCTCATAATTGATCTTCATTTTATACCCCGACAGAAATAATAGAGGATTGAGGGCACTTTTGGATCAGACATTGCCTCCATGAATGCATAATGCAGCTAAATTATATGCATTAATCAGCTATTCATAGTCAATGCACTCAATACAAAACACAAATGAATTACAAGCATCTATTTCATAAACAAAATATAAGAGAAAATATTTTCATTTGAATTCTCAATCAATATGAGGCAATTGGGGTATTATATTTTTTTAAGGCTTATTCCTCTCTATTTCTTTTACTGTGACCATCAAAATTAGTTTTCTCCAAGTTTATTACTTTGCACCATTTTCGGAGAGACCTTTACCACACTACCAGTTTTTCGAAGCTAATTTATTTTCCTAAAATAAAATAACACTTTCATTAAGATTACAGATAGGCCATTCCTTTTAATTAACACATCAAATGAAGTAACGATATCCTATCGTTGCACTAGCTAAAGCATAACCTGACCTATCTCACAATACCGCTTCTCTAGTTCTTTAGATTCTTTTCCACCACCAAATGCTAGAATAAGCACTTCCAGAATGACTGAATGCCCCTCACATTTTATGTTCTTATTAAATAGAATTTTAGTTCAATCCATCTTATAACACATGGATATTCACATGCAGGACCCTCGTGTGAATGAAAAATCAAGAAACACCAAAAATATAAAATATTTAAATAAACAAGCAATGTAAATACACCAAAGATTGCACAAGAAAATAGATTCTTTAATTAATATTGGTGGATCTCTAGTATTACAATCAAGAATACCCCAAATGTGAGGTTTACAAAGCTTGTTATTTGATACAATTATTACAATGCACTAGGGTTCTCCAAAACCCTAGATAACAAATGATTTTTGTATCTTCACGCTTAATTTAATCTCAATATATTGTGGATGGGCTTTTGATATCCTTGACAGGGCCACCCGAGCTTCAACAACCTTCAATAAATATTGCTCTCACACCTACACACAACAAACAATGACAAGAGTTAATAATACCTATGAGGGCTCCACTATGTGAGACCCTCGAAAATAAAATCACTAACCCTAATATTTCATAAAAGTTGTACATAAATGATAAGAATATACAATAATGTACACAAAAATATTTACCTTATCTTCATTGACTTATCATTTCTATCTTCGTTGTTTTTGCATAGGATGGTTACGGATGTGCCCTAGCGGCATCCAAGGGTCGTAGGACTATAGAACTAGGATGGGAAACACCCACAAGTGCTTGGTACTGACAAAAAATGCCCATAGGTGCCTGGTAGGCTCTGATGGGCACTTTTCAAACTCTAATGGGTTCTTGGGAAGCTCTGGGGGGTGTTCATTGGCTAAGGGGAAGGTCGCAAAACTAGATCTTGTTCACGAGGTCGACGACGATGGATGCAAAGGATGTGATAGGGAGCGATGGAGGATGAAAGTTGCAAGGATTATTGAGAATGCTTAGGACCTCAAGAACTTAGAGGACTTAGGGCATTCAAAATTTAGGAAACTTAGGGCTTGGAACTTAGGGGTTGAGTTGTCAAAATGATTCCTCTTTATAATCTTCCCTTAGGCACATTAGGGTTTCGAAGACACAATTTGTGTGGCCAAGATTAAAACATGATAAAGGGTGGAGATTAAATCGGGGTAAGTGGCATGGATTAAGGCGGATGGATGGATAGGACTAAAACATGATGGATGGTTGGGATTAATTCACACATATATACATATATTTATTAAATATATAATATAATATATAAAATATTATTATTTAAATATATATTAAACAAATATATATATATAATGGATAATGTGGCGGGAAACTATGGATGGATGACAAGTGGCTAGATTTTGGTGTCTACAAATATCCCTTTTTGTAACACGTCACATGAAACACAATATGGTGCAAAAATACGACACTTGGTTTTGGCCTGATGAAGACGCAACTTTCTCTTGTTGGAATGCAAAGATGATTGTGAAGATGAAATATTTTGGAGTGTGTAGCTTACCCCCTCAATAGGTGAATGAGTGAAGAATGAATATCACAAGCCAATTGAAAGAGTTGTGCCATGTAAAATACAATTGATTGATATAGATGTGAATGTATTGTTTAAATGTAATACCATTTTTGCCCCAACGATTGGAAGGGGGTTGTTTTGAAATGTAAATAACTGGTTCTATTTTTCCCTAATAGAGAAAGGGGTTTTTGCCAAGTGTAGATGCCTTGATCATGTAAAAATGTATCCAGTTGTAGGAAATCAAAATCAATTCTTGTTGCCCCAAGTTTGGGGTGATTCCATGTTGTTGAGGAAATTGTCATATGGCATCATTGAAATGTAAAATTATGAATATGTAAAATATTAGGAACCAATCACCCTAAGATCAGATGATTGCTAGGAAGAGTATCCTAGTTGACTCTACGTAATTCCTGAGTGTTGAGGAAAATGATGTATTGTAATTTATCTATGTTTCAAGCCCCACAGACAAGGCCATCAATGATAATTTTTGAGCAAATTGGTCTTGACATAGTCTCACTCAAAAATATGAGGGACAAAAAGATGATTTTATTTTCGAAAAATGAGATATTGGATGATGAAAAATGGCCAATTTTCCTTATGGTTATTTGTTCATCTTACAAAATTGCATGGATGCAAATCG
Organism: Wollemia nobilis; assembly: GCA_028583015.1. Lineage (NCBI taxonomy): Eukaryota > Viridiplantae > Streptophyta > Pinopsida > Araucariales > Araucariaceae > Wollemia > Wollemia nobilis. The sequence goes on along the minus strand of JAQPPZ010002123.1, from coordinate 3,071,805 downwards.
TTGCAATCACCAAGGAGATAGAACAAATCACTAGATACGAAGTTCACTTGAAATTGTGTATGAAATTGGAAAATGTGCAAATATAATGATTGGAAAATGATGTGTTAATGAAAATGCGATGATGAGAAATACATTGAGAATTGAGTGATTTTATGAAATTTTGTATTGATTTGGAGCATTTTGAAGCAATTTTGGATAATTTTACGCATTTTGGGTGTAAATAAAAGTTAGCCATCCAAATCAATTCATATTATCACAAAAATGAATGCAATTATGGGATGGATGATGAGAATGATGAGAATGGTCATTTTGTGAAAATTTGAACCTTTTTTAAGCATTTTTTAACTTAAAATATGATTTTACGACTTTTGGTTGCAATCAAAAATTATGAATCCAAATCAATTTTGATTTTCACAAAACATGATATTATGATGAAATTGATGTATAGATGCAATTTGGAATAATTTTGTGGAGGTAAGCTATATTTTTAGATAATTTGTATCTTTTGTCAACTTTGATAGCAAACGTTGGTGGGCGCCCACATAATGTGAAAACGCTCACCAGAGTTTGTTGTTCTCCAAACGCATGGATGTATTTTAATGCACCTAGAAACACCCATGGGCATTTCAATGCACCTAAAATAGCTATAAATAGCCTACAAAATGGAAAACAAGTTCATTCTTGTGTTTACAAATTTTTGAAGTTGCATCTAAGGGAGTGGAGTGGAGTGAGTGGGTGAAGTGTTGCAAAATCTATGACGATGGAGGGTGTGGATGCGAGAGTGAGAGATGTATATTTTGCAAAGGTAAGGGTGTTTGAAGCTCTTTATTTACTTGTGCAATTTTTTTATGACATTAATGTTTTGCTTTTGTGTATTGTTGTAGGTAATAATTTTGGAGGCTCGACATTGGTTCTCACCTCTCGTCCCTGGGATGAGGAAGGCAATGTGGGAGGACTAGTGGAAGTGGTTGGAGGCTGTGAGGTTGGCTGGAATAGCCCAAATATATGTGGTGAGGGTGTATGAGGGGTATCTCTTTGTCTTGGTAGAGATATGGGATCCAAATAGGGGGACGTTTCAACTCCCTACTGGAGAGACAACTGTGACACTTGAGGATGTATATCACATCCTCAAGTTACTAGTGGAGGGCTTATGTGTCGAGGTTAGCAATGATAAGATACATGAGTTGATCTAGTTGTTCGAATATGGGTGGTAGTATGTGGATGTGAAGGTTGAAGGGATTACATACTTGTCCATGTATGTGGACAAGAATTTGGATGCCCTTCGTGCTTTGGTGATATTCGTGTTGGCCAACATAGTGGTCCCAAATAGTAGTGGCTATCGGTTCCCATGGAACCTTATCAGGTTGGTATGTGACATGATCAACACACCTTGGATCTATGCATGGGATCCTAATTTATTGGTGTACTTGTACCAAGATCTATATGAGGTGAGGAGGCAAAGGCAGAAGGGGCTAGGGTGCAGTTTGCTACTGCAATGTCGAGGCTAGAAGCACTTTAGTGTGGCTCAGCCTATGGGATTTCCTACTTCGATATGGGATAGGGATCGACCCTATGCTATGAGATGGCTAGTGGCATAGGAGGTGTAGCCGAGTCATCCTATTTGAATGAGCTAATAGTACTAGGATTTATGGGTTGGATTGATAATAGCTCAGGTGATATGGAGACCATGGTGAGGTGCCATGTGGATGGATGATGAGGAGCATCTATGGCTAGTGTGGAAAGCTAGGTGGATTTTTGGAAGGTACATGAGTGAGGTGGAGTTGATTCAGTTCTCACAGGTGTTGTGGCAATTTAGACTAAGGCAAGGAGTTCCTGAGGCACCAATACTCTACAAGCATTGTCGGATGAGATAGATCTCCCTTGTGCTGAGGCATGGAGGATAACTTATGAGGATGACAAGGAGATGGATCTCCTCGATGTGGATGATGTGGGGACTACTGAGGAGTATGATGTATGGTTCACTACATATCCACCATGGGTATCGATTTCGATAGTAGTTGGGGGAAATTTATATGGGAATGAGGTAGAGGCTAAGGAGGGTAATGAGGCTCCTAAGTGTTAGAGGTACCTTCGAGCTGGCAATCAAAGGAGGTGGACTAGGGGTATAGCTAAGCAGGCTCCATAGGGTGGAGGTGATGGATATGGTATGGAGAATAGGGAGGGGATTCTATATAGATATCTTGATCAGGGTGAGGAGGATTGGGTGAGGCTAGAGCAGCTAGTGGTAGAGTGGTATTCTATGGTAGCAGCTCGAGATATAGAGATAGCTTGACTATGGGATGGTAATATGGCTCTGGATGTAGAGATAGCTTGGTTGTGAATGGAGCTAGAGTTACAACAAAATTTAGGTGGAGGCGAGGATAAAATTTTGAGGCTCTAGGAAAAGCTGCTAGAGAAGAGTCACTGACAGAGATATGATGTACAATACCTTTAAGCTCGAGATGGATATATCCAATTATTGGAGAATTGGTGGATTAATACATTGGGCTTCCATATCCACCCTCCTCTTCCATATTTGGGTCTATTAGTGTTGGACATTTTGAGTCCTTAAAGTTAAATTTGTCATTGATGTCAAGAAATGAAGTCATCATTAAATGTCAAGGAATTTGTCAAGAAACAAGTTATCAAAGTTGTCATTGATATTCTGGAAGAAGCTTCTAATAAAATCAAGATCAAGAGGAACAATGCAAAAGTTAAAGGCAAAGGGCTCCATAATATTTTTAAATATTATGTGGAAGCATAAGTTAAAAGGTTTTTCTTTAAAACCAATGGTGGCAAAAATTAAAAGGTTTTTCTTTAAAACCAATGGTGGCAAAAATAAAAGGTTTTTCTTTAAAACCAATGGTGGCAAAAATAAAAGGGTTTTTCTTTAAAACCATAGGGTTTAAAGAATTAATTTATAAAATTTAAATTCAAAAGAATTTAAATATTTTATAAATTAATAAAGTTTCAAAGGAAAATCGAGCACCGACGTTGAGAATAAATTGAGCGCCGACATCATGCATGGAGGAAGAGATTTAGTATAAAGGCTAATGCCTTGGAGGTATTTCATTCATCCTTTTGCTCGATGATAAAAACATGCAATTGTGTAAGGAAGAAAGTATAGCAAAAATTTTGTTTATGCCCAGCGAACGTAGCCAAGGTGTGGCTAAGAGATAGTAAACGTAGCCAAGGAGTGGCACAAGGTAGCAAACGTAGCCAAGGAGTGGCGCAAGGCAGCGAACGTAGCCAAGGAGTGGCCAGAGATAGCAAACATAGCCAAGGAGTGGCACAAGGCAGACAAATGTAGCCAAGGAGTGGTGCAAGGCAGTGAACGTAGCCAAGGTGTGGCCAGAGACAACAAACGTAGCCAAGGAGTGGTGCAAGGCAGTGAGCATAGCCAAGGTGTGGCTTGAGGCAACGAACGTAGCATGGCATGGCCTAAAGCAGGCGAAGGCATAAAGTGTGGAGACTCCAAGGGAGAACGCAACTCCACGGTGGTGACAACCAAGAGGAAGGCGCTTGGAAGAAGAAGCGCTTCATGCGTTAATAAAACTGGTAACATTCTTGTGAGCTTTAATTTTAATTTAGGCTAAGGTTGAATAAAGGAGAAATAAGGTTGTAATTAATTTGATGAATGCCTAAATTAAAAAGAGTAGTTTTTATAAAGTATTGAGGTGAAAATATTTACTTGTGGGTAAAATATTTTTTACCTTAGAAAAGGGAAAGATAAATTGCATTATTTTATCAAAAGAATTATCTTTAATGCAATAATAAGTTTAGGGAGATATAAGTAGAAATAGCTTTGGGCTTTGATAAACAAAGTAGTAAAGTGACTTATGCTTGAGAGGTGAATATTCAAAATAGTATGGTGTTGGATATTATTTTGAGATTGGAGTAATAAGGTATACTCATGAATTAATATATGCATTGTATTGTCATCTAATCCTTTTGAGAATTGGCAAAGGAATATTGTGTTATTGTGGCAGATTCTTGAAGGTCATCTTTATCAAGAAAAATGTATGGGCATATTATTCAAAGTTTAAGTTGATTGATTGTTTTCTAGAAAATAAGTTTGGAGTGAAAAGGACTTGATTAGGGTTTCCTTTTGAGTGTGTTTGAGTGATTGCTACAAGGTTTTTTGGAATAAAGAAGTGTGGTTAAAACCTTGTTTTATAAGCATTGTTGTTGAAGCCATTGGTTGTGTGAAGAGCTTGAACTAGGGTTTGAGTATCATTGCTATGTGAAGACTATTTTATAAGCATTGTTGTTGAAGTGAGTTATTGAGCAAAGAACTTGAACTAGGGTTTGAAAAGAACATGAGTATCATTGTTATGTGAGGATTGTTGTTGAGCATTGTTGGAAATATTTTGAGTTGATTTTTACATGCTTGGACTAGGGTTTGTGAGCAAGGGTTGTTTCTTTGGGTGATTGATTGAGTAGAGTTGGTTGAGCCTAGTCAAGTGGGTGTGTGAAGTGATTGTTCAAGTTCCATAAAATAAATTATTCTATATTCTGATTTGAGTTGAGAAAGTGATTGGGCATTGAGTATAGAACATATTGGGTCTCTAACAATTCTCTTTATGTTTCTATGAGATTGGACAAGTTCTAGTGTGGACTTGTTGAGAATATTTGAGGTAAGTATTTGAGAGGACTTGTGGACAGATTTGAGTAAGCTTTTGTGGAAGCTTACAATACATATTGAGAGCAGATTTGGATAAGTTCTGAGTGGACTTGTTGAGCATATTTGGGCAAGTTTGAAGTGGACTTGTTGAGCAGATTGAGCAAGTTTTGAGTGGACTTGTTGAGCAGATTGAGCAAGTTCTGAGTGGACTTGTTGAGCAGATTTGAGCAAGTTTTGAGTGGACTTGTTGAGCAGATTGAGCAAGTTCTGAGTGGACTTGTTGAGCATATTGAGCAAGTTTTGAGTGGACTTGTTGAGCAGATTGAGCAAGTTTTGAGTGGACTTGTTGAGCAGATTGAGCAAGTTCTGAGTGGACTTGTTGAGTATAATTGAGCAAGTTCTGAGTGGACTTGTGGAGCAGAGTTTGGTGCAGATTTGAGGACAGGTTTGTGCCAGACTAGAGATAGAGATTGAGTAGATTTGTGCTAGACCGAAGGACTATGTTTAGTGCAGATTTGAGATAGATATTTGGAGGTGACAGAGAAGAGAGGATAGTAGTCTCTAGTGGATAGAGATCCATCAACCAGGGTAGTGAGGATAGGTCTTCTGAGTGGGGACAAGAGTCTTCAGTGGAGAGAGATCCACAAGCCAGTGCAGTGGAGGCAGTAGTCTTCTAGAGGATCACCAGCTAGAGCAGAGGAGGAGTTCTCCTATGGATAGAGATCCACGAACTTTATTTAGGGGATCAACATATCCTTTGGACAGAGGTCCATAAACATTGTAATAGGGAAAGGATTCCCAAGAGATTGATCAAGAAAATTTTAGTGAAATATTTTCTCCATGGAGTAGCCCACATTGGGTGAACCACGTAAATTGTGGTGTCTCTATTGTGTATGGTGTTTTGTGCATTGCTTTGATTACTGTTGTTGATATTGATCTATACATTGCATAATATTGATTGGGAAAGAAAAGTAAAAAGTTATCTTATATTGTTCACCCCCCTCTCAGTATAAGCTTGTGTTCTTCAATTGGTATCAGAGTGGGTTCCTTCAGAAGAGTTTAATAACTTGAAGAAAAAACTAACAAGAACACAATGGATCCTAAGGAGGTGTCCTCAAATAATTCAACACCAGTATTTGATGGAAGTGACTATATGTATTGGAGTATGATGATGAAGATCTACCTGATGGCACTTGGCAATGAAATTTGGGAATCAGTGGAATTTGGATATGATCCCTTAGTCAATCCTCCTACATATAAGGAAGGTAAGCTTCTACAACACTATAATTCAAAATAAATGAATGCACTTGTGAGAGGTTTGTGTAGAACAGAGTCTATGAAAGTTATGCATTGTAAAACTACAAAAGAGATGTGGGATAAATTGCAAAATATATATGAAGGAGATAAAAGTGTCAAGAAAGCAAAGATGCAAAATCTCAAAGGACAACTTGAAGTATTAAGAATGAATGAAGAGGAAAATATTAGTGCTTATCTAATTTGAATTGATGAGGTTGTTAATGATATGCAAGGACTTGGAATGAAGATTGATGAATCAGATGTTTGTGATAAAGTCTTAAGAACTCTTCCAAAAATATTTAGTGAATAGGTTTCTACTATAGAAGTGTCAATGGATGGTGATACTTTGACAAGAGATAAGTTGCTTGGTATGCTCACAACATTTGAGATAAGAACAAAATATCCTATTCCCCAGAAGGAAGCAACATTCAAAGCAATCAAAAAGACAAAGGGTAAGAAGTCAGAATCAAGCAGTGAGTCATCCAGTGATGAAGAAGCTAATTATGGTAGAAGAGATAAAGATTCTAGAATATCCAGAGATCTAAGATCTGTTAAGTGTTTCAATTATGGAAATTTTGGACATTTTGCAACAGATTGTCAAGAACCAAAGAACAACAATGGTGAAGAAAAATAGGATCACAGGAATAGGGAATCAAAAAGATATAGGCATCAGAAGAAAAGCAAGGATAGACAAAGTAGACAAGGAAAGAAGTTCTTTCAAAGACAAAAGAGGAGCTACTATGCGGATAAGGCAAGTAATTACTCAAGTGATAGTGATGCTAGTTTTTAAGATAATGATAGAGATGAAGTCCTATTTATGATTGAAGAAAAAGAGCAAGTTAAGAAAAGGACTCTAGTAATTCTCAAGTGTTTTAGATGTGGTAACTTTGGACATCTTGAATATGATTGTACAAGGGATGGTTATAGTTTTAGTGATGATGAATATGAAGATGCACTTGAAGGACCAGATGAAAATATTCTAATGGCTTTAGAAGAAGAAGTAAGTGATCCTATAGAAGACAAGCCAATAGAAAATAAATATGAGGATAAAGGTAAACAAATAGAGGAATATTCAAAAAAGGATGGTTATGATCTCAAGGGTGAACTTATCTATGCCCTTAACACGGTAAATAAGGTAAGGAAGCAACACTCAAAACTTGAAATTCAATTTCAATAATGTGATGAAGAGAGAAGATTGCTCATAGAGGATTTAGAAAAATCAAAGGCTAAGGCAAAGAGGTTCAAAGATAAGTTAGAAGAAAATATCTTGGAATGTGAGAAATTAGCACAAGAAGTGGCACTACTAAAAGAATATTTAGAGGACTCCAAGATCAAGATGAAAGGGTTTAAAAATAGCTCAAATAAATTGGATAATTTCATCAAGACACAAAAGACTACATCAAGCAAGACAGATCTTGGATTTGAACAGTTCAAAAGAAATGGGAAGGAGAGTCAACTTCAAGTTTTGGAGGAGAAGAAACTTTGGATGAAGATACTTCAAAAAAATACGGTGTAAAATATAGTGAGACATCTGAGGATGAGTTGGACAATAGAGAGTTCAAAAAAAATAGGAACAATGCACAAAGAAGATACAGATGGAATAGCAATCAGAATAGGTCAAGAGAGACCAAGAGACCAATGAGGTCAAGACAAGGAAAATTCAATGGAAGATGCTTCTCATGTCACAGGTTTGGGCACATGGCTTCACAGTGCTGGACACATGAAAGACAAGAATATGGGAAAATATAGTCTTTCCATGGGTATTGCTACTCATGTAATCAGTTTGGTCACAAGGCAATAAATTGTAGGGTTCATGACAGAAGGAGGTATGGCTTCACTAGAAGAAATCCTATGACATTTACACCTCCAAGAAATAATAACATTAAGTATTACAAGTGCAAAAATTATGGTCACACAACAAAGTGGTGTAGAGCAGACATTCCAGAAATAGGTATGAACAAGAACAAGAACATGAATATGAATAGGAATAGAATCAGGAACAGGAACATGGATATGAACAAGAACAAAAACAGGAATATGGATATGAAAAGAAATAGGAACATGAATGTAGACATGGACAATAACATGGACACTGAAAGAAACATTCAAAGGAATCATAAGAATCAGATAAGAAGGAAAGAGGATAAAGGTAAATAACAATGCCTTCTAGGAGTAGAAATACTCCCACCCCAAAATTAACCACCTCAACAGGAGGTGGGGGAGGGGCTAAGCTAAGAGGCTCATTCTTATCCCCAAGCCCCAAAGGTGACCCTTTGCCATTGATGTCAAAGGGGGAGATATTTGAGTAAGGGGGAGACTTGGTATTTGAAGAGAGCATTGAGCCAGGGGGAGCAATGTCCTAGGGGGAGCAACAGAAGAAGAAGTCAAGTTTTTGGTAAAAAAATTTTGGGTTGCCATCAATGACAAAGGGGGAGATTGTTGGACATTTTGAGTCCTTAAAGTTAAAGTTGTCATTGATGTCAAGAAATGAAGTCATCATTAAATGTCAAGGAATTTGTCAAGAAACAAGTTATCAAAGTTGTCATTGATATTCTGGAAGAAGCTTCTAATAAAATCAAGATCAAGAGGAACAATGCAAAAGTTAAAGGCAAAGGGCTCCATAATATTTTTAAATATTATGTGGAAGCATAAGATAAAAGGTTTTTCTTTAAAACCAATGGTGGCAAAATTTAAAAGGTTTTTCTTTAAAACAAATGGTGGCAAAAATAAAATGTTTTTCTTTAAAACCAATGGTGGCAAAAATAAAAGGATTTTTCTTTAAAACCATAGGGTTTAAAGAATTAATTTATAAAATTTAAATTCAAAATAATTTAAATATTTTATAAATTAATAAATTTTCAAAGGAAAATCGAGCACCAACGTTGAGAATAAATCGAGTGTCGACGTCATGCATGGAGGAAGATATTTAGTATAAAGGCTAATGCCTTGGAGGTATTTCATTCATCCTTTTGCTCGATGATAAAAATGTGCAATTGTGTAAGGAAGAAAGTATAGCGAAAATTTTGTTTATGCCCAGTAAACGTACCCAAGGTGTGGTTAAGATATAGTAAACGTAGCCAAGGGGTGGTGCAAGACAATAAACATAGCCAAGGAGTGGTGCAAGGCAGTGAACGTAGCCAAGGAGTGGCCAGAGATAGCAAACGTAGCCAAGGAGTGGCGCAAGGTAGCAAACGTAGCCAAGGAGTGGCGCAAGGTAGCAAACGTAGCCAAGGAGTGGTGCAAGGCAGTGAACACATCCAAGGAGTGGCCAAAGATAGCAATTGTAGCCAAGGAGTGGTGCAAGACAGCAAGCATAGCTAAGGTGTGGCTTGAGGTAGAGAACATAGTGTGGCGTGGCCTGAAGCAGGCGAATGCGTAAAGTATGGAGACTCCAAGGGAGAACGTAGCTCCACGGTGGTGACAGCCAAGAGGAAGGCACTTGGAAGAAGAAGCGCTTCATGCGTTAATAAAACTGGTAACATTCTTGTGAGCTTTAATTTTAATTTAGGCTAAGGTTGAATAAAGGAGAAATAAGGTTGTAATTAATTTTATGAATGATTAAATTAAAAATAGTAGTTTTTATAAAGTATTGAGGTGAAAATATTTACTTGTGGGTAAAATATTTTTTACCTTAGAAGAGGGAAAGATAAATTGAATTATTTTATCAAAATAATTATCTTTAATGCAATAATAAATTTAGGGAGATATAAGTAGAAATAGCTTTGGGCTTTGATAAACAAAGTAGTAAAGTGAATTATGCTTGAGAGGTGAATATTCAAAACAGTATGGTGTTGGATATTATTTTGAGATTGGAGTAATAAGGTATACTCATGAAGAGTTCTTAATTGATTACACTTATAAAAAATGGCAGAGAGCGGGATCGCAAGCGGGACCGCAAGCGGGAGGCACTCTGGGAGCCCTCCGGGATCCACCTCTGGACCCGGCGGTCCAGAGCCTAATCCACCTGAGGAAGGGGAAATTCCCCCTCGAAAACCCCCGATCCCTCTTCACCTTCCCAAGGATCGTATGCGCACGCAGTTTCTAAAGGGACCCCAAACCCTCTTCCCTCTCAAACCCTGCTTCCCAACGGCTCCGACCTGGTGATCCCAGGGGCATTGCTGGATAGCTATGCGGCTCAGGACCAATTCACCCTCATCGGCAAGTTCATCGGAGGTAGACCAGATATGGAAACAATTCGTAAATGGGCGAGCAACAAATGGCGCACTAGTGGGAGCTTGCAGCTTATAGCCCTGTCCAGGGGTTTTTTTGCGATCGGATTAAATAATGCAGAAGATTCATGCAATATCCTTGCTGGGGGGCCCTGGTTCCTAGGTAGGCGAAGCCTTTTCCTCCGCAGGTGGGGAGAGGACTTCAACCCAGACACTCAAAACATCAATGTGGCGCCTATTTGGATTCGGCTTCCAAACCTACCCTTCCACTGCTGGCAAGAAGAAGTCCTGAGAGGAATTGCCCGCACGATTGGAGAGCTCGTTGTTGTAGATTCGTCTACTAAGGTACGCTCCCGCATGATCCACGCTCGCCTGTGTGTCAATGCCAATCTGGAAACCGACCTTCCTTCCTTTGTTAACCTGTTCAAGGATTCCATTCTCATCAAAAAGCAGCCCATTGTTTATGAAAACAAACCCGCTTTCTGTTCTGCATGCAATACCCAAGGGCATCTCATCAACCAATGTCCCCAAGCTCGAGTTTTGAAGCCTCCTTCGTAGGGCCCTCTTGGTAAAGGCGAGTATCTCAATGTTCATAGTCATGGCAGGGAAGTCCCAGTCCCGGAGGGGAAACCCCCATCGTCCCTTCAGAAATCCAAGGTCTGAGCCAGGAGGGGCTTCTCAAAGGCAAATCTCTGGATTCTGCTTCAAACCCTAGCGCCAACCCTGAACCATCCCCAGAAGCCCTCAGAGCCTCTGCCATCAATTCAGAATCCTTAAACCCCATCCTCCAGGAAATTGAGAACTTCCTACCCCACCAGTCTTCGTCTGGGAAGTTCAGTCCTATCAACACCAGAAGCAAAGGGCAAACCATGGATTTCGGAGCCGAGAGAAAAAGAGGTCGACCTTCTACAGCTGAACAGCGTATCAGGGCAACGGAGGATGACTTAGCTAACGGCTCCCAGCGGACCCTGTTCCTAAACTCTGACGCATCCCTCTCCGATGATCCTAAAGTGTCTAAACCCCCCTTCCAGCAGGCGAAGGGAGGCAAGAAACCTCTCAAATCTTCTAGATGAAAATCCTCTCCTGGAATGCGAGAGGGCTCAACAGTGCAGCCAAGCTTAGGCTGGCTGCTAATATGCGCAAGGATATCCGACCCTCCATCTTCATTATGCAAGAAACCAAATGTGACGAGAAGTCCTCCAGGAAAGCTGCCAGGTCCATCTGGTCTCAAGGCGAAGCTCTTCACAGCCCCGCTCAAGGTTCCTGCGGTGGACTTATTTGCTTCTGGGACCCATCCCAAGTGGAAGGTAGGCTCCTATCATCCTCCAGCAGAGTCATTAATATTCTCTTTCATTGCATCTCCAGTAATCAGTCTTGGATCCTGTCCAACCTGTACGCTCCAAATTCCCCTGTCGAGAGAACTGAATTTTGGAAGTCCATCTCCCGGATGAGGGACTCCTTCAGCACTATCCCTTGGGTGGCTGCAGGGGATTTCAATAGCCCCCTGTATCCAACGGAGAAAAAGGGAGGGTTGGCTGCCACTCACCGTTCTACTGAGGATCTAAAGAATTTTGTGGATTCAAACGAGCTCATTGACATTCCTCTCAAAGGGACTCGCTATACGTGGAGCAACAGGAGAATTGGAGGTAACCTGATTCAGGTCAAATTGGATAGGTTCTTGATCTCCCAGGAAGCTATTCCTCTCTTTGGTGATGCTTCCCTTTCGGCTCTCCCCAAGATTGGTTCGGACCATAATCCCATTATCCTCCAGGTGGGCAAGTCTCCTGTGTTTCGAACCCCCTTTCGGTTTCGGGCTATGTGGCTCAATCACAAGGACTTCCGTGAAATGATGAGTCAGTGGTGGAGCCAGCATGTCCATGGATCTCCCATCTTCAGGATAACTCAGAAGCTCAAGTTCACCAAGGATAACTTGCGGAGATGGAACAGAGAGGTGTTTGGCAACATTTTCAGCCAAAAGAAGCTTATTTCTGATCAACTCCGAGCCATTGAGAGAAGGATCGAAGAAGGGGATTCCGGGGATGCCGTGAGGAAGGAGGAAGGGAAACTTCTTGCTGAATTCCACTCCATTCTTGCCAGTGAGGAGTCCTTCGGAGGCAGAAATCCAGAGAACTATGGATCAAAGCGGGAGACTCCAACACCAGATTCTTCCATGCTTCAACCATGAGACACAGAGGCTCCAATAAGATTAGTAAAATTCAATGCAGCGATGGTTCCAGCATTGAAGATATCAACGAGATCAGAACTGAGGCTGTCTCTTTCTTTCAAAACCTCTTAGGAACCTCCCCAGAAAGCTCTGCCTCTGCCAAGGCCGCCCTTCTGGAGAACATCCCCAGTCTGGTTTCTGGCGACTCCAATTCTTCCCTCCTCAAGCCCTTCTCCGACTCAGAAATTAAGGAGGTGGTCTTCTCCATGCAACCCGATAAAGCTCCCGGGCCGGACGGATTTCCTCCCCGGTTCTACCAAGCCTGCTGGGACCTGGTAGGACCGGACGTCTGTGCTGCCATTCGTGATCTCCAATCTCACCCCATCCCCCGGGCTGTTAACTCCACCTTCATTGCTTTGATCCCCAAGTCCCCTGATTGTCGGTCTATGGCTGATTACCGGCCCATTAGTCTCTGCAACGTTCTCTTCAAGATCCTCTCCAAAGCCATGGCGTCCAGGATGAAGCCCATCCTCCCCATCATTATTGACCCCCGCCAAGGAAGCTCGGTCAAAGGCAGAAACATTTTGGACGGAGTCATTTCCATTCATGAAACCCTTCATTCTGCGGTCCGAAACAAAAAAGCAGGTCTCTTTCTCAAACTTGATATGACCAAAGCATTTGATCGGGTTAGTTGGGAGTTTCTCCGGGACGTCCTCTTGAAGTTCGGCTTCCACCCCAGTTGGGTTCAGCTAATCCATAATTGCTTCTCCTCGGCTCTGGTTCTCGGTCTTTGGTCAATGGCTCCCCCAGTTGGTTTTTCCCAGCGTTAGAGGACTCCGTCAAGGAGACCCTCTATCCCCTCTTTTGTTCATCATTCTGGCGGAATCCCTTGGCAGAACCCTTTCTGCGGCCAGAGTGGCGGGGAAGATCTCTGGCATCCCAGTGACGTCCAACTCCACTCCCACTACTCACCAGCAATTTGTTGATGACACCATCCTTTCTACGCAGGCGTCTGTCTTTCAGGCAAGGAACATCAAGCATATCCTTTCCCTCTATGAGAAAGCGGCTGGGCAGCAGGTGAATTTCTCCAAAAGCAAGCTATTTTTCGTTCACACCCCCCTGGACCGTCAGGGCAGGATTGGGCGGATCCTTGGGTGCTCTGTTGGTGCTCTCCCTTCCTCCTATCTGGGGCTCCCCTTTTTTTGGGGAAGACCTAAAGAGAGTATGTGGAACAATGTTGTTGAAAGATTCCAACGCAAGCTGGCAGCCTGGAAAGGTAAACTTCTCTCCCAAGCGGCAAAAGCAACCCTATCAAGTTCAACCCTCCAGAGCATCCCCATTTACTTCATGTCAGTGTTCCCTCTTCCCAAGTCAGTGTGCAAGCTCATTGAACGCATCCAGAAAAAGTTTCTATGGTCAGGATCCGAAGACAAAGCTAAGATTCCCCTGGTGGCTTGGGACACTTGTAGAAGCAAGAAGCAAGGAGGGCTGGGTTTCAGAAAACTGTCAGACATGAACACAGCCTTGCTTGGTAAGCAGGCTTGGAGGATTATCTCGAAAGACCCTACGGAGTGGACCATGCTGGTGTGTAAGAAATACATGGGAAACCAATCTTTCCTTGATTCTGGCAACCACCCCAATGGATCTGCCTTCTGGAAGGCTGTGACTCATTCCAAAGCGCTCATCCAGAAAGGCCTCAGATGGGTTCTAGGGGACGGTCGGAGCATTGATTTTTGGAGCGACAGATGGTTGCTGGATGAACCCCTAAGCGGCAGAGCGGACCTCGCCATGCTTCAAACGGTCCCTGACTCTCGGTTGGGAATGAAAGTTTTTGACTTCATAGTTTGGGAGGATGGTCATCCCCGTTGGAGGCTCCTCGCGGGCACCTCTCCTGAGGTTGCTGCTCTCAACATTTTGCTCCAAGCAACTACCATTCCCACTGAGCAGAAAGATGACAAGCCTGCCTGGGCTGGTTTCGACAAAGGGTTGTACACTGTTAAGTCTGCCTTCTCCCTCCTGAAGGATCACCCTGTCTCCCCTTCCCATATTGTTTGGAAGAAGAACCTCATTCCGAAAGTGGCCTTCTTCTCGTGGATTGCCTTCCAAAACAAACCCCTCACCACTGAGAACCTCATCAAAAGAGGCATCCCCCTTCCCAACAGATGTTACCTGTGCCTGTCCGGCTGGGAATCCACCGATCACTTGTTCCTCCACTGTGAGTTCACCTCGGCTGTGTTTGGGTTCACCCTGTCTACCTTTCAGATCCAATGGGTTCCTCCCAAGTCTTTGTGTGGTGCCTTCTACCAGTGGCCCCAACCCTTTGCTAATCTTAAGCTTCGTTTCCTCTGGGACATCTGCCTTCACCACCTGATATGGCAAGTCTGGCTTGAGAGAAACTGCAGGATCTTTGGAACCTCTTCCCGGGATCCTCAATCGGTGGCCATCAGGGCTATGGCGTTCGCTTCCAAAAATGCTAATCTTATTCATTGTCCCAGCCCCTCTCCTCTGTCCTGGGAAGGGCGTATCCTCTCTTCTCTTAATATTTTTGATTGTCCCCCCCTAGGGAACCCTCTACCTCATCCCCGTATCCTTGCTAAGTGGAGTCCTCCCCCTCCGGGATGGATCAAGCTTAACTTTGACGGGGCTTCCAAAGGGAACCCAGGAGCAGCGGGGGCTGGTGGCGCGGTCAGGGACCATCGGGGCATGGTCATCCTCGCTTTCTCTGAAGATCTTGGGGTTCAGACCAACCATGTCGCGGAAGCCAGAGCCCTTTGGAGAGGTTTAGTCCTCATTGCGGAGGACTCCAGAGCTATCATCATTGAAGGTGACTCCATGAATATCATAAACTACTTGAACAAGGATAAGACCCCTGCTTGGAGGGTCCACAACACCATCAGAGAAATTCGAAGGATTCTCCGTAGCAGGACCCACAGATGCCAGCACATCTTCAGGGAAGGAAATTCTTTGGCTGACCTCCTAGCCAACAGAGGATCCTCCTCCGGCAGACTCACCACGTGGGATCTTGAAATCCCTCAAGATGTTGCTGACGTGGCTGCGTCAGAATTCCAAAAAGCTCAATGAGTCTCGCCAGATCAGCTTGGTGGGACACGTCAAGCTTTCTTGGAAAGGTGGATAGTTGGCGTTTGGTTTTCTTGCGGCATCCAATTACTGCCTGCGGTGAGTCTTTCCCCGGCATACCCGTCAGCACCCCTGACGTGGGCGGCAGTCCCAAGTTGGCAATCAGCTCTTTTTCCGTTCCTAACGCTTTGCTAGGCATGTTTTTCTTTAGTCTTCGGGACCGCGCGAGCCTATCTTCTTCCTATCCGATGGCTCCCTTCTTTTCGCCTGGTTCCCATGCATGCGACTTCCGTGATCCGTCGTCCTTTCGACGCAAGCTCCCTATCTTTTTATTCCAGGGTGGTGATACGGGTGTTTTTACCGCAGCGTTCTCTTGCCTTCAGGCCCTCTTCTGTAGATCCCCTGCTCCTCCCATGGCTCCTCCCATGGTTGTTCCATACATTGAGCCAGAACTCTCCTCCCTGTCTGAGGAGGAGAAAATCTTCATGAAAGCCCTCGGGCTAATCCCTTTCCTCAGCAAGTTTCAGGGCCCGGATGATGAAATCACGTCCGATTTCATGGAGACTTGGCAAGATGGGGAGGTCCGGGTGAAAGGTGTCCACCTGAAGGTCACCTTTGATCTCTTGGTCGAGATTATTGGAATGCCGGCCACTGGGCGTTTCATCCGGTGGGACAAGCACAACTGGCAGGAGGAATTGGACCAGTTTTCGGACAAAGGGAAAAGCTTGGGCTGGGACAAGTCCTCCCTCTTCAGAGAGGAGCTGGAAGAACCGTGGAGCTGGGCTTTAAAGCCGTTGATGCAGTTCATTTGCTTGCGACGATCCGGATAAGCCTCTTCGCAGCTACCACATCACTCTCGTGAACCACTTGCGGGCGTCCAAGAAGCTGTGCTTCCCGGACTTCCTCAACTACTCCCTCGGGTGTTCCATCGAGGCCGCTCAGAAGAACAAGGCCAAGCCGCGGCACCAGGGGCTTATGGGCATTATTTTCCGCCATTGTCTCTCTAACAGGGCCCCCCCTAGAGTGTCCCTCCCCTCTCTTCCAACCCGCCTGCTTCCCCGGACGTAGATGCTCCCAAGGCCGAGTCTCCCGACCAGGCTACCCCCAGTCGCAGTCGTTGTCGCAGGCGGGCCAAGGCTACTCCTCCGAGTGGCAGATCCTCCAGGAGGCTCAAGAGAGCCAAGGCCAAAGTTGAGAACGAGTCTCCTCTCCACCTGAGCTCGGATTCTGAGTCGGTGCAGAAGGAGCAGGAGAAAGTTCCCCTGAGCATGCTCATCGATCTGGCCATCGACGCTATGGGAAACATCTCTAGGGCTGCTGATTCGGCAATCCTCTACCTCCGCAATCTCAAGGCGCATGTTGAAGGATCCTCTGGGATCCCGGAGAATCCTACTGCCAATTAAGGGTGCTGGCGCTTCCAGGCCGGTTGGGTTTTTGAGCTAGAGCAGCTTCTTTTTTCTATGCTATGGCAGCTTCTTTTTCCTGTCTTTTTGTTCAGGTCTGAGGCCCGCTTTGAGACCTCAACCTCGCGGCTGTAATGGGTTCATCCCGTTTTTGTAATAAGGTTTTTGGGATCCTCTAGAAAAACCCACTTTTGTATATAAATGTTACTTATTAAAAAAAAGGTATACTCATGAATTAATATATGCATTGTATTGTCATCTAATCCTTTTGAGAATTGGCAAAGGAATATTGTGTTATTGTGGAAGATTCTTGAAGGTCATATTTATCAAGAAAAATGTATGGGCATATTATTCAAAGTTTAATTTGATTGATTATTTTCTAGAAAATGATTTTGGAGTGAAAAGGACTTGATTAGGGTTTCCTTTTGAGTGTGTTTGAGTGATTGCTACAAGGGTTTTTGGAATAAATAAGTGTGGTTAAAACCTTCTTTTATAAGCATTATTGTTGAAGCCATTGGTTGTATGAAGAGCTTGAACTAGGGTTTGAGTATCATTGCTATATGAAGACTATTTTATAAGCATTGTTGTTGAAGTGAGTTATTGAGCAAATAACTTGAACTAGGGTTTGAAAAGAACATGAGTATCATTGTTATGTGAGGATTGTTGTTGAGCATTGTTGGAAATATTTTGAGTTGATGTTTACATGCTTGGACTAGGGTTTGTGAGCAAGGGTTGTTTCTTTGGGTGATTGATTGAGTAGAGTTGGTTGAGCCTAGTCAAGCGGGTGTGTGAAGTAATTGTTCAAGTTCCATAAAACAAACTATTCGATATTTTGATTTGAGTTGAGAAAGTTATTGGACATTGATTATAGAACATATTGTGTCTCTAACAAATCTCATTATGTTTTTATGAGATTGGACAAGTTCTAGTGTGGACTTGTTGAGAAGATAGTGTGGACTTGTTGAGAAGATTTGAGGCAAGTCTTTGAGAGGACTTGTGGATAGATTTGAGTAAGCTTTTGTGGAAGCTTACAATATAGATTGAGAGCAGATTTGGATAAGTTCTGAGTGGACTTGTTGAGTATATTGAGCAAGTTTTGAGTGGACTTGTTGAGCAGATTTAGCAAGTTCTGAGTGGACTTGTTGAGCAGATTGAGCAAGTTTTGATTGGACTTCTTGAGCATAATTGAGCAAGTTCTGAGTGGACTTGTTAAGCATATTGAGCAAGTTCTGAGTGGACTTGTTGAGCAGATTGAGCAAGTTCTGAGTGGACTTGTTGAGCAGAATTGAGCAAGTTCTGAGTGGACTTGTGGAGCATAGTTTAGTGCAAATTTGAGGATAATTTTGTGCCATACCAGAGATAGATATTGAGTATATTTGTGCTAGATCGAAGGACTATGTTTAGTGCAGATTTAATACAAAACTTTAAAGGTGATAGAGCAGAGAGGACAATAGTCTCCAGTGGATAGAGATCCATCAGCCAGGGCAGTGAGGATAGGCCTTATGAGTGGGGACAAGAGTCTTCAGTGGAGAGAGATCCACAAGCCAATGTCGTGGAGGCAGTAGTCTTCTAGAGGATTACCAGCCATAGTAGAGGATAAGGAGTTATCCTGTGGATAGATATCCATGAACTTGATTTAGGGGATCAACATCTCCTTTGGAAATTATTCCATAAACATTGTAATAGGGAAAGGATTCCCAAGAGATTGATCAAGAAAATTTTAGTCAAATATTTTCTTCGTGGAGTAGCCCACATTGGATGAACCACGTAAATTGTGGTGTCTCTATTGTGTATGGTGTTTTGTGCATTGCTTTGATTACTGTTGTTGATATTGATCTATACATTGCATAATATTGATTGGGAAATAAAAGTAAAAATTTATCTTATACTATTCACCCCCTCTCATTATAAGCTTATGTTCTTCAATTAGGCCTAGTGAGTCTAGGCATAGCTCTAGGTCTAGGGCTCCTTCAAGGTCATAGGGGTCCTCTTATAGGCATTAGCTAGTGCTTAGATGCACTTTTTGTATATGAGCCTTGGTGCTCCATTGTATATAGCCTTTGGGCATTCATTGTACATGTGATATATATATATATATATACATGGATTTTACTTTTGTGTTATGCTTTTGTGTGAATGCTTTTGTGTGGATGCATGTGTATATGGATGATTAATGCAAATGATAATGTGTATGAATGCAAATGTATATGGATGATTAATGCAAGTGATAATGTGGATGAATGCAAATGTTCTAATGATCATTCATAGTTTAGATTTTTCTTGGCCATGTTTAGCATTGTTGTTTAATCAGGGGCACCAAACTGGTGGTATGTGAAATGGAAGACTCATGAAATGACATGGATGTTGACATGGAAGAAGATATGGATGTTGATATGGAAGAAGATATGGATGTTGATATGGAAAACTGATTATTTTGCAGAGACTCAGACATACTAGTGGTATCAAACAAACTCACTAAATATTGCCTAATTTCTCTAAGACCAAATGTGTGTGCAGTGAATTCATTTACCGAATCATGAGCATGGTAATGACTCGAGGTAATCAAGAACCAATGTGTGTGCAAGTGAGTTCATTAACTCATCTTGAGTAAATTGGGTGAAACCTATTATGGAGGAGACCAAGAAGCTAGCTTGTCCTTATGTGTGGTTAGAGGTCTCTTTAAAAGAGATGTGTCACCATGCATGAGTGTACTCCACTACCAGTCAAGCATCTATAGCTCTAGTGGAGATTAGCTCCATAGTCCAAGAATTTGATCTTTAGGTTTTGGGGATGACTACCTAACTGTCTGACTAGAAATGTAGTACTATCCTTACAACTTGAGGATCTATGGTGTGTGATGTAAAATATTTAGAGCTTTGGGATATTCAACCTAAGTGTGATGATAATTGTACCCTATCCTTACTACTCTTTATTTTATTTTGAAATTTGTGATAGTGGTGAAAACCACTATTTTTGTGGACTATGTTGCATGATGGGACAAGCAAGGATTACCCTTTTCACTTTGAGGTACAACCCAAGTATGGTGTTATCCCTCTTTGACACAAGATGTTTTTAAGATGTGTAATTGTGTTTGGTTCAAGAATGTTTTGGAGTCAATTCCCAGAACTCAAGATTTTCTTAGTGAAAATGTGTCTTGGTCCTAAAGAAAACTCGACATGTATTTGGAGGTTGCTTAAAACACTAGGAGTGGTTGAGTGACCAAAAACACCTAGGAATTATGGACATGTGGTTTGCAAATGATAATTTGGCTTTATGGAATGATGCAATGAAATGGATGATGCTTTTGAAGGTGCCCCTGATTAAGGCAACATGACTTTATTGGACCAATTATTATCTAAACTGAATAAATGATCCCTAATATGAAATGGAAATGTGGAATATGGTGTGAATGCAATGTAATGAAATGGATTTGATGAAATTTGAAATGAATATGAAATATGAAATGTGTGAAATGCAATGTATGAAATGCAATGTTGTAATAGATGTATATATATATATATAAATCACATTATGCATAGAATGCTCTCAAGTGTATAACATTAAGTGGTTCGGGCTCTTCAACTCCCTCTAGACTGGCAAGCCTATAAGTTCCTTTACCCACTTTTTGAGTAACAATGTATGGACCTAACCAATTAGCCATGAATTTATCATGAAGATGCGGTAAAGCATTGGTATTTTGTTGATTCTCTTTAAGAACAAGATCTCCTACTTGGAATTCATGTAGATGAACTTTGGCATTGTAAGCACACTTTAGGTGGTCTTGATATACTCGTAAATGCTCTAAAGCATTGACTCACCTCTCATCAAGGAGTGTGAGTTGGTCAAGACGTGCTTGTCTAGCAGTATCATCATCTATGAATTCCTGCAATGAAATTTGCAATGAGGGGATCTCAAGCTCAAGAGGTATGATTGCTTCGGCTCCATAGACCAATGAAAATGGTGTTGCCCTAGTAGGCATGCGGATGCTTGTTCGATAAGCCCATAATGCCAAGGGAATTTGTGTATGCCAATCTCTATGATTTTCTTTAACAAGTTTCTTGAGAATAGCAATTAAGGTCTTATTGGTAGCCTCAGCTTATCCATTTGCTTGTGGGTAATAAGGAGTCGAGAAACTATGTTGGATATTATATTTCTCGCAAAGTGCTCGAACATCCTTGTTTTTGAAAGACTTGCCATTGTCAGAGATGATTTTTGAGGGAATACCAAAATGATAAATGATATGTTGAAGTATAAACTCCACAATTCTAGGTCCTATCGTACTGGTTAGAGGAATTACCTCAACCCACTTTGTGAAGTATTCAGTGGTTGTGATGATGAATGTATGTTGTCTCAAGGAAGGAGGTAAGATTTTTCCAATTAAATCAAGACCCCATTGTGAAAAGGGCCAAAGGCTTTGAATAGGTTGTAATGCTTGTGATGGCACATGAGTTAAATTAGCATGCTCTTGACATTGCTTACAATGTTTGACATATGTGCAACAATCTCGTTCCATGGTGGGCCAATAGTAACCCATGCATAAAATACGCTTTGCAATGGCCATTCCACTAAAATGACCACCACAAGTACCATCATGAGCTTCAGCTATGGCTCTTTGTGCCTCAGCAGACTCGAGACAATGAAGGAGGATTCCATCATAACCACGTCTATACAACACGTCCCCCAAGAGAGTAAAATGAGCTACCTTTTGCTTGAAAGTGCATTTAGCAGTCCGTGACATATCTGATGGGAGTGTTCCAAACTTGAGAAAGGCTATTATTTGGTTTGACCAAGGCTCATATGGTTCCGAATGGATAAAGCAAACATCCTTTTCATCCTTAGATTCAACATGGATAATTGCATATTTAGAGATCATTGTGATAATGAGTGGTTGTACCTCTCCTAAGGAGTCCTTTGGAATCAATGATCCAAGAGAGGCCATCGCATCTACAAATATATTAGTCAAACATGGCAAACTATCAATTTCATACCAATCAAACTTAGAGAGCAATTTCATTGCTACTTCATGGTAAAGTTTTATGGTAGGTTCTTTGCATTGGTATTCTCCATTGATTTGTTTAACAACAAGTTGAGAATCACCAAATATCCTGATACACTTTATGCCCATAGCTATAGCTGCTTGAAGACCTAAGATTAAGGCTTCATACTCTGCATTGTTGTTTGTGCATTGGAAGTCTAGTTTGAATGATAAGGGGATAGGCACCCCCTAGGGTGTATGAAACATGACTCCAACACCTTGACCTTTTTTGCACTTAGAACCATCAAAGAATAGTGTGATATCGACATCTTCCTCTGGAATGACATCTTCTTCTTGTTCAGTGATAGTGAATACCGAATCATCTGGGAGCTCAATAATCAAGGGTTGATCACTAGGAAGTGGAGCTTCCACAAGTTGATCGGCTATGACCTGACCTTTAATGGATTTTTGACTTATGAACTCAAGATCAAATTCAGTGAGAAGCATTATCCATTTAGCGGTGTGGGTGTTATTGTAAGTGTGAGACATCATATAACGCAGAGGATTTTCTCTAGCTATGACATATGTGGTGTGACTAAGCATGTAATGTCTGAGTTTCTTAGTGGTAAAAACCATTGCTAAGCACAATTTTTCCACGTAAGCATATCTAGTTTCATAGCTTACCAATGTTTGACTAATGTAATAGACAACTTGCTCTCGATTATTTTCATTCTTTTGTGCAAGCATTGTCCCTAATGCAAAGTCCATTGCTGAAACATAAATATGGAAGGGGACCCCCGAATGAGGAGGAGTTAAGACTGGTGGAGAAGTCAGGTATTGCTTGATATCATCAAAGGCTTTTTGACATTCATCTATCCATGAAAATGGCACCCCCTTTTGTAGCAGGTGATTGAATGGCCTACATTTGTCAGAAATTTGCGCAATGAAATGATGGATTGATTGAATATTTCCTTGTAAACTATACAATTCCTTCAAGTTTGTTGGGGGAGGCA
The DNA here is from genome assembly GCA_028583015.1 of Wollemia nobilis. NCBI lineage: Eukaryota > Viridiplantae > Streptophyta > Pinopsida > Araucariales > Araucariaceae > Wollemia > Wollemia nobilis. Next base: position 3,049,083 of record JAQPPZ010002123.1, on the reverse strand, counting down.
TCTCCATGATGGCCTTGACTTTGTTTGGGTCCACCTCAATACCTCTTTTGGAGATAATGAACCCTAGTAGTTTTCCAGAGGTAACACCAAAGACACATTTCTTGGGGTTCAACCTTACATTATGCTCTAGAAGTCGATCAAAGACTTTTTCCAATACACCAATGTGCTCTTGTCGAGTTTTAGATTTTTCCAAGAGATCATCCACATAATCTTCGATGATCTTATGCATGTAATCATGGAAGATGTATGTCATGGCATGTTGATAAGTGGCACCTACATTTTTGAGGCCAAAGGGCATCACCTTGTAACAAAAAGTTCCCCAAGGTGTAGTGAATGTTGTTTTGTGTTGGTCATCAAGATTTATTCAAATTTGGTTGTATCCTAAAAAACCATCCATGAGAGAAAGCATTTCATGGCTAGCATAGGTGTCGACAAGAGTATCAATGTTTGGAAGAGGAAAATCATCCTTAGGACACACTTTGTTAAGATCTCAAAAATCAGTGCAAATGTGTATCACCTCGTTAGGCTTACGAATGGGTACCATGTTTGAGAGCCACTCAGGATAGTCAATGGGGACAATGAAACCCACATCTAATAGCTTTTGAAGCTCTTCTTTGACCAAGAGGGCAATGGTAGGATGCATCCTTCTAAGTTTTTGTTTGATCGGCTTAGCATCAGAGTTTAAGGTGAGATTATGGACAACCAAATTAGGGTCAAGACCAGGCATGTCTTTGTAGGACCATGCAAAAATACCCTTCTTCTTCTTGAGGAGAGCAATTAATTGCTCTTGTTCATCTATGGATAAAATTTTGCCAAGTTTGATAATTTGGGGATTGTCTACATCTGAACTAAGGTTCACATTGATAGTATCTTCAATAGACATGTGAGAACCTTCCTCAAGTTGATGGGGTATTGGGATCAGATGAATGTCATCTATGATATTATCAAACTCTTCTGACTCAACCTCATCTATGTCTGCCTAGAAAACCTCAGGATCTGAAGGTGAAGGTGAAGGTGAAGGTGGGGGATGGAGGAATGTAGTTGGCTGAAGCCCTTAACAATTCCTCGAATAGGACAAACTCAAAAAAGGATGGTGGTGAGGAAATCCGATCCATATCAATAAGGCTCATGTCAATAGGAATTGGCTTTGCCAAATCGTATGGATTACGGAGTGGGGTGAATAAGTCAATAGGATTCATGTTGACTTAAGGGGAAAATGGATGGTTGGAAAAGGTGAATGGATGGGTGGATCCTATTTTCTAGAACCAATGCTAGAACTTTGGTAAACCTGAACAACAACAAGCAACACAAATAAATGCAATGTACATGTAATGCAAAATATTTTTGTTTTTTTTTTTTAATTTTTTGTTTTTTTTTAAATTTGAATTATGTACATATATTACAAGCAAAATGGTCGATGATGTGGATCAATGGAATGGAGGTGGTGGTTCACCGGTTGGTTCGGCTCGCTCTTGTGGAAGAAGCAAGTGAATGATGGGCTGATGGATGGGGAACATTCTGAGGTAAAACTCATCTTGTTCAGTGTGTGGGATGATGGGGTTTGATTCCTCTTCAGATTCATCAGAAGCTATCGACATAAGGTCAAATTCTTCATAGATTTCATCTTCAGAGTCATCGATGTGATGGATATCTTCTCCTGAATTCAAATTTAAGCTTTGGAAAGCTTGTTCAAGAGAAGAAGTGGATGATAGCCTAAACCTGAATGATCATGCATTTCTCGATATGAAACATCAATAATTTCATGCATTCCCTGTTCATGTCATCCTAGGCCATGTCCTTGCCAATTAACAATGTGAAAATATTGGGATGGAAAACCCGATATATGTTGTATATTGGTAGGTGTTGGTTGTTTGGGTTCATCTGGGGTAACTAGATTGGATGATGAATCAATCCCCCCATATACAAAATTTATGCTATTAGGCATTGAACCCATATTATATACCACTCCTATAGATAAGGGTGGGTCACGTGGGTGATCGTAATCCTTAGTAGTTTGAATGTTGAGTGGTGTAACTGTGATGTCTTGGACCACATATTCACCAATACCAGGATTAGTGAGGTGGACCTCGACTTGGGATGATGTGGATGGATTGGATGTAGATGGATGACTCATGGTTGGCTGATGGTATCTCACAATTCATCATTTCGACTTGTGAGACATTGGCTGATGGGGATGGAGATGGATTTGGTTGGGTGGATAATGATGATTTGGAAGGAATAATTATGGAAGGTGATGATGTTGATGATGTGGCTAATGTAGATTGAGTTTGACCACATGTGCATGTAGTCAATGGTGATGAAGATGGGGGTATGGAAGTGGATGTTTGATGTGAAGTGGTGATGGGAAGCTCCTCCAGAATAGGGGCTTTAGATGAAGATATGGATGGGGTGGTTGATGATGTGAAGAATAGATGAGTGGAAGGTAACATGGACTCATAGGGGTTTGAGATAAAATTGCAATACTTGAATGGTTCAACATCCATCGGTATGCAATGTACTTGTCCCTCATGTACGTATTTCAAGCATTGATGTAGTATAGAAGGGACACATCTCATTTCCCTCATCCAAGGTCATCCAAGGAGTACATTATATGCCATGGATCCTTCCAAGATGTGGAACATAGTATGCAATATTTTGACCCCCACTTCAATGGGTAAAATAATAGTGCCAACTATAGAGCAGAGAGCATCGTTAAATGCTTTCAAGGTGAAAGTGGATTTGGTAATGTGATCTGGTGGAAGCTTGAGATGTTGAAGGGCAGATGTGGTGATGATGTTGATGGAGGAGCCGGTATCAATTAAAACTCTTTTGAATGGCTTCCTATCAATTTGAGCCATGATATGTAATGGAGGGTCCACCGATTTCGATGATATTGGTTTGATCTCAAAATCATAGAAAGTGATGGAAGGCTCCATACATGTTTGGATACTCCCCACAAAATTGCTAAAGGTATTAGGATCTTGAGATTGGAGTTCAATGGATTTTAGAATATCCATTAATGCCTCATGATGTGGAGGAGATTGTTGAATGAGCTCATATATAGATAGTTTAGCTGAAGCTATTTTAAGACTTGTGGTTAACCGACTACTCAAGGAGATGATTGGCCTTGGGGGCGATTGATGGGATGAATGGGTGGATTTGGATGACTTGGAATATGGATTGGTGGTGAAGGATTGGTGGAAATTTGGATTGGTGGTGATGATGTGGTAGGTTGAGACACACTTGCCTGTGGAGGTATGGGTTGTTGTGCATTTTGTTGATTAGTGTGTTGTTGTTGACCTCGGGTTACTACATGAATAGCACCCACAAAACCTTGGTATTGTTGCACATGATTGACTTGATTTGGAGGAGTCTTGGTGTTAGACCCTCCTATTGGTTGCACTTCCTCATGATGAGGAAGTGGTGTTTGAAAGATACCAAGGTTTTGGTTTTGTTGAGCTAAGGGGTTATCAAGCTTGATGGCCCCCAATTCAATGAGATCTTGCACTCTATCTTTAAATACATGGCAGCTGTTAATATCATGCCCATTTTACCTATGATAAGGGCAAAACAAATGCTCTTGATAGTGTTTACCATATTTAGTGGGATCATCTGGTTTAACCTCAGGCAAAGCAAGTTGGTTAGTGTCATATAACCTATGGAATATGGAAGCATAAGATTCGGCTAATGGGGTGTATTGATGAGGTTGTCAAACAGATTATTGACGTGGTCGATTTTCCATAGTTAGCACTATGTTTTGACTTGATTGAGTTGTTGAGGGAACCACATGATATTCAATTTTTCATGGTTGTTGTTGCATATTTTGTTGTTGAGCCATTACCAGTTGGCTCATCACCACTTGATTAACTTGGTTAGCTTGGTTGGTCGGATTGGCTTGGTTTGATTTTGATTAGCTAGAATAATTACTTTTATATTGGCCCTTACTTTGCCATTCTTTCTTTTTAGGCTTAAGCACACCTTCTTGGATTTTTATCTCCTCAATTATGCTAGCCTGGGCAAGAGCTTCCTCAAATGATCGATATTGTTGCAATTGTAACAACCAAGAGATGGGTTTTAAGCAACTCTTAGTGAATAATCTAGTAAGCTCTTCCATTGGTAGGGTAAATGGCAATTTGGTGATAACGACCCTCCAATGGTTGCCAAATTCATAGATAGACTCATCATCATATTGTTTTAGACCATATATATCGGATAATGAGACTTTCTTTCTAACATTAAGGGAAAATATTTCAAGAAATTGGTCAATCAATTGCTCAAAAGTATAAATACTATGATGAGGCAAGTGATTATACCATTCTACAACATCTCCCCCAATGTCTGAGGAAATGTTCTAAGCATTAGAGCATCATTATTTTGGATTCTGAAGCATGAATGGATGAATGTGCTCACATGTTCTTTAGGGTCCTCAGTCCCTTTAAATTTATCAAACTTTGGTATTGTGAAGTCTTCGGATATGGTGGTGATGGTACCGAAGGATGGATTGGTTGATTGATCAGTTGATGTAAAGTGGGCTTCTGGTTCATCAAACTAGGAGTATGTTGCATCAGACTATCAATCTGTTGTTGCATAGTTTGGATCCTAGGGTCTTCCCCTGGAATGTGAAAACCCTGAATCACTTGATGATTCTGTGAAGGTGGGGTGGAAAGATGTTGAGGCGTAATGAGATTATGATGATGTGGTGAAGTGGATTGAAATTGATGATAATGAGGTTGGTGAAGAAATGATGGTGAATGTTGAAATGGAGATGATGTATGAGGACTATGATTATAATGATTATTGATGGGAATGGCATGGGTATGGGTTGATGGTGGTGTGGGGATGGAAACCATAGAATATTGTGGTACCCATGATGGACTTTGGGTGATAAAGGTGGGTTGAGTGGAAATAGGTTGAGGCTTAGGATTGACCACCTGAACTTGTTGTTGAGCATTCTATCACTTCTTAAGCAATTTGTTAAGGTGTTCCCATGCTTCATGTATTTCCATATCTAAAGTGGAAGGTATGGATGTGGATGGAACTGATGAGGTGGGTGGATGACAAGTTGCAATAGGAATTACAATTGTATTGGTGACATTGGATGAGGTGGATGTTGGCATCTGTGAAGCAACATTGACATGTGCTTCATACAAAGGATTGCTATAGGTAGTGGTGTAAGATGATGGGATGGATGTGCTTGGAGCACATGATGATTGGGGGATGGACCAATGTTGGGAAGGTGTAGTTGATGCCTCAAAAAGAGGATTGTTATACACCTGGGTAAGGCTTAAATGCTGGAAGGAGATAAGTTCCTGTTGGAAATAAGGATCATGCCTAGGTGAGTTATGGACTGATTCTAAGACATAGTTAGCAGATCTTTAAAGAGCTTCTACTTGGGCCATGTCTATATGGGTGATGTGGTGACCAATGGTAGGTGAAGATGATTCAATTTGTGGAATGGCCATGTGGATTGTGTGAGGGACCCATAAAAAAATCTGAATGACTTATCTGTATCACACTAGTGGGATTGACCATAGAAGTGGTGGGGAAGGATGATGAATAATCCATGGATGCAATGTGTTTTGGTTTAATGCTTTCTTCTTATTTCTAGTTAATACCATAAGCTACTAAACCAAATGTAAAATATACAATAAAGAAAATAAAAAACTTCATAGAAATCAAGTAAAACAATTCTATGTTTCTGCAACAAATGTGTCTTACCTTTTTTTTATCTCATTTTAATATTTTTTTTTGTTGTGTGTTTGATGTACTAATCTGAATTATGATGGGTGAAATCTATGGCTTGGATGGGCAATGAGATTCTTCCTGGTGATGAAGTCCAGAAAGTTTTCTCAGGGGTATCCTAAGGTGGCTAAGGGTAGATATTGGTGGATGGAGATGAAGCCCACCATCACCAAATCTCAAGCAATGGTTGGTGATGAAATCCAACTCATTATTATTTAATGTGATACGTGTTGTGTGTGATTCATTTTAAAATTTTATGTTTTTTATGGTGTACATACAATGTCAAAAATAACTAATTTTCCAAGTCTAAATCAGAAGCCAACAATAGAGATATCAATTTCTTCAAAATATGTAGAGTACACCGCTTAAGACCCTCTCTAAATAGAGGAGGGTTCGTCTACTCTTCCACCTTGAATCACCAAATGTGGGAATACTTTTGATATCCTGATATTGTTCCTACTTAGACAAGTAAAAAGAGAGATTTCTAACCCTATAATGTAAACTATTTTATGCAATTAACAATTCATATGAAAATAGAATGCAGAAATTTTAAGTGAAACACACCAGAAAACAATGAAATTTTAATTTGAAATGTGAAATTGTGATTGAATATGGATGCAAAAATTATTCTAAATGTCTATGATGTAGATTAAATATGATTGTTTTTAATAGATATTTAATGATGTTATTTTTAGCATTTATCTGTAAAAATGTAAAAAATAAAAAATAGAGGGGTTAGGGTTTTTAAGTAGACTTATAAATAAGCCTATGTATTCTTCTTCCTCTCTATGAAACACCTTTGGGCACTTCTAAAATGCACCAAGGCACCTTCTAAACTCTAGAGGGTACCCCTCAAGTGTCATAGGGCATCTGCATAACTTCTGCAACTTTTACAATTCTTTAGAAACCTTGATTCTATGAAATTTGTGCGATCCATTTTTTTAAAACCTGCAAAATAAAAATAGAAAACCACAAGTTAGTGATAAGATAATTTAAAATTTAGAACCCTTTGTGGGTCCCACTATGATCACCATTTGTGAATGCAAAATCAAGCAACACCAAATATAGAATATTGAAATAAACAAGCAATGTAAATACACAAATGATTGCACAAGGAAATAGATTCTTTTATTAATGTTGGTGGATCTCCAATATTACAATCAAGAATACCCCAAATGTGGGGTTTACAAAGCTTGTTATTTGATACAATTATTACAATACACTAGGGTTCTCTGAAACCCTAGTTAACAAATGATTGTGGTGTCTTCATGCCTGATTTGATCCCAATATATTGTGGATGGGATTTTGATATCCTTGATAGGGCCACTCGAGCTTCAACAACCTTCAATGAATATTGCTCTCACACCTGTACACAACAAACAATGACAAGAGTTAATAATATCTGTGAGGGCTCCACTATGTGAGACCCTTAGAAATGAAATCACTAACCCTAATATTGCATAAAAGTTGTAAATAAATGATAAGAACATAAAATGATGTGCACAAAAATATTTACCTTGTCTTCATTGACTTATCATTTCTATCTTCATTGTTGTTGTAGAGGATGGTTATGTAGATGTGCCCTAACGGTACTTGAGGGTCGTAGGGCTACATAACTAGGATGGGAAACACTTGTGGGCTTGGTGCTGACCAAAAATGCCTAGGTGCTTGGTAGGCTTTGGTGGGTGCTCTGTAGACTCTAATGGGTGCTCGAGAAGCTCTGGGGCGTTCGATGGTTGAGGGGAAGGTTGTAGAACCAGATCTGGTTCATGAGGTGGATGGTGGTGGATGTGAAGGATGTGAGAGGGAGCGATGGAGGATGGAAGTGGTGAGGATGCTTGAGAATTCTTAGGACCTCAAGAACTTAGAGGACTTAGGGAATTTAAAACTTAGGAAACTTAGGGCTTGGAACTTAGGGGTTGAGTCATCAAAATGACTCCTCTTTATAATCTTCCCTTAGGCATGTTAGGGTTTTGATGACACAATTTGTGTGGCCAAGATTAAAACATGATGAAGGGTGGAGATTAAATCTGGGTAAGTGGCATGGATTAAGGTGGATGGATGGCTAGGATTAAAACATGATGGATGGTTAGGATTAATTCATACATATATACATATATTTATTAAATATATATAAATATAATATATAAAATATTATTATTTAAATATATATTAAAAAATATATATATAAATAATGGATAATATGGTGGGAAACTATGGATGGATGACAAGTGGCTAGATTTTGGTGTCTACACCTAGTTTAAGAAATTGCCAAATGGTAATATTTTTCTATGGAAAAGAATATTATTTATTATTATTTTAACTTAAACTTTACTTTATGAAATATGAATATATTATTATTTATTATTATTATTATTAGCTTTATATGAATATACTTAAACTTTACTTTATGAAATATGAATATATATTTGTTATTTCAAAACAAATATATTTTCATAATTTATATACATTTATAGGTATAAAATGTCTACTAGACAAATAAAAAACTTTCCTTTCTAATTTTTTTTTAGCTTTGAAGTATAACACAATTAAAAAATTAGGTTATTTATTTATTTTCCTTAAAGGTATGAAATGTTTACTAGACAAATAAAAAACTTTTCTTTCTAATTTTTTTTAGCTTTGAAGTATAACACAATTGAAAAATTAGGTTATTTATTTATTTTCCCTAAATGAACCTTTGTAAACCTTCACTCTTCAAAAAAAAGATGAAGTCAACCTCTATAAACCTTAACTCTTCAGGTAAAAATAAATTCAATAAAATCCCTTCGTCCAAAAAAATCCAAACTAAACAACCCTTTGATAACCCATTTGTGAACTCTCAACCACCACCAACTTACTCTAAACTAATTCCATTTCTTTATGTCTTGCTTCACATGGATTTACGTATTCGCCCGTGACCGTGAAGACTCCAAAACGCATATTCCTAAACTTTGCTGGATTCCTATACACCTACAACATTCCTATTTCCAAGAGAAAATCCCGAAGGTTGTGGGCACCATGTGAACCAAAAGCCCGTTTCGGCGCCGTCTTTTGCGGTGGTTGTGGTCAACGTAAGTGGGCATATGGAAGCTGGGTCAAACCTGATTAAATATGTAACAAACTTTTATACATAAACTAATTTATTTTTATAAATATTAAAATAATAAAATAATAAAAAATAATTTTTAACGACGTCATAGGTTATAAAACGGTATTATTTTCCTAATTAAAAAAAAAATGCTCTTTGAGCGCGTCGCCGTCTCCCGCCCTTTCCACGTCAACGTCAACGTCAGCTTCATAAATCATTGGTCCCCACTCCACAGTGGACACCCTATTCGAGGCGGCTGTCTCTTCCTTCGTCGCTTCCATCGTGACATTTGAAAAAAGAAGGTGAGTTAGTTTTGTCAACAAAACACATGGAGCCGTCCTTATTTCTGTCGAGCATGGGGATTGTGATCAAGACCTAATTCATGTATTTACTCTTTATTCTTACTGATACAATATTAGAAACGACAAGCCTCAACAATTTCAGGAGAGACACTTGGCGGAGGCGGTCCACTTTATCCGCAGAAAGATATTTTAAGGCCTCCTTTGTATTCATACCATCCTGACTTTTAAAGTATGTACCTTGATCAATATTTTTGTTGTTTCGCCTCTCCATCCAATGTATATAATGCATGTTTGAAGGGATAACTTATTTTATCTTGTTTTGTTCTATAAATATAAAACACAACTCATCTAGCTTCATTAGCTAAGTTTGAGAGTTATCCTCTATGCCATCAATTTAGGTCTTGTCGTGGTTTTGTACTTTTTCATCCTTATTTTTATATAGTGATTCTTAACTAGAACTTTTTAGGATGTTATATCATAATGTTTACTTATATATTATTGTGTTACAACAGGCATCACTATAGTTTTATATATAAGTACTCTAAAAAAATATCATTCACATGAAAACATGGTCAATGTTGCAAAAACATCATTCATAGTTATCAAGAACATATATGTCAATATGTTCATTTGGAACATGTTAGATAAAGAAGTAAACATACTATTACTAGTTTTAGAAATTCATGATTTAGATAGCACAATTGTTAATAATTATCTTAAATTTTGCATTCTTTTAGATCCATGGTCTAGTCAAGGTGTATATCAACATTGATATTCTTATATTCTTAGATCAAGTTAATATCAAATAGTTAGACATCTATCTATAATGGCTAGAATATTTTTTTTATTACATAGGGGAATCAGTAATACCTTTACCCAATACGAGGTAAGACACCAGATCAAATTCGGACACTACCACTAGAAAATTTAGCCCACTGGGTAAGATGAAGTCAACGGGATCCCTAATCCTCCAGGGCATCAAACCGGGGCAACCAACCAACAAGCACTCGGCCTCTACCGACCGACCTAATCCCTTTTGGGTAAATCATGGTTTAAACCCAGGTCTCCCTAAAGAGAGCCTAAAGCCCTAACCACTGAGGCTAGAATCTTATTACTAAGCAAATTGTTTCGATAATGATGATGAAATCACCTTTGGAATAGTAAAGATATTCAATTAGTTTTATATTGGTGGGAAGCCACTAACATTAAGATTGAAGAGGACAAAGATCCTATCACCAATTAGATGAAGGTCCACTAACTTGTGAATGATCATTTCTAGCCTTTCAATTACTACAAAGAAGAGTGCATGTGCCTTCAATGGTTATAACAACGTTGTGACCAAATAATCTAGTAGTACTTCAAGGAATTCAATGAGATCATTGATTATCTATTTGTTAGCAATGATCAAAAGCATCAAACACTCTAGTATATAGTAAACTACACTATCACCTATGTTTGAAGATGAATTTTCCTATTATAAACACCTTGATGCAAGTTTTTCGATTTGTTATAAATTTGGAGGAGCAATCTCAAATGAAAAAAATATAGTATGCCTCCATCACATAAAACTCAACAAACACCAAAGAAGAAATCATTCATATCAATTTCCCATATAGTGTTATAGCTAAATGGTCATATAATTCAATAAAAACTAAAGTCCTCTCCCTCATGGTAGAAAGAGAAATAATAAGTAGAATTAAATAGGGTAGCCATGATAATTCTCACACTAACACTAATTATAGAGCTCAATAAAATACTTTGGTTGTATAGTCTAATGTCATTAACTATAATTAGATGCTAAAGAGCAAAGAGGAGGTAGACATCATATTTCTCGCAACCAATGCTTAAGAGACAAGTGTGACCCCAATATTATATGTCTCTACAGATATAATTGTTTGTTCCACATCCATTGTGGGGTCAATATCAAATATTCCATAGCATTATTGAATATATAAGTCAAAATTATATTATCATGCAACACATATTTTATGCCTATGGTTCTAGAATTCAATATACCCTTAGACTTATTTTCATCAATTGGATGCATATAATAATTAAGGTCATGCACTAATGCACTTCCAAATATGGCACTAGGTCAATGCACAATATAAGCATCTATGACATGGTACCATTAGAAATTTATGGCCTATAATTAAGAAAATCATATCTCTTTGAATGAGAAATGGCATATACAGCATGTATTTTTGAAATGGATGGTGTACATTAAAATATATGAAATAATGCAAGAAATCATTTTCTCATGCTTAAAAGTTTTTTTTATCAAGGTCTACCTAAAGGTACCTCACATAAAGAATCTTTACCTTGTCACATGAATTTGGTCACTTTTGCATTGTTCTAGCAAATCAATGTATTGCTTCAACCATTTTCTAATATTCTTATGGATCCATAAGAATCTTACTTTACTATTTTGTTAAATATTAGATTGATTTTTTTCTACTTCACATATACCCAATAGCCCTTGTAATATCATTATGCTTAGAAGAATTATATAATATGACATCAAAAATAGGATCTAATTAACAAAAATAAAATTCATTCCATCTCATCTCTATATGATAACCATAAATTAGGATGGTTCTTGGTTACTATGTATTGATTGCTATTTTGTTAATATAATGAGTATCTATTTCCTTATATAAATGATCTTCTAGACCAAATTCATTGAGCACAATATTTCACCTAGATCAGCCTCAAGCCAAGATACCATCAAGTTCCACTCAATCCTTTAAATATTAGAAAACAACTTTTAAAACCACAAAGGGTTGTTTGAATGGTTTGTTAGATGTACCTACTACATTTATACATATGTCAAATAAATTTCTCAAGTCATTCACATGTTCCTATGATAGCCTACTTGGATGATATCCTCACCTTTAGTAAGACTTAGGAGAAGCATTTTGATCATGTATATAATATTTTGGATATCCTAAAATAGTATAAGTTGTAAGGTGACCTAGTCAATTACACCTTTGATGTTACAAAGATATCATACTTGGGCTACATCATTGACCATAATGGCATCCATGTAGATCTATCCATGGTAGATATCATATATGAATGGTTTATTCATATAAACTTGATTGAAATCATTAGTTTTTGGGTCTTGGTCAAATTCTACTTCAAGTTTATCTTTAACTTCTCACATGTTTCCTAGCCAATCAATCAAATAATGTATGGAAAAATGATACTTAGATGTATTTTCATCCAATATTGGGCATTTATAGATCCAAAGAAATACCTTTATTTAGTATCAATACTACCTATGCTAAACATCACTTAACCTTTTTAAATTGAGTCTAGTGTATCAAACTACACACTTGACTCTGCATTGATTCAATATGGACACCCTCTCACATATCATTTTGAAACCTTCAGTGGCATAGTCAAGTGCTACTCCATGTACAAAAAGCAACTATGTGTCATCCCACAAGATATTTGGTAATGGAATCACTACATCATGTGTAAGGAAATCATCACCCTTTTTGATCATAAACCTCTAAAAAATGTAAATACTCAAAGTAAAAATATTCATGTTACATGAAGTGGACTACTTATCAATAACATTTCCACCTTATGACCAAGCATTATACAGGTAAGAAGAATTGGTGACTAACTAATTTAGTAGATCTCCAATCCAAGCACTTTTGAAAGTCATAATTATCCATGATTAAATTTTGTTAGTTTAGAAGATATTGTACACCAATTATTCTAACTTCACTTAGGCACATCACTAGCTAGTGCAAAACAAGTTAATACTTGATTTTTACTTGAATTATATGCACCTCTATTGTCTAAATACAATTTATGTTCCATATAACATGGCTCACTAATGCTTGATCTTGGAGGTACATAATTCTAAAGTATCTAAATAATTTGATACTAACAAGACACTTATGATAGTATAATACTTGCATTGACAATATGTGTACCATGGAGTAGATCTTTTTATAATATTGTGCAAGAACAAGATAGGTAAAATTTGCTCCTAGATGTGTGAGGTATATCTCAAAGAATATGGGGTTGAGATATCATGTTCAAGGGGGATTAGTCTAGGGTTAATCTATGAATAACACTAGTGATTTTGTAGGTGATTATCCTAAGCTAAATTTTAATTTAAATACTTATCAAAGAATAACAAAGTTCTAGTAATAGAATAAAGCAATAAAACTTCTAAGAAAGAAAATATCAAGAGAAAATATAGAGAAATATTTTTATCTTTGAAATCACAACAAATAAGATGCAAATAAAGCTTCTTTTTCTTTAGAACTAAAAGGGACAAAGAGAAATATGAAGAAAGTAGTCTAGATGAACTTTGGATTTCCTTGGGTTTTAAATGCAACTTAATTGATTCTACCATGCCAAAATAAGTTAACATTTTACCAAAATAAAGCTACTTGTGCAAAAATGAAATATCTTATTTTTATTTTGCTTTCAAATAAAATAAAGCAAAGGAAAGAACACCTTTTGTTTTCCTTGTAATGTAAGAAACAAGAGTGCTTAACTTCTCCTTTCAAATAATTAAAATTGTAACAAGAATGTTTTTTATTAATTTTCAAAGGTTTAAAGGGAATAAAAGCTTAATTAAATGCAAAGAAAATACAAGGAAACTGTGATGCATCTTTGATTTATGCTTTGAAACAAAAAGGAAATACAACTTTTGAAAATGGGTCTTTCTTTCTTTTCTAAATACTTGATGGATACAATATGTAAATAAGGAAGGGTTATGTAAATAATCTTAGTAGTGTTTGAGCTCTAATATGCAAACACTAATTAGATTTTAATATGGGTATATGGTTTAGAATAAATATTTCTACAATGAAATGCATTTTAAACTCTAAGATTAAAATTCTAAACCCTTCTTTGAACAAACAAACAAATACACAAAGGAGACAAGGTGTGGCATACCTAGTTCTAGATATATAATAATATTATTATGCTTTAGATTATAACCTACATACAACAACTAGAGCAAAAGAAAAATGGTACTGATGAGTTAGGGACTTGCCTCAGTAAATCCCCTTGTTCATATAAGTTGGAAATATAAATGATAAAAAAAATGAATAGATGACAATGTGATACTAAAATAGATAGATTTACCCCTTGCATACCTAAAATTATTTTGAATTGATTATTGTTGGTCAATATAAAAATTATGACTTGAGCATGGCACTAATGCATTAGCTCCATTGACACTATTTTTAATAACATCGATGTTAGTAGAATTTTTTACTCTAACTATAAATAGATAACTCTAAAAATTGATCCAATTTATGTGATCTATAACACACTTCACAATCCAAATAGAACCTATTATACAAAGAAATAGTCAAACGAGTATGTATACAATATTTTCTAAGTATAAATTATAGATTTTACAAATCTAAGCTTTATTTATTCTATTTAGTGAAGGATGACATGAATCAAAAATAAATAAATGCTATAAAATGGTAACTATGTGGAATGAATGCAAGATTGACATAAGAGCAATGTCTATTTGAGAATGCTCTAGTATGAGCTATCTTTTAATATACGAGATTAAATTTTAAGATTACAATAATCTAATATTGAAACATGATCTAACATTGGTGACAGATATAGAGTAAAAGTTAAAGATCATAAGATCTAGAACTAACAAGACCCATAAATTAGATTTGAGATCCTATATAAATAAGAGATTGGAACTCATAGTATGTTATTATTATAAGGATCATATGATAGATTTCTTGAGGAAAAATATGATTAATGCATTGAATGAAAACTTGAATTTACATCTTCTATCATGATTTATCCTCTACTAGGTATATGTCAAAAGCATTAGTGGTTAATGGCACCAATGCATTAGCACTATGAATGCTAATGTCAAAATTTTACATATGGATGGTGATATTGATGATTTTCTAGCTAGATAGGGTTTGGATATTGGACCATCTTCTCATAGAGTGCATTACCAAAGATGAATGCTTATAAATATAAGACTTATTATAATAATTTGTTTCTAGATTTAAAATGACAAATACAAATATATGCAATATAAATCAAGATATAGAGAAAACTCAAAATATCCTATAAAGGGAATGAAAAATGGCTATGTCCATTGGATCCTTATGTGAATAATTTAGAATGATAGGAGGCATTTTATAGATGATTAGAATTTAGTAGCATAACCTTACTTACAATATATTACCAAAATATTAGATTTGTAATTCTCCTTTGCTTTTTCTCAGTTGCTTTCTCATTCTTACCATGTGAGAGAAAATACTATAAATAAATCTAATATAATTTTTTAGTCATGAGTTAAATAAGATCTACTATATCATGAGCTAAGATAGACACGACAATAAATTTATTGGTAAAATGGGTGACATGGATCAATTAGGTTAGATAATGAAAAGTTAGACATATAAACACGCTCTAACCATTAGGGATAGGATGCTAATAGGTTGCATGGATTTGGAGTAGGTAGTTATCTGCCCACTCTTAAGATTCCTTTAATCTTGAATTAAGAGAATCATTAATAATTTAGTAGCTTTGCTAGCACTAATGAATCAATAGTGTTGTTGGTGGTGCTTCAATAGTACTCCTAAAGCTAATAATGAAGATGAAAAGATGAAAGTATATAATTAATATAGACTCGATGATGATATTGGGTTGAGACATGAAGATTTTCATATGTGTTGGGCTGGTGTTATGATAATATATGATTCAAGCCTTAGACACCATGTGCCTTAGGCTTTAAATTTTATTTTTGATGAAGTTTGATGATGCTTTGATAAAATCAGTTTGATTCATGATGTTTTATTGAGAAGAACTTTACTTTCATTTTGGAACTCTACATTCTTTCCTTTTTGATATATTCATCAAAAGATGAATATTTCAAAAACTATCTCAAAAATTCCTTAACATTGACTTAGAAGATGGACACTTGGATTTTGATCATTAAAATTATTATTATTATTATTTTGGTATTGATAAAAAATGGGGTTGAAGGACCCCGATCCTTTACATAGAGCTCAAAATATGTACAAGAAAAAAACAAGAGAAGATCATACAAATGCAAGATAGTCCTATCTTAGTAAAACAAACAAACCTGGGCTAAACTTGTTGATGGAGAAGCTGAAATAATATTCCTTCCGCTATCCTTCTATTTAACATGGCTGATGCAGTGCTCAATGCTTTATATAATTGATTAAGAAATTGTTGACAATAATGTAATTTAGTGTGCTTCTGCTTTGATCATTATTATTTTCTTAAGCTTGGTTTAATTCTTTTGGATTTAATCTGCTTTCCTTGGGATTTATATTGATCATATTTCAATTCAAAAGTTTAAGATTATTGATGACAATTTCTAATGCTATACCTACTAGCAATCTTGAAATTGGCATCATATAAATAGGAATGAATTGCAATGTAGTCTTTATGAGTTTTAGCCTTCCTGCCATGGTTAAGTACTTACCTTTCCAACATGGTAAAAAAGCTTTCATCCTATCCAAACAAGAGACCCAAAGTTTTTTTTCTTATTTCCTTTACAAGACAAAGGAATGCCGAAGTAAGATAATGAATTTTTTTAATATTTTAATCCCTAAAATATCCACAATAATTTATTAAAAATCTAGGGAAGTGTTAATAAAAAAATCTTTGATTTTGTAGTATAAATCACTTGTCCAATAGCCTTCTCATAGAATTATAATATTCATTTAAACTTCATGGCCTAACTAACTAAGGGATGGCTCAAAAAAAAGTATCATCAATAAATTGGAGATGATATTAGAATGGACCTTTTTTGCAACCTGAATACCTTCCATTTTTCCTTCCATATTTACCTTTGAGAAATCTCTCCCTAATGCCTCTGCAAGAATAATGAATAGATAAGGATATAGTGGATCACCATGGCACACTCCACAAGATGACTTAAAGTGACTAACAAGAGAACCATTGATCAAAATAAAATAGATTACAATATAACAACATTTAATCCATTCATGGGATATGATGAGCTAGGAGGAACTGTGATCCAAGAGAGAGTGTGAGTCAGGATTTAGTCATGGTAGAAGAGCAATGGGTTTGTTTAGAGTGCATCAATGCTTTAAAACCTTACCACAAATGTGTGGAACATTATTTCCAAAAAATCATCAAAGTGATAGAATGTTGAAAGAAAGAAGAGATAGGAGCGAGTGCGACGTGGGAGGGAGTGCAAGCCGATAACGAGTGCGAGTTAGAAGGAAGTATGAGCCAAGATAAAATACAGGCCAAGAGCGAATCCCGCTAGCTAGAATGGAAGGAAAGCATATTTTAAAGCCCTAATGGGAAGTTAAGATGCCCTAGTTGGAAGTATGAATGCCCAAGTTGGCTATAAGCAAAAGAGCAAATGTATGGTAAGTTTGATCCAAGAAGCAAATGTTACACCCAAAGTGAGTATCAAGGATGATATGATTGAGTATGATATAATAGTTCTTAAAAGTAGAGGGTTAATATATAAGTTCCACAGATCATGGCCAAGGTTTCTAGAGATTAAAAATTGGATCAATTTGAAGTGGAGATTGAATTCAAATTACTCTATGACTTTTCTTCCTAAAGGTATTTTCCTCATCATCTTTTCTAGTTTAGAAATTAGGGATAAAATAATGGGTGGTGGCCCATGGTTTAAAGGGATAGATACACTTTATTTGAGTTTGTGGAATGAAATTCTTTCTATTGTGATAAAAACTATTAAGAAGATTTTGGTGTGGGTTAGGCTTTTTGGACTTCCATATCAGCTTATCAATAAGGATGTTTAGAAGAATAGTGAAAATGCCCTAGGAAAATTAATTAAGGAAGGACTAACTAGTAAGGAATGAAAACATGCTATATATACTTGAATATGTGTTTCTATGGATATTTCAAAACCCTTACCACAATCCTTTAAGGTTAAATCTAAATCAAGAGAATGGGATCAACAAGCAGATTATAAAAATACTACATTTTGATGCCACAATTGTTATGAGATTGGGTACATGGCAAGATTTTACAAGTGAAAACTATGAAGAAAGAGACAATTTTTTTGGTAATGAGATTAATTTCAAGACAAAGTAAGGAAATCATATAATAATAGAAGATGGATCAGATCAAGAATATTCTACTCCAAAAAAAGAGGTAAATAAAGCCTATTTACAACATCATTTGGTATTTTAAGAAGGAATTGAAGGTGCAAAGGAAGATGTGGAGGAAAATACTAAAACAAATATGACAGAAGAGGTTAAATTTATTCTAGGTAAATCATCTTCATTTTCCTCTAGTATAGAATCATTTCTTGGTAATAAAAGTAAAAGTGGTGTAGATATTATCCCTTGAACTTTAAGGTTTCAAGAGCAACATAATAAAGAAATAAGGATGGAGGAAATATGTAACAATTTAGAGTTTTTAGGGAAAATAATAAGGTAATAACTACGAAAGAACATCCTTGCACTTTAGGATTTCTAGGGCAACATAAAGAAGAATGTGCTTATGATATTATTCCTTACACTTCAGATCCTTCAAAGCAAGACAAACCTAATGTCTTATTATGAGTAGTGTGAGAAGATTGAAGATATTAATGAAAATGAAACTATTGTTGAGAATGAAATAGAGGAAGACCCAAGAAGCAAAAACAAACATAAAAAAAATAAACTAGAGGGATATTGATATGGGAAAACAAAAGCAAATATCATAAGTGTTAACAAGAAGTGGGGCTAAACCCACAAATAAAAACAAAAAATAATAATGAAAATAATATCTTGGAATATTAGGGGCATGAATAAGAACCCTAAAAAAAGGTATTAAGAAATTGTTAGGTTATTATAGACAAGATATTTATAAATATGGAGCAAAAAATATTTTAGCCATTTGCGTTATTGAATTTCATCTTGACAAAATTTAAATTTTGCAAGTCATTTGATATGAAGGAGTTGATTGTGGAAACTTAGCAAAATTTGAGGAAGATGGAGCATATCTTTGATAGAAAGGCAAATGAAGAATATATTTGATATAAATGCAAGTTGGATATGGTTTAATTAACTTGTTAGAAATGTAATGAGAGCAATGCAATGTTTTGTTTTTGTAATGGGAGGGGCACCCAATAGAAGCCACACATAAATTAAGAAAAAAATATTTAATCCATTCATACCAACTATAGTCAAAATCACCCGTAGGGGATGTCATAGTGGTAAGTCCTTGGGTTTTCATCCAAGATATCCAAGTTCAAACCTCGGTACGAGGGGACTGGTACCTCATAAAAACCCATGTAAAGACTTAAATTTTATCTTTGCTTATTAAAAAAATCTTGTAGTTAAACTTAAAATTTTTGATAATATAATGTAAAAAAATCTAGAAAACCTTATTATATGCTTTGTTCATATATGATTTCATAAGCATACCTGGTTTTTCCATGGAATAAAGAGAGTGTGTAGCCTCATGTGTAATGATTATACCATAAAGAATTTGTTTACCACAAACAAAACCATCTTGTTCCTCTGAGATGACAAAATCTAGAATGCTTTCCAATCTAGTTGTCATTATTTTTCAAATGATATTATAAATCATATTACAAAGGCTTCTTAGACAAAAATTATCAAAACATTTTTTCTCGCCTTTCTTGGGAACCAACATAATAAAAATGACATTGATCTCACTTATTATAACCTTCATTTTCTAGGGCTCTTCAACCATAACTAACATATCACTCTTCAATAAATCCCAATTATTTTTAAAGAACACGATAGGAAATCCATGAAGGCCAGGTGCTTTCTTAATATGGAAAGAGAAAATTGCTTCATATAGCACCTTCCACATATATCTTCTTCATCAACCTTTCATTTTATCCCTATGTGATAATTGATGAAATATTTTACAAAAGCTTACCTTATGCCTCCTTATCTTGCCCAATATCTAACAAAATATTTTTGAAATAATTAATTGCTCCCTTTCTTATATCTTCTTCTTCCTCAATATTTCTTCCATCTGGAGTTGAAATATTTTTTATGTGACAAAAAGAAAATTTTGTTTTTGTTGTATCATGAAAACAAATTGTATTTATATATCCTTCCTTAAGTCATTTCTCCCTAGATTTTTGGAACCAATATGACTTCTTTTTCAATGCATTATAATAATAAAAAATTAATGTGTTTCTTTCACATAAGAATCTTGATCCATTCCATTAGTTTCTACTATCTCTTATAAAAATTTGAGCTTGGATTCAATTTCTTTCATTTCTTTAAAAATATTACCAAAAGATTTGGCATTCCAAAACTTCATTTGCTTCTTTAAATATTTCATCTTTTGAACAAAATTGTAGATATATGATCCTTAAAAGTGTGCTTCATCCCACCATAACATAACCATTGAAATGAAATCGAGAGCTTGGAGCCACTGAAACTAGAAGCAAAATGGCATAAATGACCATATTGAGTAAATCACAAGAAAAAATAATGGGTTTGTGATTTGATCTTGCTCGTAATAAAATATCTAAAGAGATTGTATACTATGTTTGCAACCATGTGTTGGATAACAAGAATCTATCTAATATTTCTACTATATGAGTTTACCCAATGCATCTATTATCCCATGTATATTGAAAACTTGAAGGACTAACATCCCAAAGGCTATTTGAATTGACAAATGAAGCAAAATCTTGCATTTATTTAGACCATCCTAGAGTACCACTCTTCTTTTCCAAAGGAGATAGAACAATGCTAAAATCACTTCCAAGAGTCTATAGATCATAATTATGAATCATTGTTATGTTTGACAAAAATATGCTAAGGTAATTCCACCATCTTTCATAAGGAGTACTATAGTTGAAGCCTATACATTTATAACCTCAACTTTCATGTTTTTCTCTTTCTTGCAAAAATAGTCCAGCAACCCAATTACCTTTTGCTTCTAACAATTGTCCATCCTATTTGTATTTGTCTTATATTGTTGGAATATCACTTAAAGATCTTGTAGAAGAAACTGCTAGACAATCATCCATCTAAATATTTTTAAAAGCATCATTATATTCTTCACTACTTAATGTTGATTCTTGTGTTAAAATAAACTAAATATATAACAACCTATTAAGTCTTTAATAACTATTTTTAAAAGGTCTTATTCATACCCCTAATATTCCATAATATCATTTTCATCATTACCTTTTATTTTTATTAGTAGTCTTAGCCCCACTTCTTGTTAACCCTGCAATATTTTTATTTGGCTTCCCAAATTAATATCTCTGAGTTTCTTTTTCTCTTTGTTCATGCTTTAATGGACTTCCTCTCCTTTTTCCTTTTCCACCAAAACTCTCATCTTCATCAATCTCATCTATTTTTCCATATTGTTGATAGACTTATCTTCTAAAGATTTATGTTGTCCTAAAGAATTTGAAATGCAAGGAATAACTTCATAAACACTTTCTTCTTTATGTTGCCTCAAAAACTCTAAAGTGTGTAGATGATCCTCCATAGTCATTACTTTCTTATGCTACCATGAAAAATCTAAATTTTCTTGGATATCCTCCATATGTTTTTCTTTATTGTGTTGCTCTTGAAACCCTAAAGTGCAACAAATACACTTTGAGTTAATTTCATTTTTATTGCAAGGAGAAGATTTTATGCTACTTGAGGAAAATGAAGATGATTTACCTGGATTAACCTTGACCTCCTTCACCTCATTCACTTTAAAATTTGCCTCCCCATCTTCCTTCACACCTTTAACTCCTTTTGAATTTGAACTTACATATTGTACTTCCTCATCCCTTGTGTTATTTTTTCTTTTAATGGTTGATTTGAGTGAACTATAATGGCCTTTACCATTTGATGATGCAAAGGGTTTTTTATTGTCACTTTCTTAGGAATGGAAAATCCTTGATTTGACCTAACTTCTCCTATGATATGATCTCCTTGTTTTATATTGAAGTTTGCCTCATGCCCAAAATTTGTCATCTCTTTCTCCATCATATTTACTTTACAAACTATTAACATGTGCATGATTTCATGATATTTGTGATATTAGAATGCAATATTTTCATAATTTGCTTGTTTATCCCATTCTCTTGATTGACATTTAATCTTGATGAACTACGATAAAGGTTTTTAAATATCCATGGCAACACATATTTGAGTATATGCAACATACCTACTCTCCTTAATAGTTGGTCCATCCTAGATGAAGTTGTGTAGAGTATTGCAAATATTCTTCAAGACCTTACTGATGAGTTGATAAGGAATTCCAAAAAGCCTAATCGACATTGAAAGCCTTTTAATAGTCTTTATCTCCACCAAAAAAGTCTCGTTTCATGGTCTTAAATATAATTCATATTTACCCCTAAACAATGGGCCTCCATCCATTATTTTATCCCTTATTGAGAAGATAATATGGAAAAATCATTTCAAAAGAAAATTCATGGAGTAATTTGAATTCAATCTCTATTACCATTTGATCCAATTTCGAAACTTAGAAAAACTTTTCCAATATCCATGGAACTTACATATTATCCCTGTAGTTTTAAGAACCATTATATCATGCTGCATCATCTCATCCTTGATAATCCATTTTGGAGTAGTATCTACTACTTGGATGGGGTTTGCTATAGGTTTGCTCTCTCTTATTGCAAACTAAGATATCCTCACTTCCAACTAGGGCGTCCTTGTTTCCAATAAAGACTTTAAAAAATAACTTTCTTGCCATGTGACCTAAATTTTTTTCATATAAATCCTTTAATTTTTGAGTTTTTTCTAAATATCTAAAAGAAGAAAAAGTGGCACTTGCTCCTTGATCACACTTTGCTTTCTACTTCTTGCTCATGCTTTCTACTCACTTTACACTCACACCTACTTTCTTAATAGATTATATATATATATATATATATATATATATATATATATATATATATATATATATATATATTTTTTTTTTTTTTTTTTGAATTTACATGGTGGAATCGGTAGTCGCCACGAATCCGGCAGGCTGTCCAGCTTTTTATGGCCGTCACAATGATTCTCGTGTCGTCCGCCCTGAAGCCGCCACACAAATCTTCGCGCAGTCCGCCCCTATAACCACCATGCCACAATCATTTTAAACCTTTTACGCCGCCGAAAGCACCAAGAAAGGGACAAGCGTTCAGTCCGACGAGAAATAAATAGATAATTATTATATGTATATTAATAGGTTTTTAAAAAATTGATTGAGATGTGAAACCCGTAAACTTTTAGATAAGTAAAATTTTACATAGTTAATTTTTTTTTAAATTTCTTTTCAGTGAAAAAAAAATTAGTATATATTCTCTTGAATGGATTTAGTTTCTATTCTTTTGACCTTAAAAGCTAACCTGTAATTCCCTTTCTCTTTCTCTACTTCCTTTAATATAATTTTTTTTAACTTGGCTTTTTCACCATTAATTAAAAAAAAATTAATGTGTGGTGTGCTGTCATTCACAATAATGGTTCCTCCTAATTAACAAGAAAACAAATAAATAAACTCAATGTGCATCACATGTTGATTTTCCGTGGCCACTAGTTTCAACTTTAATCAGAACACAAGAAGGGTTATCTGAAT
Source organism: Wollemia nobilis (assembly GCA_028583015.1). Classification (NCBI taxonomy): domain Eukaryota; kingdom Viridiplantae; phylum Streptophyta; class Pinopsida; order Araucariales; family Araucariaceae; genus Wollemia; species Wollemia nobilis. Next base: position 3,025,386 of record JAQPPZ010002123.1, on the reverse strand, counting down.
GTTTTGGTAGTGACATAGGTGTCAAACAAAGTTGCCCTTTATCTCCGACCTTATTTGGGCTGTACATTGACAAGTTAGAAGAATGAATAAACAAATTTGGGGGAGAGGGTGTGCATTTAACCAAATATGTGGTAAAACTCCTCATGTATGCAAATGATGTAATTCTTGTGGCCAAAACAACCAAAGATCTAGAAGATCATCTTCAAGCTCTAGAACTCTTTTGTAAAGAAGTTGGGATGCAGGTGAACACGAGCAAAACAAAAATTATGATTTTTTCAGCAAAAAGAAGAAGCAACAACTCAAATTTCAGTTTGCAGGAGAACCGCTTGATGTAGTAGTAGAATACAAATACCTGGGCATAGACTTTCATGACAAACTTAATTGGAATACATGTAGGATGAAAAAAACTCAAAGTGGTCGGAGAGCACTATATGCACTTCAAAACATGTGTAGGAATGTCGAGTTGTGGGACTGGAAGACCACCAAGGTCTTATTTGGCCTACTTGTTACACCGGTTCTGTTGTATGGTTGCGAGGTGTGGGCTAGTGGCACAACAAATGCAAAATGGAGGCAAATAGAAAGGATTCAAAAATATCTAATCACAAACTTTCTCAAAATTAAGGCCACAACCCCTTATGAAATTATTGAAACGTTGGGAAATCAACATAAATGAATGCCCAAATGTCAACAAAGACATTAAAAATTATGTGAATGAAAAGTTCAGAAGTGGAATGTGGAAAAATGTAAGCAGGAAAAGACAATATTATATTGCAAATTTTAACCCAATGTATGACCATAAGGAAAAAGCGTATATAGGCGCTGAAATCAAGTGGAAGGAAAAAATACTCATTGCTCAGATAAGGACTAGCTCTCATAGGCTTAGATGTGAAACGAGGAGATGGACAACGCCCAAAGAACAATGGGAAGAAAGGATATGTACTCTATGCAAGCACAGGCGGTGAGAGACAGAGGAACACTTCATCTATAAGTGCCCGAGTTTTTTAGATATCCGTGACAAATACAAAGAAACACTTGGAAACGAGTTTATTACAGATTTATTTGAAGACAGTAAAATAAAAAAGTTGGAGAATTGCTAACACAAATCAGCAGGAGAAGGAACAACCTTCTCAAAGATATTAAAGATCATATGATATAATTTGAGTAATTGTACTTTCATATTTGAGGTCCCATAGACCATATTTGGGTCTCGCAGACCTAATTAAAATCTTTCATTCATTCATCATTCTCTCCCAACAATTCCTATCCCAAATAAAACCCTTGGTGGTCCACTCTTCTTTACGATTGGCTTGTCAAGCATCACAACTTCAACGATGCCAACTTACTCCGCACATCTAGGATCAAATTGGCTTCGTTGAGGTAGTCGAAGGATTCTCACTCCATGCATTTGAAGATAATAGAAAAACAATTTTTTTTGTGCTTAATTTTTTTAGATCATTAGGCCAATGAAACCTCACTTTTACGAAATTAATTCGAATAATTCATAATGAAATGAAAGATTTTAATTACTCAAATATACGGTCTATGCGATTTCAATATAGAAGTACAATTATTTAAGCCATATCATATGATCTTTAATATTTTTGAGAAGGTTGTTCCTTCTAGAGCTGATTTGGGTTAGCAATTTCCCAACAAATAACTCTACCATAAACCCGTTCTCAAGTATTTTTTGTAAAGTATTTTTTGTATTCACCACGGATATGTGAAAAAAATGATCTCCGAAGGGAGATGGCCTCTAGTTATACATTAGATTACTTAATTTTTAATTTTTTTTTTTTAAATTCTATCGTCCTATCCTTCAAATCTGTCCTGCACCACAACTAGAAAGAGCCCAAATGTGAATCCTTGCCGAAGAAAGCAAACCGGACCAGGGCCGCCATGACAAGAAAGGAAGAGCAAATGGCCACGTGGATACGTCGCTTCAATGAGGATTGTCAAGTATCAACCATGCACATTGAATTAGCTACATGTACATCATACATAACATATGATACATCTTTCTTTCATAGTTTTCAGTACCTAACGTGGGGTCTTTCCAGGGAAGGAGCGATCACCGCCAAGGGTTAGGTCAGGTTTTGCAACTTTGACCCTCTAGAAGGCAGAGGGCACCTCTCCCACAGCAAACTTTTCTTTCAACATATTATAAAAATAATATTCCACCACCCCATGTGATTCAACTTTGACTCCATTAAATAATATGACGAGCCACAGCCACCGCCGCCTCGTGAATCGGGAAATTTAATTAAATAAATCTATATGTTTGTGGCGTATCATCTTAGAGTGGGTGAATATTCAGCCGCGAGAACGAAAGCGACGTGATTTATGAGCGCAGCACGAGAATCGAGGAACAGTTCGCGCCGTCACCGCCTTCGGTTGCCGCGAAACACGGAATCGACAAAAATGTGTTTTGATACCGGGCGGCATGTGGGCGGTCGCTTTCCGACTCGGTTACTGCCCCACGAAGCCGGAAGAGCCGTGAATCTTCCTTGGGCCCACTCCGCTGCTTTCGGCCGGTGATCGGTAGAGACAAAACCGGTTTCGGCTTTCCGTTGGACGAGGAGGGGAAAAGGGCGGCGGAAATACGGGAATAAAGACCGAGAAAGACAAAGACTTGACGGCTGTCCAGCTGTCTCGCCGGTGGTTCCGCAGTCAGGGGCAGCCTGGCACATGAGTCCATGCCATATAAGGTTAAAGGGGGAAGCCGTGATGACGTGGAAGAGTCGTTGTCAAGGGGCGGCCGTTGGCCTTTCGACGAAGCAACAGGTAACCACGTCGACATCGAGCGATTGATGTGTCATTGTCTCTTTCACCCTTCCTTGGCTTTTGGGGGGAAGCAGAAGCCCTCGTTTAGAGCCATGCCATCAAAGATGTGCTCTTCACATGTGGCTTGCTCCGAGAGATCTTTTACCTAGATGTCACTTTCGTAGGATTCCATAGAATTTCGGGGCGTTCAACAAGCCTTGCAACCATAACGACATCATTGTTACAACAACATGCATGCAAATTTGAGATTGGATGGAGGAAGACAAACCCGGACAAACGATATTTATCAATATAGTTTTAGTAGCATTGGAGTGCTTGTTTATAGATTTTTTTAAACAAAGTTAAGATTTTATTGACTTAGTTGTCATGTGATTTTTTTCCCTGAGAATCTTTTATAATCTCTATCATGGAGGACTAGATGGATTGAGACGACGTTGAACACTTATCAAGAGGAGATTTACGTTCAAACCTCAGGAACATTTAATTTGGACAAAGATAGTAGTCTGACCTGAGTCCACTAAGTGTGAGCTAAAGCTTGATGAGGGCAGTACAACCCCAAGCCACTAAGGTCTTCCTCATTTCAATGCTGTCTTCACCAAGGCAAAATAGAGGTTATAGTCGATAGCACCATGATTTGAGGAGGCAATGCGACTTGACCATGTAACCAATTATTTAAAAAAAAAAATTAATTATCGTGTCGTTTATAATCTCTAACCTTTTTAAATAAAAATAAAATCAAAAGAACAAAAAAAAATAAACCACTTCAAACAGGAAACTGCTATCCAACCTTTAATCTTTTCTGTTGGACGAGATAAGGAACATTGCCATCAAATTTGGAATAAAAACTTTATGTCCATTTCAATAATAGACTTATTCGTTGTTTTTCGTCACTGTATCTCATTATAAATTTAAGAAAAAATATATGGGTGGATACCCTATGTCACTTTGACGTAAGATTTGCCATTATTTACATCAATGACTAATTCTGTCTATAAAGTTCAACCCCCCTTGTGCTAGCTAGGGGACCACGTCACAGGCTTGGCGTCATAAATTTTACGCATATGACGTTTGATCAAAAAGTATTAATTTATAATAATGTTTGGCTTCAATTATTATAAGGTTGAAAATATTGTTCGAGCATATAGTGAAACCATGAAATATTTTATTAAACTTCGTATATGCTTATTGATTTTACATATAAGTCACTTAGGAAAGGAATCTTAGACAAACCATTAAGATAATAAGAATGGGATATATAATGGAATAATTACCTTCTTAAATTTATAGATAAGAATATATTTTTTTAAAGAGATGAGGTTTATTTTGTCAATGATACTTGTTTTGATATATTTGTATTTTTTATGTAGATCAATAAAATATTCGTTTTTCTTTATAATATTTATAAAACATTTTTTTTTTTTAATCTTATTGTAGTCCATGATATCTATTGATCCATGTTTCAATTAGATTTTCTATAGTTTCTTTAGGTATATTCCAATGTCAAGTGTATTCCAATATCTTTTTGATATATGTCTAAAATTACAATATTTAAGTTTGGGGAAGACATCAACCTAGAGTGTTTTGTTTTTTGCTTGTTTATTTCTACTTAGACCTATTCCATAAGTAACTCCTAATGTATTCTCTTTATAATATTTGTCAACAATCTATTAGTATGTATTCTATTGGTGCTTATAGAACTGCTTTCTACATCATTGTTGTTTTCTTAAACAACTTCTAAATTGCTAGTGTCACATATGAAATATTTTTTTTGGACATTGATTGTATTACAACCAATTTCTTCCTGTTTGATAATATCATTAGTATCACATATGACATCTATCATCAAATTGCTTGTATTACAACCAATTTATTTCTGTTTGATAAGATCACTTGTATCATACATGAGATTCTTCATCAAGGGTTTGTTCTTTATTTGTGCTATTATTTTCTCTAAATTTACATTCTTCCCTTTAAATATATCAAGAGTAATGAGTGACACATATATGGTCTTGACCAAATTAGTAGTAGACATTGTAATATTTTTCTCCCCATAGTCATTTGCTTTATCAAGATAAACACTTATATAAGTCTTAAGTGTAATAAATGTGCAATTCATAGCTTATTTGAAGATTGATTGCATGTGTTTTGGTCCAATAGCTTTTTAAGCAAATATTTGTATCCAAGTCTTAAGCACTATATGTTCATCTAAAGAGTCATCTTCTTATGTATCAAGCTTTGGAATTTCTTGTTTTTTGTTATTTTCTCTGAACTATTTTTATTCAAAATTTTATTTCTTACCATTTTGGTCATTAGAACTCTATCCCTTTTTGTATTTGTCTTCAAAGTATGTTTGTGATTTTGAAATGACAACTGTAATTCTCGAAGTAGAGGTGGAGATTTAATGACATCTAAAGCAAATAGTCCATTTTTATAGGATGCAATAGCTTTTAATTTTCCTTATCTTGAGATAAAACACCTTTAACATCGATCAACAACTTGAAAATCTACATTAGATCTTTTATTTATCATTTGGAAAATACAAATAAAGTTATTTGTAAGTCCTATTACATACAACACTTTTTCAATAGTGCATTCTAAAAAGGGTAATGTTGAGGAAACAATCCCTATACCTTTTATTTGATAATTGGTATTATTTGCCATTGTCATTGGCCAACCTTCTATTTCTTGAAAAGTGCCAAACAAACATAAATTACCAATTATATGATTAGTAGCTCCAAAATCAATATACCCATTATTATCCTTGTTTTTATTTTTGAGTGTGTCTCATAAGTACCTTGTATGCTACTTTTGGTTCTTCATCATATTCTGACTCAGATTCTTCTTGTGCCATTTCCTATGCCACATGTCCTTATTGAGAAGTAGGGCTATATCAGTAATTTGCTCTAGGTGAATTATTTTGATTTTTAGATTGATATTGTTCTTATAATCTTGTTTGAGAAGGAATTCATGATTGATTTCTCCTATTTAAAGCATTATATTTACATTATCTTGACATATATGATACCATTTTCTTCTCCATTCTATTTGACTTCGTGAAGATGATGAGGATGGATTCATAGCAGTTCTAGTATTTTTTTGACAAATCTTTGTAGAGATGAGAGCATTGTTTGTAGAATCATCTTGTAAATGAAGTTCAAATTCATATTGTTGTAGAATATTTGATTAGTTCCTCAAATGATACTCTACGATTAGACACTTGCAAAGAAGTTACCAATACACCATATGAATCAGGTAGAGCACGCGGTACAATTGATACTAATAAATTATCTTCAATTCTTTCTCCTAATGTATTTAACTTTGATTTTATTTCTACTATCTTTTGAAGGAAATGTTCTAAAATTTTATTATAATTGGGACCATAAATGATGAATCATTGCTTCATTTCTACCTTAAAAAATTATGCATAGAAAATCCCAGGCTTCTTTTGATGTATTCATTTCACTAATATGAGACTAAATTGCATCTGTTATTCTTAAGAGGATAATTAATTCTATAAAGTTATTTTTTTATCAATATTTATTTGTATAATTGGTTCTTCAGGACGTATTTCATCCCCTGATATAACATCCTATAGCCTTTCTACTACAAGTATAGTCCTCATTTTGTTTTTCCATGGGATGAAGTTTGAACCTTTTAATTGTTATGAATCTAAGAGAAAGAGTTGAGGAGTAGTCATTTTAACAAAAATTCTCTATTGAAAAGTGTAAGTGTTGTCTTTGAATAACCTTTCAACTCAAATTTCCATATGAATCCCTAAGTATAGTCCTCCATGGTCTTTAGAATCTTAACCATATAATGCTTTTTAATTATTGCTTCCTTATAATTCCTAATTTAATCTTGGAATGCACATATGACATAGTTCTATAGTTTAAATATTTAACTATAGAAATATTTTTTTTCAATAGAAATTTAAAGATTTAACTATAGAAAAAAATATTTCAATATATTTCTATAGGTTAAAGGTTTAACTATAGAAAAATATTTTAATATATTTCTATAGTTTAAAGGTTTAACTATAGAAAAATATTTCAATATATTTCTATAGTTTAAAGGTTTAACCATACTTTGAAGGTTTAACTAAAAAAAATCATTCAATAAATTTCTATAGTTAAAAGGTTTAACTATAGAAAAATAGCTTAATTTTCAAAATTATTAATAATATTTTTACAATACTTAAGAAAAATTTGAACCTAGAAGACTTAGCTTTATTGAATGCTCACGATGATTCTGCTTTTAGAGTTTGAATCTCGATCACAATGGCTTCTTTTCTTGCTCATAGGTTCTCCTTTGGTTGATTTTGCTTTTAGATTTTGAATCCTAAATATATCTGGCTTTTTTTCTTGCTCACAGGTTCTCCTTCGATAAATTCAGATGCTTGCTCTTAACCGCTTTGAAATAGGAATTCTTTGATAGCATTTTAAGTTTATATGATACATTTATCTTCACACATAGTAAAGATATATGTTTGTGTATGCTTTCATCAAAGGAACGTAACAACAATAGTATATCTTCAAATCAAACTGTGCTTTATCTCACGTTCTCACCCAGTCAATGCATTTTTACATATAACCAGATTTCACTTTATTCCATGAAACAATCCTTTCATAAATATCTTATGTCCTCAGCTAGTCAATGCATCTTGAAAAATAACCCAACTACATATTATTCCATGCAATACTTATTTTTAAATTAATGAATACAAACTTAGGCTTCTCTTTGTCTAACTTCATGTTCAAATATTCAATAATTATTTTCTTTGCATGAAAAAATTTAAGTGCTTTCTTTTACTTGAAATTTTCAGGTGCTATCATTCACGAATTTGCATGAATAAACTAGGGCTCTAGAAAATAACAAATAGCTCATTTTATTTTCGAGCACTTTGTAATTTTTAATAAACCATTTTTGTAAATTTAAATGACCCAGAGTGTCTTTGGGCGTTAAAAAGAAGAGCAACACGACTTTAATTTGATCAAATGCCTTGAATATAGTAACTTTAACTATATCCATGCACACATTACACTTTTAATCAACTCTTTGAGAGTCTTGCTTGCACATCTTATTTTTGGGATGTCTTTTGTATTCCAAGAATATATTGCTTTGATGTATTAGACTTCTTAAAATGGAAAGACCTGCATTTTAATATCTGTAGGTTCAAGCTTTCATCAAACAACCTTTGTACTCCTTAATGGCTCAAGTTTATCCACAAAGTGGTATGCTTTAATACCACATGTTGGAATAGAGTGAAACCATGAAATATGTTATTAAAATTTCCTCATACATGCTTTCATATCACATTTACATGTATATATTGAATTTAAATAAGAGTCCCATAGAAAAGAATCCCATTGAAACCATTAAGATAATGAGAATACTTATCTAGAAAACATCCCCATAAAATGGAGAAGATTATACAATACAATAATTATTTTTAAAACTATAGCCTGACAAACATTAACACTATTTTGGTTTTAAAAAGTAGACCAAGTATTAAAAAGCATTGATACATGCAAATAAATATTAGGTATTGAGAAGCATCAATACATGTAAATAAGTATAAAATATATATATTTTAATATTTTTTATAAAGTTAATCTTTGGAAAAGATAATAGTTTCATTCCATTTTTATTAAAAAATTGCGTGTATGGTATTTAAATAATTATAAGATATATTTGAGAAAAACATTATGGGTTTCAAATTGAGTATTATAAGATATACATTATAGGTGAAAAAAGCACTAATATTAGAACAAAATAAGCATGCACACACATATATACTTGTTTATGTGCATTGATATACTTATTTGATCCCTTATATCTTTCATGTTTGAAATTAAAAATTATACTAAATGCTAATATTTAATTCAATTATATCAAAGTTAATTAATATTAAAAAACTACAAATTATAAAAAATTTTGTGGTATTAACATAATCTTTTGAAACCAATGTGAAATGCAATGCCACCTTTGTTTTGTTCATGTTTCATTAGTAACACGTTTGTTCTGATCAACTTTGCAGTTTGTACTTAGAACTAACCACCATCTTCCAATGGGGTAGTGGTAGCTCCCATATAGATAATGTAACATGAAACCAAAATGAGAGGGCCATTTCAAATCTTGATGTCATGCAAATATTGATGAATATGGTAAATAATATTGTTTGCTTAGGAATGTCCATGGCTTATTTACTATTTTCCACTTTTGTACACTACAAGGACCTAGGATATTTTTATAGTTCTTATTCAAGGGCCATTCTAGCAAAGGAAGGAATTAAGTACATATCAAAGAGTAAAATATTTTTAGACATAAAATAATTTTATTGCACTATGATAAAAACACTTAGATTTGTACATGCATATATAATTACATGCAATATCTCTTGGATATCTCAAGCAACTCTTGGTGCTTCATCTTGATCTCTTACTATTCAACTTCTCTCAACCTCCCATGAGGTGTAACATATTAATCAAACAATTTGATAATAATTCATATAATGTAATAATGGTCTAAAATTCCCCCTTATTACATTATATGGTATGATAAATATTTAAAGGTGTTGGTCACAGTGTAAAATACATTTTTCACAAAATAATTACAACCCCCACTTATTTTTTGCTTCCTAGGATAGTGAAATGAAATCATGGTCTAGATTTGGCTCTCGCATTAGCTCTTTCTTTAGCTCTCACACTGCTCTAGCTGTGGATCTGGCTTGGTCTCTAGCTTTGGTTTTGAGTAATTACCTCTGGGTCTATAGTTGGATCTACCTATAGGTATACTTGTGGGTCATCCCCTCTAGGTCTACCTTTGGGTCAACGCCTCTTTCAAAATCCACCAAACATTTAGAATCTTCCAAGTGATGTTTTACTATAGAATATGTAACTATAGGATTTTTGAGCATAGCTTGGTTATTTCTATGAAATTCAATTCAAAAGTCATGCATCTAAAGAATCCTAAGATTGCATTGTTCCATGGGAAACTGCTCTCTTTTGAGGATAAAATATTTTCTTGTATAATCCATTCGATATTTCTTTCATTTTATCCCATTGTATCACATCTATCCATCCATAATCGACATGATTTTTGTTGGTCATTATTTCTTTATGTTGACAATATTTCTAAGAGTGATTATGACCACCATAATTCTTATAGGGATTTAGATTCCAACACCTAGTTGTCACATGTTTGAATTGTCCACAATGATTGTAATAATTTATTTTAGGATTTTTATTTTTTGTATAGACTTTTCTTTTCACAAATTTAGTCTTGTGACTTCCATTTGACCATTTTCATCTTTTGCATAGGTTTCTCTTTTCACAAACTTGGTCTTGTCACTTCTTATTTGACCATCATAACCAAGGACTTAATTCTTTGGCCTTACATTTTGTTCTAAGGGCTTTCTCATGCCTTGCCCATGCCTTCCCAGTCATTTGCCACTATAAATCATTATTTTTATTAATTTTGAGCCAATTCCTTTTTTTGTGCTTTGCAAAACACCTAATTTCTTCATCATCACTATGGTCTTTAGCCACATGGCCTTTGTCACGACCAACATAATAAAAAACCTTGAGCATGGGATCATGATGCTCATATTTAACTCAAACACTACTATCATCAACAATGTTCAAATCACTAGTATCACAAGAAAAATATATCCTTTTATTAAGATCATTTGTGTCACAACAAACATCTACTACTATAGACTTTAAATCACTGGTATCACAAACAAAATCTATTCTTTTAAAAAGGTCACTAGTGTCATAATAAATATTTTTTAACATAGGCTTGAGATCGCTTTTGTCACAATAAGCATTTTTCGTCATAGGCTTGAGGTCCAAACTTTCATTTGTTTCCCTTTGATTTTTATGATTATAGATGTCAAGAGTGATTAATGCCATTTGTACTATCTTCACAACATCAATAGAAAATGTATCACCATTTTTAAGAAAATATTCACAAGCATCAACTTCTTTGAAAATTGTGCATAAGCAACTTTTAAGCATTAAGATTTTTCCGTCTTCACAAAGATCTTTACCTTCTTGGAAATAAAGATCTTTATTTGATGTCACACACTTTTGAACTTCATATTGCTTCTCTCCACCTTCACTAGCTTCTTGGAAATCATTATTTGGTGTCATATACTTTTGAGCTTCTACTTCTTGGTTTGTCTCCTATTTGCCTTTCCAATTTAGCTAAGTAATGTGAAATCTTTTTCTTATAGTCCTTGGATTTTATTTTCTTCAACACAATAATGCGGGTTTATTATGTTTCCCAAATGGCCCCCCTTTAAATATACCACCAGTCCTATATACTGATCCTTTCTATATACCCACCCTTCTTATATACTCGTCAATACATGGATGAAACTAGTCCTCTCCATATTCACAACTGTACATGAGAGAGACCTTAAGGCATATGAAAGAGAATTATACGTGGTACAAATGTAGTATAAAAAGGGATTTATCCTATCAATGATACCTGCTTAAAGAGAAATCCTTGTATGTGGGCATAACTTCCTTATATACTTAAATTTTTTCAATTTTAGGATTTACGTCTGATGATTATGATGAAAAGGGTAAAAAATGGATTGGAAAAAATACTTAAACAAATGATTTTATTATTTCTCCTCAATGATTTAAATGGTCAATGCCCATGATGGCAACTTTATTAGGCTATAGAACAATATATTAATACAACAACTTTACGTAGTAAATGCAAGCCAAAGACGTTGTTTATATTGATGGTTGAGAATGTGCTTAAGTACATGATTGATTTGTGTACAAAGTATCGAAATACAAGTTTTTCTTACTACAGACCAAATTTTTAACACAACACTTTTACAAATTATAAATTATTTTGATACCCAAAAATATAATGAGCTCTCATCAAACTCACTTTTTCACACTTACACACTAAAATAATGACTTAACATTTACAAAACATCATTGGGAAACATACACCAATCTAACAACATGAGACTTGACTCATTCATGACCAAAACTAAAGATAGTTTACAAGGATATAATAAAAATTGACTCATAAGAAAAAATCCTGCTCATATGCCCTCTTGAAGATACTTGACTAAAAAAATATGGACAAAAAATATAGACCTCTCTTTTTCCTTTTTTATTTTTATTTTTAATAGTTATTTTCTTCTTCTCTCTCTCTCAATCTCTTTTTTAATATTGAAAACCTTTTTATTTTTATTTTAAATGGTCTACGTGAGATTTGAACCCTTGACCTTTCGTTTCAAAAAAAATCTTCTTCTTCTAAATGGCAACTTTCCCACTATTCAACTTCTAACTTAAAAAAATAAATATCAATTTTAACAAGCTTGATTCCTTTGCTTTTATGGGCTCTTCTTTTGTGTTTGAGAAGGAAATTTCTTGTCAATATCAACTACAATAGAATCCATCCACACAATAAATATAACAAGATAAAGAGTCTGAGAGAAAACCATACAACAAAACTAACATAAGATACACACACACAAACAACCTCTTCGAGATGTCCAAGACATAACCTAAAAATATAGTAGGAGGTTTAATTTTCCCTCCTTTTTATATAAAATATATCAATACAATCAACTAATTTGTGCAAATGAGTTCCAAAACTCCTCAACGTATAAACAATGATTTTTTTTTTTTTCTAGCCCAAGAAAGATTTGCTCTAATACCATTGATAGAATTTTAGACACAAAATAATTTTATTGCACTCTGATAAAAAAATACTTAGATAAGTACATGCATATAATAATACATACAATATATCTTGGATATATCAAGCAATTATTGGTGCTTCACCTTTATCTCAAACTATTCAAATTCTCTCAACCTCTTGTGAGGTGTAAAATATTAATCAAATACTTTGATAATTATTCAAATAATGGTCTAACAAAGAGGTGAGTTATTGAAACTAAAGGCTTCATTTTTATAGACAATAAGAGATGGAAGTTGATAATAGTTGGGTCATAAAAGTAACTATGTTAGATCATTTTAGTATTGAATGATATAGAGACTTTTGACCCTACTCTTATAACTCGAATACAAATTCATTTTACTCTTAACTATTAAGAAAAAAATATTGTTGCATGCATATGTGATGGTTGTAATTTTTTTGGATTCAACCAACTTTACTATTGCTTTATAAGCTACATCATGCACTCTTATTCTTAGTTTTTCACTTAGTATTCATGTTGCTAGTAATAAAGTTTGATAAATGTCTTATTTCATTACCGTGAATGTGATTGCTAAAGAAAATAAGTCATAACATTGGGGTTTTATATCTATATATCTATCTACACACATAAATATATATTTTACTTGTGACCATATTACCAATGACTTGAACATTAACTTTGTTATAATAAGAAATAATTCAACAATGATAGGAAATTGTGAAGTCTACCCCCTATAAACATCGACTTTGGTGTGGGTGCTATGGCATGCTCATTGGTTAAGGAGATATGAGGTAATGTCTATTCAAATAAGTAGGTATTCCACTACTAACATTTACTTAGTTGATGCATTATAAATAGGACTTGCATGATCCCACCTAACCCCTCCATGTGATCAATGAAACTTTCCAAAACTAGAAGTACCAATATTATCCCCCATGTTAATATATTTACTCCTCAAGGAAAATGGATACAAGAAGAGGTAGATATATGATTGTGTTGACCACCAATAAGGTAAGGGCATCAATTTTGGCTTAAGATCTAGCTCCTTCAACTAAAACCACATACTTTAAACCATTACCTACATAAAAATCTCATGAACTAGTCATCCCTTAGATCCCAAATCAAGATTTGTTTGACATGCCATACGAACACTTTTGTAGATAAGGCTCAGATTCAAACTTACCTCTCTCAAGCATCATATTGTTCCATACCAAATTTTACAACATTTAAATTTAGTAATAATTGACGGAATGATATTATTGATTCAACATTTTGAAATTAATAATTTTAATTTTTAAATTATGTTAAATGAAAAAATATTTTTAATTGACTAATATACATTTAAATGTTTCAAATGATGATAGTGTTGGAGGTATTACATTATTTGGTACCTTTATAAATATTTAGATTAGGGGATGTGTTTAATATTTGAGTCTATAGTATGTTTCATGTAAATAAGTGTGTGAGGTGTCTTGTTAGTAAGTGTGAGTTATGTGAGTGATGTGTCAAGTTTAAAAGTAGGGAGTTATGAGCAATCATGAGAGACTTTGTCTTTATGTAATATGTGAGATTTATTATGTAAAAGGGAAATATGAAGAGTTGGTTCTCTTGTGATTTTGAGGAAGGCAAAGGTAAAGAGCCATGTAATATGGAGAGTCTCATGTAAGTTTATATTGAAGATAAAGCTCTATAATATGAAGCTTTGCATTTATGCATTGCTTTAGTAGTTTCAATAAAGTTTTTAGTGAGTTTATTATTCATTATTGAGAATTTGATAATGCATGTTATTGAGTTGTTTTATGATCCTAGAATTTTTTAACCTATGAACATAAAATTGTTTTTCTAACAATGGTATTAGAGTCACCTTGAGTGAGCTTGGATAGAAGTGAGAGAGATGTGGGGAGGAACATGATAGGAATAGCTGAAGAAAATGAGGAAGAATAGTATGAGTGAAAGTAAAAAAGGAAGAACATTTGAGGATAGAGTCCTAAATATTAGAGGAAGGACGATTGTAGATTGAGAGTGTTGAGGTGACAAGAGAATGCTACAAAGGAGGAGATAAGTAGGTGTTATTTGGACAACAACACAATAAAAGACAATGCAACAAGCATTCAAAGGAAGAAATGATGTATCCTGATTTTGGTGGAGAGTCATCCAGTTGGAGATAAATTTTATGTAGAAAGGAGAAATAAATAATGCTACGAGCATAGAGAATTTCAAAGACCAAATGATTATCCAAAAAACATGAAGAAGTTATGCTCTAGAGACTATTGTAGTATATCAAGCAGAAAATAAGATGAATGCATGTGCCTATTGTTCACTAAGAAATGTTTGAAAGAAAAATAAAGAATGTGATTGATCGACATATTTTGGAGTGTATAAATGCTCAAGAAATCTAAAGTAATTCACACAAACGTAACACCCTAATACAAAGGATAAATAACTATTAAAGGTAAAATTTGACCTTTAAATATGTTTTGACTAGGTAAAACAAGGGGTTTTGAAAGGATCCCAAACTTTTTACAACCTAGAAGCAAATGCTTCCATAGAAAAACCAAAGAGAAATAGACATAGAGTTGTTCCACCCAATGGAACTAGAAAACAAGCCCAATTCAAAACTAAATAATAGAATAATTATATAGAGAAAAACAAGAACAAAGAGAAAGTAGAGTACTAAGAGAACACTCTAAGACTTTGATAACAATATCCACAATAGATTTATTTCATGCCTTGACAACTTAATTGATACCACTAGCTATAGAGAGGGGACGTAACGAGAAACTTCTAAACTAATCTAGCAGTTCCCGCCCAAGATGTCACTAAGAGAACATGAAGACAAAATAGAAAATGCATAATACAAGAGATCCTATCCAATATACCACCAAGAGAATGAGTTGAGAAATAAACCTATATTCCCCTAGAACCAAACCAAAAAAATAGGATCCATTAGAAGGAACTAGATCCAAGAAGCCTAAAAACAGGGTCAGAACCACTAGACTCCACCCAAATTTTGATCTAATTTGCCATATTAGAGAAAATAACCTTAAGAAGACATACAAATAACTCTACCATGGGCAAAGAAACAATGATATTTAATGATAGCAACATCAGTAGGGTCCATCTGCAAACAAACAATACCTCTAAAGGCTAAACCAAGAAATCCTGCAAGAGAGTCTTAAGATCTACACAACTAGGTAGCAGATCTACGCAAGCTCTCAAGAAAACCACCCCATCAGTATGGATCTCTGTAGGATACCTTATTTCCCTATTTCATTCAATTTACTGGTCCTCTTTAATTCAAAAATTAAATTAAAAATTTCTTGCACAAACTAGGAATCACATTTCCAAAGGAGAAAGAGAAATCTATCACTAGATCAAACATAAAAATAACTTGACCACCATATCTCTATAGAAGAGACATGGAAACGTGTTTTCTTTCTATGCCTAAGGACAAGAAAGGGCTTCCCTATGAGGGCCTTCTCAGATGAACATTTCCATGGTACTCCTACAAGGTCTTCCCCATATCCACAATCCTAGGATATTTCTACCAGGTCTTCCCCAAATCTATGATTCCAAGGTATTTTTTTAAGAAATTCCTCATATATACGGACCTTGGATCCACAATTTTGTTGGAATATATTACATTATTTGGTACATGCCAATGTACCATCATGGGTACATCTATAGATTAGGAAAAGAGTCTTAGATTAGGATTTACTTTATGCAATGTAATGCACAAGTGTGCAATGATATTTTGGTAATGTAAATGTGCATAGTTGTCCCTATGTACATGTGTCAATAGAGTAGGAAGATGAAGAGTCATAGGAAGAGTGAGGCCCAAGAAACCTCCATATGAAGAGTCACATTCCATTCTATATATATGGATGTATTGATGTAAAATATATATGGTGAAGGAGAAAGAGTCACCTATGTAAGCAATGGAAGGTGATGTAATATGATGTATTTTGATCTCTTCATTCAATAAATATTTTTGAGTATTTTTGAGTATTTGGCATTAGCATTCTTTGAGTTATTATATAGTAGATTCTGAGTTTATATGCTTGATTGATCAACATTATTATATCTTTCATATTGCAATTATATTATTGATCTTGAGGTAATATTATTTTGAGTATTTACTCATCAAAAGCTAACAGTGGTATCAGAGCTACGGTAGATCTAGATAGAAATTGAAAGAGCCTCAAGAGTCATTAGAAAGAATATTTCTACTGGTTAAGAAGAGACCAGTAATGATAAGAGAATTTCCTCTAGAAAAGTAAACTAGAGAAGATAAAGAGAATTTCCTCTAGAAAAGTAAACCAGAGAAGATAAAGAGAATTTCCTCTAGAAAAGTAAACCAAAGAAGATAAAGAGAATTTCCTCTAGAAAAGTAAACTAGAGAAGATAAAGAAATTACCTCTAGAAAAGAACTAGAGAAGATAAATAAATTCCTCTGAAAAGAGAAACCAGAGAAGATAGCATTTCTCACTATGTTGAAGAAAAACCAGTGATATTTAAGGATATACCTATTCCAAGAATAAAATCGGAATAGAAGAAATTTTATAGGTCTTGAAGATAGACCTTGATATTGAGAAGAAGAGAATATACCTATTCCAAGAGCAAAATCAGAATAGAAGAACATTTACAGGTCTTGAAGATAGACCTTGATATTGAAAAGAGAATATACCTATTCCAAGAGCAAAGTCGGAATAGAAGAAAATTTATAGGTCTTGAAGATAGACCTTGATTAAGAGACCCTTAGAAGAGGTCCTATTGATAAGCTTGATAAAGAAAAGGATTCCATATTATTTGGCTAGAATATTTCCATAGGGTTGAAAGGAAAACCCGTGAAGACTAGGATTCAGTATAGATTTGATTCCACTAGTTTTTGAGATAGCTAGTGAAGATTATTATTTCTGGAACATTGAATACATCTGATTATTACTGTCTAAGTTTTGTTGTAGAATATTGATTCTTAGAAGTTGAGAAGCTTCCTACAATAGATAGAGAATAATTTCATCTTCTATTGCCTGAAATTCTATGTGCTTTCCTAGTGTAGGGATTAACTCTTTTGTTGTAGAAAATAAGACATTGAAGGAGGTCCAAGAAGGAGACCTTATTGAATATTGAGAAGAACCAAGAAGAAGGTTCTCATTGCAAGATTGCAGATTGAAGAAAGAGACCCAAGAAGAGGTCACATTGAAGAACTTCCAAGATTGGAAGATTGAAGATTGAAGATAGAAGATAGAAGGACTATAGAAGGTCCTATTGCAGATAAAAGTAGTAGAATATAGAGATCCAAGAAAGAGATCTCATTGAAGAATTTCCCATAGTTGGAAAATTGAAGAAACCAAGGTAAGGTTTCATTAAAAGCATTTACTAAGAGAATTGAAGGCTACAAAATTAGAAGACCCAAGAATAGAGGTCTAAAGAAGATTTTGAAGAAAGAAAAGAAGGCAAGAGAAAGCCTTATTGCAGAAGCTGAAGTAGTGACCATTTGAAGATATTTGAAGTAGAATATTGCAAGTAGAAGGAGCACCTGACCAGAAGATATTGGGACAATTGTCGCCATATGACAACAAGCCCAAAAGGAAAAAGGATTTGACAAGAAGTTTGTCAAATTTTGAGAAGATTTTGAGAACTCAAGACATTCATATTCTTGAGAAAGAAGATAGAGATAGAGGTTATAGTTGAAGTCAGAATTTAGTAAGAATTCAGAAGAAAGCAAGAAGTCATAAGAAAGCAAGAGGTCACAGTTTAGAGAGATTTGAAGATAACCACAAAGTTGTTGAAAGAGAAGCTGAAAAGATAGCAAAAAGTAGAAGCAAAAAGTTATAGTTTAGAGAAAGATTTGGAGAAGATTTCAGAAAATATTTGAACAACCAAGAGAAGGCTTGATAGAAAGAAGCAGATTTGAAGGCTTGAAGACAACACCAAATCATATTTTGTAAGCAACATCTAAGGAGGAGTCCTCCTACAAAATTGAACAGTGAAAGAGCAACATTTGAAGCTGCAAATTATAGAAATAGCTAGCACATGTGAAGAAGAAGAAAGTTGATTTTAGGTAGCAACTATAGCTGCAAATTGAAGAGTCTACTGACAACAAAAGAAAGGTGCATTGCAACAAATACAAGACAACAAGCTATAAAGAAAGGAGCTACAAAAAGGTGTGTTAATTTGATGCCATATAGATTATTATTGCAAAGTTTTTGAAGGTGCCTATTAAGAGTTTTTAGAGCATCAAATTTTAGAGCCATTTAGAGCTAGCAAAAAGGAAGATTTGTAGGGTGTCATTAAGCCAAGGAAAGACACCATTACACACCATTGATTTTATAGAAAGATTGCATATTACAACAATAAAAGTTACAGTTTAATAGGAGTGATAAGGAGTTTGATATATGCTATTTTGAAATAGAAAAATATCAGATTCATTTTACATTCATTAGTGAGATAGATTTACTCTCATTTTTAGAGAAGTCAGCAATATTATAACAACATTAGATTGAATTTTAAAGGAGTTATAAGT
Organism: Wollemia nobilis; assembly: GCA_028583015.1. Classification (NCBI taxonomy): domain Eukaryota; kingdom Viridiplantae; phylum Streptophyta; class Pinopsida; order Araucariales; family Araucariaceae; genus Wollemia; species Wollemia nobilis. Next base: position 3,006,385 of record JAQPPZ010002123.1, on the reverse strand, counting down.
AAATAGTATATGTTATTTTTTAAGTGAATGTAAAAGCAAAATTATCCTACATTTGTGAGGAAGAATATCCCTCAACTTATAGTAGATTTTGGAAAGAGAAGAGCTCCAAAATTCAAGGTAGATTTTAGGTGTTTAAAAACACCAGATGTACAATAGAAAGTGGTAAAGAAAACCACTAAAAGAGTGGTGAAAAACACCACCATATTGAGCACCATTCAACACCATAATACAAGGGGAAAGCTCTACAATAAACATCCACCCATTTGCAGGAAAGAAGCACTAAAAGAGTGCTAAAGGAAGAGAGCCATTAGAGCTCAAGATTCAGCCAGCCAAAGGAGCAAAAAGATGTCAGCTACAACCTACAAAATATCAATCTACGTAAATACTATGTAGCACTGCCATTCTATCTACTCAAAGCAAGGCAGATTAAAAAAAGGATAGAAAAATATAGGGTGCATTATCAAAAATATATCAATAGATCAAGCTACAAAAGAAAATACCATAGAGCCACCATTGGAGCATATTATAGTTGGAGCCATCCGTGAGCACGTCCAACATCATCCAAGGAGAGAAGAAACCTCACACAGTGTAGTTACAAAGAAGCAAGAATACGTTGGAGAAAAGTGAAAGGAAAAAGGCATTGTAAAGCCTTGTAATTTCATACGTTGGAGAAAGGAGCACATGCATAAATATTTGTAACACTTGTCCTAAGCAAGAATAGGGAATATTACCATTTGGCACAAGGGTCAAAGTTGGCTCATAAGCCATAACGTAAATCTTTAGGAAAGAAGAGTGCTCAATGCTCTACATTATCACCTAGCACTCAAGAAAGGTCTAATAACTCCCAAACAACAAGGAATATTGTGCCAAGTGTCCATTTTATTATTTCATAAATGTTGGAGCCACCAAGAAGGGAGTCAAAGCATCTTATAATGCCTGTAGTATGTGGCACTCAAAAAAGTAAAGGAGAAACACTCATATAGTTGAAGCAGCACTTATATAGAAAAGTCTAGCACCATACATAGCAAATTCAAGGTAGGAGCATTAAAGAAAGGGTCAAAGTATCTTCCCAAGAGCCATACGTAGTAGATTCCAAGCATAGTTGACTAAAAGAGAAGCACCCAACAGTCAAGAGAAGCACCCAACAAGAAAAGGAGGAGCACCTAATTTATTAAGGTAATATTTACCACCATATTAAAGTTTATACATTGGTAGGAGAAATAAGGATTAAAGGAATATATTCTAAGGTTAAAGATTTAAAGTTTTCTAGTGGAGTGATAAGCATTATAGAACCTTAGAAAAATTTGAATATTGCATATTTGAAGATTATTTGAAGTTGAAGAAACATTATATTTAAGTTGCATATTTAGATTTACAAAACAAAGTTAATATTTGCAAAATTGCTAAGGTTGGAGAAATAAGGCATACAACATCAAATTAGGATTACAAAATATTGCAAATATTATTTTTCTAAATTTCTAAAGTTGGAGGAATAAGGAATCCTACTTCAAATTAGTTTATGAAATTTAGAGTAAAATATTTTATTCATAAATTTGGGAGACAAAAGGAGTTCTACATAAAGGAATATTGCATTAAGATTTGAATATTTGTAAAGGATTAAGGAATCATAAGATAGTCTCCTCATGACAACTACAAACAAACTCTTTCTTTCAGATTCCCAATTGCTCAAAGGCCCTAACTATACTTCATGGAAAAATAAAGTAAGATCAATCTTGATAGTGGAAAAACTTTGGGACATAGTCAAAGGAGCAAAAACTAAACCTACTGAAGATGATAGAGATATACAAAAATTTGAGGAAGATGAAGCAAAAGCATTGATGATCATAACTTTTGCAATTTTAGATGACATACAACCATATATCAGTTCAGCAGGAACTTCTACAGATGCATGGAACACTTTAGCAAAAATATTTGAAGGAAAAAATAAAGCTACTATTCTAAATCTACAAACACAATTGCATTCTTTGAAAGTCAAGGGTGGTGAAACCATTGAACTATTTTTGAGAAGAGTAGCAGATACAAAAGGGAAGTTATTAACCCTAGGAGAAATAGTTGAAGATAAATTTCTTGTTCAAGTCATCTTGAGAGCACTACCAAAAAATTACAAACATCTAGTTACATCCTTACAACTCCTAAGTAAGGATACTTCTTTTGATGATTTGGTTAACATACTACAAGAATATGAAGTTGAAAACTCAGTGAAGGATGAAATGAGTAATAATGCATTAGTCTCAAAGGATAACTCACAAGGGAATGTTGCTTCATTTCCAAGAAGTAAACCAAAGTGGAATGATAGGTATTGCCAAATTTGCAAGAGAGGAGGACATAGTACCAGCTACTATAGATTCAATCCAAGGAATCAACATCAAAGGAATCAAGCAAGCACATGAGGATAATCAAATAGGTTGTCTCAACCTAGACAATATCAGAACCAATACAGATCACCACAACAATAGTACCCACAACATACTCAATACAGAGGAGGAAATCAAAAGGGGCACCTAGCCCAAGAGATAGATGAAGTACATGAATTAATAGATGAAGCAAAAGTACATGAAGCTAAAGCTCTTCTAGAAAATATAGTATTTCATGAAAATACTAATCTTTTATTTGATCAAAACATGAAGCAGGACAAAGAAGAACACAAGTTCAAGAAATATGAAGAAGATCCATATTGAAGAACTAGAATCTTCAATAACCAAATAATGTAATACAGGGGGTGTTGGAATATATTACATTATTTGGTACATGCCAATGTACCATCATGGGTACATCTATAGATTAGGAAAAGAGTCTTAGATTAGGATTTACTTTATGCAATGTAATGCACAAGTGTGCAATGATATTTTGGTAATGTAAATGTGCATAGTTATCCCTATGTACATGTGTCAATAGAGTAGGAAGATGAAGAGTCATAGGAAGAGTGAGGCCCAAGAAACCTCCATATGAAGAGTCACATTCCATTCTATATATATGGATGTATTGATGTAAAAGATATATGGTGAAGGAGAAAGAGTCACCTATGTAAGCAATGGAAGGTGATGTAATATGATGTATTTTGATCTCTTCATTCAATAAATATTTTTGAGTATTTGGCATTAGCATTATTTGAGTTATTATATAGTAGATTCTGAGTTTATATGCTTGATTGATCAGCATTATTATATCTTTCATATTGCAATTATATTATTGATCTTGAGGCAATATTATTTTGAGTATTTACTCATCAAAAGCTAACAAATTCTAGGGTATTATGATACCAGGGGTTTCCTACAATGGCTTCCCTGAAACCATGTTCTAAAAGAATAACTACAAGGGCTTCCTCAAATCCACGATCCCAGGGTGTTTTTGCCAGAGCTTCCCTAAATCCATGATCTTAGGGGGAACTGGATTCACTCTTAAGCTCAAATAATCCAACCCACTTGTCTACAAGAACCTCTTTGTATCCATGATCATAGGATCCATGTTATTAGATTAGTTATAGGACTAGCAACCAAACCTCTAATGGCTAGATTCTTGCTCATATCTAAACTTGAAATTTTAAAAGTTTTCCCACCCAAAACAAGGGTGGCAAAAGGGAAAACCTATAGGAACTTGTTTGGATCTACAAACTCAGGATCCACAATCACAGACAAATAAGCTCTAGGGCCATTCCTGCCCAGGCCATGCTCCATGTATGGGAAAAATAGAAGAAACTTACCAAGGTCCATAGGATCAAGGGGAGTCAAATCCACCCAAGTTGGACACACATTTGATTTAAAAATAATTAAAGTGATTTTATTTAATTTTGGGAGATATAAGAAGGTGAAAGAATAAATAAATTAGAAATAAAATGAAAGAGGGTTATAAGAAGAAGGAATTAATTAATTGAAAGAAGAAATTTAATTGATATTTGAAGGAAATAATTTAATTTTTTTTTACAGGATTGAAGATTTAAAAAAATTGAATTATTGAGAAATTGAATTAAAGGAAGTTATAAGAAGAATTAAATTTTGAATAAAAGAAGAAATTGGTTGTTGAAAAAAAATAAATTGAAGAAAGAAATTGATTGTAGGAAGATTTAAGAAGAATATTATTTGAAATTTGAAATTGAAAAGTTAAATATTAAAGGAATTGAAGTTGAAGAATAACTAAGACTAGAAGAAAGAAATCAATGATTGAAATTGAATTTGAAGAAGAAAGAAAAATTGAATGAAATATTTAAGTTGAAAATTGATGATTTGAAGAAGGAAAGAACTAAATTGAAATTAAAGAAAGAGAATTGAGTGAAAGAAAAAATTGAAGATTGAAAATTAAATTGAAGAAAGAATTATTAAATTTGGAGATAAAATGATTTAAAATCAAAGGAAACTATTTACTAGTGGTTGAAAAGGAAAATTCGTGAGAACAAAAAATATTGTAGCATTTTTTGAAGAATTACTTGAAGAACAAATAATAGCCATCGAGAAAATAAATCAAATAAAAATAAAAACAAACATTTAGTGTGTATCCTAAAAATATAGTACAATAAAAAAAAGTCTTCAAGAAATCACTTACAAGAAGTTGAAAAATATGGGTCAACAAAATTAGTGGAATATCTACAATCCATTCACAAGAAGGCTAAAGATAGAGTTTCTTTAATACTTCAACACTACTTACATGGTATTTTCAAGGATGCTAATAACCATTATGAACATCATATTGCAATACCTATTAGTATATAGAAATTAGCATACAAGACAATAATTACTCTAAATGATCTCAAGACAAAAAGATAAGAACTGAGGAATGAATATTTAATAAAAGATGAATGTAGTGAAACTAATGATCTTTATAAAAAGGAAAAAATAATAGTGATTCAAGGGACTATACAAAATTTGGAAATAATATATACAAAGTGAATAGGTGTAAGCATTGAAACATACATGGACACAAAGACAAAAATATTAGGATCTTTATCCTTGCAAATTTTGTGGAGGAATTAATAATTATCAAACTTATTGTTGGAATAAAGAGAATAATAATAATAACATAAATCATGGATGAAAAAGAGTATTGATGATAGCACTAGACATACTTCTTCAAAAAATATTTTGAAGACAATTCCAAAAGCAATCGAAATCACTACCAGTACTAGAACTAAAGCAGAAAGGTCAAGATAAAAATCAAAGATTGAAAGTACATGAAGGCAAAAAGCCTTCATACCAAACAATGTAATACGAGAGGGTTTTGGAGGTATTACAATATTTGGTACCTTTGTAAATATTTAGATTAGGGAGTGTGTTTAATATTTGAGTTTATAGTATATGCCATGTAATTAAGTGTGAGTATGTGAAGCATAACTATATTAACAAAACATAAGCAATTTACTGAAAAATAGAGAAAAATGCAATATTTGAGCCAAAGCTTTGTATTTATTTTCATGAAAATGAGGATATAGACCAGACCCCTTTACAATTTCAAAATTTCCCTCTAATACCCTGTTTTCCCCTTTTCCCGCCTAGAACAATTCATTTGAAATTTGAATTTTGGGGGCAAACTTCTCAAGGTCATAACTCCTCACTCGTTGCTCGAAATGACTATTGGTGCATGTTTTCGAAGAGCTCTTGAAGGGGTTTTTAGCTCAATAATATCATATAGGATATTACCACCATTTTTCAGCCCTCTACAAGGCCTCTAAGGCCTTCAAAATTGACCTTCATATTTTAGTGGTAGGGTCTTCACCTTAAAATTTGCATATCTCACAAACTGCTCAAGATATTAGGGTGATTCTTTCATCGTTAGGTATGTTTTTCCATCCCCTAACAACTAAACTAACTTAGAACATAAAAATAAAATATTATAAATTTTGGATGATGCAAGATCACTCTTACACCATTGGATGTTCCTGCATTAGACACCCAGTGTAAATTGAGAAGTGACCTTCACTTATCTGTTTTTGGAGGAAAACCAATATGGTCAACCTCTGTCTTTGACAACCAAGATGAATCTTCAATAGGCCTGCCCTTACACTTAACCAGATATTATTCATACTACCTGATTTTGGTACTTTTGTCAATGCAGATATCTAGGATTTATTCTATCTCTTCCTTCTTTGGACTAGACGTTGGAATATCTCAAATTTCTATTACTGGTCCCTCATCATTGTATCCTTCATGATATTATTCCAAATAAAAAATATTGAACACAGGTGATATGTTAAGTCTACTTGGCAGTTATACTTCATATGCATTTCCTAGATTCTACTTTTTTATGATCTTACATGGTCCAAACTTCTTCATTTTTAGCTTGTTATAAGTTTTAGAATGGAATATTTCTTTTCTCAAGTGAATCATGACTTCATCTCCCACCTGGAATTCCTTAAACCACCACTTATGATATCCCCTTATCCTGTACTAATTTTTCATCTTATTGATATGTTACTTTACCTGCTCATGCAAATTCTCCAGGTGCTCTACAAATTCCTCAGCCTCAGCACTACTCTTTCCCCTTTATCCATCTTAATCAACTTAGAAGCATTCCTTGGGCTACTCCCATATATAATCTGGAATAGGGATTTATTAGTACTCATGTTGACAAAAAAATTGTAAGCAAACTTTGCCCATGGTCAAACCAAATCCCATCCCTTGGGCTTATCTCCTACTAAGCATCTCAATAGGTTACCCAAAATTCTGTTCACCACATCTGTTTGCCCATCAATCTGTGAGTGGTATGCAAAACTAAATTTCAAATATATATTCAATTTTTTCCATAAAGTCCTCTAGAAATACCCAATAAACTTGCCATCCCTATCTAAAATGATACTCTTCAGTAGACCATGTAGTCAGACCACCTCTTTGAAAAAAAAACCTGTAACATGAATTGCATCATTATTTTTTTGGAATGGAAAGAGTGACATCTTTGAAAACCTATCAACCAACACAAATATGGAGTCATTTCTCCTCTATGTCTTTGGTAGACCAAAAACAAAATCCATTTTGATATCTTCCCATGGTTTCTCTAATACAGGTAATGGCTGATACAATCCAAGTGTTCTGCCTCATACCCTTGGACCTCTGTCATACTCTGTAACTTTGTACAAATCTCTTCACGTCTTACTATAATTATTTCCAATAGTATTTCTCACTAACGAGGGCAATGGTCTTGTCTCAACCAAAGTATCCAGCCAACTCTCCACTATGCTTCTCCTTGACTAGATTATCTCTCATCAAACTCCTTAGAATACACAATTGGTTTCCTCTAAATAATATTTAATATTAGATTAGAAAATTCAACCATTTAGTTCTATCCAAAGTAACAGGTGCCAACCAAGCTCTCCAAGCTTTTACAAATTTTGGATCTTCAAGGTACAAACTCTTAAGTTCATCAAACCCTATAACATCTACCTTCATTTATGTCAATAATTTCTACCTTCTACTTAAGGCATCTGCAACTCTGTTTGACTTCCCACTCCTATGCTTCAACACAAAGGTATAACTCTGCAAAAACTCAACCCATTTCAAATGCCTTTGATTTAGCTTCCCTTGGCTATTAATATATTGTAGGGCATGATGATTAGTATATAGAACAAACTCTTTTGGTAGAAAATATTGCATTCATTTCTTCAAGGCTTGAACTATAGCATAAAACTCCTGATCATAGATGAAATACTTCTTCCTAACCTCATTAAGCTTCTAACTAAAATAGGCAACAGACTTACCTTCTTAACTCAACACAACTCCTATGACACTACCACTAGCATCACAATCTACTTGAAATGCCTTATTGAAATATGGAAGTGCCAAAATAGGTTTCTCTGTGACATTCTTCTTCAAAATATCAAAACTTCTATCTGCTCCTGAAGTCCACTTAAACTCCTTCTTATCCCCTCTCATTGTCTCCGTTAGGGGTGCACAAACACTACTAAATTTCCTAATTAATTTTTTATAAAAACTAGCTTGACCATGGAATGATCTTACCTCTATAACGCTCCTTGGGATAGGTCATTCAATGATATCCCTCACTTTTTCTACATTCATTTTAAGACCTTCATTTGAGATGACAAATCCTAGATACACCAGCTCTTTCTTCACAAAACTACACTTCTTCAAATTAATCAGCAACTACTCCTCCCTCAACTTCTCAAAAACTCGTTGAATATGCAACAGGTGCTCCTCCAAAGTATTACTAAAAAATAAAATGTTATGAAAATAGACAACGATAAATTTTCCTAAAAAATCCTTCAATACCTCATTCATAAGCTGCATGAATGTGCTTTATGCATTGGATAGCCCAAATGACATGACCAACTACACATACAAATCCTCTTTTATCTTGAATGTTGTCTTCCACTCATCTACTTATCTGATACAAATTTGATGATACCCACTCTTTAGGTAAATCTTTGTGAAGTACTTGGCTCCACTCAAACAGTCCTTAGTACCATCAATCCTTGGTAACAAAAATTTGTATTTGATGATGATCTTGTTAATAGCTCAGGAATTTGTACACATTCTCCACTCCCAATATTTCTTTAGTGCTAGTACTACAGGTACTGCACATGGACTCAAGCTTTCCCAAATTAGTTTTTTTTTAGTAGCTCTTGGACTTATCTATTTAGCTCATCACTTCCTACAGGAGTCATCCTATGGGCTACCTTACTGAGTAAACTAGCTCCTGGTACCAAATCTATGAGGTGACTGATCTTCCTCACTGGTGGCAAGCCCTCATGTACATTATCAAACACAATATATAGGAATTATTCCAAAATACCTAAGACTTCTATTGGGATATCTACACATTGTTCTTCCTTAACTCTAGGAATTAATGCATAGCACATATGCTTATGCTTTAGACCATCCAAAAACTTTCTACAATCAAATAAATAAATTCTGGCATGGCTACATACATTTTCGTCCACCTCCTTCAAGGGCTTCAGCTTGTGGTGCACTCCATATTTTATCACGGAGTAAGTGTTGGCATGACCATCATGTATTGCATGCTGATCAAACTACCATGGCCTTATAATAGAAAATGGCAAGCATCCATAGACAAGATGTCACATAGGACCTCATCATGGTAATTCTTAATATGGAACTTTACCAAACATTTCTCACTGATTAAAGATAACATAATCCTATATGGATGCAAGTGCCTCATCTCTAACTATAACTTGGTAACCATACCTTTTGAAACTAGGTTATCAGTGCTACCATTATCAATGATAACATTACACATCTTACTTGTACATTTACACCTTGTACAAAATAGAATCTTCCTCTAATCTGGATCTTTCTCCTCATTCAGTAAGGCTCTCCTTGTGACCAGAACTTCTCTTTCTACTTCTTTAGAGTGCTCAAATTTAGCACCTTCATCTACAAAAACAGATCGGTCGTTACCTTAAGGTCTCTTATTCATTCCCCTTGGTGTTGTGGGCACTTGTATGCTCGATGTCCTTCTTCCCCACATTGAAAATAGGTTCCACAAAATTATCTTCTTCCAGGTCCTCATTTAGACCTTCCTCTTCCTCTTTGGTAGCCATTTTTTTGCTCATGGGGGCGATAAGCACTCCCCCCCTTGTGTTCCTGATTATTGATTGCTTCTCCATTCTTCTTTCGATCCTCATTCCACCCTCCATTTTTTCTCCCACCAGTTCTTCCATCATGACCTATTCCTCTATGCTTTATCTTAAATCTTTTGTTCAACTTCTCTTCTACCTTTAAGGCATATTGGTAAGCATCTTCTATGGTGGTCATCCTGACCAGACTTAGCTCCTTTTGAATACTTTATCTCAACCTATTTATGTAATGGGCTACCTTATCATTGTTGGCCTCAGAATGGCCTATTCTGATTAAAATCTTATAGATCTCCTCTATGTATTCTTTTACAAAGTTACTTAACTACCATAAACCCTGTATTTTCTTTACCAGATCCAACTTACAATCAGCTAAAATAAACTCTCTTCAACTTCTCCACCATTCGCTCCCACCTTGTCATCCTTTATTTCCCTCTTTCGTTTATGTCCAAATGTACTCCCTTCCACAAAATACTAGCATGACCCTTCATCTTGGTCTTAGAAAATTCTACCCTCTTAGGATCTTCCACCTCCTCATACTCGAAATATTATTCCATATCATTGATCCAGTCGATCAACTCTTCTCGGTTAATATTTCTAGAATACGTAGAAATATCAAACTTTGATCTCTTCCCAATCTAGGATATGGCCTTATACAATCTAGCTTGTGCCGGATCTACTGCCTCTTCTTCTTCCTCTAACCAGGCCTCTTCTTCTTCAACTTCATCTTCTCTCCTTGGCTCAAACCCTCTACATATCTCCCCTTGCAAAGCTTGAACTTGCCTCTACAAAGCTCTAAAATCCTCTTTTGGCACCACAACATTTCTCCCACCACCACAATTTCTTCGTGGAGGCATTCTGCTCACGTTTCTCACAAAACCTAACCATAAATTTTGGTGCAACCTACCTCACATTTGGTGATATGTCTACACACTCAGGAACTCTCACTCTCATACCACTCAAAGTAGATCTGAAATCAATAGAACACACACAAAGCACAAAAAATAGAGAAATGCAATAATATTTTATGTATTCTTTACTAAGGAGAATTGAGCTTACAGAGACCAAAAAAGCCTTTATAAATTCGAAATTCCCCCTCAAATACCCTGTTTTCCCTTTTATCGCCTAGAACAATGCATTTGAAATTTGAATTTTAGGGGTAAACTTCCTGAGGTCAAAACTCCTCACTCATTGCTCGAAATGACTATTGGTGCATGTTTTCAAAAATCTCTCAAAACGGTTTGCGGCGTAATAATTTTCCAAAGGATAGTACCACCATTTTTAGCCCTCTACGAGGCCTCTAAGACCTTCAAAATTGACCTTCAAGTTTTAGTGGCAGGATTTTCACTAGTTTTTGGCAAGGTCCTCGTATTAAAATTTGCATTTCTCCCAAACCGCTTAGGATATTAGGGTGAATCTTTCACTGTTAGGTTTTTTTTTCATCCCCTAACAACTAAACTAACTTACAACATAAAAAGAAAAAATTACAAATTTTGGATGATGCAAGATCACTCTTACACCACTAGATGCTCCTGCATAAGTATGTGTCACATAAATAAGTGTGTGAGGTGTCTTGATAGTAAGTGTGAGTTATGTGTTAAGTTTATATGTAGGGATTTATGAGAAATAATTAGAGACTTTATATTTATGTAATATGTGAGATTTATTACGTTGAAGTTGGTTCTCCCACGAGTTTGAGGAGAGAAAAGATCAAGAGTCATGTAATATGAAGAGTCTCATTGTAGACACAAAAAATTGACCCATCAAAATGAGTCATTTTTCCCTTAGAACCCTAAGAAGTCACTCAAAGTTTCTAGGGGCAAGTTTGAGCTTTTGTTTCCTCTTTTTGTTTGGTTTTTTCTCCTAGCCTTGCCAAATTCGCAATCATCCAAGACAGGGCATGAATTTGATAATTTTAGATTTTTTTTCTCTTGAAAAACCCAAGTTTTTAGCCAACCTCTATGATGTCGACTCTTAGCCAAGTTTGAGTTTTATTTTCCCACCTAAACCCCTCCAAACCTCCTATAAATAGAAGGATTTGGACTCCCTTTTCCCCTAGATGAGATCTATCTTCTTCTAATGCTCTCAAGACTTGATGCTTTTGGAATGCTCTAGTGCTCTACTTTTTGTGTGCCTCTTGTGATTTGTTGTTGTGGATAAGCAAGTGGAGAAGCCTTGATGATAAATTGTGCACATCATTTATCTTCTAGAGAAGGAGGAAAGGTCTTCCACCTTGGTTGCTACCTTTACTCTTGCTTCCTCCATGGGCTTATCAGGTTTCCTCTGTGCATTATTTCATTAGATCATAAGTTCTTAGTTGTTCATTGTATTTTGCATTCATAAATTAGTTTTAAGCACCCTTCTACAAATTCATGCCCTACCCTTATAGGGCAAAAATTCGGTGAAACAATTGGTTTCACCATCTTCTTCTCTATTTTTGAATCTACGATCACTAATTATGAGGCATGAATTCAGTCATAATAGTTTGGGGGTAATTCTCTGCTCCCAAAAACCCTAGTTATCATTTGCATATTTGTTCTCCATTGCATCCATTCTATTTACATTTTGTTTTCACTATTTCATGCTTGTTATATCTTGTTTTGCTTATTCCCAAAAAGGTCAATAATCATTTTTATTTTTGAATGGTCAGCTAAAAGGACCAAGGGGGCTTGATTGTTGCACCTCCAATCTCAGTCACATAGTGGCCTAAGTAGGCCCCCAAACACTGATCAAATTTTCCAAGTTTCTATTGGTGATCTTCAGGTTTGACCAAATTCATGGTTAGGATTTATGGAGCACAAATTTGGATAGGATCAACCATCAGATCAAGTAAGTATTCTAATAGATATTTAGGTTGTTTGTTGTTTGTGTTTCATTTTTGTTTCTTGCAACTAAAAAAATAAAGAAAGAAAAAATGTTTGATTTCATTTCTAGGCATCAAAGAAGAAAAGCATATAGTTTGCATTTAGGCTAATTTTGTTTGTGCATTCCCTTGGACCTTTGCTTGAAAGGAAAAGATTTATTTTCTTGCAAATTTAGGAAATAATCTTCATTGAAATTGAGAATCATTCTAGGAATAGTACTTTGTTTTCCTGCACCATTGTTTGCCCTACCTTGTTCTTTACAATTTAGTTGTTATAGCTTAGTTCATAGACAAAGACCAAACCTAGGTGTTTTCTCAATATACACATCAAATATTCCAATCCCAAACTTAGAGTGAGTCCTTAAACCACTCCTAGTGAACCCTTCAATTCCCCTAAGCCCTCAAGTGTAGAGAAATAATAGCCTCCGTAGTTACCTCGGCTCCCAATGGATCCATCGAGAATCTTCTACAATGGGTATTTCCTCCCTCTACATATTTGGTGAACCCAACGTGAAACACGTCCTTAGTGGCCATCTAGGAAGCCTTTTTTGTCTCTTTTGTTTTTGTTTTTAAACTATAAGCAAAACCATTTAAATCTATTTTTATAGCTTAGAAAAACTAAAAATAAATAAATAAATTCTTTTGTGTCCTTTGTGTTTTTGCATTAGATTTTCTCCCTTTCTCTTTCTCTTAATCCTATGGCCCCAAGCCTTAGGAGTAAGTAAAATATGATAGAGCTAGAAGAGAATCCTCTATGCCATGAGGATGATCAAGTTGATAGGGAGAATCCCAATCTAGAAGAAGAAGAGGACATAGAGACTGGTGATGACTTTGATCCTATTGAAGGACCTCATGGTCAACTCACCTTCAAATCACATAATCATTTCTTGAATTTCTTTAGGTAAAATAGGCAAGTCCTGAATGAAGCCTTGGATAGAGACACCCACTTCAAAGAAGCTAGAATGTCTCATCATCAAACCAATTCTCCTCTCAACATTCGTGTCAATCCTTTATTTCAATCTTCTCATAATATCAATCCATTCCATAAACCAATGTATGCTACTACAACAACCACCAACATTGGGAGAATTTCGCAACCTCCTCCAACTAGTGGCATACCCCAAAATAACATTCAATTTCCTTCTCATTCTATTCCTTCTTCTTCCAATAATGTTCCTCCTCTTAACATTCCTTCTTCTATTCCTCCAAATGCAAATTATTTCCCATAGCAAGATACTACACAAAATATCCCCTTCCATAACCCATACCACAATAGTGTTAATGCTTTCAATGTTAACCAAGTTCCCTTTCAACAACCTACCTATAACCTAGTTATAACCCACCTCTAGGGAATCTAGGGGCATTGCACAACAACAATCCAGACATGCAAAGTCTGACAAGTATAGTGAAACAATTGGTATTAAGAATGGATACACTTCAATCTCCAAGTTTCACTTATAACTACAAGGAAATGTGCAATCAACCTTTAGATCCTATGGTAGCCTCTAGGCCCTACCCCAAGCATTTTCCAACACCCATTTTACCAATTTATAAGGGAACAGAGGACCCTATAGAACACTTAAGGATGTTTAGAACATGTCATGATATCATATATGATGATATGTTGTTACTAAAGATGTTCCCTAAAAGCCTTGGAGGTATGGCTTTGGAATGGTATTATCAACTACCCCACCATTCCTTAAGAAATTTTGAGGAAACAATTGAGTTATTTGTTCAACAATTTGGAGCTTATGTGGAGAAAGGAGCAACTCTCCAAGATTTATACCTCTTGAAACAAGGTAAAGATGAAAGTTTCTTGAACTTCTTATCTTGATGGAGGAGTTTAGTCAGATGATTAAGATACACCCTACCTCCTCAAGACATGCTAGAGGTCTTTATTGGTAATTTGCAAGAGTAGATCTCATATGAATTGGAAACAACAACTATTACCTCTTTCAAAAAGCAATCAATTTGGCAAGAAGAGTAGAGAAGACTCTTATTCGAAGAGGTCAACTCAAGTTAAGGAAAGAAGAGGAAAGATCGATGAAAAACCCATATAAGAACAAGCATGTAGTTGGTGATGGGGTAATGGATAGCAGACCAACAAACAATGTCAATATCTCTAGTACCTTGTAGAAGTTGGTACTTAGCAAACCTCAAAAACCCCCACCAAGAAATTTCACTAGACTCAACCAACCTCTTTTATCGGTCCTTAAGCAACTTTTGGAAGCTAAGATGATCAAACTGCCTCCCATAAGACAACCTAATACAATGATAGTTTGGTATAATCCTGATCAACATTGTGAGTATCATAGAGTGGAGGGGCACATGATAGGTTCATGTAAGAGGTTGAAACACATGGTTCAAGACTTAATAGATGAAGGTCACCTTGTTGTGGATGACTCCCAATCTAATCCTAACCACAAACCTCCAACTAATCAACCTCCTACTCAACAGAAACCTACAACTAATCAAGATATGGGGATCTTCCAAAATCCCCTACCCAATCATGCACAACAAACAACCAACCAAGTGTCATATAATAATGTGCCACCTCCCTACAACAACATGGTTGGTATGATAGCAACTACTACAAGACAACAAGATCAAGCTCAACCAACTCAACAAAATCAAGAGCAGACAAGTTCTACCTCCAACCAACCCTCTAGACCACCCTTAGTTCTTAAGAGTACCCAAAAAAGGAGCACAAGTATAGAAAAACCAACCTTAGTGTTGAAGCCACAACCAAAATCTCCTTCAACCTCCAACAATAGTTAAGTAACACACTAACCAAGATATCCCTCTTAGAGCTTTTATAGACTTCCCCTATTCATAGGGAAGCCTTGATGAAGCTTCTAAGTCAACAATCTATCCCACAAGATCTTCCCCCTAGTAACCTAGCTAATGTTGTAGGTACTCTTGGGATAAATCACATATTTTTTTATGATGATGATCTTCCTTCCTCAAACTTACAAGGGGATTCTCCCCTTTACATTATTGGATATATTGGGGAAAAGTTTATCAAGAGGATCTTGGTGGACAATGGTTCCTCCCTCAATATATGCACTTATAATTTCTTTCAAAATTTTGGACTTAAGGAGGAAGATCTATGAATAACACAAGCTTATACTAAGAGGGGGTGAAAAGATAAGAAAACTTTAATTTTTTCCAAATATAACAACAAAAATCAATGAATAAATGAAACAATAAAATCACACACAATGAGAGACACTTTTAACATAGTATCCTGTGGCTACGTCCAAAGTTTTTTCTTTGCTTTTCTTTTGGGCCCCCCAGGGCCCTCTTCTCAAGTTTGTGGACCTCTATCCATAGGAGACCTCAATCCCCTCTGCTCTAGTTTTTGGACCTCTATCCATAGGAGACCTCAATCCCTTCTTCTTTAGTTTGTGGCCCTATCCTCCCCTCCCTACTCCCTTCATTTCTTCCTCCTCTCCCTCCTCCCTCTCTCCTCTCCTTCCTCCTGCCCTTTTTCCCCCAATTATGTTCTCTTCTTTCCCCTCCCCTTGCTTTTTCTTTTTGCTCTTCTCCTTTCCTCCCTCAATTCATCATCCTCATTTATCTTCTTTTCTCTGTGTTCTTTGTTTCTCTTTTTACGAATGCTCCTTTTTCTCTCCCTAACTCCTTATAACTCCTACTTTCACAAAAAATAATTTTCAATACACCACAATGTACCTTATATCACTCAGTAACCCAATGCGCAAATCACCTTATACCTCCTACTTTTCAAAAATTATTTTTAGCCTTATCAAGCCACACATATAGAATCTGAAATATAATCACTCACACTATACCTTTGATTTCAATCAATAATGCAAAAATTCAACCAATCCAAATAAACCTTGTCTCGCTAATTCTTTTCTTTTTCCTTGCCACGACTCGACCTCAACCTCTTGTTCCGCCCTAGCGCGGTGGGCTAGCTTCCCACACAAAACCACAATGCACAACCTCCTACTTGACGTCTTCTTCCACAAATATTTGTTTCTTCAACAAAACTTCAAATAAAATGAACCCGTCGTGCCTTGAACCCACAACCTCTCGTCTGCCAAAACCTTGCGCAGGGTCTGCCTCCAACCTTGGATATCTTCCTAGTTGGGATAACATGTGCGCTACCTCCTTTTTAAGTCTTTACCCCTAATTTGAACTACATACTCTATCTTTTCTTCTTTCTGCCCTCAACGAACGAAAATCGAATGAAGCGAATCGTGCATCGTTCATCAACATGGAAAATCATTTATTTTTCCTCCTTAAATATGCAACTAAAATTTTTATGAATACGTCGACGCTTTATTGTATTTCCACCATTTGAATTTGAATTGGTGCATTTTAAATTCAAATTTATTTTTATAATAATATTTAAACCTTAGGTTTTAAATATTATAATATATTGCTTGTAAACCTTTGTCACATAATTTGCTTTTTAAAATATTTGTCCAATGCCTCCAAAATTTTTGTCTTTCTTTTAAACCTTTTTGACCCTCTTCATAATATTTAAATTTAACATTTAAATATTGAAATCCTTCTTTTGCCTTGTACTTTTGACCATATTTTTGCCTTGATTTTTTATTATTTCAGCCTCAACCCTTGACATCAATCCTTTGACATCAATGACAACTTAATATTCTCAATATTTCTAATAGTCCAACCAAATGTGATGTTATCATAAAAGCTTTCAAAAATGAGTCCCAAGAGGCCTGTAACATTTTATCCCTTCCCCTTAGGGTAGGACCCAAGATCTTAGACACTTTGTTTTATGTGGTATCTTGCCCAACATATTTTAATATTCTTCTTGGATGCCCTTGGATCCATGCAATGAGGGTTGTCCCTTCTACTCTTCATCAATGTTTGAAGTATAAATTTAAAAATCAACTTATCACCATCTAGGGTGACCCTCATCCATTCCAATATTGTTCAATGGTGGAGCAAGCCCAATCCATGATCAATTTTTGTCCATCTATTTCTCTTCATAAAATTTCTCCTACTTCTTTTTATCATTCTTATCCATCATCTAAAATCACCAAGGAGTTTGAAATTTTCAAAATAAGTAAGGAACCATCAATCATTATCTCATCACAAGATCAAGTCACTTAGTTCATCAAAAGTCCTCTTATAGATTTAGCTCAACTACCACCTTCACCCCAAACCATGGGTTTACCCCATAAAAAGGGTGAAGTAGTACACATAGGTATGTGTACCTTTGTCTATGTAGGAATATCCCATGAAGAAAATATCCATGGTAGAAACCCCTTTCTAGTAGAGTGAACCTTTACCCATTGTTATTTATCCAATGATTACCCACTTCCTAAGCAGATCCTATCTAGTATGGGATATGAAGGTAAGGGTTTGGGGCCACAACAAAAAGGCATTCAAGAGCCTTTAGAAGTTGAGCTTTGGCCTAGGAGATGTGGCATAGGCTACATCCCCAAAAAAAACCAACCCTTACCAACTAATGATGATCAAGTTATCACCTTTGCTGAATTCATGGATCATCATGGCTTAGAGTGGAGTAATGAGGATGAGGGACCCCCTTCTCCCTCCACCATATTGTTTTGTAATATGATAACCTTAGTTCATCCATATCCAATAGTGACCCCAAGGGATTATGTTGAAAGGGATACCCTTTGTGATATGGATCATGAAGATATCCTTCAAAATAACTTCTTTTATGGGTTGGTCCCTTGTGTTGCCCATGTTGAAACTTCTAGGTCTCAAGAGGATTCTATTCCTATGTCTCCCAAAGACCTTGAGCAACTAGGAGTTATCCCAACCCCTCCTCACTATGATGATGAATCTCACATCCTCATTGAGGAGACCCTAGATGTTAATATAGGAACCGAAGAGAGCCCTAGGCTCCTTAAGTTAGGAAAAGCCTTGTCCATGGATGAGTAGGAGCAATTGACCAAATTGTTGATAGAATTTCAAGATATTTTTGCTTGGTCATATACCAACATGCCAGGGCTTGACCCCTCCTTAGTCATGCATCACCTAGTAGTTAAACCCAATGTCAAACCCGTTAAGCAAAAGCTTAGGAAGATGCATCCTAAAGTCACTCTATTAGTCAAGGAGGAGCTCCAAAAAATCCTTGACATTAGTTTTATCAAAGCCATCGACTATTCTGATTGGATCTCCAACATCATTCCTATAGCTAAGAAGGAAGGAACAATCAGAATATGTACCAACTTTTGGGACATCAATTTTTCTTGTCCTAAGGATGACTTTTCCCTACCCAACATAGACATGATAGTGGATTTCATTGTTGGATATGGAATGCTATCATTAATGGATGGTTTCTCGAGATACAATCAAATCAGGATTACCCCCGAAGACCAGGCCAAGATAACTTTCATCACTCCATGGGGCACCTTCTGTTATAAAGTCATGCCTTTTGGCTTGAAGAATGCTGGTGCCACATACCAAAGGGCCATGACATATATATTTCATGACTTGATGCATGATATTGTTGAGGACTATGTGGATGATCTTCTTGGTCACTCCATCAATCGAGAAACTCATGCACAAGATTTAAGGCATATCTTTGAAAGACTTTGAGAATACAAAGTTTGTATTAAGCCCTCCAAGTGTGTGTTTGGAGTCACATCTAGCAATATTTTAGGCTTCATAGTGTCTAGGTGAGGCATTGAAGTGGATCCTGCTAAGATAGTAGCTATTACTAACATACCTCCTCCCCGTAACCTAACCGAGTTGCGAAGCTTGCAAGGAAAACTTCAAGCTATTTGATGCTTCATATCCTAGTTAGTCGATAAGTGTCAACCCTTTCTTAAGCTCCTTAAGAAGGATGTAGAGTTCAAGTGGGATAATGAGTGTCAAAAATCCTTTGATGAACTCAAGAAGTATCTCACTTTCCTCACCTATCCTTATCCCACCCAACCTAGATAAGCATTTAATGCTTTATATAGCAACCATAACCCAAGCTTTGGGGGCTATGCTAGCTCAACATGATGATCAAAACAAAGAGTGAGCAATATACTATATTAGTAGAACCCTCATTAGCTATGAAACTTGGTACACTCCCTTAGAGAATCTTTGCCTTGTTGTAGTGTTTGCCTCTCAAAAGTTGAGACACTACATGCTTAGCCATAAGATATTGGTAGTTGCAAGGTTTGATCCTCTTTACTACTTAATGTCGAAGCCCCACCTTTCAGGTTGAGCAGCCAAGTGGGTCTTAGCCCTTAGTGAATTTGACCTAACCTTCATAGGTCAAAAGGCTATAAAATGTCAGGTGATCATTGACCAACTAGTTATTGCTCCCTTAGAATCTACCTATCCCTTAGTCATTGAGTTTCTCGATGAGTGCCTTAGCCTAGAAGTAGAAGAGCTTGAGTCTTGGTCATTATTTTTTTATGGAGCCCATTGCTTAAAGGGTGCTAGGACTAGAATCATTCTATTCACCCCTCAAAAACAATTGATCCCCCTTTCCTTCAAGCTTCATTTCTCTTGCACTAACAATACTACAGAGTACGAAGCCTTGATCCTAGGTCTTAGGGTAGCCTTAGCCTTAAAGGTTAGGAGCCTTTTCATCTTTGGTGACTCTCAACTTGTGGTTAATCAAATAAACAATGTTTATCAAACCAAAGATGATAAACTAAAACCTTACAAGGATATTGTCACCAAGCTTTTGTCCACCTTCGATAGGGTAACCATAGAGTCTATCCCTAGATCCTCCAACCACCATGTAGATGCCATGGCCACTACTACATCCCTTATCCCCTTGGAGTTAGAATATGATCAAGCAACTATTATCATTCGACAACTTTGAGAGCCCACAACCCTTAGCTCTAGCCTTGTTCCATTAGATGTCCTAAACATCAAAGTTTCTCCATATGAGCCTTGGTACATAAACATATTTAACTTTCTTAAAGATGGCATAATGTCTTAATGGCTTAGATCACAACAAGTAAAATATTTTTCAAAAAGAGCATGCCAATTTGTGATAATCGATGATACTTTATATCAACATTCTTTCGAGGGCATCCTCTTACGATGCCTTAACTTCGATGAAGCCCAACAAGCCCTTAGTGAAGCTCATGAAGGATCATGTGGAGGCCATTTTAGCAATAATGTTATTGCCAAGAAGCTCCTTAGGATAGGTTATTATTGGTCTTCCATGGAGAAATATGCATGTGACTATGTTTGACACTATGACAAGTGTCAACGTCATGACAACCTTGTTCATGCTCCTTCTCAAAACCTTCAGGTTATTTCTTCCCCTTGGCCATTCTCCATGTGGGGATTGGACATTATAGGGAAGATTAACCCCACATCATATGATGGTCACAATTTTATCATCATGGCAATAGAGTACTTCACCAAGTGGGTAGAAGCCATACCCCTGGCCATGGTGACTAGAGCCCAAGTCTCTAAGTTCATCTTCAACCAGATCCTTTGTAGGTATGGGATTCCTTCGGTAATCATCTCTAATAATGGAACTCCTTTCAAGAACAAGGATGTCCATAAAATTTGTGCTAAGTACAAGATTTAACACAAATGGTCAACCCCATATTACCCTTAGGGTAATGGTCAAGCCAAAGCATCCAACAAGTCTTTAGTTAAGATCCTTAAGAAGTTGGTTAGTAAGACCGGTCATGACTGGCATATCTAATTGTACCCTACCTTGTGGGCCTATCGTACCAATGTATGAACTCCTATAGGTGCAACCCCTTATGTCTTGGTCTATGGCATTGAGGTAATATTCCCCTTTGAGTTAGAGGTCTCATCCTTGTGTATCTTGTTGCAAGATACCTCAATCGATGATGAGTATCATTTAGAGCATTTAAACCAATTGGAGTTGTTGGATGAGAAGTGCATCCATGCCTTAGAGCATCTTTGAGCCTATCAGAATAGGCTCAAGCGAACTTACTCTAAGAAAGTTTGCACTCATTCTTTTGAAGTTGGGGACCTTGTCCTCAAAGAGAACCAAAAGAACACTAATGCTCGGATAGATCTAAAGGGCAAATTTCAGCCCAATTGGCTAGGCCCCTTTGTCATAATGGCCAAGTTTGGCTCATGAGCCTATCATTTAGCAATGTTAGATGGTAAATATCTTAAAGAACCAATGAACATAATGCACCTAAAATGATATTATGCATGATTTCTCATCATTTCATCTTTTTTTTTTATTTCTTCTTCTTCATCTTTCTCATCTTCTCTTCTTTTGCTTCTTCTGTGCCAACTTGCATTTGGTTTGCTTGCTCATACTGCATGACTTCTTGTCATACCTTGCATGGACTACTTGACATACTTTCTCTTTTGCACTTATGCTTGTCATATAGCTACTTTGTTGCTTGATCATACTTGCATCTGACTGCTTGATCATATAGATTTTTAGGGACTTTGCAATGAGGCAAGTGATGAAACCTAGTTAGGTTTTAGCTCATATGCATTGCACTCATACTAGGTCATTGATGCTTAGCAAATCCCCAACCTAGGGCACATCTTTTTGGCACCAATCATACTTATTTTTTATCTCATATGTTCCTTGACCTTGAATGTTTCAATAATAATCAATTTTTCCAAGTCAAGGGATATATGTTTCTATTTCTTCTTGTCTTTCATTTCCCTATATTCCTTGACCTTGAAAGTTTCAATAATCATAAAAATTTCTCCAAGTCAAGGGATATAGTTCTTCATATCTTGTATATATTTTGTCCTTTGCAAGTTTTCAATCATTTCTTCTTTTCTCCAAGATAAAGGATATACACTTCTTCTTCTATCTTCACATCTTCTTTTGATCACACTTTTCCTTATTGATATTTTTATTGTTAAGGGATCCTCATAGGATAGGATAGATACCACATGAATATCATTTATGGTATTTATATGACCACTAACTATTCTATGCACATCCCTTAGCCATTGAAATTTCAAACAAGGCACACACACACACACTACTTTGTTCTTCTCATCTGTCTATCTTCTATCTAGCACATGCACACACAACACCTTCTTGCTTTGCTTTGATCAATATTCTTCTATTTCTTAGTGAGCTAACACCTCTATTGGGTTATACTCCTTTTGACCATTTGCACATATAACACCCCTATCAGGTTACACTCCTTTTGGCTCAATGAGCACTACATCCCATATAGGATAGCTTCATGGCTACCAATGAGCATCAACCTCCACCTTAGACCATTTGCAAGCACACATCCTAGTGGGTATCACTCCACATATAACCACTAGCGAGCACACACCCATAGCGAGTTTCACTCCATCTTTTGGTCACTAGCAAGCACACACCCATAGTGGGTATCACTCCACCATACTTGTTCTCTTCAATGAGCATTACACCCTCACATGATAGCTTCATGGTCACTCACGAGCACTACACCCATCATGGGTTTTGCTCCATCCTTTACCATTTATGAGCATACATCCTCACAAGGTTTTGCTCCATATTTTTCTTTTCTTTTGCTTAGTTTATGTTCATTTGATCACACTGACCCCTTGTGGTCTACGCTGATTCAAATATCATATTCTAAGCATATTTTTTTATTTCTTTGGCCTATTGTTGACCTTTTTTCTTCTTCATTTTATCTTTCTTCTCTTTCTTTTTTCTTATTTTTCTCTTGTACAAAATTTGTGCTCTATTCATATAGGGCACAAATTCGTGGCTAGTTTTTACAAGGCACAAATTTAGCTAGAGCATTATTTTTCTTTCTTTCTTCTTTTTTACTTATTCCATCACCTTTTTATGCTCTCATATAGTCATATAATCATTAATTATGCATTCATTAGTAAATTTCATCAAGTTCTTTCCTCATGCATTTCCTCCATTTCTATTTTTTATCCATTCATGCATGATAAAAATTATAACACACATAAAATTAGCAATCACATAATCAAACACACATAACCATAACAAAGTAATATGATATATTACTCGGTAAGTCAAGCATGTGTTAGCCAATTTAATTTTCCACAATCCAAGCCTAACGCACTCGACCATCCCCTAGACTAAGGATGCATGCCAAAATCAAAATAAACATGTCTCAATCCTTGCCCTAGCTCTGTGAGCTGGTCTCCTCTGCTCTACCTATCAAAGGTGGTCTTGGAGGGGGCATGTTCATAGACCATGAAATTATCCATGACTGAGATCATGCCATACTCGATGATCAAAGGGAGGATGATGGAGGTACCCTCTGCTCTGTTGGAACTACTTAGAAGTACAACACCTGGTAGAAGGTCTCCTTTCTCCTGCTCTTTGTAGCTCCTCATTTAGTAGATGGATCCCCTGGTATTGTTGGTTGCTAGTAATAACAACCATTACATCAACCTAGACCTACTACCACTCTATAATGGGTATATTTTTCTTCTGCTTTTCTGTTTGTTGCATATTTATTGTTTTGTGTCTACCATTTTGAGTTTCTTTTGGAATGTTGTATTCCTACTAAAACTCAAGGAGGCACCCCAACCTTATGGGTATTTATATCATAATTGCCTCGTAAAGCATACAAAATCTCAAAGTATTTGGAATGAAACCATTTTTGCACCATTCCTCCACCTAAACCTTATACCCCTTTTTATGTTCATCATTTTTGGCTCGTAGGTGTCTACATATTTGACTCATTTATTAGGCCATAAATGGATCAAAGAGGGGTCAAAATGTAGACACAAAAAATTGACCCATAAAAATTAGTTATTTTTCCCTTACAATCTTAAGAAATCACTCAAAGTTGCTAAGGGCAAGTTTGAGCTTCTATTTCCTCTTTTTGTTTGGTTGTTTCTCCTAACCTTTCCAAATTCGTGGTCATCCAAGATGAGGTGTGAATTCAAAAATTTTGTATTTTTTTCTCTTGAAATACCCAAGTTTTTAGTTTACCTCTGTGACATCAACTCTTATCCAAGTTTGAGTTTTGTTTTCCCACCTAAAACCCTCCAAATATCCTATAAATAGAAGGATTTGGACTCCCTTTTCCCCTAGATGAGATCTATTTTCTTCTAATACTCTCAAGACTTTATGCTTTTGGAATGCTCTAG
Source organism: Wollemia nobilis (assembly GCA_028583015.1). Taxonomy (NCBI): domain Eukaryota; kingdom Viridiplantae; phylum Streptophyta; class Pinopsida; order Araucariales; family Araucariaceae; genus Wollemia; species Wollemia nobilis. The sequence goes on along the minus strand of JAQPPZ010002123.1, from coordinate 2,981,954 downwards.
TGATTTGCTTTTTGTGTGCCTCTTTTGTTTTGTTGCTATGGATAAGCAAGTGGATAAGCCTTGAAAATATATTGTGCACATCATTTATCTTCTAAATAATGAGGAAAGATCTTCCACCTTGGTTGCTATATTTATTATTGCTTCCTTAGTGGGCTCATCAAGTTTCCTTTGTGCATTATTTCATTAGATCGTAAGTTCTTAGTTATTCATTGCATTTTACATTCATAAATTATTTTTAAGTACCCTTATAAAAATTTGTGCCCCATATATATAGGGCATGAATTTGATGAAACCATTGGTTTCACCATCTTCTTCTCTATTTTTGAATCCATGATCGCTAATTACAAGACATGGATTTAATCATAATAGTTTGGGGATAATTCTTTGCTCTCAAAACCCTAGTTATAATTTGCATACTTGTTCTCCATTGCATCCATTCTATTTACATTTTATTTTCACTATTTCATGCTTGTTATATCTTGTTTTTCTTATTCCCAAAAAGGTAAACAATATTTTTTATTTTTGAATGGTCAGCTAAAAGGACCAAGGGGGCTTGATTGCTGCACCTCCAAGCTTAGTCACATAGTAGCCTAAGTAGGCCCCCAAACATTGATGACTTTTTCCAATTTTTTGTTGGTGATCTTCAATTTTGATTGAATTAACGGTCGATATTTATAGGGAACACATTTTTCTAGGATCAACCATTAGATCAAGTAAGTGTTCTGATAGATCTTTTGGCTGTTTGTTGTCTGCGTTTCTTTTTTGTTTCCTGCAACTAAAAAAAGAAAGAAAGAAAAAGTGTTTGGTTTAATTTCTAGGCATCAAAGAAGAACAACATATTGTTTGCATTTATACTAATTTTTTTTGTGCATTCCCTTGGACCTTTGCTTGAAATAGAGAATCATTCTATGAATAGTACTTTATTTGCCTGCACCATTATTTTTCTTTCCTCATTATTTACAGTATATCTTTAGTTGTTATAGCTTAGTTCATAGACAAAGACCAAACCTAGTGTTTTCTTAATATACATATAAAAAATTCCAGCCTGGACGTGGAGTGAGTCTTTAAACTGCTCCTGGTGAACCCTTCGATTCTCCCAAGCCTTTGAGTGGAGAGAAATAATAGCCCCGTAGTTACCTCATCTCGTAGCAGATCTACCAAGAATTATTTGTGGTGGGTATTTTCCCCCTCTACACTCATGTAAATATATATTTAAGACAAAGCTATGTGATATGAGTTAAAGACACTTTGCATTTACGAATTTATTTAATAGTTTTGATAAAAAAATTTAGTGAGTTTATTGTCCATTATTGGGAATTTGATATATGCATGTTATTGAGTTGTTTTATGATCTTGGATATTGTTTAACCTGAGAACATAGCATTATTTTTCTAACATATAGGTTATTATCCATTATACAAAGTGAGGAAGGGCACCACTAGGGTGAAGGTGGAAGATGTATAAAAGAAAGTAGTTCAAAGAGTAGAAAATATATAACATACACCATATAATAGTTGCATTCTATTGCATGAATGTCTGATTTGAATGCATCTGTTTTAACTTTATATAGATTTTAAATTGAGTGTAAATGTGTATGTGTTTGAGCATTTAATTATGTGCTTCAAAATATATTTTACTCTATGATATTCTTAAGTGGTTTTAAAATTAACTTGGCAAATAATAACTAGTTAGAAGGCTCCTTATTGTTGGCCATGAATAAGTTTGTGGTCAAGTCATTTTGCTTTAGATTAAAGTTGAAGTCTAGAAAGAGGGAAACCTAGTGATGAGTCTCCATGCCTCACCATAAATTTTGAAGTCTTAAATCAAACTTACATTAGTCTCTTCTCCATGGCACATAATATTTAGGGTTTTAAACCCCTAAATGATGCAGGAGCATCCAACGGTGTAAGAGTGATCTTGCATCACCTAAAATTTATTTGTTTTATTTTGTTATAGAATTTATTTAGTTGTTTAGAGGATGGAGAAAGAGACCCAACATCAAAATAATCATCCCAATATCCTAAGTGGTTTGGGAGATATGTAAATTTTAATGTCTTCTACCCTATCAAAACTAGTGAAAAATCCTGCTAGTAAAACTAGTAAAACTTGGAGGCCAATTTTGAAGGCCTTAGAGGCCTTTTTAAGGGGTGAAATATGGCAATACTATGTATAAACATAGTATCAAGCTTCCTAACCCTTCAAGAGATTTTCAAAAAGGTGCAATAATAGCCGTTTCGAGCAACGAGCAAGGAGTTATGACCTCGACAAGTTTACCCCCAAAATTCAAATTTGAAATAGATGGTTTTAGGTGGGAAAAGGGAAAATAGGGTCAAAAGGGGGAATTTTGAATTTGTAATCAGTTGGTATCTGTAAGCTCCATTCTCCTCAGCAAAGAATACCAAAAACTTTTGTATTTTCTCTATTTTGTTGGATTGATGTGTTTTGTTTTAATGCAACTCTACTTCACTAAACCATATTTAAAAACCTTTCTATTTGGGTGGGTGCTCATACTTGGTTTGGATATCTATTAGTGTTTGAGGAAGGATATTGGTGGTGGTAGTGTTGAAAGTATCTTTATATTCTACCTAAGTGTGTACTAAGTGCTAGCAACTATGCATAAACAAAATATTGAAAATGAGATGCTCCCAAAGTATGTTTCTTAATTTTTTCTAAGAGGAAATATGGGAATATTTTGGGTGTCTATGGAGGATCTTTTAATGACAACAATGGAAACAATTATGGAGGTTTATGAAAAATAAGTAGATGAGTTTTTGGGAAAATTTGCTTAGGTTTTCTATAGAATCTCTAGGTTATGCCTTTTTCCTTTATAATTTCTTAAGAAATTCTTTTTGTTTAGAATATATTAAACGATTACACTTGTTATGCTCATTCTCTCAAAAAACCTCTAGAATGGAATTTTTATTTTAGAATTTCTATGGATTGCTTTTGAAAAATATGGTTAACTTGAAAAGAAAATATGTAATGGGTCTTATTGATGTTATAAAAATCATCATGTATGGGCAAATGGAAAACATTTCTTAGGGGATTGGCTTGTCTTACAAATATTGAAATGGTAGACAACTGGATTATAATCAGAATTCTCTTTTTTTATAGGTTTGGATTTTGTTTGTGGTTATTCTTTATATTTTGGAAATATACCTCTTATAACTATAATAAAACTATTCTTATGTAGAGCAATATATGCATTGCTTATTTTTTGGGATATTATTGTATTACACCAACATAAGTTAAACAAGCATATCATATTTTCAAAATATTATATGGGTGGTAATATTGGTCATCTTAAATGAAATTTTTAGAAGGAACTATTATTAGTAGTTATTTTTCATAAGGTTGAATTTGCTTGGCTTTCCCTCTAGCTATTAAAGACTCATTATATGATAGTTTGAATTTGTGTGGAATGGATTGGACCATGATAATACCTTAGATAAATGTGCATACTACATTAGCACATATTAACCTATGACCTAGAGTTTTAAATAGGAGTCCTTGGCTTCAATATTTATGCACTGTGTTTGCATTATGATCATTCCATAGTGTTGTAATCACTATAATAATGACAACATTCCAACATAGGTATTATGCATGCACTATGAAGATGCTTGACATTATCTATTTATTATAGCTATAAATATGAAGGTACTAGTCTCATTTATGAAGCTTTACAAGAAGGATATTAGTGAAAATCTATGAATTTATATACAAATGAGTTTAGTAGTTTGTATTATAAAATATGTTTGGATCTTGAGGAAATAATACTACAATTCTAGGTATGAATTATGTAATTACCTATGAGTGGAGTTATAGGTCATTTGAAGAGTTTCATACTTTGGCCTGTATAAAAATTATTGTACTTAAGGCATGTAATGAGACTATGATTGATCTTAAGTCTTGATTGCTATAGTACTTGTCTTATTTGTTGTCATTAATAGAGTGTGACAATAATTATTTATAACATGTACAAGAAGGTAATCTTAAAGTGTGATTTTATTCAAATAAGTGAACTAAGGGAGTAGGCATGATATAAATAGAAGGTCTAGTATGATGACATGTACAAATTATCCTAGGGATAATATGTTCATTTATATATACAATGATGAATACATTTATGATGTGTGATGAGATTTCATGTTGGTATGTACAAATATAGATGGGTACTATAGTAATACATAGTTGATATATTCACTTAGATGTAGATTGATCATTTCACCTAAAATATAGATCTAATTATGAAAAAAATACTCATAAAGTTCATTATTACAATGATATATGTATGTTGAACATGATCTAGAATTGCATGCACAATTTCCTCTTTGATTGTTGGTTTTATGGATCTACTATTTTATGAAGGGTTGAAACTCTAGTGGATGGAGTTTAGATAGGGATATTCTAGTTTGGATACCATTTGGTTGGGTAGTAAATCACATTGGTGATGCTATTTCTCCCCTATTTTATTTTTAGTAGCTAGAACATAAATACAAACATGAAATTTTAGAGATTATTGAAATCATGCCTTTAAAGTTTATGATATTGCATGTGTAGAATTTATACCATATAATGGTGGTAATATTTGATATAGATCAACTATACTTGCTTTTTAATCAATCTATAAAGTGAATATTTTAGCTAACATACTTTAAGGGTAATAACATATTATTATTCTCATTTAAAAATGTTAAACTTGCTATATTGTACTCTCCTACCAAAACACTCTTATTTTAGAATGCCATTGATACTCTTTATACCAATATGAAAAATTGATATTTTGTCTATAATAAATAAGAGAACTAATTTGCATTTTAACTAATGATTGGTATTGCTTTGTCTATAGGAAATAAGTGAGAATTGATACTTTTATTTTGATTTATTATTGATGCTACAAATGGCATTTTCTCTAGAGTAACAATGAAAATCGATAATTACATTCTAATTGATGTTATAAGTTACATCTTAGCTATAGGAAAAGGCAAGATATTGATAGACTTTGATAGGGTACTTTGATATGATCATTGATAATCATTGGACCATTACTCTATTATAAGTAGCATGTTGATATACTTGCTACAAGTAGCTTGTTAATTTGACAAAAATTAATTTAGTTCGGTCTAAATTAGATTCATAACAAATTTGATAAGATATCTATTCTATAATAAACTTTTCATCATGTACAAACACTTTGAATAAGCTATCTAACCTAGATAAAATTATCGATATATTTAACTTGTAAAATTTTTACTCTTGGTATTATAATTCTAAGTTGATTGTTGATATGATTAACCCTATGATAAGAAATAGACTTGTCTTTTGATTCATTACTATACCTAGAGTTATTGAAGTTGTTGATACTTTAATCGTATGTATATAATTATTTAATATTAGACTTACACTTGATCCTAAATGAAAGTAAGATCATACTTTATCTAGAATTAAGATAGTGTTAAGCCAATTGCTAAAAGGGTATAAGGTACTTTCTTGTGGTTGTAAAAAAATCCTAATTGATTAGGGTTATAGTTGAAAGACTTTATTTATGAATGATTTGTGATGTATTAGTAAATTTGCATATCCTAATAAAGTAAATATCTTTTATATTATAGTGCAAGATGAATTTTGCATGGGATTTATATTAGAAAAAGTACATAATAGAATATTGAATAATTTTTTACTATGTGAGGCTTTAACAACTGTCGCTCTAGCTCAAAGCTTTTTTATCCATCTAAATGCTTAAAACTATCCAAGGAAACTATTTATATGATTTGACTCACTCGTCTAGTGTGGGATATAGATGGGATTTGAACTCACTAGAACTTGTAAGATAATGTTGGTGATCACACTCACTAGTATGATCAAGACATAAAAGGAAGTAAAATAGTTTACTTACGAGTCTTGCATTAGACATACAAAGGAGAAAATATTGAAGTCATTAGTCTTATATAAGAAATATAAGGAAGTTTAACAAATTAAACTCAATAGTTATGAATAATAAATGGAAAGGAATTAAGATAATAAACTCACTAATCCTATATTAAACATAAAGAGGATCAAACTTACTAGTCTTGAACAAGTCTTCAACAAGACATTAAAGGTATTTAATATGATAGACTTGCTAATCCTGTATCGAACACAGAATATAGTTGAGAAAACCAAACTCTCTAGTCTTGAACAAGACAATGAAAGTATTTAATATAGTAAAATCATTAATCTTGTTGAAACATAGAAGGGAGTTGAACAAATAAATTTCATTGGTCTTAAGAGAGGAAGTTAAAATATGAATCTCACTAATTTTATATAATTAATGAAATGGGACGTAATCACCTAAATTTCACCTCTTGTATCAGACATTAAAAATAATTAAGAGATTAAACTAATTGGTATTTTATAAGATATGGATGGGAGACGAAAACAAATGCACTCTTAAGTATAAAAAGGATTCATCCATTTGGCATTAATGTGCTAGAAAGATTGAAATGCATACTTGCTTTTTAGAATACATAAATAATGTTAAAATTTGTTAAAACATTATTATGAAAATTTTATTATTAATATTTTAAATTTAGGAATCAAGTTGTTACATGGTATCAAAGCCTAGCATAAATGCTAGGGCCTAACATATTCACCAATATTTAACTACATTATTGCTGACTAGACTAGGACAATGGTTACAAAAACTCAATCAATTTGTGCCAACCAAGGTAATGATAAGATGGATCAAATCTTAACCCTAATGAATGAAATGTAGGATAGAATATTTTTTTTAGAATAAAAAATAATAGGATAAGTCATAAAGGAAAAAGGATTCTCGTTTTAAGGATGAAATACCTTAGGAGGACCAATATGATGAAGGTAATAAGTAGGAGTCTACTTAGGTGGAACAAAGGAAATATGAACAACATGTATCCCAAAAGATAAATTTAAAATAAAATTATCTAAATATTTGAAGAAAATTACCCCATACAAATATGATGGAAAGACCATTGGGAATGGATCATATACTTAGCTCATTGAAATGGCCAAGTATTTTAAACTTTGTAATATTTTGAAAGAGACAAAAGCTACATGGGATGCATACCAATTTATTGGTGAAGCAACTTCCTAGTGGAAAAATTTGAAGGTTGAAAAGGACCTAAAAGTAGAATGCACTATCTAGAAAAGAATTATCTATTTTTTTAGGTAGAAATGGTTACTGCAATTATACTTTGACTAGAAATGAAAAAAATTCAAAATCTAAATCAAGGAAATTTGAGAGTGACAGGATATTGGAAAATTTTTACCAAGCTTATTAGATATATTTCTCTATATCGACAAGATAAAAAATATAGGAAAAATAAATTAATGATTGGGTTAAACCCATAAATTAGAACTAATGTAAATAATCATAGTCCTTTAAATATGGAATAGGTTTTTGAAAAAGTAGTTAAACAAAAGCAAAAGATAAAATCTATCTCTGCACATAGTAAGGAGTTAAAAGAGGAAAACAAGGTATCTTGATCTAATCCCTCTTTTAAAAATAATTTTTTAAAATTAAAACCCTATTTACTGATTAAAGGAAAGGTTAGAAAGTAGAATTTATGAATGGAAATCAAAACTAATAGTAATTTCAATATAAGAAATAGTATAAACACAAAAATAGAAGGAAGAAGGTAGAAAAGGGCCTAAAATTGGTGTTATACATGTGTCATGGACCACTATGCAAGTCAATATTAGTAGTGGAGTATAGGATCAATCATGTATCCACCTCAACCCAATCAACAACCATATAGTGTCCATGCAATAGTAGATAAGTGCCAAGTGAAACAATAGAATTCCCTTATACATATTTTTAATTGTAATCTATTAATATTTTAATTGATAATGATACAATCAAAAGTTTTGTAGCCCTTATATTTTTAACAAAAAAAATAGGAGAGTTGCTTATATGGCCAATTATTGGTCTATTTGCTATGGGATCCAAGTAGAAAGGAGATTTAACCAATGTCTTGGCATGACTAAGTTAGAGTTTTCTAGCCCTACCACTATAGTGAATATTTATGTGGTCTCCTTACGATCATATGATATAATCAAATACATTTGATTGGCTCTAGAAACATAAGGACAAGGTTTATTGTTATACTAAGACAATGTAATGTTTTGCTGATTATGGGTACAATTCATTAATTCAAGAATTCAAAGAACCATTAGCATAAGATAAATTTTAGCAATGCAATTAAAAAAATTCCATTGAAAGGGGTCTATTTTGTATGCCATACAATATTGATTAGTTGGAGGAAGAGAAAAGCCCCACATTTAAGAAATACTTATTTTTAAATGAATATGAAGATGTGTTTATTGAGGTGATAAATGAACTTCCTCAATGAAAGTTCAAATTTTTAATATATAGTATGCTAGGAATAAAAATTTAATTAAAGAATCCTTATTGGATGACTATAATTGAGTTGCTCAAGTTGAAAGCATAGATGAAATAACTATAATCAAAATACTAGCTTGATTGAGTGTATCACCATTGGTGCACCAATCATGTTCATAAAGAATAAAGACAATACTCTTTGACTTTGTATTTATTGAATATTGAAAAAAGCAACAATGAAGAATCAGTACCCTATTCCCAAAATAGATGATATATTTGATCATTAAGAGAAGCCACCTTCTTTTCTAAGTTTGACCTCAAATTTAGATATCATCAACTCAAAATTAAGAAAGAAGATATGCCAAAAATAGTTTTTAAAAAAGACATGAACATTATGAGTTTAAAATAGTACAATTTACACTCATTAATCCTCCTATGGATTTTATGAATATGATGAAAAATATGTTCTAATATTATTGAGACAAGTTTGTAATAGTTTTCTATGATGAAATTATGGTATAATATCGTAACGAGAATTAGCATATTAGAATAGTGATATAAAGGCTAAGAGAACATCAATTGAATAAAAAATTATAAGAAAAATATACGTTATTTGGAGCACATTATTTTAAAGAAGGATTTGTAATAGATCCAACTAAAATAAAGTTATTTTAGAGTGGCCAACAACTAAAAATATCCATGAGTTACACAATTTCGTAGGATTGGTAAGCGACCATAAATTTTTTATAGAGGGTACTCTAAAAAAACTAACCCCATCACATTATTTCAAAGAAAAGGAAAAGGATTTGAATGGACAAAAATTTGTGAGCAAGATTTTTAGCTCCTTAAGGAGAATCTAACAATAACACATATTGTAAAAATTCTAGAACCTAACAATGATTTTATAGTGATTACTAATGCTTTAGAAGAGGGTTAGGTGGACCATTAATAGAGGATGGACAACTAATAGCCTGTGAGTCCCACAAAAATAAAACATATGAGCAAAATTATGCCTCTCATGACTTCAAATTATTAGTCATTGTATATACACTTAAAATTTAGAGGAATATTCATTGGTAAAATACTTTAAAATTAAAAGTTATTATCAAGGTATAAAATATATTTTCACCTAACCAAAATTAAATGCCAAAAAAAAGAAGATGGTTGTAGTTCCTATGTGAATATGATTTTTATATTAGTTACATTAAGGGAAAATGTAAAAGGTTAGCTAACACACTTAGTCATAGAAGGCATATTGTAATTGTTAATTCCATGAGAATAGCTTTTAAGGAATAGGTTTTGAGACATTTGAATGAGGATGGATATGATAAAAAGGTAAAAATGCCTTAGAGCCAAATGCAAATAATCTTATGTTTGATAGTTTTACAGTGGAATTTGATGGGTTGCTAAGGTGTACAAAGAATGTATATATGTACCAAATATTGGCATGTTGCAAACCATAGTGTTAGAAGAGGAACAATGTGCCCCATATTATTGTTGAAATTATAATCTACTTCATGGCCAAGAGTTATCATGTATGATGTATTGGATAGGCCTAAGGGAATTTCATTATACAAATCATTTGTAATTTTGTAACATTTTATTATATAATCCCAATGGGTCTTGGTTAACCTTGTTACAGTTAAACCCTTTTTTATTAAATGTCATTAACCTAAATCCCACTTATTATGTCATCTTAGGTTAAACCTTATAATGTATTTGGGATTTTTGGTATTGCTATAAATACCCCCTCACACTCCTCATTAATTATCAAAGTGATGTACAATAATATCTATAGATAGTGATTATTTATGGTGCGTGTGGGTTCCTCCAAATTGTTGTCTCTTTTGTTCCTTATTTTTTATTTCTATTTAATATTGTAGTGGATGATTTCCTTCTCTACATTTCTAAAAGACAATATGAATTCCAACATGATATCAAAGTAGGTATAGAGCAGCATTGCTTGGTCACATAGAGAGCCTTCTTGATACCTTCAATTTTTCTTCTAATATTTGGGATGATTGTCTCTTTTTCAAGTCCTCATAAGTAGGATCAACGAAAAGGTTGTATTATACTTATCTTCTACATTATATCTATTTTTTTAGCATGACTTGAGACTATGACATATCTTTTATTCTACCTTTGATAAGGTTTGTGCATCAAGCTTTGGTCATTCTTGTAAAGTGATCTCAAGAAAATAATTTTAAATTTAAATTACATGTCCTCTTCTTTCCCATGTGTACCCTATTCTAAGTTCTTGTGCATTCTACTTGTCAAAATGGTATGCTATGGGAATTTCATCTCTTTATGTAGAGGATACCTGCACTTTGGCATCCTTGTGAGGCACAACAAAGTGGATAGTAGAGCGTAGCAAAGGTTCTTTGCTTGTGTTTGACCTAGGCTTGATTCACATGGTAATTTGTATCATCACTTTGATTAGAAGAAATGAAATGGGAATGTCATGCTCCTATGCATATAACCAAACGATGCAACAACTTGGTTAGTATGACCTTGGTTGTGGTGTAAGGAGGAGGAGGTTCTAGGTTTGAAGCTCTTGGCCTCCCTTTTTTGATTGAGGATAGTGGTGTACAATGTGCTTTATAGAGTTATCAACATCATTGGCCTAACTATTAAAGTTGCTTCATTGGCTAGCATAATCATTTCAAGAGCCCTAGGTCTCAAGTTCAAGATCCATCTACTCTATTTTATTGTTGAAGAAAATACATACAAATATTTGAAATTAAAGTAGCCTCTAGTCATCACTATACTTATTGGTTGGCTTGTTAGTATGATGGTCTTTAGTCACAATTGACCAAGGTTGATTCCCATTATTATTATTCCATTACTCTAAATAATACAAATATTCCACTCATGTGGCACTATTATATGCCACAAAAATATTTTTTAATATTTATACATGCTCCTCCAATTAAAAAAGGGCATCCATCAAAATTATGTTAGAAAAAAAAGATGAAGTAGTGAAATATAAGTGGAAAGGACCAACGAATCAGAACTAGATAGGTGACAACAATCGATTGGACAATGAAATCCTAAGGTTTGAGCCCTTATTTTTTATTTTTTTGGGGTCCATTAAGACAAAAGTTTTGAAGGCCATATCTTTTGCATGCAAAAGCATTTTGAGCCCATTATTTTTTCAAATCGTACTATTTTTTGAGCTCTACACATTGGTGGAATCAATTCATGGACCTATTATATTTTTAAGGGTCATATTATGCAAGATGAACCATAAATTCTTAGTTTCCTTAATGGATGAAACTATAATATTTTGTCAGCTCAGATTATTTACTTGCTACAAAGTAAGAAACCACGATGCATCTTTTAGGAGGATAAAGCAACTATTCTTGATGGTGAAGCTCAACACAAAAAGGTAAAAGAGACTTCGGGTTTATTTTCCTTACTGATTGAACTAGTGTTGATTTTTCATATCAAAGAGGAGAGTGACTTTATGAAGGTATGGTCAAAATTGCATGGATTTTTGGAAAGGTTAAAGCTATTGAAGTGAGTCACTTGAAATCAAAGCTTTCTTCTCTTAAATTAGCTAATTTTGATAACATTGAGGACTATATTGTAAGACTTAAGGCTTTGAGGGAAGATATTACATCTTCTAGAGGCAAAAAGAAAGATGATGTAGAATGCTTCTTTTATATATTGAATCCTAGAATCCTAGAAGGCTCTTACTCTTGATTAGTTATTTTATCTCCTAGTTCACTTTCAGATGGTAATGCAAAATTATGGTGGAACTCCAAAAATATAGGCTCATGCAAAGGAATTCAAGTCTAAGGAGGCTAATACCAAGGGGACCAAAGGCCATGCTAAGTATTTAAAAGAAAAAAATACCACTTGTAGATACTATAAAACAAAGGGACATCCAATAAATAATTGATTTCTAAAGTTACAAAGGATTGATGCTAAATTATTGAAGTTAGGTGGATATATTCTAGATGGTGAGGGAGATTCAAATGGATTTAACTCAAATATAGAGGCTCACTAGAGCACCCATTGTAGGGGGGAAGATATTATTATCACTAATGTCTTCTCTCCTTGATCCCTCAATTTAGATTATGGGGGGGTATTGAAATTTGAAAATGCTGAAAAAGAGATCGCACACCTATGCAATGAAATAAAGAACAAAGTAGATAGCAAACTATGTAACCATAATAACAAAACAAGATATGAAATAATGGTGCCCCTTTTATTAATATCAGTTATGTCATTCAAAAGGGTTACAATGGAATCCCATTGAGGGATTTTCTACCAATTTGATACAAATATTTACAATAAGAAAAAGTAATCCAGGTGTATCTTGCAGGATCTTTCTTGCATCTCATAAATTAATTATTGACAAGTTTTTGGTGATTGTCATGATGTATGATGGTGAGGTATGAATCTTTGTGCCATTTTATCCATGTAAAGACCTATAATATGTACACAAGAAGATTTAAACAACATCAAAAACATTTCAATATAAGACCCATAATGATGGTAAAATAAAGCGATAAAGAAACTGAAATACAAGTATATGCATGAAAATGAGATTAAGCTATGCTAAATAGTAATCGAAATACTGTTAAATCTAATGAAAGAAAATAAGAAATGGATCTCAACTCGAGAGGTCATATCTGTGTGGGATGGTCTTGCATGTTGGCTATATTTGGGAGATACGGTCATACCTACATACCATATATGAGAGATATGATAGATAAATAGCAAGTAATTTTCTTGTGGTTGATGCAAGACAACATCGGGTTTGATCTATGAATTAATTGATGTTCTTGGTGTGCTCATGAGGAATGACTTGGGGATGAAATCTAACACCAAAGCAAGGATATTGGATGGTACAAGAAGCATAAATTTAATCTTCAACCTTTGAGATGGTCCATTGGCATGCTTGGAAGCTCCATGGTTGAATTTTGATAGCACTTCATTACTTTGAGAATGAGAGCTCTTTGATTCTTTAGTTCGACAACACTTAGATGCATGAAATTGTGATTCAGACTTTTTAATGAAGGCTAGACGCCTTTATATAGACTTCCAAATAGGAGTCCAAATCTTGTAAGAGAAGCCAAGAAGTGGTTGGGATCAAGAAACATAATTTATTCTTGATAACCATCACCCAACTTGACTTTGTTGTATCGTTGTACCTAGTTGGCACGTGTAATTGTTTGAACCTTGGAAAAAACTTACTTCTAGTACAACTGTCTCAGGGTAAGATGATCATATCTATGGGCCATATTAAGGAGAGATAGTATTTATTGGGATCCATATTTTGAAGAAATGGACTCTAGAGGCCATCCTCTAGAAGGACGATCTTGGCTGCTAAGGAAAATTCCTTCCTGTTTGAGTGGTAAAAACCATTATTGAGTTGTAGGGTTGCCTAAGGTGGGTCATATGGCCTGAAAAGGTGTCCATATAGGTAGTATCCTCAACATGACATGTTTTATATGTCTCCATATGCCCCATTTTGGGATGTTTTGTGTGAAATCACAACATATCTTTGAATCGTACTATTTTTTGAGCTCTACAAAAATAGATGACCTAAATTCAAATTGAGTGTTGATGGTGTTCATTGATCTGATCAATGTTAGATGCCCTAATCATGAAAGGAGAATAAATATTTGAATCATTACTTCCAACACTTTGGTGGACTTTAATTTTGATAAACCTTTCGATCGAAGATAGAGACTTAGTCTGGGCTTTTAGGAATTTCTAATCTTGGTTTTCTAAAAAATGTTCCAGGTAGGTGATTCTACAAGATCGAGGTTTTCAGCCATACCAAGTGTTTGTTGAAATTTTTTATTTTACCCCAGAAAATCAGGAAGTGTATCATAGTTGTTGATAATTATTCTTGAATGAATACAATTTGTATTGATTGAGTGTTTGATTATTGATCTTTATTATGAATTTTGTGATGTATGACTACCCCCTCAAGCAACGAGTTGATGAAAAGATAGAAAATGATGAAAGCAACGAGTCGCTTGACCAAGATGACTTATTTTGGTTTTTGTAGGACCTTTGTGAAAGTGGAAGGGGGAAAATCCTATTACAACTATGATTTTGACCATTATTGGTAATTATACATCTTAACTCTTAGACCAGTCCAACAACATGGCTTTCTTAGAGAGTTGAGATGATAACAATTCGATTCATTCGAGAGGTAAATCAATATATATGAGGATCACTTAAGGCTAAGTGGAAGAAGGAAATATACACCTTTATCCCTTGGAGTAGTCCAACCACATGGCTTTCTTAAGGAATTGAGATTATAGCACTTCGATTCTTTCAGAAGCCTTTAGAAATTGAATTTGACCAAAGGAATTGGGGGACCTTTGGAGCTTTTTGAATTGATCAAAGGGAGTATGCATATTTGGAGTTATTTACTTCTTTTTTTGTGCAATTTTTGCAATTTTTGGGGTCATCCCTGGGTAGGATGGTTGCACAAAATGCGACTATCTGAACCCAAGATGGTCAGGTTTTTAGAAAAATATAAAAGCAATTTATTAAATTTTTTGATGTCATTTTCACTACTGGTAGTTGGAGAAAAGAAGAGGTGAGGAGGAGGAGGAGGAAGGCAAATTATAAATTGAAGCTTTGCCAGATTGTCTATCTATTTCTATCATGGACCAACCCGGGACTTCGACGGGCGGAGGAGCTGAAGTGAGAAACATAGTAACTTTGTTCTCTCCTTTGTTATTTTGAAAAATAAAATGAACCTCACTAATTAATGCAAAAAATGAACCTCACCTAAAATTTAAGGCAAGGAACACACCTTAGACTAGGAAATGTAGTGTAGGTTGTTGATTTTGCTTTTAGTGCTTGTTTTTATTTGTTTGATTTTATTTTTGTTTTTGGCATGTACATGCCCCAATTTTGGGGCTATCTCACAGAGAGATGGTCCCTCTTATGGGGGTTGGGGGCCATATCATGGTGGGATAACCATCTCACCCTAGGACGGTCAAGAGGAGAGACTGTATCACCCCAAGACAGTCGAAGGAGAGACCATATCAGGTCGAGATGACCTCAATGAAAATGTACTATACCTTAATTTTTATTGATTTTTTTGTTTGGATTTTTGTGTTGTTTTTTATTTGATTATCATATTTTACAAGTTTGTATTTAGGTCTTGAGATCTAGATATAGGTATCCTACTATCTATAATACAACATGTGGTGCACTTAGTGTAGCTTATTGGGACTAGATTAGGGCCATTGGCCTTAATAAAGTAGCAAGGTTATATGCAATGATGATAGATCAGACTTAATTATCTACCTTAGAAGATCATTAGGATAGTTAGACCAACACATTCCATATTTCAACTTGCAAGATGATCGTCACACTAGAGGATGTGTACAATATTTTGAGGATTCTGATTAAGGAGCATCCCATCGCTTCCACCCATATTGGTCAGTAGGAGAGAGTCATTCAGATAGTCTTTCATGATGACTGGAGGTAGCTTGATGTAGCTTGTCTAGTGATGGTGTATTGGTCGAGTTGTGGTATGAGGTAGAGGTTCTTAGTAGGAGATATGCAATGTCTATGTCACTCATGTTGAAAATTCTCCTACCTGATTCTTTAGGAGTGAGATTTCCATGGAACCTTCTTAAGCTTGTACATGATTTAGTGGAGTGTACTATAGATGCTCCTTTGATCATGGGTTGGGGTATGGCACTGCTAGCTCATCTCTATGACAAGTTGTATAAGATCCACCATAAGAAATGAGCAGGAGTCGATCACAACTTCCTTATTCAGATCTAGGGTGGGAGCACATCTGGGTAGATAAGCTAGAGGGACTTCATTGGGTATCACAAACTTAGATGGTAGATCAGGAGATTAGTTATGTGGCTTGGTGGTACCGAGATTAGGAGTGAGGTTGGAGTCATCTTGATTCAGTCTAGTTGGAGCATTATGTTGCAACATTTGATGGATTGAAGTCTATTCAAGTTGTATGGTAGCCATATAGATATTTTTCACTATGGAAAGAGTCAAAAATTCATCTTAGGCAGGTGAGACAATAGTGGTGGGTAGTTGGATGACATGGCATAGAGTGAGAGTATATCTAGTATTCTCATGTTACTTGATAGTTCAGGGTCCGATAGGATATACCTAGTGAGCCTATCATTTACTATCACAAAGGGGATGAGGGACAGCTAGAGTGGCCATGCATTGTACCTGTGGATGATGAAGTATATCCACCAGTGGTAGATCTAGATATGGAGGATCTTGGTACCATCATAGAGTATGATACCTGGTGGATTACTTGATTGTTGTAGGATGGTGGACTAAGGGGTAGGCCAACTAAGGCTACAATAGAGAAGAGTGAAATAGATGAGGCTGAAATGGAGGAGGTGGGTGAGGGAGGGTGATGAGTGCATCTCTTGATGGAGGAAGAGTAGGGGGAAGTGATGCACCTTGTCGGAGCCATAACTTGTGAACCGTACGCCCGTTGGCCTTGAAATTTAACAGGTGGTTTTGTGTGTGTGTTCTACATCAGGAAAATCTTTGATTGGCCTGACTCTCCAAAAAAAGTGTTTTCGGGACCTAACTCCTCCATCTAGTGTCCCAAAATTAGCTTTTAGAATAGGTTCCAGGTTTTTGGGTTTTTTTGGCTGTTAGAAGTTTATTATCTTTTGTTATACCTTAATTTGAGACCTAATATTTTAAAGTAAGGTTTTTTATTGTAAGAGGGATGTGTGCACCGAATTTGGGTGCAATCCGACTCATTTCTATTTTTAGAAGTTTTTAGAAAGAAGATCTATTTTTAGCAGTTTTAGAAAAAAAAATTTTTAGGGTTTCTTTGGTTTTCGGTTGCTATATGATGGATTGTAATATTTTGTAGAAGGGGTGTGAATTCAGGAATGAGAAGAATATCAATTTGTAGTTTTCTTCCATTATTGCATTTGTGTTATGTGATTGGAGTCCATTTTGTTGGTCTCTTGTAGCTGAGTTTACACCATTTGGTATCAAAGCGGGTGTGATCTCGCTAGTGAAGGAAGGATGCCACCTAGAAGATATGCCCAGATGAATAGGCAGATCGAGGATCTGAATGCAAAAATAGCATGACTGACTGGTGTGATTGATCGCATGGGAGAGAGACGTCCCAGGGCACGTGCAGATCAAGGATCTGATGATGAAAACATACCTGAGGAACGTGGATCTGAGGTCCATGCAGAAGCAGAACCAGAGGGCCCAGAGGAAGAAGGGCATGATTTTGAAAATCGACTGATACGAGCTCTAGAGGGGCTTAAGGGGAATCGATATGGGATCAAGATCGAGGTTCCCGAATATGCTGGTGGGTTGAAACCAGAGGAGTTGATCGATTGGATCAATAGCCTAGAAAAATATTTTGAATGGAGTAACCTTGCTGAAGAGAAGAAGGTTAAGCTCGCATGCACAAAGTTGAAGGGACATGCATTGATTTGGTGGGATCATTTATAGACTACATGATAGAGGAATGGAAAGGAAAAGATCAGGGATTGGACAAAGATGAAGAAGAAGTTACAGGAAAAATTTATACCTGTAGACTACTCCCAAACCCTATTTCATAGATTTTAGAATCTTCGACAGAAGGATCAAAGCATTGAGGACTATACTAATGAATTCTACAAGCTATCCATTCGAGTGGAGCACAATGAGACGGAGGACCAAAAGGCTGCCAGGTATGTAAATGGCCTAAGTTTTGTTGTTCAAGATGAGATGAGCATGCATCACACTCTTACAATGGAGGATGCGTATCAAATGGCCCTCAAGGTGGAGGAGAAATTGAAAAGGATTAATAGAAGAGGTAAGAAGGGATTCACGCCCTCTTCAGGTCGGGGTCAAAGTGGATCTAATTTTCTCAAGGGAGAATCCTCAATACCTACTAAACAAGAAGAAGATGGGCAGAATCTGAGAGGAAGAGGATACCAACGAGGTAGAGGTTACGGTGGTGGATGAAATGGGAATGATCCGAGGAGGTCGTATACCTATTATGGATGTGGTGAGGAGGGGCACAGAGCATTTGAGTGTCCCCAATGTGATGTCCAAGAAAGGGGTCAAGGAGGACAAGGAAGGGTCAATCTGGTTGAGATGGAAGAGCAGGATGAGGATGAAGTTGTTGCTGACATGGGGGAAGCCCTTATGATAAGGAGGACGTTGATTGCTCCTAAGAAAGAGATGGTGCAGAGCAAAGCAAAGGGGCAGACCATAGATGGTGAAGATTCTTGGCTATGAATGAACATATTTCGAACAAGGTGTACATCAGGAGGGAAGGTATGTAACATTGTCATTGATGGTGGTAGCTATGAGAATATGGTGTCAAATGTCATGGTTGAAAAAATGCACCTAAAATGTGAAAAACATCCTTATCCATATCGCATCTCATGGGTTAAGAAGGGGAATGAGGTAACAGTAGATCAGAGGTGTTTAATTAAATTTTCAATTGGGAGCACTTACAAGGATGAAGTGTGGTGTGATGTGATCTCGATGGATGCATGTCACATTCTATTGGGAAGACCTTGGCAGTACGATAGGGATACTAACCATAATGGGAGAAAGAACACTTACACATTTTGGAAGGAAGGTGTAAAGGTAGTTCTTGTGCCTCTAAAGGAGGATGGGCCGAGTGAGAGCTTGTTGACGATGAAGGAGTTTCTTGCAGAGATCAGGGATGCTAGCTTCTGTTATGCCTTAACAGCTAGGAAGCTAGAAATAGAGGAAGTGGTTATGCCTACAACAGTAGCTAAGTTGCTAAGTGAATATAAAGATGTCACACTAGAGGAGTTACCAGATGGGCTACCACCAAAAAGGGATATCCAACATCACATGGATTTTATTCTAGGATCAACGCTCCCAAATCAGGCAGCTTATCGATTGAACCCAACATAGAATGCAGAGTTGAGTAGGCAAGTGATAGAGTTGATAAAGAAGGGATTAGTTAGGGAGAGTATGAGTCCATGTGCGACTCCAAAATTGTTGACCCCAAAGAAATATGGTGATTGGTGGATGTGTGTGGATAGTAGAGCCATAAACAAGATCACAATAAAGTATCGGTATCCTATGCCGAGAGTGGATGATATGATGGATGGATTGGCTGGAGCTAAATACTTCAGTAAAATTGATCTACGGAGTGGCTACTACCAGATCATAATTCGAGAAGGGGATGAATGGAAGACAACTTTTAAGACAAAATATGGATTGTACGAGTGGATGGTGATGCCATTTGGGTTGTCTAATGCACCCAGTACATTTATGCGGTTGATGAACAGAGTACTACGGGAATATAATGGTAAGTTTGTGGTTGTGTATTTTGATGATATTTTGATTTATAGTAAAAGTGAAGAAGAGCATTTGTTACACCTGAAATTAGTGTTAGAAGTGCTCATGAAGGAGAAATTGTATGTCAACCTAAAGAAATGTAGATTTCTTCAAGATAGTTTAGTGTTTTTGGGATTTGTAATCTCGAGAGATGGCATGAGGATGGATGATGAGAAAGTGAAGGCGATTCTGGAATGGCCTCTTCCATGATCTATAACAGAAGTAAGGAGCTTTCATGGACTAGCTACCTTTTATAGGAAGTTCATCAGGAACTTCAGTAGTATAGTTGCCCCTATAACTGAGTGCACGAAGGGGAAAGAGTTTGTATGGACTACGACAACAACAGAGAGTTTTGAACTCTTGAAGAAGAAAGTGTCGGAAGCCCCTGTTCTAGTGTTACCATATTTTAGTAAGGTGTTTGAGGTTGATTGTGATGCCTCATTTGTTGGGATTGGTGGTGTCTTAAGTCAAGAGGGCCGACCTGTAGCATTTTTTAGTGAGAAGTTGAATGACGCAAGGAAGAATTATTCTACATATGATGTGGAATTTTATGCAATTGTGCAAGCATTGCAACATTGGAGGCACTACTTAATCTCAAAGGAGTTTGTGTTGTTTACTGATCATGAAGCATTGAGGTATGTAAATTCTCAAAAAAGTTAAATAGCAGGCATGCCAAATGGGTTTCATTTTTGCAACAGTATACATTTGTCCTGAAACACAAGTCGGGAAAATAGAATAAGGTTGTTGATGCATTGAGTAGGAGAGTCTTGTTGTTGACCACTATGGAGAATGAAGTGGTAGGATTTGAGGGGATTAAAGATCTGTATGAATCTGATGCGGATTTTGGGAATATTGTGCAACAGTGCAAAAGTGCGGTAGGGGGCGAGTCCCGTACTATTTTTGAAGAGTATTTTTTTTAGAATGGTTACTTGTTTAAGGGTAATCGATTATGCATTCCCAATGGCTCTATGAGAGAGAACATCTTGAGGGAATTACATAGTGGGGGTTTGGTTGGTCATTTTGGAGTAGCCAAAACTACCACTCTTGTAGAGGAGAAGTACTATTGGCCAAAAGTGAAGAGAGACATAATCAAGTTTGTCTCTAGATGCAGAGTATGTCAAATGGCTAAGGGCCATACACAAAATATAGGGTTGTATATGCCACATACAGTTCCTACAGGACCATGGACCGATCTGAGTATGGATTTTGTGTTGGGGTTGCCCAAGACACAGAGGGGTAAGGATTCAGTTTTTGTTGTGGTAGATAGATTTTCAAAAATGGTGCATTTCATTGCTTGCTAAAAAACTAATGATGCAACTAGGACTGCAGTCCTATTCTTTGATGAAATTGTGCGGTTGCATGGTGTTCCAAAGACTATTACTTCTGATCGGGATACTAAGTTCTTGAGTCACTTTTGGAGGACGTTGTGGAAAAATTTGAACACCAGGCTATAGTTCAGTAGTGCTTACCACCCACAGACCGATGGGCAAATAGAGGTAGTGAATAGAAGCTTGGGAAACCTCTTACGATGCATAGTGGGAGAAAAACCAAAACAATGGGATTTAGCCTTGTCACAAGCCGAATTTGCATACAACAGTTCAGTGAACAGGTCGACAGGTAAATCTCCTTTTCAAATTATTTATGGTCAAAATCCTAGAGGTGTATTAGATTTGGTTGAGTTACCAATTGGGGAACAAGTTAGTGATGATGCAGAAGCATTTGCTGAGCATATCCAAAAAGTGCAAGAGTCAGTGAGGGAAAAATTGCAGAGTAGTAATGCTCACTACAAAGAGTCTGTTGATGCACACAGAAGGGTGAAAGTGTTTGAAGAGGGTGATATGGTCATGGTTCATCTTAGGAAAGAAATATTTCCTAAGGGGACGTATAACAAACTAAAACTTAAGAAAATTGGGCCATGCAGGATTTTGAAGAAGATCAATGATAATGCCTATAAAGTGGAGTTGCCTGATGAATTTGATATTTCACCCATTTTTAATGTTTCTGATTTATTTCAGTATCTTGGTACTATCGAGGATGGTGAATTATAGGAGATAGTAAATTGGGCATGACAGATGCCTAAGAAGAAAAAATATAGAGTTGCACAGGTGCTCGATAAGAAGGTGATCACCACCAGACATGGGAGCTACAAAAATTCCTGGTTCAGTGGGAAGGATTACCATAGTCAGATAACACTTGGGTTTCAGAGTCAGAGCTAAAGAAAATTGATAACCAGAAGCTACAGGATTTCAATTCAGCTGAACTCGTAGGAGCTGAGTTCTTTTTCACCAGAGGAGAATGATGCACCTTGTCGGAGCCATAACTTGTGAACCGTACGCCCGTTGGCCTTGAAATTTAATAGGTGGTTTTGTGTGTGTGTTCTGCATCAGGAGAATCTTTGATTGGCCTGACTCTCCAAAAAAGTGTTTTCGGGACCTAACTCCTCCATCTAGTGTCCCAAAATTAGCTTTTAGAATAGGTTCCTAGGTTTTTTGGGTTTTTTTGGTCGTTAGAAGTTTATTATCTTTTGTTATACCTTAATTTGAGACCTAATATTTTAAAGTAAGGTTTTTTATTGTAAGAGGGATGTGTGCACCGAATTTGGGTGCAATCCGACTCATTTCTATTTTTAGAAGTTTTTAGAAAGAAGATCTATTTTTAGCAGTTTTAGAAAAAAGATGTTTTTAGGGTTTCTTTGGTTTTCGGTTGCTATATGATGGATTGTAATATTTTGTAGAAGGGGTGTGAATTCAGGAATGAGAAGAATATCAATTTGCAGTTTTCTTCCATTATTGCATTTGTGTTATGTGATTGGAGTCCATTTTGTTGGTCTCTTGTAGCTGAGTTTACACTAGGAAGCCTCTAGGAGAGGTGAACCATAAGATGGTGAGGGCACAAGTGGTGATGAGGAGGATACTCAAAGGTAGGAGGCCACTTTGAGAGATAAGATTTTGAGTCTTCATAGATAGTTGCTTTCTCGAGATACTTCATTAGCATTAGTTCAAAGTTAGTTGGATAGTGGTAGATAGTAGTGGAGAAGATTTTCTAAGGAGAGGGACCTGCTTAAGGCCCAGGTAGACAACTCCTAGGTAATGATTAACAGGGTGATAGTAGAGGAAGATGCTTTGCAGACATAGATGGTGAGCAAGATAGTAAAGTGAGATGCTCTCTAGGATTAGGTGGTAGCTAGGATACCAGAGCAAGATGCTCTACAAGCTCAGGTGATGACCTTGACCATAGATATAGGGTAGGTAGGTACAGGAAAATAGGCCACAAGTGATGTGGTCACACTACAAGAACATGTAGCTCCAAATGTCTCTCTTCGATGGTCAGATCAAGCATACATTATGAGCTTGAAGGATGAGGTGGAGTGATGTGGAGGTATACTACCTACACGATCCTCATCAAATGCATCTCATCAGAGCCAATGCATTGAGTCGAGGTAACCATTAGTGAGGTAGTGGGTTCCCAGATTCAAAGATCCTCCTTAGAGATTAGAGGCTAGTGGTTCTTCTCAGCCTTGTCAGGGTGGGGCTAAGGGTGGAGGTGAGAGCAGTGGTGTAGGTCCAACCTGAATTATCTATGTATGCTCCTATTTTTGAAAGTGTGAGGTCCAAGGACCACTCTATTGTAGCCATGGGTATTTTTGTATCATTATGTACCAAAATCTACCTTATTTATATGATATATCTTTTATTATGGCCTATCATGTGTTTATGTCATGTTTTTATTTTATATATGGATGCAATGATGGATGTAATTATTAAATTATGTGATGTATGGATGCAATACCTAATGTTAGATGCATGATTAGATTTATTTATTTGATTATGAATGTAAATTCATGTTTTTGATATGACAAATCTAATGTGTATGAGATGCACTAATTTTTGTATGGATGTTCTAATGCAAATTGTGGATGTATGTTTTAATTGCTTAAAACATGATGAATGAATCTAGATGTGTTTAGCAAACTAATGGTCTACACCACAAAATGTATAAAAGTCATGAATCAAAATGTTAACCTTACCACAAAATTCATACATTTGGATGTGAATGTGTGAGATGAAATATGTAGGATGTGGGAGTTTTCCCTATGATATTTTGCAAACTAAAAGGTGTGCATAAAATAGTCAATGGTCATCTAAATATCATTTTTGATATTCATATGGTATCTATCCTATCTTATGAAGACCTCTTAATAAGAAAAAGCTCATAAGAAAAATTGCAAATGATGATGAGGTAGTTAGATGCTATGAGGGAATTTTAAGATTTTCCATGGGACTCAAACACCCTAGTTGATTGATCTAAAGTTGTATACTGGCTCCACAAGACTAAGAAAGATATAATTCTGTTATGAAGACCCAGATATTCAATATTCCTGTGTGTGCAAAGTGAATGTATTGGATGATGCATAAGATTACCTTATTTCCAAGCAGGTTTCATGCAACCCAATGTTGTAATGAGGATAATCCTATGGCCATCTTATCCTGAATTTGAATGTAGTTGGACTTGACTACTAGGCAATACAAACCAACAAAATCTGGCTCATCCACAAGCCAAAATTGGTATATACAAAATAATATTGTTAATGTGACAGACATATCACCACACATAAGGCTACTCCATTGTCAGGTGGGTTTAATTCAACCCATTGTTGTAATGGAGATTGCACCATGGATTTTGAATAACTGAGGATTCCAAGGATTCAAGCTCATTACCCCCTTCTTTTATTTTGATTTTTTGGGATACTTGCTCATCATTTTTTTTATTTAGTGGTGAAAACCACTCTTTTTAAGAGCAAGGGATTTTATTAGTGGTGAAAACTACTATTTCATTTCTTTTTGGGAAATTGCTCATTTTGAAAAGAAAGGGGATTACTTGGGTAGGGGGAGCTTGTCCTTTTTTCAATTCTCAGCATCCTAGACCATGCGCATAGTAGGATGAATAAGAGAAACCTTTTTCTTAAGGAAGCAAGGATTACATTGTAGTTTCATCCTTCCTTTTTGGAACTCATGTGTTAAATGTGCGAAATTGCATTAGGATTTTGATATATGCAAGGTACTATCAAAGCAAGACCCTACCTTCTAAAATCCAAGATAGCTTTATACAAAATCTAAAAAGAAAACTAGGGATGGCTGAATGATCGAAAACCCTAGTGAAAACCCTATAGCAACATATTGGTTGTGTTGAAAAACATAATTACTTACAAAGGGGAATGTGGATGGTAATTATATGTGTTATGTAAGGGTTTTTCCTATGATATTTTAAAAAATAAAAGGTGTGTGTAAAATAGTTAGTGGCCATCTAAATATCATAACTAATATTCATCCGATATCTAACCTATCTTACAAGGACCCTTTAATAAGCAAAAGCTCATAAGGAAAACAACAAACGATTATGATGGATAAGGTTGATTGAATCCTCATGAATGGCATACAAACATGGTGTCATTCATAATAATACAAACACAACTTATTATAGTGCAAGTGTAATGGATGAATATGCCTAATTCAACTAATAAATGAATGCAAAAAAATGCATGATGATGAAATGCAATTGTTTTGTTGTTTTATATTTTTTCAATGTTTTTGTGATTTTTTTAATTTTTTTTTAAATTTGTGATGCATGATGTGTTATGCATAAAATTCCCATATATGGAGAATGTTAAGAGGTTCAAGTTACTCAACACCCTCAAGATAAGCAAGAAGGTAAGTCCTCGATCCTATCTTCTGCTTGATGATCAAAGGGCCTAACCGGTTTGTCATAAATTTGTCATGCAAATGCGATGGTAAGTTGGAGTTTTATTGATTTTCTTTGAGCACAAGATCACCAAATTTGTAATACCTTAGGTGGAATCTCATATTGTAAGATCACTTAATATGATCTTGATAAACAAGAAAGTGCTTGAGAGCATTAACATGATGTTTATCAAGAAGGGCCAACTGATCAAGGTGAGCTTGTTGCCTCAATATCATCATCGATGAACTCTTGCAATGATATGTGCAATGAAGGAATTTATAATTATAAGGGTATAATGGAATCAGTGCCATAGACTAGTGAAAATAGGATTACCCTAGTGGGTGTTCGAATGCTAGTGTGTTAAGCCCATAATGCTAGAGGTAGTTGAAGATGCCAATCTTTGTGATTTTATTTAACAATTTTCTTAAGGATAGCAACTATGGTATTTTTGGATGCCTCTTCTTACCAATTGGCTTGCAGATAATAGGGAATGAAAAAATTGTGCTAGATGTTGTACTTGGAAGTTAAAACATGCACCTCTTTGTTTTTGAATGACATCATATTATTTGAAATGATCTTGGATGGAATACCAAAATAACATATGATATTATGGAGTATGAACTTCACAATGCGAGATCCAATCGTAGTGGTAAGAGGGATAGCTTCCAAAAAATTAGTGAAGTACTATATAGCTATTAAGATAAACATGTGACAACCCGAAGATGGGGGTGAGATTTTCCCAATTAAATCAAAGCCCCACTATAAAAAAGGCCATACCAATTGAATCAATTGTAAGGTCTAAGAAGGTAAGTGTGAAATATTAGCATGATGTTGGCATTTCACACACTTTCTAATGTAAGTGTAATAGTATTTCTCCATAGTAGGCCAATAATAACTCATTCAGAGGATGCACTTAGTGATGGACATGCCTCTAAAATAGCCATCGCAAGTACCATTGGGAGCTTGAAAAGTTGCCCAAGTAGATTCTTGGGGCTGTAGACAATGAAGGAGAAGATCATCATAGCTCCAATGATAAAGGATGTCTCCTAACAAGATATATTTAGTTGCTTTTTGTTTGAATGTTCATTTTGTAGTATGCAAAAATATCGAAGGAATACTACCAAGTTTTAGGAAATATTTTAGCTAAGTGAGCCAATCTTGATATGCTTGGGTCTCGATTGAATGAACTGCTTGTTCTTGTTGTGACTCATCATGCATGAATACGGATTGGGAGACAACCTTAATATGAATGGTTGTGACATTATCATAAGGACCCTATAGGGCAAAGAACCCCTAGGATTTTTGTTTCAAAAAGTCATGTACCTGAGAGAATCAATTTTGATTCGGTTCAATCTGGATCATGTGGATATATTATTCATTTTTTGAAGCTTCACATAAAATTGTTTATTGTGAAAGCATTTTGACATGGATGGTTATGATATCATCGAAAGAGTTTTACGGGATTAAGGATCCTAAGGAAGCCATTGTATCTGCAAAATGATTAGATGAACGAGGGGATGCCTTGATGTTGTACCATTCCAATTTATCCAATAGCTTATCCACAAGATCTTTGTACAATTTCAAGATCAAACATCGACATTGATAAATTTCCTTGACTTGGTTGACTATGAGCAAGGAAACACCAAATATGTTGAGTCTTTTAATTTTCATGGTGATAGTTGTTTGAAGAACCAAAAGGAGAGACTCATTTTTAACGTTATTTTTGGTGCATGAGAATTCTATTTTAAATTATAGGGGCATAGGAGTTCCTTATGGTGTGAAAAATATGACTCCCATACCACCTCCTTACTCACATTTAGAATTATCGAATAACAAAGTCATGTTAGCTTTATTTTTAGGTTCTTCAGGTTCTAGTGAGTTGGATAATGCAAAGATTGCATCATCAGACAACTCGATAGTGAGAGGCTTATCATATTGGAGAGAAGCCTCTACTAGCTTATCAATGATGACTTGATCTTTAACAAATTTTTGACTTATGAATTCAAGGTCAAATTTGATCAGCAACATAATCCATTTTGCGGTATGACTATTATGGTACGTATGACTCATCATGTACCATAAATGATTATATTTAGAAATAACATACGTTGTATGATTCAACATGTAATACTGAAGCTTCTTGGTTTTGAATACCACTACTAAGCAAAGCTTCTCAACGTATGCGTATTTGAGCTCATAGCTTACTAGGGTGCGATTGATGTAATATATAGCTTGTTATTTATTTGCCTCATTATTTTGGGTTAACATGGCCCCTAAGGTAAAATTAGTGGTTGAAATTTATAGCAAAAATGATACACCTGGTTGGGGTGGAGCTAAAACTGGTGACGATGCTAGGAATTGATGGCTTTAGCAACATTCAACTACAACAAAAGATAGAGATCAAAGCAATAGAACATCTTATTGAATGAATAGAAGTGATACATTCAAGTAGAGATATGAGGCTCTTTATATAGGAATATGGATTCCTTAGCCAACACTCTACCTAGTTGTACAAGGGATAACTTGCACATATACAACTTGCACATTGACACTTGTGCAGTTATTACATTGCATGAAGTAACTAGATAACTTCCCCCTAAAGTAATCTAACATAGCCAAATGATGTAATATATTCTAACACCCCCTGTATTACATTATTTGGTATGAAGTTCTCTTGAATCACATAGATGATCTCTAAATGTTTGAAACTTGATTTTTCCAAGTGCCTTTGTAAAGACGTCTACCAACTGCTCTTCTGTAGGAACATACTTGAGGATGATATGCCTGTTCTAAAAATATTCCCTGATAAAATGACATTGTGCTTCAATATGTTTTGTTCTTTCATGTATGATTGGATTCTTGATCAGATTTAGTACTCCTTGATTATCACAAAATATCATAGTGGGAGTTCGTTTGATTCCCATGTCAGATAATATGTATTGTAACCATAGAGCTTCATAGGTTGTATCTCTTGTTGCTCGATACTCTACTTTAGTTGATGATTGTGCTACTGTATGTTGTTTCTTGTTGTGCCAAGATATAGGACCTGATCCGAGATAGAAGACATAGCCTGAGGTGGATTTCCTATCATCAATAGATCCAACATAATCTGAATCTGAATATCCCTATAGACAAAAATATTTGACATCCTTCATATAAGTCAATCCATAGTCTGTAGTCTTCTTGATATATTGTAATATTCTTTTTGTAGCTTTCCAATGACTTTCCCTTGGTTCTTGCATGAACCATGAAAGATAATTTACTGCAAATGCTATGTCTGGTCAGTTGTTTGTTAAGTATAGAAGACTTCCAATCAATTGATGATACATTGTAGCTGAGACCAATGGTGTTTTATCATTTTTGGATAATTGAATCCCTTGTTCCATTGGTGTATCTTTAGGCTTGCACTCTATCATTCTGTACTTTTCAAGGAGAGCTTTTGCATATTTTGATTGAGTGATAACTATTTTGTCCTTTCCTTGATAAATTTCTAAACCAAGGTAGTAGTTCATTAATCCTAGATCTATCATTTCAAATGCCTTTTCTAGATCCTTTTTTATATCACTTATTAACATCTCTGAACTTCCAATAATTACTATGTCATCAACATATACTATGAGGATCAAGATATCATTTCCAATTTTCTTGGTATATAGACTGGGATCTGATGAACTCCTTTTGAAATCATGATGTAGTAGATGATTATTGATCTTTATATTCCATGCTCTGGGAGCTTGTTTCAAGCCATATAGAGATTTATTCAATTTGCATACCTTGCTTTCTTGTCCTTGAATAACAAAGCCTTCAGGTTGTGTCATATAGACTTCTTCTTCTAAGTCACCATTAAGGAATGCACTTTTCACATCCATCTGATGAAGTTTCCACCCTTGATGTGCAGCTAGCGCACAAACTATTCGGATAGTAGTCATTCGAGCTGTTGGTGTGAATGTTTCTTCATAATCAATTCCCTCTATCTGAGTATATCCTTTTGCTACTAGTCGAGCTTTGTATTTGTCAAGTGTCCCATCTGCTTTGTATTTGATTTTGTAAACCCACTTGCATCCCACTACTTTCTTTCTTGGAGGTAGATTTACTAGATTCCATGTCTTATTATTTTTGAGTGATGCATATTCAATTTCCATAGCTACTTTCCAGTGTGAGTCTTTTAGTGCTTGAGAAGTTGATGTTGGTTCTACTGAGTTACTTAGCATTCCTCTATTTATTTTGGTCATGCTGTGAGTTTGAGGTCCTGTAGAAGTAAGATCTGGCATTATTTCTAGATTTGATTCTCTGAGAGTGTCTCTGAGCCATATTGGTTCTTTTCTAGGTAGTATTGTTGATGCTTCTGTATCTTGTTCTTGAGATTCTAATTCTGACTCTATACTCATTGTGTCTTCTTTAGACATATTTATGAGGACTTCTGTGTCACCACTGGATTTATCTACGTCGATCTTGGTTTTTCATCAAAGACCACATCTCTACTGATGTAGACTTTCTTTGTAGATGGATCTAGTATTTTGTATCCTGTAGATTCATTGTCATAGCCAAAAAATATTCTTGTCATAGTTTTGTCATCTAGTTTAGTCCTCTTTTATTTTGGAACATGCATGTATGCTTTGCATCCAAAGACCTTTAGCTTTTCTATGTTGGGATTTTGTCCTGACCATGCTTCTTCTAGTGTAATATGCTTGAGTACCCTTGTTGGAAGTCTATTTTGTATGTAGACTATTGTTTGTACTACTTTGGCCCAAAATTTATGATCAAGGTGTGCTTATTTTAACATACATCTTACCATTTCCATTATTGATCTATTTCTTCTTTCTACAATTCCATTATGCTAAGGTGAATATGTTGTAGTAAGTTATCTCTTAATTCCATTTTCTTCAAGAAATGAGTCAAATTCTTTGGAAATAAATTCTCCTCCTCTATCTGAGTGAAGTGCTTTTATGGTCTTCCCTGATTCTTTTTCCACTTGAAGTTTGAACTGTTTGAAGTGATTGAATGCTTCTGACTTGTACTTCATGAAAGATACCCACATTTTTCTAGTGTGATCATCAACAAATAATTGAAAGTATTTATGTCCTCCAACACTATCAACTTTCATTGGTCCACATAAATCTATATATATTATTTCTAGAGGTTGTTGAGCTCTGTGTTGATGAATTTCGAAAGGGATTCTATGTTGTTTTCCTGCTAGACATTCTGGACATACAGTAGTTTCTGGAGAAAATTTAGGTAGACCTTCTACCATTTGATATCTAAATAATTCCCTCATTGATGTTTCACTGGTATGTCCTAGTCGTTTGTGCCATAGTTCTGAAGCATTGGTAGAAAGAGTTGAGTGAATAGCAGTGTCTAGAATAAATAGACCATTTTTATATGATCTTGATGCTATCATTCTTCCCTATCTAGAAATGTGACATTGTTTTCTACCAGTGAGAACCTTGAACTCAATGGTTAAGTCTTGATCCATAAGTTGAGAGACAGAAATAAGATTAGTAGTTAATCCTGGAACATACAATACATTTTTTATCATACCTCTTCCATCCTTAAGATTTATTGGAATATCTCCAATTCCTTTTACTTCATATGTTTTTCTATCTGCTACGACAACTAGTTTTTCATTAATATTTTTCAAATATTTGAACCAATGTATGTTTCCTGTCATATGCTTACTTGCACCTGAATCTATATACCAATAATCCATGATACTATTTTTATACCTTATGTCTCCCAAGTATGTTTTGGATAGTGCTATTGTAATTTGAAGTTCAATGTTTGGTTGATTTTGTAAAGTTTTGTAAATACCAAAAATCAACTTCTAATATCCCTTATTGCTCCTATTGAACTAAGCACTTTTCCCAAATTTTAAAGAGGTTATAATGTTGGATCTTTTGTCTCCTTTTGAGAAGTTTGAGACAATAATTTTATAAATTTCCAACCTTTGAAATACTATGATAAACCTCTCTTTTAAATAACCCTTTGGGAATTAATTTTAAGTGTATCTAATTTCCAATAAATTAATTTGATGTAGTAACCCTTATGACTCCCTAATTTTTGGAAAAATTAGACCACAATAATATTTGCAAAATATTAAATAATCTAACCCAAGTAGAATTCCTTATATCTCCTAGGTTAATTTGCAAATATTATTTTAGCTTGGTAAGTTATCTCCTATGTCTTTTGCTTTCATAATCTCAAAATTTATCCTTGATTTTAAACCTTATATCTCCTTTATTTGAAAGCAATATTAAATGAGATAAATTACTTACCTTAGCTCCTTTATCACCACACTTGAATGGCTCTGATTTTGGTTGGATATAACAACTGCAATACGTAACTTTTGGCGCTTGAGATGATGAGTGTGGATTGGGTCGACCTTGTCTTCAATGCTGGAGTGAAGAGCATTGTAGATTTGAGAAGGTTTGACCTTCTTTTCTAGGAGCCTTTAATGCTCCTCCTTCCTTCCTTCCATGTTGTGCTTCGAACATGTTTCACTGCGCTATTCTCTCCTAGATTCCTTTGACTGCGCTATTCTCTCTTCTTCACCCTCTATCACTTTGTGTTTAGATGCCTTTTAAGGTGGTGAAGGCTTTGACAAGTGTCACTGAGCATTACGTATGAGCTCTCTCCTTTGTAATATAACAATCCTTTAGTAATGCTCTGCTAGCTTCTTGGTCACCTTGTAATGCATGAACACTTGTGTGGGTGCTTGTAACTCCTTCATGAGTTTTCTTGGATGTTAAGAAATGGGATGGCACCTTAGAGAATCTATGCCAAGTGGCTTTCAACCTTTCTGCATGGATTTCTTTCATTGTAATGCTTCCAAGGAGAGTATAACTCCTTTTTGTATACCTCTTCTTTGCTTGCTACATTTCTTGGAGTGCAAGCAACCTCTTCTCTTGTTGGTCAATCGTTGAGGTGATTTTGGAGCTTTGAATGGTATTGTAGGTGATTCTTTTGGTGGAAAATATTCACCAAGCTAGCAACCTCTGAATATATCACCTGTTCTCCTCATTCCTTGTTCCCTTCAATATGCTCCTTTTATGTTATTCATCCATGTTGATTGAGGTAGAATCTATCACCTTTTTGCTTGTAAAAGAGAGCTCCCTTTCTATCTATGTAAATGTAGGTTGATGATCGACTGATATGTGCATTGCCTTTTGTAGGTTCATCCATCCAATATGTGAAGTGTGAGCCCCTTCGAATGGCTCCTTGTGCTATGGATGAGGAGTGCTTGATGTTCGACCTTTCTTGCTTGACGTTCGACCTTTCTTGGCTAGATTTCCTATAGTTTTTGTGCCTTTAGTGGCACCTTCAATCTACCCTTTTCCTACAAACAATGTAGTGCAATACCTTGTAATCTTCTATGAGAATAATACGTTCTTATTGCACCCTTTTTGCACTCCTTCTTGCAGGTCTTGTAGTATGATTTTGTAGTAGATTTTGAATGCACAAATGAGGGTTTTGAGGATGTCCCTTTGGATAGACTCCTTGCCCTCTTTGCTTGGATATTTAATGATAGATCCAAGCTTTACAAATGTTGTAGATAGAAGCTTTTTTCTACTGCACTTAACCCTATAGTGCTTTGGATTTGAGACTCACCAAGTCTCAATATTTGAAGCTTATTTTGGTTAGTTTTTATTCACTTGTACTAACCAATTTTGGTGGCTTCTATTGGCCACTATGAGTTGCATATTTTTATGCTTTAAGAGTGTCTTTAGACACTTGATGCAAACTATATTTTGTACCCTTCTCAAAAGCACAAAACTAATTTATTTTGAGAGTAATAATAGTGCAAATGAATCTAACAATTTTCACTTTTAATGCACTAATAATTTCACCTTATCACTCCAATCAACTCTCAAGATAATGCACTTAATCAATTTACTACAACTAATCAAGAATAATCTGAAATGAATCTTCAATAATTATTCTGCAATTCTCTTATAAGAAGGTAGTAGGAGCTAGTCTTCTTTTGCTTTCCAAAGTAGATGATAGGTAGTTGATAGATAGTTTGAAATTCTAAAATCTAATCAACTCCTAAAGTGCAAATGAACCTTAAAGAAACCTTTCTCTTTTTGCACTTTTGAAGACTGTAATTCAATTCTCCTTATTGCAACTTTAATCCAAATTAAGGTGCTTAAACAAATCTGATAAGTAATCCACTTTAATGAATCTACTTGCACCAATAGTTGCTTACCTTTTTTTGAAATCCCTTTTCATCTTTCTTAGAGGATGTAGATCTTGGTGTCTAAGATCACCAAGTTGCTACCTTGAGTAAAATTGCACTCTTCACCAAAATATGATCTTGAACTCTCTTTCATGAGCCTTAGGATTTGGTGGCTTGTTCTCCTCTTGGGTATTTGGCACTCCTTGCCAAAATATTCTCCTTTTTGGGCTTGTTGTCGGATGGCGATAATTGTCCCAAATATTTTGCTTATCAGAAACTTCTCTGATCTCCTTATTCTTCTTGAGCTCTTCACATGATCTCAAAACAATAGAATTTGCAAGTGGTAGGTCCAAAGGCATGTCTATTTTACAAAACCCATAGTAATGACTTTCCCTATTCCTATCTAGGAATGATCATGGCTCTGATACCACTGATGGCTTTAGCAGCATTCAACTACAACAAAAGATAGAGATCAAAGCAATAGAACATCTTATTGAATGAAATAGAAGTGATACATTCGAGTAGAGATATGAGGCTCTTTATATAGGAAGATGGATTCCTTAGCCAACACTCTACCTAGTTGTACAAGGGACAACTTGCACATATACAACTTGCACATTGACACTTGTGCAGTTATTACATTGCATGAAGTAACTAGATAACTTCCCCTTGAAGTAATCTAACATAGCCAAATGATGTAATATATTCTAACAGGTATTGCTTGATCTTGTCGAAGGCCTTTTGGCACTCATCATCCTAATGGAATGGGACCCCCTTTTATAGTAGTCAATTCATGGGTCGATATTTATCTGAAAGTTGTGCTATGAAGCATCGGATAGATGCTACCTTCCCTTGTAAGCTGTGAAGCTGCTTAAGGTTGGTAGGGGGAGCATTTCAAGTATTTCTTTGACCTTGGTAGGATCAACTTTGATCCCTCACTTGGAGACTATAAAACCCAAATTTTTTCTAGATGTGACTCCAAAGACACACTTTTTGGGATTAAGTCTAACATTATGCTCAATGAGGTGATCGAAGACCTTCCTTAGAACATCAACATGCTCATGATGTAATAGAGATTTGGCTAGCAAATCATCTATGTAATCCTCTAGGATTTTATGCATGTAGTCATGAAATATATATGTCATGGCCTATTGATATGTTGCACCAGCATTTTTAAGGCCAAATGGTATGACCTTGTAGCAAAAATTTCCCCAAGGGGTGGTAAAGGTTATCTTTGGTTGATCTTTGGGTTTGACCCAGATTTGATTATAGCCTAAAAAACCATCCATGAGGGACAACATCTCATGACCTATGGTGGCATCAACTAACGCATCAATGCTTGGAAGGGGGAATTCATCCTTAGGAGTCACTTTGTTAAGATCTCAAAAGTTTGTACATATGTGAATCCTCCCATCAGGTTTTCCTATGGGTACCATGTTGGAAACCCATTTAGGATAGTCGATAGGTTGGATGAATCTAGCATCCAATAATTTTTGTAATTCATATTTCACCATTAAGGCTATTATTGGATGCATTTTATGAAGCTTCTGCTTGATCGATTTTATTTTTGGATCAAGCGTAAGGTTGTGCATGACCAATTTTGGGTCAAGACCCAACATGTCTTTGTACGACCAAGCAAAAGCTTCTATCTTCTCTGTCAAGAGAGTTGTGTAGATGGCTTGCTCTTCAAGGGATAAAATTTATCCTAATTTTATATTTTTGGGAGCCTCAGGATCAATGCCAATGTCTACATCAATTTTTTCCTCTATTGACATGTGAGATCCCTCCTCAAGTTGATGAGGTGTAGGAATCAAGTGGATGTCATCAGTTGGGTTTGGATAATCGATCATATCTGGCTCGATCTCAACTTGACAAACATCTTCAGATGGCCCTTGGGAGAAATGAAATGGTTGTAGCATTTCTTCACAAGGGAAGAACTCTTCAGGTGATGGTGGTGATGCGACGTGATCAAAATCGATGGCCTCTTGGTTGAGGTGCAAAGGTTTTGAGGGGTCACTGGGATTGTGGAGTGGTGTAGTTAAATCAATGGAAACCATATTGATGGAGAGTGAATAGTTTCCATTCATGGGTGGAGAAGGAGCCTATCAAATATGGGAGGTCCTAGATATGTCGATGGTGGTTGAGGTGGTAGTGGAATGAATGGATGTGGCCTAGGAGGATCCAGGATGATTGGATATTCTAGGGGTATAAGGTCTCTCTAGGTGGGTTGTCATGGAGGAAAAGCCCTATGATAGAGCTCATCTATGTTTATGGGGGTGAATTCTATTCTTTCATTATTAATTCATCGAATGTGGCGAGGACCTAGATACACCAGTTCTATTTCATCCTCATATTCTTCTGATGCCTCACTGATGGATTTAGGAGGCTGTCGATTGTGACAAGGATCGAGGTATGCTAGTTCTATCTCATCCTCATACTCTTCTGATGTCTCACTGAGGGAGTTAGAAGGCTTGATAGAAACTACTGTAATAGGGATATGATATCCTAATATATGAGAATAGTCTAGGTCGACGTAATTGTTCTCATCGATCTCCTCCCCAAAGCCTATGGTTAGGCATTGGAGGGAGTCTACAAGGAGTTCATATGGCATATGTATGGAATACCCTAAGCTAAATTTATCTATAGGAAGCTGGTATTGTGGTTGATAGGGTGTTCAAAGACCCTGCTCATATCAACCTAGGCCATTTCCGTGCCAATGGAAATGGTAAAAGTATTGTAAGGTGAACTCTAAGTTTGACATATACCCAATATTTCTTGAGAAAGGTTCATCGTCGTGGTCTATTATAGGAAACTAATCTGTAGATTCATCAAAACCCCCATAGATGAAGTTCATTTGATTTAGGGGGACCCCAAGGGTACAATGGTACCAATGGGTAATGATGACACATGAGGTCTACCCATATCCTGGATGAACTCGATGAGTGGTGTGAATGTGATATTCTATACTAGGTACTCAGCGAGACTAGGGTTAGCCAAGTGGATCGTGACTTGTGATGGGGATAATGGGGATGATGAGGATGATGGAGGTGTGATGTGATGTGGTTCATCCATCATAGAAAATGATTCTTCTTCCTCCATGGGAATTAGAATTTTTGCTATGGAGATGGTAGGGATGAATGATGGGGTTTCCTCCATTGGTGCCTTCAACTTCTTCTCACTCGAAGGACCCAATGATGAAGAAGGGATGTCAGAAGAGACCAATGGTGAGGGCTGAGATGGAGGTGATGATGTGGATGGATCGGTGGATGGGGGTGATGGTTTTGAAGGAGGCTCTGGATGTTTAATAGGGCCATCAGGCTGAATGTCCAGATGCATGGATGGTAAGACAAATTCTTATGGATTACTGACCATATTAACATATTTGAAAGGTTTGGAGTCTGAAGGGACTACATGAACTTATCCCTCATGGACATATTTGATGCACTAGTGTAGTATAGATGGGATGCACTTCATGTTTCTAATCCAAGGTCATCCAAGCAATATGTTATATTGCATCACACCTTCTAAAACATGGCACAATACTGGAATCATCTTTAGTCCAACCTGGATAGGAAGGACTATTGTGCCAACCGTAGAGCAAAGAGCATCATTAAATGCTCGAAGAGTGAAGGTGGATGCCACAATATGTGATGATGGAAGACTGAGATGGTTTAGTGTAGCTGTGGTGATGATGTTTATGGAAGAACCCGTGTCAATCAACACCCACTTATAAGGAATCTTATTTATGCATGCAATGATGTGCAATGGAGGATCGACTATGTCAGTGGGTACTAGTTTGATCTCATGATCATAGAAAGTTATAATAGGTTCTTTACATTTTTGAATATGCCCCACAAAATTGGTGAAAGCATTGGGATCCTAGGGCTGTAGTTCAATAGATTTTAGAATCTCCATCAGAGCTTCTCTATGTCTTGGTGATTGTTGTATTAACTCATAGATGGAGAGTTTGGCCGATGCCATATGTAGGCTTTGGGTAAGCCTACTTTTGATCATTACCATCGATTGAGGTGGTGGACCTTGGATAGGATTTTGAGATGGCAAGGGCTATGACATAGAAGGAATGTTAATGGGAGCTATAGGTGGTGCAACTTGATCGTATCTTCGGTTTCTCATCACAATATTGATCATTCCAATGAACCCTTGATTAGGTGGGGTCGTATGGACTTCATTTACCTATCTTATTTTATCCTCCTTAACCTCATGGGTAGGCAAGGGATCTTTGAAGATGCCCATTTTTTGGTTATCGAGGGCAAGAGGATTATCAATTTGTAATTGATTTTTATCGAGCATGTCCTATACTACGTTCTTGAATGCATAACATGCCTGGATATCATGACCATTTTGTCGATGATATACATAGTATATGTCCTCTCTATGCCCCTTAGATTTTGGGTGATTTGGATCTAGGGGGTGAATCTCCAGCAAGGTGATAGCCTTTGCCTCACACAATCGATTAAAGAGCATCACCAAAGATTCAGGCAATGGCGTATAGTTGCGAGGTGGGTGATATGGCCGATTTTATGCCTGAGTTCATTGATGTTGGTTGTTGTATTGCGTAGGAGGGGATTGAGCCTGATAATTGGGTTGTTGAGGCATTGCTTGTTTTTCAGGCTTAGGAACACTTAAGACAACTTGGTTGATCTAAGCTAGTTTTTATTGTGTATTGTTGCCTCTAGGGTTCTTGTTCCATTCCCTATTTCAAAGTTTTATGTCCCCCTCTTGGAATTTGATGTCCTCTATGACCTTGGCCTATGCCAAAGCCTCCTCGAATGTCTGATATTGTTGTAATTGTAGGAAAAGCAAGATTTGCTTTGAACAACTTCTCATGAACATTCAAGTTAGTTTTGTTATAGGTAGGGTGAAAGGTAACTTTGACATCACCTTTCTCCACCTGTTGCCATAGTCTATGACTAGCTCATCATCAAATTATCGAAGGTTAGACAAGTCATTCAAGTTGGATTTCTTCTTAACACCAAATGAAAAGCATTCTAGGAAGGCATTTGCAAGTTGCTCGAAGCTATAGATGCTATGCCTTGGTAAATGGTTGTACCACTCTAAGGCGAGGCCAGAGAGTGTGATCAAGAAGGTCTTGAGCAACAAGGCATCATCATATTGAAGCTAGAAACAAAGGTTCATAAAACTAGTCACGTGTTCCTATGCATCCTCATCCCCTTTAAATTTATCCAATCTAGGCATTTCAAAATGCTTAGGATATGGAGGACATGGGATCGAAGGATGGAGTGGTTGATTGCATAGTTGATGCAACATGGGATTTTGATAACCCATTCCTTGTTTCTCTAATGATTTTATGTGCTTTGTGAGCACCTTGTAGGCTTGAGATGAGATGATCTCATCTTCCTATATTGGTTTTTGAGGAGGGAGAGGTGGTGGAAAATTCCTAGTGGACCGATGTGGTTGAATATAATCATCCACCACATCCTCATGGAGTGATTCAGGATACCCTTGGTCCTGATACTCTGACTCTATATCTTCATAGGCCTCATATTTCAATCGATGATTTTGTGGTTGATGCAGTTGAGACCTATGGTGTTGGATGGGCACATGAGGAGGGTGATTTTGAGTTGGCCTAGGAGGTGCATCATGGTGTTGTGCAATGCACCTTTGAGGGGTTTGTTGCCTATATGTACTAGGTGTGTGTACCTCCTCTTGTGTTACCTTTTGCACTCATTCTTGATGCAACCTTTGTTGGTGCACCCTATGATACTCTACTCAACTTTGATCTAGGTATTCTTGATTCTTTTGTAACCTATCCAACCATAGCTAGTTTATGGTTTGCCTAGGTAGTGAGTCAACCATGTGAGGTTTGTGAGCCCTTGCATCAATGTGAAGGGACTTTGCTTGTTCTATGGGTCCAACAGGGTTGGCTACCCATTTCCCATGATCGAGGGAAGCCATGTTAACTTGGTGTTCAGGCTTGAAGGTGGCCTCTACATATTGGGAGGGTGTAGAGGCACAACGTGCCTGCATGGAACACTCTCCATGATGAAAAGTATGATGACCTAGGTCTTCCTCTTCTTCATATTCAAGATAGAGATGAGCAGATGAGGCTATCCTATCAGGATGATGAGGGTCGTACCTATCTAATTGAGAAATTTTTTGGCTCATCCATGGATGATCAAGCGGAGTGGCTCGCTCATCTAGGCTAGGTGATGGTGCATAGTATTGCTCCTAGATTGATGGATAGATCGAGTTAGGATGCAAATCCATGACACTCCCCTACTAGGCCCCTCATTGGGTGGGTTATATCTAATAGTAGCATGAGATCATCTTTGACCAAGAAGCTCATCTTCTTGATCATACTGAGGACTCATAGGTGCATCCTGGATAGGGATATCCTGAAGGTTGGATTCCTTGGGAGTGGTGTTAGTGTTACGGTGGATACCAGGATGCCATGGTGGAATGACCATGTCCTCGAGGTTGAATCGAAGATGTTCAGTGCCCCCTTGCAAATTTTTAGCAGCATCAACTCATGAATGAGCTCGGTATGATGTGGTTACCATGATTTTGATTACGTAAATAGTAAAGAAATAAACAAAGTATACAATGTGATTATCTCTTTTAATTTTTCTTTGTGAATCCCTATACTTTTTTGTGTATTTTGATGTTGAAAAACCCCTATCTCCTATGAAACTAAGGGTAAACAAAATAGAAAACTACTAAAAGGTAGTTCAAGCACACCCCTTGTTGAGGGATGTGACTCAAATAGTAAAAAGTGGCTTCCTATTGGATATTGGCTCAAGGTAACCTTAAGGGAACAAATTACCCCTTTAAAAGGGTCATATTGTCTAATGTCCTGGTATCGACGAAGCCTCACTTTCCCTTAACCCTCACATTTAAGGCATGGATAGTAACGACAATTGCATCCACTAAGTATTTTAAAGAGCCCCATGGTAAAAGAGCTCTGCTAACCTTCCCACTCTGGGTGCACCCAAGAGTAGGGGACCTTCTGGTGATGAAGTCCAAAAAGCCACTCGCTTTTGGCCACTAAGTTTCTAGGGTGCGAGCCAATGGATGGAGATGAAGCCCACCGTCACTGGTCTCGATCAATGGTTGGTGATGAAGTCCAACTCATTGATGTTAAAGTGAAACGTGGTGTGTGGGGTTCCTTTTATTTTATGCAAAAGAAAGTAAAAGCAAGAAGCATTCCATGATATTTCACTAATGCATAAAAATAATATTTCAAATTCAGATTTCTAAATAATGAATGTTTTAATTTTTAGAAACCTATAAGATGCAGAACCCTACATGAGTAGCCTTTAAATAGGCAATAAGCAATCATACCACAACAATAATCAAATAGAGGCCATCTCTACAAGGGACGGTCTATAGAAAGAGGTCATCTGACATAGAGATGGTCAAAAATAAGGGCCATCTGGGATAGGGATGGCCACAGACAGAGGTCATCTGACCCAGGGATGGTCACAGATAGATTATTTTAAAGACTAAAAACCTTCTAAAATTATTTCACTTAAGCATGAGAAAATCTACTTTTCTTTACTAAAAATAGAGAAAGAAAGTTAGAGTGGCTTACTGTGATAGCCTACATCCGATGAAGATGCTATTTTTTGGTGTTTTTACTCTCTAGTCTGAGGCCATCTCTGGGAGGGATGGTTGCACCTACTGACTATCTCTACAGGGGATGGTTGCACCTATTGACCATCTCTATCAAGGGATGGTGGTACCTACAATTCAAAAACACCAAGAAAGATAGTAATTAGCAATGAAATTGTGAAATGTGGACTAGGTCCCACCATGATCACCACTGAAAATGCTAAAAAGAGATCGTACACCTATGCAATAAAATAAAGAACAAACTAGATAGCAAACTATGTAACCATAATGACAAAACAAGATATGAAATAATGGTGCCCTTTTTATTAATATCAATTTTATCCTTCAAAAGGGTTACAATGGGATCCCATTGAGGGATTTGCTACCAATTTGATACAAATATTTACAATAAGAAAAGTAATCTAGGTGTATCTCGTAGGATCTTTCTTGCATCTCACAAACTGATTATTGATAGGTTCTTGGGACTGTCGTGATGTAGGATGATGAGGTGTGAATCTTTATGCCATTTTCTCCATTGTAAAGACTTGTAATATGCACACAAGAAGATCTAAAGAGCATCAAAAGTATATGAAGAGCCTTTCAAGATAAGGCCCATAATAATGGAAAAATAAAGCGATAAAGAAACTAAAATATGACAAATACATGCATGAAAATGAAATTAAGCTATGCTAAATAGTAATTAAAATGCTGCTAAATCTAATGAAAGAAAGAAAATAGGAAATGGATCTTAGCCCGGGAGGCCATCTCTATGCGAGATGATCTTGCCTATTGGTCATATCTAGGAGAGATGATCATACCTATGGGCCATCTCTGAGAGAGATGACCACTAAATAGTGAGTAATTTTCTTATGGCCAATGTGAGGCAACGTTGGGTTTGATCCATGGATTGATTGACGTTCTTGGTGTGCTCATGAGGAATGACTTAGGGATGGAATTTGACATCGAAGCAAGGATGTTGGATGGTACAAGAAGCATGAATTCGATATTCAACCTTTGAGATGGTCCATTGGCATGCTTGGAAGCTTCATGGTTGAATTTTGATAGCACTTCATTGCTTTGAGAATGAGAGCTCTTTGATTCTTTAGTTTGACAACACTTCGATGCATGAAATTATGATTTAAATTTTTAATGAAGGCTAGGCGCCTTTAAATAGACTTCCAAATGGGAGTCCAAAGCTTGTAAGAGAAGCCAAGAAGTGGTTGGGATCAAGAAATGTAACTGCTTCTTGATAATCATCGCTCAACTTGACTCTATTGTACTATTATGCCCAACTGGCACATGTAACCATTTGAACTGTGGCAGAAACTTAATTTTGATGCATCATATCAAGGTAATATGATTGTGTCTATGGGCCATCTTAAGGGAGATAGTATCGATTGGGGTCCATCTTATAGAGGGATGGTCTTTGGAGGCCATCCTATGGAGGGACGGTCTTGGTTGCAAAGGGAAATTCCTTCCTGTTTGAGTGGTGAAAACCACTATTGAGCCCTAGGGCTGCCCAAGGTGGGTCATATGGCCTTGAAAAGGAGTCCATATAGGTAGTCTCCTCAATATGACATGTTTTAGGTGTCTACAAAATTATAATCTACTTCATGGCCAATATTCGACATTGTGCAATGTATTGGATAGGCCTAAGGATATTTCATTTTACAAGGTATTTTTTATTTTTTAATATCTTATTATGCATACCCAATGGGTCTTAGTGAACCTAGATATGGTTAAAACTTTTTATATTAAAAGTAATTAACCTAAAGCCCATTTATTATGTCAATTTAGGTTAAACCTTATGATGTATTTGGGATTTTTAGTAAAACTATAAATACCCCCTCACACTCCTCATTACTTATTAGAGTATTATGCAATATTATTTATAGATAATGATTATTTATGGTGCTTGTGGATGTCCCCAAATTGTTGTCTCTTTTGTTCCTTATTTTTAATTTTTGCATAAAATTTGAGTGGATGCTTTGATTATGTCCATTTTTAAAAAGAATTATTAATTCCAACAATTATGGCCATCTTGGGGTGACTAAAATGGTAGTAAACCTAAAAAGGTTGTATTTTTTGCCCAATTTAAGTAGAGATGCAACAAAAGTTATTTCTAAATGCTTAGATTGCCTATGAGTTAAAGCTAAGTATCTGCCTTCACTAACTATCTTGTATCCACACAATATACCAAGAGGAAATGATAGGTACTTAGCATAGAATTTGTTTAAGGTTTGCAAATGTCAAAGTAAGAATAATGTTATCTTTGTAGTAGAAGAAAAATTGACTAGTGTAGCTCACTTTATACCTTAAAAAATCAATATGATGCCCCTGCTATGGCTAAAAGGTTTATGTAAAAAGTATTTAGGTTGCATAGGGCACCAAAAAATATTATATTAGATGGGGATACAAAGATAAATGCCATATTTTAGTAGACCTTAATTATTTTCTTAGAAATTAAGTAGAATATTAGTTTCTATTATCATCCTAAAACAAAGAAGGTAAATCATAATTTAGAGAATATGCTTAGAATGTATTGCATGGATCAATAGTACATGTAGGAGGAGTATATATCCTTAATGGATTTTTCTTACAATAAATATTTTTAGGACAATTTGGATATGACACCTTTTGAAGACCTCCATGGTATAAAATGTAGTACATCCCTCAGTTGGGAAAAGATTAAAGATAAAATAATAGTTGGGCTAGATATACTAGAATAAATGGAAGAACAAGTAAAATTGATAAGGCAACAACTCAAAGAAGCTAAAAATCCCCAAAAGG
This sequence comes from Wollemia nobilis, assembly GCA_028583015.1. Classification (NCBI taxonomy): domain Eukaryota; kingdom Viridiplantae; phylum Streptophyta; class Pinopsida; order Araucariales; family Araucariaceae; genus Wollemia; species Wollemia nobilis. The sequence continues at coordinate 2,937,987 of JAQPPZ010002123.1, read as the reverse complement.
TTATGCTAACAAAAATATGACACCTAGGAAATTTGTTGTAGGAGATAAAGTATGTCTCAAAGTCAAACCATAGAAAAGCTCAATAAAGTTTGGTAAATTTGGTAAATTATCTTCCAAATATATGGGGCTATTTTAGGGGCTAGAAGTGATAAATCCAATTGCATAGTGACTTTCCCTACCCGTTTCTCTCTCCTAGATTAATAGAGTATTTCATATATCCTTGCTACAAGCTTATAATGTTAATGGTTCACATATTTGAGATTGAAATTCTTTGCAAGTTAAGGACGCATACACGGTTTTTATTGAACCCATTAGGATTCTAAATACATATAAGATGTAGTTACAAAATAGGGAAGTGTTACAATGCAATGTCCAATGGGACTTGTATGCTAAAGATAGAGTAATTTGGAAAAATGTTGAAAATTTATTGAAACTTTCCTCTCATGTTTTTACTTGATTGTAATAGATAGCAAATTATTTTCATAGTAAAATTTTCTATTTTTTGCTAGTACCATGATGTTATAAATAGTTATATATTTTAATTTTAAATTCTTGAAAATAATACATATCAATATTTTGTTTTGAATAAATTAAGATAAATGTCATTATTATTATTATTCTTGGAAATGTTAATTCCACAGTTAGTCATCAAGACAATGAATATTTCTAGAGGGGAAGTATGTCACATCCTAAATGTCACATCATTTATAGGTAGTGATAAATATGGATGCAACAATACTGATTTAGCACATTAAAATTAGTAATTTTAATTTTTAAATTAAAGTAAGTTATAGATGATATTTAAATGATTAAATTGTATTTGAATGTTTTGAATAATGACAGGTAAATCTCCACTAAACAAAGAAAGGGAGGGCATCACTAGGAAGAAGGTGTATATGCATAAAAAACATTAGTTCAAAAAGTGGAAAAAACATGGCATGCACCCAATAATAGTTGTCCCTAATTATATGATTTTTTATTTAAATACATCTATTTTGACGATGTATAGAATTTGAAGTATGAGTATAAATGTATATATGTTTGAACATTGCATTATATGCTTTAGATTCTATATGGCTCTATGATATTCATTGATGGTTTTAAAAATTAATTCGAAAAATGCTAACTAATTAGAAAGATCCTTCTTGGTGTTGGGCATGAATAAGTGTTTGGTCAAGGTTTTTTACTTGTTGAAATATTTTTAATCTAACCTTATTAGTTTAAGGTCGATAGTGGTGAACTGTTTATAGGAACTCTTGATGTAGCCTAGGGGCAACTGCTATGTAAGCCTTTGGGGCATTCTCTATGTAAGCCTATAGGTATACTAAATGTAAGCTAATGGGTATATTTATATGTAAGCCTACATGCATTATTCTATGTAAACCTATGGGCAGTTTTGATGTATTCATCCTTAGTGATATTGGTTAAACCATCTCTATGGTTAACCTTTATTAAAGGGTCTAATACATTTATTATATTATAATTTAACCTTCAATTGAGGTTAAGTTGGGTTGAGGTTAATATTTAATTGAGGAATAAATATCACCATAAATACCCCTAATAATTGATCAATAGTATTAGTTTATGATATGTGAGATCATGCGGTGCCTACATGCGACCACCCCTTATTCCTTCTATTTATTATTTCATTATCTCTTTCTCTATTTTTGTTTATATACTCATTTGTTGCATTATTAGTTTGTGATATGTGATATCATGGGGATGCCTACATGCATCCATCCCTTATTCCTTCTATTTATTATTTCATTTATCTATTTCTCTATTTTTGTTTATATACTCCTTTGTTGCATTCTTCTTCTTTTTCTATATATGATTATGGTAAATGCATATTTAAGAATTATTTTATATAATATTGTAAATTCCAACATGGTATTAGATCCAATAAGAAGCAAATTTGCTCAACCACACAAAAATATGTATAGGAAAAACCATGACAGATATGGATGAACTGTTAATTCCTTTCGATTCCTTGAAAAATTACATGGGGGTTTTAATTTAACACTTTTCCATATATAATTGTTTTGATCCCTATATTCACAAATGAAATTTTTCATCATTTTCTCCATTTTTTTCTATATTTTAAATCTTGAATATTTCATTGATAACCTCAACCATAGAATCAAAAAAGCATCCAATAAAAAATAAATTTGCAAGTATTAGTGAAGGAGAAAAGGAAAACTCCTCTCTAAATGTGATGGCTCCTAAAGGTAAAGAGAAGACACCTACGATTGAAGTTGATAACTTGCCAGAGATCTTAGGAGATACATCAAAGAATACAATAGCTAGAGAAGAAACTTATGGAAACTCAAAGGAAGAGGTATAAGAAACACAAGTGGACAAAATAGTGATTCCCAGGGTCTTTTTGACCACACAATATATAACTAAGGGAATAAAACTAAACCAACAACTCAAAAATGAGCAAGCATAGAAATATTTACAATCCAAAATGCAGGTTAGAATTGAGAAGAGCTTCATAAAAAATAGAAGTAATACAAAAAATGAATATTATGTCATGGACCTGTAGGGGACTGAGAAGTCCTTTGAAAACTATCTCAAAATTATAATATAGGATCAAAATCCAATTTTAGTTTGTATTTAGGAAATGAAAACAATAGAGGCAACACTAACTACATAATGGCAAAATATATGAGTACAATTAGAATTGATAATTGTTGATACTATGGGAGCTTCAGTGGGATTAGCTTTGGTTTGGAACCCACAATAATTAGTTTGTATCTTACAACATAAGCACAATAACTAGATAGGAGCATTCCTCTTACTAGATGGAACTAGTGTAGTATTAATTATTTTTTTGGTCCAAATCATCCTATACAGAAAAGAGAAGCATGGCAAAACTTAGCATAATGGCTAAATACTAAGAAGTTTGACAATATAATACTAGAAGGAGATATCAACATGATACTCTACCATGAGGATAAGGTTGAGGAATGTTTAGCAAGGGATCCAAATAGAGATCTACTCAATCAAATTATGGTGGATGAAAGCTTACAAGACATTCAATCGACCAAAGTACACTTGAAGCAATAGAAGAGTAGGGGTAAACTATATTGTAGAAATATTGGATAGAATTTTGATCAGTAAAAATCTCCTAACACATTTCCCCTCACTTCTAGTCACATCATTCAAAACTCTATCTCATATCATAATCCAATTCTCTTGGATAGTTCCCAAAGCCTACAACCCTAAAAATTTCCTTTTAAGTAGAACTTTGAATGAGTGATAGAAGGAGATTTCAATGAACTGGTGGAAAATATTTGGAACCAACAAGTCCAGTCTACCAACCCCTAAGGAAAGTGGAAAATAAAAATTCAAGAATGGAAGCACATGATAAAAATGGTTGGAAAAAAAAAAGAGTCAAACCAGACAAGAAGCATTTGATGCAACAACTAGAGTAGCTAGAAATAGAAATTGGGGACCATCCTCCTCAACCATGGCAAGAAGATGCAAGAAATGACCTGATTCAAAATCTTAATAAATTAAGCACCGAAGAAGAAACACATTACAGGCTTAGATCTCGAATGGTTTGGCTAAGCAAGGGGGATAGAAACACCAAATATTTTCATTTGAAAACCATGCAATACTGCAAAAGAAAAATAATCGAGGAGATCGAGCATGAAGGAACCACTCATATAGACAAAGAGAAATTTAAGGAACTTTCCAATTTGAATTACTCAACTCTGCTCTCTAGAGAAAATGGAAACCCACATTCCCAGGGAATACTGGTACAACATATACCGATAGTATTAATTTTGTAAGACAAATAGGATCTCAGTCACCCAATCACTAGAAAGGAATTTAAGGAGACTATAGCAGCTCTACCAAAGGATAAATATCATGGACCTAATGGATTCACAAACAACTTTCACCAATAATACTTACACATCATTAGAGAAGATCTTCTACTCATGATTAAGGATGTTAGGATGAAAGGTAAGCTTATTGGGGCCATCAAATCCACCTTTCTAGCATTGATTCCTAAAGAACAAAAATACCAATACTTTCTCTAGATTTAGACCAAATTCTCTATGTAACTCTTCCTATAAAATTATTACCAAACTGTTGTCCAATAGAATAAAGAAGAAACTTGATAGACTAATATCAAACAAGCAAGGGGGGTTGATGCTTGGAAAACAAATATATGATAATATCATAATGGTGCATAAAGCCTTCCACACTAGTATAAAATAAAAAGGAATAAAATTGTCATAAAACTTGATATGGCAAATGCCTCTAATCAAGTTAATATACGATTTTTAGAACAAGTCCTACAAAATTTTGGATTCCCATGTCAGGTCATCAAGTGGATCAGAGCATGAATTAAAAACCCATGGATAGCTCCCTTAATAAATGGAGAACCAAAAAATTTCTTCTAGGCTACAAATGGAATTAGATAAGGGTGTCCATTATCACCATACCTTTACATAATTTTAGTTGAGACTCTTGGAAGATTAATTAACCATATTTGAAGAGAAAGAAAATTAAAAAGGATAGAGGTTGCAACAGAATGCAAAGTTGTAACACACACCCAATTTGTAGATGATACCATTCTTCTAGTAAAATCCACCAAAAAAATGTTAGACAACTCATGCAATATCTAGATTAGTTCACACAAGCTACTGGGGCTCATATAAACACTCAAAAGAGTCAATTCTATATACAAAATGTTGCAACAACAAGAGTCAAACTCTTTTGCACTATTCTAGGATTTTGGTCTAACATAGATAAATACTTTAGATAATGATAATTTTCCATAAGCTTCTACCTCAAAGCCTCGAATTATTAGACACCAACATTGGACAAGATGGTTAGGAGGATATAGAGTTATTGCAATAGTTAACTCAGTCTTGCAGGAAGGACAATATTGATCAAATTAGTATTATCTTCTCTTCCAGTCTACTAGCTATTCCCAATTTTATTTTGCAAAAGGTATATGGAATCATACACAACTTTCTATGGCAAGGAGGTAGGCAATCAAAAAGAAAAAAGTTCCATGTGGTCAATTGGGATATGGTCACCAAAGTTAAAATTCAAAGAGGACTAGGAATCAAAAAAATGGAGATAGTTTTGAAAGCACTGGGAGAAAAACTTCTCTAGAATATACTAAAACACAATCGAGCATGGCAATGTATACTAGTCATCAAGTATGTAAATAACCAATCGAGTATTCAAATGCTCAAACACATAGATAAACTTCTCAAAGCCTTGTTGGTTTGGAAACATATAGTGGCAACAAAAAGCATAATAGAGGATTAAAATTATTGGCTACCAGGAAAAGGTAAGTCAATTAATCTATGGGAGGATTCAATCCTAGGAAATCCACTATTAAGAGAGAGAACTTGTTAGTCAAAAAGTGACTAACTACAAAAAAATAGCTGATGCACCTTTTTGCATATTTTCCAAGAAGACCGAAGTGGCCCATATGCTAAAGATCAAAGAAAAAGCAAAATACCGAAAGGATGTAAAAGTGTCGCGATATCATGACATGTTGCATTTTTGCGGCTAAGAGCAACAAAAGGGAGCAAGGAGGAAAAAGTGTCACGATATCGAGACATGTTGCATTTTCATGGCTAAGAGCAACAAAAGGGAGCAAGGAGGCAAAAGTGTCGTGATATCGTGACATGTTGCATTTTTGTGTCTAAGAGCAACAAAAGAGAACAAAGAGGCAAAAGTGTCGCGATATCGACATGTTGCATTTTCGTGGCTAAGAGCAACAAAAGGGAGCAAGGAGGCAAAAGTGTCACGATATCACGACATGTTTCATTTTCACGGCTAAGAGCAACAAAAGGGAGCAAGGAGGCAAAAGTGTCGTGATATCGCGACATGTTGCATTTTCGTGGCTAAGAGCAACAAAAGAGAACAAAGAGGCAAAAGTGTTGCGATATCGCGACATGTTGCATTTTTGCGGTCCAAAGCAAAGAGAAAGAGCAAGGAGGAAAAAGTGTCGCGATATCGCGACATGTTGCATTTTCGCGGTCCAAAGAAAAGAGAAAGAGCAAGGAGGAAAAAGTGTCGCGATATCGTGACATGTCACATTTTTGTGGCAAAGAGCAACAAAAGGGAGCAAGGAGGCAAAAGTGTCGCGATATCACGACATGTTGCATTTTCTCGCTGAAGGCAGCAAAAGAGTCCAAGCAGGAAAGAATGTTGCGATTTCATGACATTTCACATTTTTGCGGCTGAAGGTAGCAAAAGAGCAACGCGAAGGAGGAGTGTCATGATTTCGCGACATCTCACATTTTCATGACCATATAAAAGGAAATAAAGAAAAGACATAGGAATGTCGCGATTTCGTGACGTCTTATTTTTGCTAGAAAATAGAAAGAGAAGACTGAGAAGGTAAGGAATGTCGAGATTTCGCGACATGTTGCATTTTCGCAACCGCTTAGAAGAAATGAAGGAAAAGACATAAATATGTCATGATTTCGTGACATGTATCATTTTCATGGCTGGAAGTGGCAGAAGAGCAAAGCAAGAGACGGACGTCGCGATTTTGTGACATGTCTCATTTTTGTGGCGGGAGGCAGCAAAAGAGTAAAGTAAGAGACGAATGTCACGATTTCGTGACATGTCTCATTTTCATGGCTGGAAGCGACAGAAGAGCAAAACAAGAGAAGAATTTCACGATTTCGTGACATGTCTCATTTTTGCTGTTGGAGGCAGCAAAAGAGCAAAGCAAGGAAAGAATGTCATGATTTTACGACACACCAGTTGTAAAGGAATAAAATATATTTTTGGCAATCAAAGGCATGCACTGACACCAAGAAGTGATTTCTAACATGATTATCAGAAATCTAGGATAGAGCAGACTTTCTAGATGATTGAAAATGTGACAGGATCATCTAGAATTTAATGTAGAGAAGATATCTAATTCATAGAAGACTTGTGTATTATTAGAAATTGCAGATGATTGCTTGTAAAATAGTAAGATGTACTTAGAAAAAGATACTCTTTTAGGGTATATATAGGGGTGAGCGACTCCAAAAAAATGGTCAGCTCTTGGACATTTACAAGCTTGATGTACATGTACTAGATTACAAGCAATAAAAGATTTCTTCTTCTGGCTTTCGAAACTTCTGTGTGCAAGTGTATGTATCTGGTGTTTTAACTTTTATTCATTATAAGTTTTATAATGTATCTGTTCTGAAATTTGGATTATGCACGTATGAATCTTGTTTCTAGAGTTGAACATTAAAAGATATTTACATGCTTTTAGACGAACATCTAAAAGTCACACAGGAATTCATGTTTTCTATAATGAAGATATAAAGAAAACTCTAAAAGTAGTAATTTGCATCATCAATGTTTGTTGTTGTCCAATCTGTACCGTGAGAAAAATTCTAGCTTAGGCTATATTTCCCTTATCTCTTGTTCCCCTTTTCTCAAAAAAACTTAAAGGAACCAGCCTTCTTTGGAGACTAGACAGATGATCTCAAGCAAGATCTGTCTATTCAATTTTGGCAAAGTCTAAGGCGAACACTATTAATCGAAGGTAGATTTTGTTCCAATAGTTTTTGGCACACCCGGTGGGACCAGCAATCCCACAGTATTGTATAATTTTTGGTGTTTTACCTTAAGAGCCTTTTTGTTTAAAAATCTCAAGAAAAAACACCTGGCAACTCCGTTGCAATTTAGACCATAAAAGAAAGACCTTGTCTAGAAACCTTCTGGTTATATAGCCATATGATAACTAGATCTCGAGCTAGAAACTCTGAAGAACCTATCAAGTTCTTTGAACTACATATCAAAAGCCTAAAAGCACACCCTGTGCTAGCCGCACAATCAAATCTGTCTGGCACCATTAGCACCTCTTTAAAAACCGTTGTAGGAGCATCTGCAAGCAATCCTATAGTAGTTGTAACTCCTTTAGCAATCATGGCAGCTACCCCTACCCCAACCCATCTTGTGTGGAATAAAACTGGCCCCTTTGAACTTGGGAGCACACCGCAAAATTCCATAAGTTGCACTAAAAGCATTACCGACCTTTGACGAAATAGGCAAAATAGCAGATGAACACTGTTTAGATGTATCATCGCTAGCATCTATTTACAACATCACTCAAGAAGATTTAATGGTCAGATTTTTGGTTATATCATTGAAAGGAAAGATGCTCTATTGGTACAAAGTGCTTCCTGCTGGATCCATTACTTCTTGGGCAGTACTTGTTGGTCGTTTGGTCGATGAATTTAATATACATGCGGATCCTTTCACATTGTTGAATCAATTCACTGTCATTGAGAGGCATCCACAAGAAGAAATCCAAGATTTCAACATCAAAACTCGTGGTAGAGTACCACAGGGCCTAAAACCCATGGAAGAACAAGCTATATGCTATTACTTAAGGGATTTTTATTCAGATCTCAGTATGATAATAAGACAATCCCGTGTAACCACTTTTCCTGGGATCTATTTAGAGGTAGCAAAGGGCGAAGATGATCTCATTGCTACAAAAATATATCCATAAAAGAGTCTATTGCCAATTGTACCAGAGCTTTCCCAAGTGTCAATTTCTAAACTTCCTGTACTCCCATCAACATAGGCTCTCCCATCTATAGCCACACCTCCTACATTCCTTGCATTACCAGCTACACCCCTTGCATCAGCTCCCCCCAATGATCAATATATGACCGTAATTGATACAATGAAGATATTGTTAAATGAAATGGCATCCATGAAAAAGAGAGAGGCTGAACGAAATATCCAAGCAAGAATATTTCCATAGATACAAAAGGAAGGTGCTTCGACAAGTGGAAGGGTACAAGAGAGAAAAAATGTGGTGTATGCAAATGAGACAGGAGATAATGGAGAACCCGCTAATTCTGATTACTGGTGTACCACTTGCAACGATCCTCATGGAGAAGATTCATGCATGATTCATCAACATCATGTGCAAGCGGTTATTAATGAAAGAGCCAAAGAAATCGGCAAGGGACAGGTGAACATAATCAGATATGTGCACCACAATTTGGCAATGCCATTAGTGGAGCAAGTATCGATCCTAATAAGATTTGGAAAAAAATTATTACAAGTTGACCCTAAAGAACTCCAACCACTCGGTTTTCCTCCTGCCCCCAGGGCAACTCTGCAGAAGAACCAATCCAGTGAGAAAAGACGTTCTGACCCTCTTCAAACTTCTGCGACTACATTAAGAAAATAATTTCCCCCTAGAAAAGGGAGCGAGGCTCAAGAGCAAGCAAAGGAAAGACTTAGATTTCCTTCATTGACAAAAAGGTAAAGAATAGAAGCCACGCAGGTCTATAGAGACAGATATGATGCATCTACTAGTGGAATGGAAAAGAGTGCTGAGGTATCCCCAGCTGCAATACTTTCGTTCAACATTGCAGAAGAAATGAAGAGGACTTCTTCCAAAATAAGCATGTATGATGCGCTACAAATTCCTGGTCAGATCGACCTCCTGATGGCAAGGTCGAGATTACAGCGAACAACTTCTCATTAAATTTTAGTGAAATAAAAAAAATACAGTCCCTGTTACAATGTCCAGGCACACTACTTCTTTCCCCCAATCCCGAACTCACCATCCTCCCCTTACAATTTTTTTTGGGTTTTTATCGAGGCCCCGATCCTCTCAGCCATTAATGCTCGCCTAACGAAAGTTTCAAATTTGAATTTTCCCCCTCCCTGGGCTTTTCAAATTTTTGACCATAAATGGGCCATCTGCCCGATCTACCAGGAGGCTTTCATTAATGGTTCTCCTCGACCTGCAACCGTCGTCTAAGTCAGGTTGTTCCTCTGCGTTGGTCTCCTTCATAATGGCCATTGCCTGTGTCTATTTTAATGTCCGTACCTGTTACTTTGCCAACAATACATAAATACGTGGCCGTGGCCCTCATCTCGTTTTAACACACGTAGCTGTCCGCATGTAAAACTGGCCATGCCTTCTCTTCGACGTAATAAATTTGGAACACGCGCCCTGCACAATTGTCAAGTTACTCGTGGCCGTCCACGTGTCAAACTCGGCCGCTCTCGGCCATCCGTTTGTTCTCTTTTTTGGGCCTTACTTTGCTCTCTAACTTCTTTAACTCCCGTGGCTGACCAATGTTGTGCCACGTGTCGGTCCTTGACTGGTCGCGACATCGCGACAGGTCACGAAATCGTGACCTGTCGCGATATCGCGACAGCATCATCTCCTCTGCCCTTGCATTGTACTAACATCACGATATCATGACGTCGCGATATCGCGACGTCTCCATCCTCTCTGCCCTTGCGACGAACCAACGTCGCGATATCGCGACGTCGCGATATCACGACGGAACCTTGCTGCCACCTTTGCTTTGAACTAAGGTCGTGATATCGCGACAAAACTGGCTCACTCCCTGCCAAACCTTTTGAGGTCGCAAAATCGTGACATGTCACGATTTCGTGACCTCTCCCCAAGCTTAAGAAACTTGCCTTCAATGCTTCCACAAAACTCCCCCCCCTCCTTGGAAAAACACCGAAAATAAAACAAATGCTAGGAACTTAGAAAATTCTAAAGACATTTTGGAAGATGCAAGATTGCTCTAAGATTACCGGATGCTCCTGCATCAGACACCCGGGGTAATTAAAGAAAAGTGATCCTCACTTTTGGGTTGTTAGAGGAAGACCCAGGCGGTCAACCTCCGTTTTAGACAACCAAGTTGCATCTTCAACAGGCCTGCCCTTCCACTTGATCAAATACTCGGTATACTTGTCTGTTTCGGTGCTTTTGCCTTCACGGGTATCCAATACTTCCTCGGCCTCATTTGTGCTTGGAGTGGATGCTGGAATTTGCCATAATTCTGGACTTTGCCTCTCTGTGCCTTCTCCCTCATGATATTCCACTAAATCTGAAATATTAAAAATAGGTGAAATATCAAGCCAACTCGGCAATTCCACCTCATACGCATTTCCTGACTCCCGCTTTCCCAGTATTTTACATGGTCCAAACTTTTTCATCTTCAATTTATTGTAAGTCTTGGCAGGGAAATCTCTCCTTCTTGAGATGCACCATAACCTCATCTCCAACCTTGAACTCCTTGAACCGTCGCTTCTAGTCTGCCCTTGTCTTATATTGACTGTTCATTTTTGTAATTTGTCTTCTTACTTCCTCATGCAGACTTTTCATATGTTCTGCAAATTCTTTTGCTTCGGCACTACATTTTTCTTTTCTGTCCAACTTTCTTAGTTCAGACACATTCCTCGGGTTGTGTCCATATATTATCTGGAATGGAGATTTATCTGTGCTTTTATTAACTGAACTGTTATACGCAAATTCTGCCTGCGGTAAAACTAAATCCCATCCCTTGGGCTGATCTGCTATCAAACACCTCAATAGATTACCCAGGCTTCTGTTCACCACCTCTGTCTATCCGTCAGTCTGTGGGTGGTATGCGGAACTGAATTTCAGGTCTGTTTTCATCTTCTTCCACAGAGTTCTCCAAAAGTATCCAACAAACTTGGTATCTCTATCAGAAACTATGCTTCTTGGCAGACAGTGAAGTCTAACCACTTCCTTGAAGAACAACCACGCAATGTGAACTGCATCACTGGTCTTTTGGCAGGGGATAAAATGTGCCATTTTGGAGAATCGATCCACCACCACAAATACAGAGTCATTTCCTCTTTGTGTCCTTGGTAATCCAAGGATGAAATCCATGCTTATGTCTTCCCATGGCCTCTCCGGTACAGGTAGCGGCTGGTATAATCCTGTGTTTTGCCTTGTGCCCTTTGCCATCTGACATATTCTGCATCCTTGCACAAACTTCCTCACATCTTGCTGAAGTTGTGGCCAGTAATAATTTTCATCCACTAGGGCAATAGTCTTATCCCTACCAAAGTGTCCAGCCAATCCTCCGTTGTGCTTTTCCTTGATCAAGTTCTCCCGCATGGAGCTCCTTGGAATGCACAATTTGCTTCCCTTGAACAACATTCCATCTTGGATTAGGAAATCCAACCATTTTGTTCGGTCCACCGTAACAGGTGTTAAGCAAGCCTTCCAAGCTTCTACAAAATCCGGATCTGCAGGGTACAAATCCTTCAGTTCTTCAAACCCCACTACCTCCACTGTCAGTCTAATCAGTAAGGTCTGCCTTCTGCTCAAGGCATCTGCAACTCTATTTGACTTTCCACTTCTGTGCTTCAGCACAAAGGTATAACTTTGGAGGAACTCCACCCATTTCAGGTGCCTTTGATTCAGTTTTGTCTGACTGTTAATGTATTGTAAAGCCTGATGGTCAGTAAATAGAACAAACTCCTTTGGTAATAAATAGTGTCTCCACTTTTTTAGAGCCTGAACTATGGCATAAAATTCTTGGTCATAAACTGAATACTTTTTTCGAGCGTCATTTAGCTTCTCACTGAAATAAGCAACTGGTTTGCCCCCTTGACTCAGTCTGACCCCTATTGCCCTTGCCATGGCATCACCAGTCCACCTGAAATACCTTGTTAAAGTCTGGAAGTGCCAACACAGGCTGTTCTGTAACTTTTCTCTTCAATGCATCAAAGCTCCTTTCAGCCCCTGATGTCCACTTGAACTCCTTTTTATCCCCCCTCATTGTTTTCGTGAGAGGTGCACAGATGTTGCTTGAAGTTCTTTATGAACTTCCTGTAAAAGCTGGCCAAACCATGAAAGGATCTTACTTCTATTGTGCTTCTTGGGGTAGGCCATTCAATGATGGCTCTTACCTTCTCTGGGTCCATTTTTAGGCCTTCTGCTGAGATTACAAACCCCAGGTATACTAACTCCCTTTTGACAAAATTACACTTTTTCAGATTTATTAACAACTGCTCTTCCCATGGCTTCTCAAAAACCTTCCTGATGTGCATCAGGTGTTCTCCCAGGGTCCTTGAATATCAAGATATCATCTAAATAAACAATTACAAATCTTCCCAGGAATTCCTTCAGTACTTCATTCATCAGCCGCATGAAAGTACTTGGTGCATTGGACAGCCCAAATGGCATGACCAACCATTCATACAAGCCTTCTCTTGTCTTGAAGGCTGTCTTCCATTCATCTCCCTCTCGGATACGGATCTGATGATAGCCACTTTTCAGGTCAATCTTTGTGAAGTATTCAGCTCCACTTAAACAGTCCATGATATCATCCATTCTTGGCAATGGGAACCTGTACTTAATAGTGATTTTGTTGATGGCCCGTGAGTCTGTACACATCCTCCATTCCCCATCCTTCTTTGGCGCCAGCACTGCAGGTACTGCGCATGGACTCAAACTTTCCCGAATCAATCCCTTTTCTAACAATTCTTGGACCTGTCTATTTAACTCCTCAGTCTCTACAAGCGTCATCCTGTGTGCAGCTTTATTTGGCAAGCTTGATCCCGGTACTAAGTCTATATGATGGCTAATTTTCCTTACTGGGGGTAAACCCTCAGGCACATTGTCTGACACAATATCTGGAAATTCCTCCAGTAGATTTTGGACTTCTACTGGGGTATCCTGGCATTCCTTCTCCCTAACTCTAGGGATTATTGCATAACATAAATGTTCATGCTTCAACCCGTTCAGGAACTCTCTCCCCTCAACTAAACAAACTACGGAATTGTTACATACCTTTTCATCCGCATCCTTCAAGGGCTTTAGTTTATGGCGTACACCATTCTTTGTCAATGAGTAGGTGTTGGCACGGCCATCATGCAGCTGCGTTTCGGTCAAAGCTGCCGGGGCCTCCCCGGCAACATGTGGCAAGCATCCATGGGCAGGATGTCACATGGGACCTCATCACAATAATTTCCAATGTTGAATTTAACGGAACACTGCTCATTGACCAAAGCTCTGTGGTCTTTCTGTAACCATGCGACCCGGTATGGGTGTGGGTGCTTCTTCCTTTCTAACTGTAGCTTTGTAACCATTTCCTCAGAAACCAGGTTATCCGTGCTACCATTGTCAATAATGATATTGCAAACCTTGCTCGCACATTTACATCTGGTGCAGAATAAACCTTTTCTCTGGTCTGTGTCCTTCTCCTCATTCAACGGGACTCTTCTTACAATCATTGTTTCTCCCCTCTCCGCTTCTTCGGAATGCTCAGACTCAGCATCTTCCTCTGCCACAGCAGCTCTGGCCGGACCCTCAGGCCTCTTGTTCGTTCTTTCCCGGTGTTGTGGACACTCGAATGCACGATGCCCTTCTTCACCATAGTGGAAACATGTTCCACGAAATACTCCCCTTCCAAATCCCCGTCCAGATCCACCCCGTCCTCTTGGGTAGCTGTTCTGGTCTCGGGGTTGATGAGCATCCTCCTCCCTTTGATCTGGGCTACCACTGGCTTCACCAGTCTTCTTCGGGTCCTTATACTTTTCTCCACTGGTCCTCCCACCAGTTCTTCCACCATGGCCCCTTCCTCTTTGCTTGCCTTCAAACCGCCTATTCAGTTTTTCTTCTACCTTTAAGGCAAATTGGTAAGCATCCTCAATGGTGCTTACCCGAACTAGACTCAGCTCTTCCTGGATGCCGAGTCTCAACCCATTGATATAACGGGCTACCTTCTCTTTGTTCCCCTCTAAATGCCCAGTTCTAATGGAAATTTTGTAAAACTCTTCGGTGTACTCTTGGATAGTTCTGTTCGTCTGTCTCAAACTCTGCATCTTTCTTAACAGATCCAACTCGTAGTCTATCGGGATGAACTGTCTTTTTAGCTTCTCAACCATTCTGTCCCACCTGGTTATTCTCTCTTTCCCTCGTCTGTTTCTCTCCAACTGTATCCCCCTCCACCAAATGCTGGCATGACCCTTCAACTTGGTCTTAGCAAATCTGACCCGATTAGGGTCCTCAACCTCCTCGTACTCGAAATACTCCTCTAAATCATTTATCCAGTCAATTACTTCTTTTGGATTCAAGTTACCCGAGTACGTGGAAACCTCCATTTTTGGTTGCTTTCCAATCTGAGAGATGGCCTTATATAACCGAGCTTGCGCAGGGTCCATAGCCTCTTCCTCCTCCTCAGATTGGTCTTCCTCTTCAACTTCGTCCTCACTGTCCTCATCCCTTTCGGGCTCGTGCCTTCTGCGTAATTCTGCTTGCAGGGCTTGAACTTGTCTCTGCAAGGCCCGGAAGTCTTCGGTCGGCACCACATTTCCTACCCCGCCACGGTTCCTTCGTGGAGGCATTATAATTTCCTTTTTTTTTTTTTTTTAAATTCCTCCCATAGATCTTGGTGTAACTGCCTCTTTCCGGCGATCTGTTACATGCTCAGGAGCTCCCGCTACGATACCACTTGATGGCAAGGTCGAGATTACAGCGAACAACTTCTCATTAAATTTTAGTGAAATAAAAAAAATACAGTCCCTGTTACAATGTCCAGGCACACTACTTCTTTCCCCCAATCCCGAACTCACCATCCTCCCCTTACAATTTTTTTTGGGTTTTTATCGAGGCCCCGATCCTCTCGGCAATTAATGCTCGCCTAACAAAATTTTCAAATTTGAATTTTCCCCCTCCCCCGGGCTTTTCAAATTTTTGACCATAAATGGGCCATCCGCCCGATCTACCGGGAGGCTTTCATTAATGGTTCTCCTCGACACTGCAACCGTCGTCTAAGTCGGGTTGTTCCTCCGCGTTGGTCTCCTTCATAATGGCCATTGCCTGTGTCTGTTTTAATGTCCGTACCTATTACTTTGCCAACAATACATAAATACGTGGCCGTGGCCCTCATCTCGTTTTAACACACGTAGCTATCCGCATGTAAAACTGGCCATGCCTTCTCTTCGACGTAATAAATTTGGAACACGCGCCCTGCACAATTGTCAAGTTACTCGTGGCCGTCCACGTGTCAAACTCGGCCGCTCTCGGCCGTCCGTTTGTTCTCTTTTTTGGGCCTTACTTTGCTCTCTAACTTCTTTAACTCCCGTGGTGACCAATGTTGTGCCACGTGTCGGTCCTTGACTGGTCGCGACATCGCGACAGGTCACGAAATCGTGACCTGTCGCGATATCGCGACAGCATCATCTCCTCTGCCCTTGCGTTGTACTAACGTCGCGATATCACGACGTCGCGATATCGCGACGTCGCGATATCGTGACGTCTCCATCCTCTCTGCCCTTGCGACGAACCAACGTCGCGATATCGCGACGTCACGATATCGCGACGTCGCGATATCGCGACGGAACCTTGCTGCCACCTTTGCTTTGAACTAAGGTCGCGATATCGCGACGTCGCGATATCGCGACAAAACTGGCTCACTCCCTGCCAAACCTTTTGAGGTCACGATTTCGTGACATGTCGCGAAATCGCGACATGTCACGATTTCGCGACCTCTCCCCAAGCTTAAGAAACTTGCCTTCAATGCTTCCACAAAACTCCCCCCCTCCTTGGAAAAACATCGAAAATAAAACAAATGCTAGGAACTTAGAAAATTCTAAAGACATTTTGGAAGATGCAAGATTGCTCTAAGATTACCGGATACTCCTGCATCACCTCCTCCAAGAATCCCTAAATTTAAAGAATGATACCTCTTCCTCAAATGTTATGTCAACCTCTAGGAAATACAAACCACCCCCATTCTATCTATCCTTGCAAATGGAGGGATGGATAGTTCACAATTGTATGATTGATTCAGGAGCCGCAACTACGGTGATGTCGAAAGTCGTATGTGACATAATGGGGATGGAATATACTCGAAGTCATCCTGGTGTGTTGCAATTATATGGTACTCCAGTAAAAACTATCGGGGTGATCAAAGATATCCCTATTCAACTCCACAGAATGCCAGAAGCAGTCATCATACAAGAAGTAGTCATTATAGACTTAGAACCATATTTCGGTATGTGTTTATCTAGATAATTCATAGCCAAAATGGGTGGTTATCTGTCTCTATATTATTCTCATTTGGAGGTACCTTTCAAAGGTAAAAGAGTCAAGATCTACAATGAAAAACCATCTACTTTCCACGTAGAAATACTGGAGGAAACAACTACCATCAACATGATGTCTGAAGAATTAGAAAATATCAATTTAATGGAAGAAACCTTGGAGGAACTACAATCTGAGGATCATTTTTCAATGAAATACTTAAATGCTATGATAGAGACAGGAATGCGAAGCTATTCCATTGAGAAACCAAAAAAACTCCTTATTCCTGTCCCTAAAACAGATGATTCGGCCAACCAGTTATGGAAATTGTACTTTGATGGGTCAAGGTGCAAAAATGGAGCAGGAGTTGGAATCGTTCTGATTTCACCTACTAGAAAATAAAAAGTCTTTTCATGTAGGTTGAAATGGAGTTGCACCAATAACGTAGCTGAATACGAAGCCTTGTTTTTTGGACTCAGGAAAGCTGAAAAACTTGGTGCAAAACAGTTGTTGATCTATGGAGATTCAAAGCTGATTGTTAAACAAGTTACTGGTTATGAGGTCCAAAAATGCCTCATTATTGCACAATTTTTGACTACCATATGATAATTTAATTGCCAAATAGTTGACTAAAATATACTATTTGTTAAGTGTTTGCATGATTTTATGTTAGGAATACTATATCTCTGTTTTTTACTATTTTCAGCATTTTGTGACTGATTTTGCTTGATTAAGTAGCAAGTAAAAACATGCATTTCAATTAACAAAATGTGGTATGCTGATATCCATTAACTTCTCAATGGTTTTTGAATGTTTTTCTGCCCTTCAACTTGTTTCAAATCCACATTGAAGCCAAAAGTTTAGGACTGTCATAAATCTGAAAATCTGGAAAAAATAGCCATATAAAAATCAGCAAGCTGTCACTTTATAGGAACACCTTGAAGTTGTCAAGCAAAGCATGAGGATATGGATGGAATGAGTTTAGAAGGACTACAAAAGACATCTAACCTATTTAGAAGCATTCCCACATGGTCTAAATAGGCAGCAACAGGGTATAACAGAGCAGGGACAATTGTGCAACATTGTTGCACTATTTCAGCATGGTTACTTGGTGAATGAAGTGTATAAATTCAGTAGCAACTTGATGTACTCCTTCATGTTGATATTTTAATAATTTTTCCATGTTCTAATTTTTTTTAATTTGCAAGAAATGCCAATATTTTACAACTGTGCAACAGAACTGGAAAATGTAGTAATTTACCATGTAAATTCCAACAAGCTACCAATGAATGGCAAGGCATGGAATTCACACATGGAGAGGAATGAAGGTTATTGCAATCTAATACTGAGGGCTAATCCACTTGAGAAATGCTACTAAAATAATTTGAAGAGCACACAGTTGTTCATTTCGAAGATCTTCGAAATGAACAAGACATATTTGGAATGAGAAATACAGTCTCTTCGAAATGAGCCACTTATCTTCAGAATGAGAACATAAAAGTGCTTTTTGAATTTTTGACTATTTTTGACGATGGAAAAATGGAAAGAAGGTTGAAAATATTAAAATAAAATATCTCCCATCTGACTTTGCCGTCCTTGTCGTCCAAAGCCACCATTCATGGAAAAGATCAATTTTGATTCTCTTCTAGGATAAACCCAGAAAAATTGTAGCATAATAGAAAGTTGTTTGCAAGATAGAAATGACATATTCTGAAGTGGAGAAAGATGTGTGAGATATTTCTAGACTCCTCTCACGTACTTCCACCACTGAATATGCTTTCTAAGGGCCAATGAATACTACTACAACACAAAATTTCCAAATTTGCATTTATTTCAAATCCAGAATTATTGGCAAATCACTGTAAAGCAACACATAGGCTGATTTGAGCATGGGATATGTTGTAAATATTTATATAAATAACACAGCTCCCTTATTGGTTGATCCAGTTAGGAATTATAATAGAGGAGATATTGCAGTAATTAGGATTGTACAGTAATTTTTTGTAACAGTTTTCAGCATGTTTTGTCATCAATAAAAGTGCAGCTATTTTATCATTTTTTGTTCTGAGTGTTAATTAGTTAAGGAGTGCTTTTCACCTCCTTCTAGATCAGTAAGTATGGGCCCACTTTTAGATCTAGAAGGAGGGATTTTATGGAAGGTTTTAATTTGTAATTTTGCTATAGCAGAATTAATAGATTGCTTGCCAGATTTCATTTTCTTGTTTTTATTTTGTATTATGTGATTTATGTTTTCTATTATGTTTGTGTACATCATTTGTGTGTATGTCAACTGAAAAATTATATTAAGCATTTTTCCTTTGCTTTCCATGTTTTCCCTGCTTTCTATTTTAGCAACTTTTTATTTTTTAGCATATTTTAATTTGCTGTCAATTCCTGTAGCAGAAGCTTGATGACCTTCTGTGGCAGGGCATTGACAGGTGTTTTTAGAATCAGTTTCATTTACAAGCATCATTTCAATTCTGCAAGAGTAATTAGTTTTCAATTCAGCAAATGTAACTTAGGATTTCAATTTAGCAATTTCATTTCAGCAATTTAAATTCTGCAAGAGTAGATTAGACTTTCAATTTAGCAATTTCAATTCTTGCAATTGTAGTTAGATTTCAATTCTTGCAACTTAGAATTAGTTTTCAATTCCTGTGATTTATTTTAGTTTCCATTCTTCAGACTAGGTTTAGTGTGACACCAAAAGGCTAAACCAAAATTTGCTTCACCAATAAATGCTTGAAATCTGAATGCCTGAATTGTACTCTGCCCTAGCCTTCTATCGTAGACAAGCCTTGGACAACACCCCGGATTGATAAATCATTGAGATTAAATTATGAGACTCAACGACACTCATCAACTGGCAAATGCGTTTGTAAGCAACATTACCTAAGAGCTTACAAAAACAAAGTATTAGATCTATTGGAAAATTTTGAAGCACTAAACATGAAATCCATTTCCAGAGAGAAAAACACACATGCGGACCTGTTAGCATCGGTAGGATCAAATTTTTGCCTAGTCAGCAATGTTATTCAGAAGTCTAAAATAATTAGACTTATATACAGGCCTTCTGTGCCCGACAAGGACATTTTATGGTAGGTATTTGAAAACGACGAGCAGATCCTAGATTTTCTTATTCATGAGATGAATTGCTCTACAGAAAGAGCGTTACAATAAGAGGACAAAGAGAGCCTTATTCAACTGAGAAATAATCATATCTCCAGGGGACTGATCACCCTGGAGAGCCTTTTCAACAATAGCGACAGAGCTATAGGTCGAAGGATCAAGGTAGATGAATGCCGATATAAGGAAATAAAATGAGAACCGGGAAAAATGATTAAAGTGGGGACTGATAGTACAGTGGTAGAACTAGAACAAATAAAATAGTTATGTAGAGAATATCCAAATATAATAGCCTGGAATTATAGTGATCTGAAAGTGTACAAGAAAGAGGTCATTCAGCATACCATCGAACTAGAGGAAGGAGCTAAACCTTTTAGGCAAAGGCAAACGCCTGTGAATCCTAAAATTGAAGCCTTAATGAAATAGGGGTTGTTAAAACTCTTGTAGGCTAAGATAATATACCCAATCAAGCACTCACTCTTGAATTAAGCCCTATGGGCTGACAAAATCTCAATAAAAAAATCAATCAATACATCGCCATATGCTTTGGTTTATGGCAAAGAAGTTGTTTTGTCGATTCATATGGAGATACCCACGTTGAGGATGCTAAACCAAGTTAACAAAGATGAAGGTCATCCAATGGATGCTCGACTGATGCAACTTCTACAACTTGAATAATCTAGGGAACAGGCCTACGATCATCATCAAAAGCATATGGTAAAAACAGCCGAGTGGTTCGATAAGAAAACAACTTTCAAGAAATTTAAAATAGGTGACCTGGTATTAAAATGGAATGTCAAGAAAGCAAATCTAGGACACCATGACAAGTTTGATGCATTCTGGGAGGGGCCATTCAAAATTGTTTCAAAAAATCAATTCAATGCGTTCCAGTTGAAAGATCAAGATGGATCGGTTCTTCCCATCACGGTGAATGCATTTCACCTAAAGTTATATTTCTGTTGAGAAAGCAGAAAAGGAATTATATGTATAGTATAATATAAGTATATTTAGACAATATTTGTAAATATTACCATTTTTTGGCCTTAACAAAAAATTTCAGTCGTAGCCAATCAGAAGTCGACATTTTTTTTTAATAGAGATACTAAGGTATAAAGGGAGTTTTGACAAGGTAATTTTCACTTTTAATCTAAGTGCATTTTCCTTTGTTCTTTGTCTTTCTTAGAAGGATTATTTTTACAATTGCATTGTTGACTCTGTTTCCCAATGGATGAAGGCTTGGGTCAAAATTTTTGCAAGCAAAAAATCCCCCGGAAGGTGCCAAGATTGTTAGTCAAAAAGTGACTAACTACAGAAAAATAGCTGATGCACCTTTTTGCATATTTTCCAAGAAGACCGAAGTGGCCCATATGCTAAAGATCAAAGAAAAAGCAAAATACCAAAAGGAGGTAAAAGTGTCGCGATATCGCGACATGTTGCATTTTCACGGCTAAGAGCAACAAAAGGGAGCAAGGAGGAAAAAGTGTCGCGATATCAAGACATGTTGCATTTTCGTGGCTAAGAGCAACAAAAGGGAGCAAGGAGGCAAAAGTGTCGTGATATTGCGACATGTTGCATTTTTGTGGCTAAGAGAAACAAAAGAGAACAAAGAGGCAAAAGTGTTGCGATATCGCGACATGTTGCCTTTTCGCGGCTAAGAGCAACAAAAGGGAGCAAGGAGGCAAAAGTGTCACGATATCGTGACATGTTGCATTTTCATAGCTAAGAGCAACAAAAGGGAGCAAGGAGGCAAAAGTGTTGTGATATCGCGACATGTTGCATTTTCGCGGCTAAGAGCAACAAAAGAGAACAAAGAGGTAAAAGTGTCGCGATATCGTGACATGTTGCATTTTCACGGTCCAAAGCAAAGAGAAAGAGCAAGGAGGAAAAAGTTTCGCAATATCACGACATGTTGCATTTTCACGGTCCAAAGCAAAGAGAAATAGCAAGGAGGAAAAAGTGACGCGATATCGCGACATGTTGCATTTTTGTGGCAAAGAGCAATAGAAGGGAGCAAGGAGGCAAAAGTGTCCCGATACCGCGACATGTTGCATTTTCACGTTGAAAGCGGCAAAAGAGTCCAAGCGGGAAAGAATGTCGCGATTTCATGACATGTCGCATTTTTACGGCTGAAGGCAACAAAAGAGCAATGCGAAGGAGGAGTGTCGCAATTTCGCGACATGTCACATTTTCGCGACCATCCGAAAGGAAATAAAGGAAAGACAGGAATGTCGTGATTTTGTGACATGTCTTATTTTCGCTAGAAAATAGCAAGAGGAGACTGAGAAGGTAAGGAATGTCGTGATTTTGTGACATGTCGTATTTTCGTGACCACCCAGAAGAAATGAAGGAAAAGACATAAAGATGTCGCGATTTCGTGACATGTCTCATTTTCACGGCTGGAAGCGGCAGAAGAGTGAAGCAAGAGACAGACGTCGCAATTTCGTGACATGTCTCATTTTTGCAGTGGGAGGCAGCAAAAGAGTAAAGTAAGAGACGAATGACGCGATTTCGCAACATGTCTCGTTTTCACGGCTGGAAGCAGTAGATGAGCAAAACAAGAGACGAATGTCACGATTTTATGACATGTCTCATTTTCACGGCTAGAGGCGGCAAAAGAGCAAAGCAAGGAAAGAATGTCGTGATTTCATGACACGCCAGCTATAAAGGAATAAAATATATTTTTGGCAATCAAAGGCATGCACTAACACCAAGAAATGATTTCTGACATGATTATCAGAAATCTAGGATAAAGCAGGCTTGCCAGATGATTGAAAATGTGACAGGCTCGTCTAGAATCTAATCTATAGAGAAAATATCTAATTCATAGAAGACTTGTGAATTATTAGAAACTGTAGATGATTGCTTGTAAAATAGTAAGATGAACTTAGAAAATGATACTCTTTTAGGGTATATATAGGGGTGAGCGACTCCAAAAAAATGGTCGACTCTTGGACGTTTACAAGCTTGATGTACATGTACTGGATTACAATAAATAAAAGATTTCTTCTTCTGGCTTTCGAAACTTCTATGTGCAAGTGTATGTATCTGGTGTTTTAACTTGTATTCATTCTAAGTTTTATAATGAATCTGTTCTAAAATCTAGACAGTGCACATATAAATCTTGTTTCTAGAGTTGAACATTAAAAGATATTTACATGCTTTTAGATGAACATCTAAAAGTCACACAGGAATTCATGTTTTCTATAATGAAGATATAAAGAAAACTCTGAAAGTAGTAATCTGCATCATCAATGTTTGTTGTTGTCCAATGCATCTGTGAGAAAAGTTCTAGCTTAGGCTATATTTCCCTTATCTCTTATTCCCCTTTTCTCTAAAAAACTTAAAGGAACCAGCCTTCTCTGGAGACTAGACAGATGATCTCAAGCAAGATCTGTCTATTCAATATTGGCAAAGTCTAAGGCGCAACACTATTAACCGAAGGCAGATTTTGTTCCAACAGAACTCCAATTAGAATGTTGAATAAATTGGAAACCCAAAAAATACTCAAATTAGGTGACTTGTTTTATTGGACCTTAGAAACTTTGAACTAGATCTCCCCTCCCATTCCATCTCACCTTCAATGATATTGGTATTATTTTAATTCAAATGTGGTGAGCATTAGACCTCTTCATCCTACAATGCTAGACAAACTTATTTGGGGTAGCATCAATAGTAATGGAAAATACTCAGTGCATCTAGGAGTCCAACATCAATAGATTGAGACTACCAACAAAAACTATTGATAGTGTGGAAAAATTGAGCATCACCTAAATTGTAAGTATTCAGTTGGCTAGTCTCTCAAAACAAAATATTAAAAGGTGATAATCTACAAAATAAAAGTATAGTAGGACCTCATGTTTGTTATAGGTGCATTTAGAATAGTGAAATAGTTTTCCATATTTTGTTTGAATACCCGAAGGTAATTTCAATTTGGTTAGGAATAACCAAAATTCTTGGCACTTCCTACTCTGGAAGGTTAACCATAGACACATGTTTTACCAAGTGGAACAAAGAATATAAAGGTAAACTGGTGGGTAAGCCCCTCCTAAAATACCTATGGAGCTCTATACCATATTTTATCATTTGGCACATATGGTTGGACAGAAACCAAAGGATTTCTTAAGGTAAAGGTAAGGAAAACAAAATACTAATATGAAGGATAAAAAAAGAATTAGTCTAAAATTTCAAATCTTGTTTATGTCAACAACATTATGAAGAAGACCTATCACTCATAGAAAGAAGATTGATCTACCAACTTAATCTCCAATATTTCCTGATAAAGAGAGGCCCTAGAGAAAACAATTCCCTACCTAATATCTATTTTTTTATGCTCTTCTTTGATGGTACCTATTGATGTTTGATAATGTACTCTTACACCTACACCCGTGCATAGTATAGACATGGGAATTTCCCTCTTATGTGGGACTGCATGAGAGGAAAGACCTCTGGTGAGAGTTGGCTCTCGAAAATAAAAAAATAAAATAAAAACAAATTAACATACTATGGGCTCCAACAAAATAAAATAAAAACTGTTGAACTGAACTATCGAGAAAACTTACAAACAACATAAGCAACATAAATAAAATTTAAAACATTTAAACTAAAATAAAAATTGCACTAAACTAAACTAAACTAATATTATTTATGGGGGAAAAGAGAGAGGGGAAATAAAAACATAAAAAAGAGGTGATTGCACCAAAAAGAAAAATGGTAGAGTGATCCACTACAACTACATGAGAAATAGGATGGGGAATGTAACACAAATACCACAAAAAAATGCAGGAGGTAAGGTTGGTCCAAATCCATGAAATTCTTTCCAAACTGAATATACATAGATGCAGTCATCTCTATCTTAAATCCACCCACGCAGTGCAACACACACAAAAACAACACAAATACCACAACTACGGGATGTAAGGTTGGTATGAACCCATGAAGTTCTTCGAAATAAAATATACACAAAATCAATTATTTTTTTATTGAATTCGTAGGGTTACACTGCTTTCATAAAATGGTGTGAACCAGCCCACCAAGGCCAAAAGCCCTGAGCCAAGAGAGGCCAAGAGGGTTTATAATGTGTATACAATGCTATTATATAGAGCACATAGTACTTACAATTTAAAATTTAACATTGGTAGATGGTAGCAATTAAACTACCTGTAGGTTCTGGTAGTTTTTGACTAAAATATAACACATGGCTAAGGTGATAAAAATAGCCTATATAACTTTACAATTTAATCTCAAAGTGGCAAATGGCTATATTTACAGCTACTATAGGATATAGAAGCTTCTAACCACCCAGTCATGGAAATTGTACAATATTCCTTCCTTGCTACCAACAATATTAAAGGTTACAAATCGCCCATGTACAACCAACACTGCACTTACATTACAAATGCCTTTAATATAGTTGGGATCACACCAACTTCTTGACACTGCTATGCTTTCAGAACTTTCTCTATTGCCCAAGTATTTAATTTTCCATGTAGACTAATCAACATGGCAAGACTACATTAAAAAATTTTACCTACTTGTTGGATTACACAAATATTCTCGACCATCTGTCTAGATCCATAAGATTTTCTAAGCATGAAAATTTGGATAGCTCACAAAAATAGAAGACTAAACAATAATTAAATAAAATTCGTAGGATATTAAATATACTTTAAAATAGTCTTCGCTATACCATAAAAAAATATGAAGATCTCTAGTCAAAAGTGTCTCCATATGATCTAACTAGGAAGGTATCCATCAAAAAATAGGATATAGGCACCTCTGATTACTTGAAAATGGGAGATAGGTACCTTCGATCGCTTGAAATTATGAGATAGGTACCTGTAGTTGGGAGACAGGCACCTGAGGTTGGGATATAGGTGCTTGAAACTAGGATATAGGTGCCACTAATGGGATATAGGCACCTAAAAATTGGATATAGGTGTCATTTGTGTGTACCAATCAACTCCACCAACTGTAAACATGAACTTGTCCACCACATACCATCAAATTTTTGTAATTGGTGTAGCTATTAATAATTTAAAGCAGGAGGCTCAAAATTATTAATAGTTTGGCAACTCATAAGGGACACATGCTTGCAATCTGAAAATAACATAGAAGACCAGGTGGCCTTAGCATCCATTGGGAACAAATATAGTAAATCATTAGATTTTCAACAAAACCCAAAAATTTGCACCCAAAATATTTCCTTGAAACCCATAAAACTGAAACACATGACAACAAAATACCTTCTAAAAAAATTAAAGAACGAAAGATAAGGCAAATCTAGATTAATTTTTTCAGTAGATTCATCGGGTGATTTAAAAAATGCTTCAACAAGCAGATAACAGTAAAAACAAACACCAAATATTGATTGATTTAAAATATACACTAAATCTGTGCAGATATTTCAATAAAACTATAAATCTATCCCACCAGGTGTACCAAAATTGTTGATGGTTGAAAATATATATCTACATCTGCACCACACACAGCATGAACATGGGAATTTCCCTCTCGTGTGGGACTATGCAAGAGAAAAATACCTTCAAAGAGAGTCGGCTCTCAATAATTAAAAATAAAAAATAAACTAACATACTGTGGGCTCATACAAAAAAATAAAAACTATTGAACTGAACTACCAAGAAAAATTACGAACAACATAAATGACATAAATAAAATTAAAAACATTTAAATTAAACTAAACTAAAATAAAAACTGCACTAAACTAATCTTATTTATCATGGAAAAGGGAGAGGAGAAATAAAAACACAACAACAATGAAATAGATAGAAAATAAAAGAAAAAAGAGGGGATTACACCAAATAGAAATATGGCAAAGTGATCAATTGCAACTGCATGAGAAATAGGATGGATATTGTAACACAAATGCCACGACAAACTATAGGAGGTAAGGTTGGTCTGAATCCATAATTTTTTTCCCAAACTAAATATACGCATATGCAACTCTATCTTAAATCTATCAATGTAGTGCAACACACATAAAAACAACACAAATGCCACAACAACTATAGGAGGTAAGGTTGGTATGAACCCATGAAGTTATCCCAAACAAAATATACATAGAAACAAATGTTTTTTTATTGAATTCATAGGGTTACACTGCTTGCATAAAATTGTGTGAACCAACCCACTAGGGCCAAAATCCCTGAGCCAAGTGATGCCAAGAGGGTTTATAATATACATGTGGTGATATTATATAGAGCACACGATAATTACAATTTAAAATTTAATATTGGTAAATGGCAGTAATTAAACGACCTGGAGGTTTTGGTAGTTTTTGACTAAAATAGAGCACGTGACCAAGGTGATAAAAATAGCCTGCACGACTTTACAATTTAAGCTCAAAGTGGTAGATGGCCACATTTACAACTACTTGTAGGATCTAGAAGCTTATAACGACCCAACCACACAAATTGTGCAACATTCCTTTCTTGCTTCCAGTAATCTTAAAGGCTCCAAACTGCCCACATACAACCAACATTGCACTTACATTACAAATAGCTTTAAGACAGTTGGCATCACACCAACTTGCTGACACTACCATGCTATGAGAAATTTCTCTGCCACCTAGGTCTTTAATTTTCCATGTGGAATAATCAACACGGTAAGACTGCATAAATATTTTTTACCTACTTGTTGGATTATACAAATATTCTTGACCATTTGTCTAGATCC
This sequence comes from Wollemia nobilis, assembly GCA_028583015.1. Lineage (NCBI taxonomy): Eukaryota > Viridiplantae > Streptophyta > Pinopsida > Araucariales > Araucariaceae > Wollemia > Wollemia nobilis. Next base: position 2,910,347 of record JAQPPZ010002123.1, on the reverse strand, counting down.
GTAAGATTTTCTAAGCACAAAATTCTAGACAACTCACAAAAAGAGAAGACTAAACAATAATTAAATAAAAGTCGTAGGATATTTAAATATACTTCAAATCAATATTCACTCTACCATCAAAAACTATGAATATCTCTGATCAAAAGTGTCTCCATGTACTCTAACTAGGAAGGTAGCCACAAAAAAATGAGAGATAGGCACCTTCGGTCACCTAAAAATAAGAAAATATGCTCATTAGATTCATAATCATAAGAAATTACAATGCTTTTATAGCACTCCAATCAGTTTGAAATCTCTACTATTATGGAGATCTTACTTGCTCCTACTATGTTTAGAAACACTCTAAACAATTCCCTATATGCTCTCACAACAAAACTGATTTCCTCTCAAATAGTAAAGTTGGTGCAACTATATTTAAATGAATTTTAAATATTTAGAACCTATATACTTTAGGGAAGATACTCTAAAGTATGCTCTAGAGTCCAACATTCTCCCCCTTAAAGTTGAGAGGACTGACTAGACAGTCTCTCAGCTTTATATACTGAGCTTTCACAACTCCTTTGGTGAAGATGTCCGCTATGTTGTCCAAAGTGCTGCAATGTTGTAGCTCAATCACCTGTTTCTCCACCATGTCTCGAATGAAGTGATACTTCATGTCAAAGTGCTTTGACCTGCTGTGGTGGATAGGATTATGTGCCAATTGGATGGCACTCATATTGTCACAGTACAATCTTGTAGGACCACTTTGTTTCTCTCCAATTTCTTCAAGGACTTTTCTCAACCATAAAGCTTGGGTACTAGCATTTGTGATTGCTATGTACTCAGCCTCAGTAGATGACAATGCTACAACAGTCTGCTTTTTGGAACTCCATGTAATTAGTCCTGACCCAAGACTAAAACAATTCCCTGAAGTAGATTTTCTATCATCTATATTGCTGCCCCAATCACTATCACTAAAGCCAACTAATTTTATAGAATTACATTTGTGGTAATGGATCCCAAAATCCAATGTACCCTTTACATATCTCAAAATTCTCTTAGTTGCTTGTAGATGAAGTTCATATGGATCAGCCATATACCTTGAAACAAGAGAAACAACATATTGAATATCCGGCCTTGTGTTGGTGAGGAACATTAGACTCCCAACCATGCTCCTGTAAGTGGTCATGTCAACTTTTGGTGCTCCATCATCTTTGCTCAATTGGATCCCATGACCCGTTGGAGTTGCAACAGGCTTGCATTGCTCCATAGAAAATTTCTTGATCATATCTTGAGCATATTTGTGTTGACATATGAAGATCCCTTTATCTGTTTGATGTACCTCCATGCCTAGGAAGTAATGCATTAAACCTAGATCTTTCATTTCAAATTCTTTCATCATGGAGTGTTTGAACTCCTCATTCATCTTAGCACTACTACCCATGAATATTAGATCATCCACATATAAGCATACAATGAGAATATCTTTACCTTGTTTCATGTAGTAGAGGGTAGGTTCACTTTTGCTCCTAGTGAATCCATACTTTTGAAAGTAGCCATCAATGCATGAGTACCATGCTCTTGGTGCTTGCTTGAGGCCATACAATGCTTTCTTTAGTTTGTAGACAAGGTGCTCCTTACCTTGTTCTTCAAATCCTTGAGGTTGTTGCACAAAAACCTCTTCATTCAAGTACCCATTGAGAAAGGCACTCTTTACATCCATGTGCTGAATTTTCCACCCTTTGTGGGCAGCCAAAGAAAGTACTGATCTGATTGTCTCCTGTCTAGCAACAGGAGCAAAGGTCTCCTCATAGTCAATCCCATACTTCTGAGTGAACCCTTTTGCTACAAGTCTTGCCTTGTGTCTTTCAATGCTTCCATCAACATTGAATTTGGTCTTGTAGACCCATTTACATCCAACACATTTCTTGCCCTTAGGAAGCTCCACTAGCTCCCAAGTATCATTCTTTTTTATAGAGGTCATTTCCTCTTTCATGGCTTGTTGCCATACATCATGAGCACATGCTTTTTCATAACTAGATGGCTCTAGCTCTACACTAGTCATTAAAGCATAATTGACTACATCTCCCTTAGGCTCTTGGGAGTCATCATCACCATACATATGCAGATTTTCAAGTCTTTTCAAAACTGCATTCATTTCACTAGCTTGACTTCTAGTGTATCTTTTCTGGAAATTCTTATCCAACATTTGAAAATATGGATGGTGTTGAAGTGTTCTTTTACCTCTTGATGGAGAATCAATATCCATAGGTGAAGAACTTACTGATATTTGTGGAGAAGGACTTGGAGTAGCATCTGTTGTACTTGAAGTAGTACTCATACTTGGGCTTGGAGGACTTCCTTTGCTATTTTTGGGCTGCACTTGCTGCACTTGAGAGGAACTTGCATCATGAGATCCATCATCAACAAAAAGTTTTTGATGACCCCATTCTCCCCCTTCATCAAAAATTACATCCCTGGAGAGTACAATTTTATGTGTTTTGGGATTGTAGAGCCTATATGCTTTGGAAGACTCACAATATCCAACAAAAATACATGCTTGAATTTTGGGGTCAAGTTTCTTTCTTTGCTCATCAGGAATGTGGGCATATGCAAGACAACCAAAAACCTTAAAGTGTTTTACATTTGGATTTTTGCCATACCATCCTTCATAAGGAGTAATACCATCTAAACTAGAAGTAGGACTCCTATTCAAAATGTAAACACTAGTTCTAACAACATCAGCCCAATACATGTTACTTAGATGCTTAGTTTGCAGCATTGATCTAGCCATTTCTACTATAGTGCGGTTCTTTCTTTCAGCCACACCATTTTGTTGTGGGGTGTAGGCAGTTGTGAATTACCTTTTTATTCCATAATATTTACAATATTTTAGAAATGCATTTGAAGAATACTCTCCTCCTCTATCAGTCCTGAGACTTTTTACAACAAACTCACTTTGATTCTCTACATTATTTTTGAAATCTATGAAACAATCAAAAGCTTCATCTTTAGTTTTCAAAAAATAAATCCAACACATCCTAGAGAAATCATCAATGAAAGTGAGAAAGTAAGAGTTGTTACCAATGCTTTTGGTTTGCATTGGACCACAAATGTCCGAATGCACCAATTGTAGTGGATGGCTTGCTCTCCATGCTTGTCCCTTTGGAAACTTTGATCTTGAGTGCTTTCCCAAAGCACATCCTTCACACACCTCCTTGTGTTCTTCAACTCTTGGAAGTCCACTTACCATAGCTTGAGAAGTCAACAACTTCAAGCTTGCAAAATTAAGATGACCAAATCTCAAGTGCCAAAGCACACTTGGATTAGCAATAGCTACACTAGCAAGTTGAGCACCTCCTTGTTCCCCAAAATTAAGAGGAAACAACCTATTATTTGTCATAGGTACTTGTGTAATAACTCTATTACAATTGTTTTTATCAAAAATGACACATTTTCCTTCATAAAAAACAAGCCTATAGTTCTTCTCCATCATTTGTCCAACACTAAGCAAATTATGTTGGAGTTTGGGGGTGTAATAGATGTCATTTACCTTCTTGGTGCCTTCTTTTGTTGGAACCTCCATGGCTCCAATACCTTCAACTTGTAGTGCCTTGTCATCTCCCAATTTGATCTTTGATTTGTAGGAGGAATCCATTGTAGCAAAGAGCTCCTCTTTGCCACTCATGTGATTGGAACAACCAGTATCCAAAATCCAAGTTTCATTAAGATTTTGATCTGATTTTCCATAGGTGAGGAACATATTTGAAGAAGCTCCTTCCTCTTCTCCATAGTTTCCATATTGACCTCTCCCATCTTGAGAAGTCTTGGACCAACAATCTCTAGCAAAGTGACCAACCTTGCCACAATTGTAACAAGATTTCTTTGATTTGTCACCTCCTCTTCCTTGATTGCCACCTCTTGATCTACCTCATCCTCTTCCTTTACCTCTCCTTTGGCCTCTTCCTTGTCCTTGTCCTTGTCCTCTTCCTTGTGCATTATCACCTTCTTTGGATGAGAATGCTTTCTCATCACCTCCATAGCTTGTAGATGTAGCACCCTACAATATTTCTTCATGAGACATCAAAGAACCAATTAGAGCATCAAAAGTTAGAGTAGACAAATATTTAGACTCTTCAATAATGATAGCAATATGGTTCCATTTATGAAGAAGTGTTCTCAACACTTTCTTCACCACTACTTCAGTTTTGATGTCTTCTCCAAGGGTTTGCATTTTGTTTACAATGGCTTTCACTCTCACACAATAATCTCCCACTCTTTCATCATCTTGCATCTTGAGATTCTCAAAATATCTCTTCAAGGTTTGAAGCCTCACTTGCTTCACTTGATTTCTCCCTTGATAGCTATCTCTCAAGGTTGTCCATGCTTCTAGGGTTGTTGAACAAGAAGCAATCCTTGGAAAGATGCTTTTCTCCAAAGCTGCTTGGAGATGGTAGAGAGCAAATGAGTTTTTCTTTTGGGCATCCTTTTTATTGGTTCTATCAGCTGCACTCAAGGTGGTCCAATATACAGGTTCATTGTAGCCTTCTTCTACAATATCCCATAACCCCTTGCCTATGAGTAAGGTCCTCATCTTGATGGACCAATACTCATAATCTAACCCATTAAATTCAGGAATGGGAAGATTGTTATTGGCAACCATTGATGCTAATAAAAAAACTTTGGAATAATGTAGATAGCTTCTAATACAATTTTTTTGCAATAAATAATAGCATAAGATCTTCTTTTACTCAATTGACTCAACCTGTTAAGTCAATCTCTCATAATTAACCTCTAATTGCAAAAATACATGCTTCTTTTTATTTACCAAAGTCTCAAGCACCAAATTTATCATAAATCGGCCAATACTGATTGAAACAAACTAAAATTTTTCTTGTAGACTTCTGATATATGTATCTGAAAATCCACTAAATTTTAGAAGCAAATTCACACAAATGAGAAATATGTGATCAATTTACTTTTGCCCTTTCTAGATCTTAGAGTGTTTTTGAGACAACCTCAATGTTTTTCACATAAATCAATCCATACAGCTCCAAAATTTCTGAAAATTAAACTCTGTATTCCTGAGACAATAATATGAAAACCCTCTAAATTTTAGAAGAAAATTCGCAAAGGTGAAAAATATGTGATCATTTACTTTTTCCCTTTTTATCACAATTTCGGATCTAGGATTTTTGAAGAAAAAATCAATATTCACACAAATCGATCAATACAGATCCAAATGACCTGAAATTTTGTCTGAATTATTATTTTATCTAAATAATATTTCTCCCAAAATTTGAGAAGCAAATACCCTTTCTTCCACCTTATACAACCATTTTATTGAAAAACTCAAAATGCTAATAAAATCAGCAAATTAGCTCCAAATCACCTAAAATTTTGACTGAATCCTCTTTATACAATTATCTAACAACCCTCAAAATTTCATAAGAAAATACCTCAGGATGCATGAGATATTAATGATTTACTCGAGCTCTTCCTTGCAACTCTGCTGAGTGCTGGCCACTTGAGTTTCTCTGACAAAGTGCGTGCTTCAGATCTCTTCACACCACTCTCCACAGGTTTTGATCCATCTGAGAAAACCTGCTCTGATACCAAAATGAGAAAATATGCTCATTAGATTCATAATCATAAGAAATTACAATGCTTTTATAGCACTCCAATCAGTTTGAAATCTCTACTATTATGGAGATCTTACTTGCTCCTACTATGTTTAGAAACACTCTAAACAATTCCCTATATGCTCTCACAACAAAACTGATTTCCTCTCAAATAGTAAAGTTGGTGCAACTATATTTAAATGAATTTTAAATATTTAGAACCTATATATTTTAGGGAAGATACTCTAAAGTATGCTCTAGAGTCCAACACTTTGAACACTTAAAACTAAGAGACGTGTCTGTAGCTAGGAGATAGGCACATAAAACTAGGATATATGTCTAAAACTAGGATATAGACACATGCTGACAAGGTATAGATTCTTGAAAATGGGATATATGTATCATCTACATGTAACGATCAACTTCTCCAGCTGTAAACATGAACTTGTCCACCACATATTGCTCGATTTTTGCAATTGATGCAACCATTAATAAATTAGAGAAGGAAGATCAAAATTTAGTAATAGTACCTCCAAGTCTAATCTCAATCAAGCAATGACATGGGGACATTCTTATAGGACCTTGTGATATCTTGCTCAAATACATGATCAGCTTGGGAACAACATCTAATATCATGGCAGAGGCTATTGGATGCGAAATCGAATTAAAATTGGTAGTAAAGCAAGGAATCACTTAGGTCACTATGTATGAGGATTTTAAACTGGTAATAATAGCTTTTGCAAAAAACAAATATTTTAGATCTTTACAACTGAATATTATTCAAGACAGGATCAAAAAACTAGGCATGTTAATTGGCATAATATCCTATTAACACATAAGGTGGGAATTCAACAAAGAGGCTGACACATTAGTGAATCAACCTATAAATATAGCTCTTGGTTATTGTTGCCAAATCATCAAGTAGGAGGACAGGGGTGGTATGCAAGGATGATGAGGACTTCAATAATGAGGTCATTTTTTCTTCATGCTCTATTTTCTATAATGCTCTGTTCACTTTGATCTCTCTGATGAAAGAATTTTGTATCTTTTTTTTAAGTAAATATATATTTTCCTTTAAAAAATATACATATCTATTTGATAGCAAGCTAGCATTCTCACAAAATTCCTAGTTTGAATAGGGATGTCACTCAAAATATTTTTATTTTGGTAAGTTAAAGGATTGCATTACTAGATGGGTTTTAAGGATCCCAAAATCTTGTTACAAAAATAGCCATACTTACTGTGAACAAAGAGGATTATTAATAAGGGATGCTACCCTGAGCCTAAAATAGAAAAAAACAAACCAAAGGATGCAACCCTCAGACATTAAGGAAGAGGAAGAAAAAGTACACTGCCTAAGAAGATCAGCCCACATAGCAAAAAGAAACAGGCTCCACGTAGGGTAGATGCGGGAACAAAATGCAAACAACTTAAAGAAAAAGAAGCAGGCTCCACGTAGGTTAGCCACAAAAGCAAAATGTAATAACCTGAGGATATTATTCCTTAGTGGAAATATCCCTTAGTGTCACCTTGACCAGGTTCCTTAGGCTCCTCTTTGACTGCAACCACATCCTCCACTTCAGACCCACCATCAACCTCCTGGCCACTCTGACCTCCAAAGAACAGCTTTTGAAGGCATTTCTTAAGATCGATGATTGAATTAACCATGGTATTCATCATGCCTATTGTGGTGGAGATTATGAACTTCAATTGCTTCACCTCATCATCCACCTCTTCATCGTCAGTCTTAATGTTAATAATCTTCTTACTGCCTGTCACGACCTAGTTTTGAAGGTGAACAAATTTCTTTATGGGTCCTTCCATTCTTTCAAAGCTAATGTTTTTCCTCACCTTTAGCTTCATGATAGCTTCAATGGCCTTCCTCTTTCTTTCTTCAAGGGATAGGCGGGTAGAATGCCCAACAGATTTGGTGGCTGGTCTAGGGATGCTCGGGTTGGCCTTAGGACTGAGAGCTAGGACATAGGTGTAGATAACCTTGAACATGCCTTTATGGAAAGGGAGGTCATGGCCTTTCTTATTCCTATAGGACGTAATTGAATAGTTTATGGAATTGAGAAAAAATTGGGGGATGTTTATGGGATTTATATCACGAAAGTGGTTCACAAAGACCAAATGATAAGTACAAAGCACTTTTTTTGGGTCATCGACAGTGATGAACTCCATGATGTCACTCAAAATATGATTTTTTAATCACATGTGCATAAATTTAATTGATGGAAGCCTTAAAAATAAGTAATTCTAGACAAGTATGGTTTATCATTTAAATATTTACATTATTTTTTGAAATATTTTTCATATGTAGCAATATGGTCTCTTTAAAAATATTAACAATATAGAACCTTTTAGTGTATAATTTCTTTAACTTGTATAAACCACCTAAATAAATGAACATAAAATTACATTTTATATAATGAATCCTTAGTTCTCAAAAAAGGATAGTGAAACTTACAATTATATTTATCTAAGATCTTGTTGAAACTACAAATACTCATGGAATAAAGGTAGTGGATCATTTTCAATGGTTGAGTAATGGAATGAAAGGCCTTAAACTTGTTTCAAATATTTAGTTTAAAGAACTAAAAATCATAATTCATTAAAAAATGCACTTGATAGTGTTGAATTATGAAATATGTATTTTTGTTAAGAGGATAATTTCATCTCTCTATTGGTCTTTGATATGATTCAATTAAGTCTAGAAACTTTATGGGAATAATTGTGATGCTTAAGCTATGACATTCATAAAATACAAAGGATTAGTCTTAGCAACTAGTAACTCTTATAAAATTATATGCTTTACCTTGTAATGGTGTTAGTTTATGATATAAAGGGTTAGTATTCCATGTTATTATCACCTTTAAACATCAATAAAAATGAATATGTATACATACAAAATCCTTCCATATTATTTAGAGTGTCAAAATAAGTCCATGTATATTATCCTTATGGGGATGAAAAATTATCCATATATACAAAAATAGTGACCTTTAAAACATATAATTCAAATATTCCATGGATATTTTAGTAGATCCAGTGTACCAATGGATCCCTTCCATCACTACCATTTTCCACCTTGATTCTACTCCTAATTGTGCTTATGGTCTTGGCTATGAATAGAATATACAATCCATGTAGTCATGTATTCCTGTATCCTAGGGTCATGTTAGTGGGCATCTAAGTTCATTTATAATAAAAGTAAAATATTTGTTTTTGAATTTAGAATAAATAATTTATTCCTAATATATCATAGTTTATACATTACTACAATAGATTTGACAAATGGATCACTCTGATTTCTAAACCTATGCAAGGATATATCTAGGTATGTATGTAACTCCAAGAAGTATGATAAAAATATTGATAGAAGTTCATTTAATGAATATATTTCACTCAAGTATATTGATATAATTACATATTGTTATACTCAATAAAATTTAAACAGAATCCTAATTGAATACATACATACTTGGACCATTAGATTGTTTATTAGTGTTATAATTTCCATTGTCCTATGACTCTATACACTATTATGATGGCCATAATGTTTTTAACTCTTGGGACCCAATTTTTATTGGATGGACTTTTAATGATGTGTGTTTTCTAAATTTGGATGAGTCTAAGAGGTCATAATACCCTATAAGAGAAGGCAACACTATCACTAGTCCAAATCAAGCAAAACCCTAAAATCAATATAAAAGTAGGGAAAGTTAGGTTGGATTTAGGAATATAGGTATCCATGGTAGATGATATAGGTATGAGAAAAAGTATGGTAATGGTGTACGCAATACAAAGATAGAATCTAAATAGTAGAACCAATATGGTAATGGTATATGTATGTATGTATGTATGTATGTATGTATGTATGTATGTATGTATGTATGTATGTATGTATGTATGTATGTATGCATGTATGTGTGTGTATATACAAGAGAGAGAGAGAGAGAGAGAGAGTCTAAACTTAGAGGGTACTAACCTCTTAGGTGTATATTGTTTGATGAAGATGCTTGCCTTGATAATGTGAATTTTCCTTGAATGATTGAATTTTTTTATGTCCTTTGATTATTCTAACTTTGGTTCATGGGATTCCAAATCATCGAACTTTTGTTAAGGAATCCTCTATATGAGAAGATCTAACCTAGGGTATAATAAGAGAGTTGTATTCTTATCTATGATGGATATGAATGCTAGAAGACTTCTTGGGGAGGTATGGCTAGATTTAGAAGACTAACCTAGCACATAGTGCAAGATGAAGAGCATAGAGGATAAGAAGTGTCTTAGGATTGCTTCATTTAATTTGTCTATGTTTGTTGCAAATTTAGGTGATATTCACTTGTATTATACTTTAAAATAGCATTTGATATTATTTATCTATAGTAATTGATTCATTCAATCACTAACCCCAAGTGCATTAGCTAACACCCAACACAATAGTCAGCCAATAATTTTTTTATGAAATTGATGGTGGAAATGGGCCTTTCTAGGCCAAAGAAGGTACTTATAAAATCAATATTGGAAAATCTAGTGAAATAGTGAGTGCACAAACATATTATTTGATGACATATTAGATTGGTATACTTGATAATAGGAAATGCACATGTTGATAAGGTGATGCACTTGACAATTAGTCATGAGAAAATAAATTTTGTTCAACCAAATACAATTGGCTTATCCTAAAGCATTTCGATGGGCCTAGAAGGACTTCTAAATAATACAGTAATGATCCTAATCCTAGTTGGTTGTATCAATAGGGTAGGAACATAAGGTATATAATATTTGTGAATTTCAACATGTGCCATCCCCTTACCCAAGCATCCATAAACTAGTAATAAGGTAGAATATACTTACCTTTATGATTTGCATTTGAATTTTAGTTTGGTGAATTCACAACATATATATTAGCCTCACAATATGTTCGTTTCACCATAGAGTGAAGTGAAAATAGAGTGCTTTAAGAAATAAAATATGATAACCTAAAAAATATCAAACAATAAAGCATATCCAAATGAAAAATTTGTGTCTTGGAGACCACTATGGGTTAGTTACAAAGAATAACATAAATATCAAAATAGTTTAAATGATTAAAATTGTAAGTTATATCAATCAAGGATGGAGTAGATGGGTATGCAAAATAATAACATCAAAATGGAAGTGAAGAGGTACCCAACCAATGTAATCATAAGTAAATATTAGGAGAAATGTGGATGCAATATTATTGTCCCCATGCACTAGGAATGTAATATAGAGAGGATGACAACACTAATATAGCTAAATAGATAAAGTTACCCATTAACTCTATGGTAATCCAAGGGATAGACTGATGTAATTTGACTTCAATTTGACTCATGTATTTGACTTTGACATGCATTTATATGAAATGAATGCTAAAGTATTTTACTACTAAATGAAATATAAAATATATGTAGGCATATTGGATGGACGATTTGACCTCGGTGTTTAAGTTCTATCATGTCTTGTTACTCAAAACCCTTTTTTAGTTGTTACTAGTTTGAAGTCTTTTGAGTTTTCTTATGTGGTAAAAGCATATGGATGTATAGTCATATTATAGGATATATGAATATAGACTTAGAATTTGGATATGTTCCCAATGGATTATATATATCAGGTCATTTTTATTGGATTTTAAGCCTTAATAGCTCAAAATATAAAAGGTCTTTTAATAAATAATCCACAATATTAAAGGTCATAATATAAATAATTAAGAGTAGAATTATATAAATGAGCAATCAAATATATATCTAGGCCAGTATAATGATAAAATAAAATTCACGTATAATATCAAATATGAATATAAATGGCCAAAAAATCATTCATGTACATGCACGAAGAATATTTACAAAATAAATTGCTCAAAATATGTATACAAGCTTTATTATCAATGCTTGCTAAGTGGTGATTGTTTACATATCGTTTTCCCAATACAGTTTATGAAGCTTTATCTCCATAATATATACATAGAATATAACTCTTCATGTACTTGACTATTTCTATCCATATGACAACTCCCATGGCCTTTGGATTATCATCTTACCACTTGTATACCATACTCTTCACTCTCTTACCACATGAATACTTGAGTCTATGACACTTGCACACTTATACATGACTCTTACTCTCCTACATGCACTCCTAATACAAGACACTTGTGCACATTCTCATATTACATATTTGCACATTTATATACATGAAACTTGTGCACATTCTTTCAATACACACTTGCACTCTTACTTACATGACACATATGCATGTCCTGCACATTGCACTCTCACATGACACTTGTGCATTTCCTGCACATTGACACTTACATAAAAGGGAAATATAAATTACTCACCTAAACTAAAGACCCAACCCTAATATATTACATATTTATATTTTTACCATGAAGGTAACATGGGGGTACATTAGCATGTACCAAATTGTTAGCTTTTGAGGATATATGCAGTGGAAGAGATCTAACACAGGTCCTAATAAGATGCAATAAATATGAAAGCAAGTGAGTCTGCAATATGACTGAAATATACTATAAATAGAAATGATGAAAATACAATGCAATATGGAGGAAATGGTCACTCCATTAATATGAGCTAAAGAGCTACATTGTACTCCATACAGGAGCACTACTACTATCTACTACAATGCACTTGATAAGAACTTGATATTGACTTGATATATGATCTACCACTATGAGGCCCTTTATATAGGAAGATAGATTCCTTGGCCAACACTCTACCTAGTTGTACAAGGGGACACCTTGCACATTACAACTTGCACATTGCCACTTGTGCATTTATTACATTGCTTGAAGTAACTAGCTAACTTCCCCCTAAAGTAATCTCCTACTCTAACTATGTACCTAAGGTGGTACATTTACATGACCCAAATGATGTAATATACTCTAACTCTAACACCCCTTGTATTACATTATTTGGGTATTGAAGATTTCAATCTTCAATATGGATCTTCTTCTTTGTCTTGGATGCTCTTTGACTTGATCTGGTTCTTTCAATTCTCATTGCATTGTATGCTTCCTTGAGCTGGTTCTTCTTCTTCTTCTTGGAGTCAAAATTGGAACTTGTATTCTCCTTCATTGCTTACTGTAATCTGATCAAGCAAGTAGTTAGTGTCTTCATATGATGCAAGGAGAGTTGTAGTTGAGGGTTCTTTAGTCTTTATGATTTCTTTGCTATTCATGTCTTCTTTGCTAAGATCTCTTTTAGCATATCTTTTCTTCCTTTTCCTCCTTCTTCTCCTACGATTCTGCATTGATACTAGTGGAATTTTTGCTTCATGAGGAGTTAGTCTATCATCACAATAATATTGATTTGTATTGCTAGCTTGCTTCATGTGATGAGTGAGTACAAACACAATTAATGATAGGTAAATCATCAAACATTCCTCGGATGTGAATATAACTATCTTTTGTGAATTCCACCATGCCTTGAAGAGGTTTTCATGAAGATAACCAATTAATGCTTCAAATTTACCCTCTTTGGCTTCCTTAAGAAATAAGGAGAATCTCTCCTTTTCACTAACTGATAGATTCTCATATCCTTCAAGGGTATCTATCAAGTTCTGAGAATATAATTCCATTTCATGAAATAATTCTTTGTTAATAAAGGCATTTCTTATTATTTCATCCATATTCCTTCTTGATAGATTTGAGATAGTGTTACTCGCTATTCCTTAGGATTGTAAGAATGGGTTTGATAGAACCTTTGTAGTAGTCTACCTTATAACTCCTTACTTTAGAGTGTATGAGCTTGATTTGATAAAACCTTTTAGAGCTTAGGTTTTTGTAGGCTTCCTTATGTCTCCCTAGTTAAGAGATGTGATTTAATAAAATCCTTGTAAGATTTGTAGACACCTTATGATTCCCAAATGGATTGAGTACTTGATAAATTTTGAATGAATGCTATTATTATCAAGTTTTGTAGAATGCCTTATGTCTCCCTAGTAATTTTGGATATGTTGAATGATAGATAAAGTGCTTTTGAGAATAGTAGTTCAATTTTGGGTTGATTTTGTAAAGTTTTGTGAATAGCAAAAATCAACTTCTTTTACACCTTATTTCTCCTATTGAACTTAAGCACTTTCTAATTTTGATGAGGTTCTATTTGTTGGATCTTCTTTGTCCCTTTAATGTAAGTTTGAGACAAGTATAGTAATTAGTTTCCAACTCTTGATATTCCTTATAGAACCTTCTTTTATAGCCTTTGATAATTTGATATTTAATGTTTCTAAATTCCAATTACCTACTTTGGTGTAGTATTCCTTATAACTCCCTAATATGGAATATTAGAAAACAATGATATTTGCAATATTAGATGTTTAATCTATCTAGGTAGAAATCCTTATTTCTCCTATGTTTTAGATTGCAAATATTAGGCTATTTAATATATATTTTCCTTTTTAATATTGCTTTCAAATATGGTTGATTTCCCTTAATGTTTCAACCTTATATTATACCTTATATCTCCCTATTAATGAAAGCAAATTGGAATAAGGTAAAGTCTTACCTTTGTAATGCCCCAAACCTCTATGTATTTGGTATTAATTTTTCAGATGTAGATGACAACACTCTTTAGTGCTCTTTTGATCGTTATCTCCAATGTATGGGCGTAGGCTTTAGCTTCTCTTTAATTTGGATGATGGTTGGTTTCTTGATACCTTTGATGGTAATACTTGGATAATGGATGCCTCACGTCTGATCACTTTGACTAGGAGCTTTAAATGCTCTCTTTCTACTGCTGCTATGAACGTTGATGTTGCTACGTAAATCTACCATGAACTCGAATTTTAATGCTGCTATGAATTTGGCCTTGAATGTTGTTGTTCCTTGGTCTTTGGTACCTCAAATAAGAGTTGAATCTTGAAGTGAGTGACAAGTGTCATGATGGTTATCTTTGAGCGCTTGAGGGATGAGAAGATGCTTATTACCACTTGTAAATTTTTTCTAGGTAAAGGATGAGCGTTACAGTCTTGGATCTCACACCAACCTTCTTCCCTGTAATATTTTCTTGGTCAAGCTTGCAATGGATGGGTGCTCATGTGGGAAATGTTAGGGTTTCCTTCTAGGTGACAAGTGTCACCTTATCTTTGTGCATGAGCTTTCTACGTAATGCCTCTTCAATGTATCTTTGCAATACATTTATTAACAATACAACATGACCAAATCCTCCTTTGTTGTATGCATTCGATGGCATTTGGAGTGAGTTGTTTCTAGCTGGAATGGTGAGCAATACCTTGGAAACTTGGAGCAATGATTTTGAAGACTTCTAGCAATGCTATTGTGGAGTTTGAGATACTCCAATGGTGCTCCTTGGATGTACGTCTAGTGTAATATTTTGTTTTTTTTGTTATGTAAAACCTTTTACCTTGAATATAATGCTTCTCCTTTCTTTGTATTGTTTTCTTGTAGGTTCGGCTATCCAAATCATAGAAGATATGAGCCTTTTGGAAGACCCTTTTACCTTGCTTGGAGAATGCTTTTACATGGCTGCCTTGGACTATTTTTCTCCTTGTGAAGAGTGTGCCCTTTTGGCATTGAAAACCTATCCTTCTTCCTATGTAGGGTAGATTAGAGTAGTGCAAT
Organism: Wollemia nobilis; assembly: GCA_028583015.1. NCBI lineage: Eukaryota > Viridiplantae > Streptophyta > Pinopsida > Araucariales > Araucariaceae > Wollemia > Wollemia nobilis. The sequence goes on along the minus strand of JAQPPZ010002123.1, from coordinate 2,895,119 downwards.
ATAATGTAAATACTTTTGAGAATATAATACCTCTTTGCACCTCTTTTACAATCTCTGGTTTTATGGTAGCTTTTGAAGTAGGCAATGGCTGATTTGACGTTGTCTCTTTTGCTAGACAACTCTCTCCTTTGCTTGGTTACTTTGGTAATAAACCCAAGCTAATAACCACTTAGATAGAAGCTTTTTTGTAGAGGTAATTTTTGCACTATTTTTCTGTAAATAGCTTTTAGTGCACTTTGAATCTGAGACTCACCAAGTCTCGATTTGAAGCTTCTATTGCTGATTTTGATGGTGGCTTTCTTCTCCACTCCTTGGAGGAATCTGATCTGATTTTTATGGCTTCTTTGGGCCATGAAATGTTGTAGGTTCTATGCACCAAATAGTGTCTCTAGACACTTTGATAATCTATTGGTTTTTGTGTCCTTGATCTTTAATAATCAACAAACACAAACTAACCCTTTTTGAGAGTAACTAGTTAGAGATCAACTAGTATAGTGCCAATGGATTAATAATGCACTTTTAATGGTAACAATAATATCACCTTATTGCTCCTATAAATGAACTCTCAAAATAATTTTAGATGCACTTAATAATATTTACAACTTTTAAGAGTAATCTGTAATTTACCCTTAATGAATATTCTACAATTTTTTCACTACAATCAATATTGTAGGATATAGTCTTCTTGCTTTCTAGATAGAAAATAGGTAGATGATAATTTTATTTCTTTTAAAAATATCCAACTCCTATTTAATGTGCAAATAATCCTTAAAATGAATTTTCCCTTTTTGCACTTGAAGACTATAATGCAATCTATCCTTCTACAACTTTTAATCTAAATATGGTGCCTTAACGAAGTTTGATAATAATCCAATTTGAGGTTTAATCAATGAACCTAATTGCACCCAAGTTGCTTACCTCTTTGATGGCTTTTAAAGTAGATGTAGATCTTGGTGTTTTTTATTCACCAAGTTGTTGCCTTGTAATGGTTGAATTCATAGCTTCTTGTTGGCTGTCTAGAATAGCTTCTTGCTTCACCAAACTGTAGCCTTGAACTTTCTATCTTGAGCCTTGGATTTGGTGGCTTGATCCTTCCAGTGATATTTGATTTTCTACTGTAGATTTAGAGAACTCCTTTCTCTAAACTGTGCCTTCTTGCTGTGAGAGGTAATCTCCAAATATCTTGGATTTGGTAGGCTTCTTTGTCTGAATCTTCCTTCAAACTTCTTGTTGAATTCTGACTTCAAATAGGATCTTCTTCTTCTCAAGATTTTAAATTTCTTGAGGTCTTCATTGGATTCTTCTTCTAGGATTTGGCACTCCTTGCAAATTCTTCTTCTCTTGGGCTTGTTGTCGGATGGCGATAATTGTCCCAAGTCCTTCACTATCAGGTGCTTTCTCCTTGGTAGTGGATTTCTCCAATGAGTTCTCCTAGGAACTTTTTGATGATGCTTCTATGAGCTCTACAACAAGGCTCTCCAAGCCTTCTTTTTTTTTGAGACCTCTCCAAGGTCTTCTATCTTGCAGCTTCTCTGGTCTTCCAACTGAGACCTTTTCTTCAACCTTCTACTTCTGGAAGTGTTGGTGATGAGATCTTCTTCTTGGATCTCTGATTTTACTTCTGGATTTGTATAGGACTCTCCTAGTCCTTCTCTTTCTTCCAAGAATGGAAGTTCTTCAATGATATCTTCTCTTGATCTCTTCAGCTCCTTCTTGAAGGAAATATTTAATCAGTAAAGGAGATCACCAATATCCTATTTCTTGGACTCTTCTCTGGAGTCTTCTTCAGGAACTCCTTTCTAGAGTTTTCTTGAATCAAGAATTTATCTTTGAATCAAGATTTTTTGAAGTTTTCTTAGGAACTCTTCTTTGGAGTATTCTTTGAATAAGAATTTATCTTAATAAGTATTTTTAGGAACTCTTTGGAGTATTCTTTTGAATCAAGAATTTATCTTCTAAATCGAATTCTTTTGAAGTCTTCTTTAGAATTAAGGCTTCTACAACCTTCTTCTTGATCAAGGCTTCTATGGCCTTTTACTTTGCACTCTGTAGGTATTGATCTTGAATGGAGATCACCAATATCCTATCTCCTTCTTTGACTCAACTTCTAGAGTCTCTTCTTCCTTGAGTCTGCTATAAGGCTATTATGGCCTTTTCTTCACTTCTACACTTTGTAGGATTGTAACTCTTGTAATGGGACCTTTCTCGAGGTCTTTGAAATCTTTAATCTTCTTCCTTGTTGTTGCAAGTGCTAGAATGATTCTAAGAAGATATTCTTTCTACTCTTGTAGGAAGCTTCCCAACCTTTTGTTGAATCTCCTTTTCTTACAACAAGTTGTTAGAAATTAGAATTGAAGAATTTGTAATTCTGGAGATAATAATCTTCACTAGTTGATTTTTCAATCTAGTGGCTTGAATGTTGAGTCCTAGTCTTCATGAGTTTTTTTGCAACTTTGTGGAAAGACTCTAGCCAAATATAATCTCAGAATTTCTACAACTGAGATTTATTTTAGTCCTCACTTGTGACTCTCCCTATTCCTCTTGACCTACTAGACTTCTCTTGTGATGACTTTTGTAAGTGGTAGTGCACACTAGTGAATCTGGTTTACAAAAGTGCAAAGAGGAACTATGATGGATGTAGGTCCTCCTATCTCGATTTACCATGGCTCTGATACCACTGTTAGCTTTTGAGGATATATGCAGTGGAAGAGATCTAACACAGGTCCTAATAAGATGCAATAAATATGAAAGCAAGTGAGTCTGCAATATGACTAAAATATACTATAAATAGAAATGATGAAAATACAATGCAGTATGGAGGAAATGGTCACTCCATTAATATGAGCTAAAGAGCTACATTGTGCTCCATACAAGAGCACTACTACTATCTACTACAATGCACTTGATAAGAACTTGATATTGACTTGATATATGATCTACCACTATGAGGCCCTTTATATAGGAAGATAGATTCCTTGGCCAACACTCTACCTAGTTGTACAAGGGGACACCTTGCACATTACAACTTGCACATTGCCACTTGTGCATTTATTACATTGCTTGAAGTAACTAGCTAACTTCCCCCTAAAGTAATCTCCTACTCTAACTATGTACCTAAGGTGGTACATTTACATGACCCAAATGATGTAATATACTCTAACTCTAACACAAATAATGTGATATTCATCAACACCCCTGTAACACCCCTCCTTGGAAAAAATTTTATGGACAGTGAGCTATGTATTAATATGATTTTATTAAAGGTATAGTTTCCTTCTTGATGTCTATATGATGATATGATTTTATTCTTGTTGGCATAGAATATGGTATTATTGATGCATTTATGGATGTAGGAATAGGTTCCTCTCTAGGAATATATGGGTAAAAACCACCTACAAAGAGAGATATTTAGGTAAATTATGATTATGACTTGCTCATCAACGACTCAAGGTAACAAGGAAAATTACCCTTCATGTATATGCATTGTTTATTTGTTTGATCCATACTCAGACCATTTGTCCAGAAAGTTACTTGCAATGAGACTCCTTAATAGGGTGGCAATAGCTTTAAACTATCTTAAAAGAGACCGCCTACTTAAGGATAAAATAATGGTGTGAAGCTTCATTTCCTTGCATGTATTTTTGCTTTTGGCATGCTTAGATGTGGCTTGGATTTATTAAGTTTTTTAACTTAAATACCTTATATTCATGAAGTATTAATTAGCTTTTTATTTTAATACTTGGGAATTCATAAAGTAAACTAAAGTTTGGCTTCTAAATACTTTAGTCTATTTAAACATTGATTAATTCTAATGTTTAGAACTAAATTTAATAGGACAAATAATAATAAAGGCAACCCTTTTGTTTGAATAAGGTTAATCCTTTATTAAGTCCTATATGTTATGGTGAGTGGATCTTAATTAAAAGACTTGGGGTGGCACGTGTGAGTCTTGCATGAAAATGCTTTCTTGCACATTATCTTTGAGAACCTCCATGTGGATAGGTGTATCCCACTCCTTGCACCTTGAAATTTAGGTGTGGTGGTAGAGGAAAGTGATTGTTGGAAGAAGGAAGAAAGCATGGACGAAATATAGATCTAAAGTGATATTATTATTATTATTATTATTAATTTGGTTTTGAAAGAGAAAATAATATAATGTTTTATTGAGATCTATGTGGATTAAGGTATCATTATAAAGAGAATTATGGAATTCTTGCTTATAGATATTGAATGTTTGATGTTGGTTTTGAAATATAAACTATTACAATGATTTCTAAGACTCTTGTGAGTTAAGGGATCATTATAAAAAGAAGTCTAGGATTATGTTTTATAGCTTGCTTATGTTATGTGCATGGTTGTTTGCATAATAGAGTATGACATGATTTAAGTTGCATTGCATGAAGAGCTATCTGATCCCTAAGTAAACCTCATAAGTTGTGGGTGGTTTTTCCCATCAAAGAAGCTACAGAGGCTTAGTTGGCTGGAGATCCTTGGTAGTTGTTTCTTAAGCTCTTCAAAAATAATAGTGATGTAAATAAGCAAAGGCTTGTATTTGCTTGAAATATTTGTAAAACTTGACTATTGTTTAAAAGAAGGATTGTGTTGCTTTAGTGTACTCTATTGTTATGATCAATAAAGATTTTTTAAGTAATCCTTTGATCATAGTTAGCATGGAATTGCATGAAATGTGTAAATGGAGTTGTTGTAGATATTTGTAGCTATTTATTTTTATGGATATAATCTTTCCTTGAAGCCATATAATAAGTAATGTATTTTAATTTTATCATGGTTTAGGTAGCTTTTTGTTAAATATTTATATCAAGATTTATGTAATGCTTAAATATAAATTTTGGTTATGAGGAACTCTTGGATTATTCTTTTCTAGAATTTTATATTTAATGGTTTATGTCATGCTTTCCACTATTAATTTTTTTCTAGATGTTTATCTATCATGGGGATGGGTAGGAAAGTTCCTCTAGTCAGCCATAAAGTCTAATCCTGGGAGGAGTGGTGTGAATGCAATAACCAAGTAGATATGAGTATTAGAAGGAGTTGTGTGAATGCAATAGTTAGGAACTCATCAACCTAGGAGTTATGTAGATACAATAGCCAAGTTACTTATGAATCATTGCACCCATAATCATGTAGGATCAGGTGTGTCTCATCTAAATTTTGGGAAAACCATTCACAAATAGTAGTGGTGATCCCTCGATTGTATAGAATTAGATGATCATATTAGTTGTTGTCAAAGTGGTAATGACCTTAGTTAACTTGTGCAGGTATGGTAACTAAGCACCAAGGCTCTATGTTGATCGACCTACCTATATGAACTTAGATTCGGGTTAGCGAATAAGCATCCCCCCTTTCAAGCATGTAGGTTTAAATAATAATCCTTATGCCATGGTCACATGGTCCTTTTTCATGGAGGGTATGGGAAAGGTGGGGAGACCACTCATTGGCATCCTTCTAAATGTGTATATTTAGTAAGGTAAACACTAGAAGAAAACATGGGAGTTGACCACTACTATCCACTAAGGTTCATCTACAATGACTTGGAACTCAAACGTGGTGAAGACTTATATGCTAAGATAAATAAAAAAGGGTGTCTCTCCTTATGAGCCTTTTTTTGTAAGTTCTCTTTTTAAAAAAAATGGGTTGGTAGTTTTGGTAGTTTTGGGTTGTTACAATTGGTAATAGAGATCTAGGTCATAGGGACAATAAGGTTTCATGGAGTATACTTAGTTTGAGCCTTGACTTGATGTATGACTTTGGTACAAATACCTTGTAAGAAGGCAAGAATGAACATAGAATGGAAGTGGCATATGTTAGTTCATGAGTGGAATGAAACTAACACAACATAAATACAATTGTGGGAGAATTGTAACTTACCTAGATATTTTGTGATTATAAAATGGAATCTATTCAAACAATAAGTTCATCACAAACAATCCAAAACAGTTACACCACAAGGTAATATTGTACAAAATACAAGATGAACTTTAGATCCTAGTAAGAATATTAGGAAGACAACAAATTCTGGTAAGGGCCTTGAGATGATAATAAATCCCAATATGAATTTTGGAGTGCCAATGGAATCTAATAATCTTTCCCTATGGTAAAACTACTCCAAGTTTATTTGGAACAACAACAAAAGTTAAAATATTCCTTGGTCAATAGGGAGGCCAATACCAAAAAAGGATAAGGTTGGTAGGAACAAAATCATATCCAAAGATACCAAGATGGTAGAGCCTAAATAGAGGTTTAGATTGGAAGAGATATTTTTTTTTGGTAGATTAATAATTTTATTGAAACCAGGGCATTTGAAAGGCGCCCTAATGCCTTGTACAACAGAGGATCTTCAGAGGATCAAAAAGGATAAAAAAGGAACAGGAGAAAGACACTAAAAACTGCCAGATGAAACAACATACAATCTCAAAAATACACCTCAAACTAAAATGATTCAGCAGCCTTGAACAAACAGGCACTAAGAGAAACAATAGGGCTCAAAAAGGAACGGTCCTCAACCAAAAAGGAACCAAAAAATATGTAATCCACTGCCATAGAGGACCCAAGAAACCAGAGGAAGAACCATTAGTCGTCAAGAGGAGTGTCCAGCTGCATGAGGGATGAAGCAGCCCCTTCCGGACTAGTATCTTTCATAGAAATCTCCTTGCTATCTTTGGGAATAGTGATGCAAGCCTCCTTAGCAATCTCCATTACATCTTCATCATTTGCAGTATCTTTGACATCAATTTTGGTGTCGAAGGACACCTCAGCACTAGCTAGGGTAGAAACATTCTCAAAATTGTCATAGAAGAACAAAAGGCTAAGTGCATGGCACTGCTCTTTGAGGGTTGAAATCACCTTTCCAATGGCCAAGTGAGCAGTTTCAAGATGGTCAATGGTGGCAGAAGTAGCATGCACAGCCAACTTGTGAAGATACCTTTCGACAAGGTCAGGAGAATAAGACTTGTCCTTTGGAGTTTTTACAGAGGTGGACGGAGGAGTTTTGACAGCTTATTTATGTTTTAGCCTCTGGGAACTATGGACAGGGGTCTTTTCAAGTTTGGATTTCTTTCTAACGGAGAACTCGAAAATAGATTTGCCCCCTTTCTCTTTTCTTTTGGATTTGGAGGTTTTAGGGCTCGAGGTTGAGGATGAATTCTCCTCATCATAATTAGGGGTAGGGAGATTACCTAAAGGGAATTGCAGAAGGAGGTATTTGTAAAGGACCTTGAAAAGACCCTGGTGGCAAGGTTTGGCCTCATCCTTCTTGGAACGGTTGGTGGTGATGGTATAGTCCATGGACCAGAATAGAGCAACGGGAATGTTCATAATTTTTGAGTCCCAAAAATGATTAACAAATGCAAGATGAAAACAACATAATTGAGACTCAGGATTGTCATAGGTAAAATATTGCATTATTGGCTTAAGGATTTCTTTCCAGGGAGTTGACAAGTCATGGCGAAACAAACCTTTCTTTACCTTCTTGTGGATGGGTGAATTTTTCTCGAAGAGTGTCAACTCCACCTCCCAGTTGTGCTTGTTTCTTCTGATGATTTTTCCTTCCAAGTCTTGCCCTGTCAGGTTCGCCAGTAGCTCAAAGGAAATTTGGAACTGGATGCCATGGATGGAGACCAACCCATTATCCCAGGTTGTCATGAATGCCTTAGTGATCTTGTCATCCACCCCGCTAAACATATTGAAGAAATTGATAATCCCATGCTTATCCTTGAACATGTCAGTAGATACAAAATCCAAATCAATAGTTTTAGGCTCAATGAAAACAACTTTTCCTTCCTTCATGGTGACAAAGGAAAATAAGGAAGGACGATAATTGGGTGAAAAAAGCCACGGATCGAAAGAAACAGAGATGGAATGGTAAATTTGTTGGGAAGACCATAGGAGGACTAAATAGAAAGTAATGCTTGGCCAAAAAAGAAACCCTTGGCAAAAAGGATAATGATGGTTAGAGCATTGGGCACAGTGCAAAAAAAGCCGATGAAAATGGGTGGGAATAAAAATGCAAAACACCATCCCAATGAATATGGATCTTCTGGTGATACTCACATGATAGGGCCAATGGCAAAAATAGGCACAAAACCCAGAAGGGATTGGGATACACATTCGAGAAATCCTCGGGAGAATGTGAAAGGTAAAGCGTTTAGACAGGGTTCTCAAAAAGGTAAAATTACAAGCATCATTCCACATGAGATTGAAATGATTTAAAATTAGGGTGGACATGGCATCGGAATTCCTCATGGAAACGGTTATCAACAATGAAGGGGCATAAAAAAGAGGTGGCGAAGAATTGGACATTATCAACATGGATCCCCTTTTCAAAGGAGAATAATAGGAATGATGAACAAAATCTCTATTTTGGAACTTTCTGGAACTTTGGATATGGGCCCTATGAATCACGAAAAAGGGAAGATTTTTGGTAATAGAAAAATTAAGGATTTCGAGATTCATCATGACATATGGTATTTTGATCATGATTTGCCAACTCAGCCACGTCATTGGGGAGGACATCCGTCCAGGTCATCAAACCTTGCGCGTTGACTCCAATGTTGGCTAATTTGTCAACGATAGAATTGCCCTCCCTGAAAATGTGTTGAACCACAACATTGACTTGCTTACTAAGAATTTGCTTACTTTCCTCGATGAGATTCCTGATCCTCCAACTGTTGGGCTTGGAAGTTTTAAGGAAATTTATGATATTAAGAGAATCTCCTTCAACAATGACTTTTCCTGGAATGTCCTTTAGAAATTGAAGGCCTCTCCACACAGCTTTAGCTTCAGTAGAATGATTTGATTGGATTCCTAATGGTTCGAAAAAGGTAAATATGGAATTGCCACTATGATCATAGAGGATTCCTCCAGCCCCTGCAATGCCAGGATTGCCTTTTGTAGCCCCGTCAAAATTAAGCTTGACCCACCCAAAGGGAGGAGGTTGCCATTTGATGCTGGTTCTAGATGAAGGTTGAGTAACAGGCCTTGGGACATCAATGCAAATATCACAAGACTTTAAGATGCCCTTCTCAAAGGATGAACAAGGATAAGGATCAAAAGGAGTAGCAAGGGCATTTTCCTTAGCATGAAGGATGATTTTGCTGACAATAATGTTGGCATCCAAAGCCTTCAAGTCAAAGATTATTTTATTGTGTTCTAACCATATTTGCTAGAGGAAATGATGCAAATAGAACTTCCAAAGTCCTCTAAGTATGGGATTTTTGAAAGGAATTGGCCACTGTTGGAATAGATCAACAATTGAAGGAGGACAGACCCAGGAAATCTTGAAAGTATGGAAAAGTTTGTTAAGCACCATTCTTGAATAGGAACAAAATAAGAAGAGGTGAGTAGTGCATTCCCAATCAGAATGACAAATATGGCATCTATTAGGCAAAGGAATACCTCTTTTTATAATATTTTTAGTGGTAAGGATGTGATCTTGAATACAAATCCAGGAAAAGGAAGCAATCTTCGGAATCAAATACTTAGTCCAGACAAGCTTGAAAGGGATGGGAGTATCAATACTGTCAAGAGAGAGCAAGTAAGCTGATTTGACCGTGAAATCTCCAGAATCAATAGGTTCCCAAATAGGACAATCAGTCTGGTCATGTAAAGGAATTTTGATAGTAGAAAGAATATTGTACAAATAGGTTGATTCATTTTCAAAAGCAGGAATGTTAATCCTTCTCCATTGTTTATGTCCATTTGTAGAAGAGATGAAATCTACCGCCAAAGGTCCAGCCAATTGATTTGTAATATTCCTCAGCCTTTGAAACATAGGATTTTTATTGAGAGGTTGATCTCCTATCCATTTATCATCCCAAAAGGAAATAGAAGTGCCATTACCAAATTTCCACCTTAGTCCTTTGATCAAAAGGGATCGAGCTTCACAAATAGCCTTCCAGAAAGCTAAACCGGATGAAGGTGCCTCCCCATGAGGGAAATGTGATCCCTGAAGATATTTCCTTTTTATGATCTTGACCCAAAGAACATTCTCATTAGAAATCAACCGCCAGGCTTGCTTTGCAAGAAGGGAAATATTAAGAGGATAAATTCTTCTCAGACCTAGTCCTCCACATTCTTTAGGTTTGCACACTTTGTCCCAAGCTACCAAATGAAATCTGTGCTTATTTTTAGATCATGTCTAGAGGAAATGTTTTTGAATTATATTTTGTCATAAATACTTACTGGAGATTTGAACAAAGAAAGAAATTAAATAGGAATGCTCTGGAGGTAAGCCATGGTGAGAGCAATTTTCCCTGCTTGAGATAAAATATTGCTTCTCCAAGTAGTGAGCTTTTTTTGTAACCTCTCAATGACATTGTCCCATAAGTTGTCTTTGACATTCCCAGTGAAGAGAGGTAAACCCAGATAGGTAGAAGGCAAAGAAGCTATGGAAAAATTAAGGATGTCAGCAATGATGTTCTATCTTCTTGGAGGAGTATTGAGGAAGTAAAGTTTACTCTTTTGAAAATTAGTCCTTTGACATGTAGCAAGCTCATAAAGGAAGAGTATCCTCGTAATAATCTTAGCTTCATTGACAGAGGCAATTGTGGACAGCAGAGTGTCATCAACAAATTTTTGATGTGTGATAGGATCGCATTGGGAAGTTGCCTGAATTCCAGAGAGAAGACCAATATTTTTTGCTTTAATAATTGCTCTTCCCAGAGCTTCAATAGCAATTATAATTAAGAGAGGAGATAAAGGATCTCCTTGCCTTAACCCTCAACTACTTTGAAAATAACCTGTAGGAGAGCCATGAATGAGGACTGAAAACCAAACATAAGAGATGCACCCTTTGATTAGAGTAATCCATTCAGGATGGAAGCCAAACTTGTTGAGAATAGCAAAAAGTAAATCCCAATTTAGTCTGTCATAGACCTTATTCATGTCTAGCTTGAGAAGAAAGGTTGCATTTTTGTTGATTAAAACTGAATGAATTGCTTCATGGACTGAAATAATGTCATCTAGGATGGATCTACCTTTGACATAACTACCTTGGCTCTGATTAATAATCAAATGCATAACTTCCCTCATGCGAATGGTGATGGCTTTTGTTAAAATCTTGTAAATGACATTACAAAGACTTATTGGTCTGAAATCATTAAAATTACAAGTATTAGGCTTTCTAGGAATTAATGTAATGAAGGTGGAATTGAAGCCTCTTGGAATGATTTTAGAGTGTTGGATTTCTCTTATGGCTTGGCAAACATCCCTGTTGACAATATCCCAAAATGCTTGATAAAACCTTGGTGAAAAACCATCTGGGCCAGGAGCTTTGTCAGGATCCATGGAGAATAGAGCATCTTTAATTTCCTCATCATAAAGGGATGGAAGAGATCTTAAGAATGTTAAGGTAACCAAATTTAATGGAAAAATGAAAGGATATGTGACCAAGTCATAGCTAAAAGAGTTAGAAACCTTCTTCTCCATGAAAAATTACTCATCAAAGACTAAGACTGTGTGGGCCACCATTCATCTTCTAGAAGTAGTCCTTGAATGATGGGACACAGAAAACTCAAGTAGATAAATCCAAGTCATGGATTTCAAATGGGAATATTTCGTTGAGGCTTTTAAGAAAATTTTTCTTACATATCAATTTTATATTGAGAAAAATGAAGAGTTCTCTACCTTTCTACAAGGGTCATTGTCTATAGAAGTATATTTTCATAAATATGTGAAACTTTTAAAATATGTCCCACAATATGAGAACAATGAATGTATTAAAGTGCATAATTTTATTCTAGGGATAGACCCTAAGATAAGTACAATGATTAATCTACTCAAACTAAAAAATTTACAAGAGGTATATGACCTGGCTAGGTCGGAAGAATTCAACCTTCAATCCAAAAGAATTTTTTTCAATTATTCAAGGACAATAGTAAATGAAATGTAAGAGCTGAGGAAAATAATAAGTGTGGGATTCATTAAATGGGATAAGGATCAAAATAAAAGAAACAAAAGCAATTCAAAGTTCAATAATAGGAACAATGGAAACTCGAGGTAAAACAAGAAGAAATTTTATAATATGAATCCAATCCCAATCCCCCAAAACATGAGTTAGTAAAAAATAAAATATAAGAGAAAGGATGCATGAAATATCCTAGGCATCTAAGGTGGGATGTTACATTTGTGGGGGTCCTCGCTATACCCAAAAGTTCCCTTAGAGAGCAGAGTCTAGCCATACAGCAGAGGAGTCATCGCACCAAATTTATACTACTACTAGAAATCAAGCCTTGAATGGCCAAGCAACATCGATGTTGCTAAATGGTAAGTTGTTTACTAGAGATATAAAATTTTTGATAGATAGTGGAGCCACATATAGTTTTATTTCTACTAGTATTATCAAGGATATGCCAGAAAGACCTAGACTTTTAGCACATGGATGGAAAGCTGAGTATGGTCTTGGGCAAACCTACTTAGTGGATTAATCTTTATGTACATAAGAGATAACTCTACCTGAAGGGTCTACTATATGGCACTTGTATGTGGCACCCCTTCGCACCTTTGACATTATCCTAGGGATGGATTTGGTTGAAGGCTCATGGAGCCTTAATCAATTTTCAAGATAGGTGGATGGATTACACCGATAAGGATAAGAGGAGAGTAAGAGTTCAAAGTGGGCAAGGTTCTTTTCAACCCCACTTGCTTTTAGCTATGCAGTTAAATAAAGCCATCAAAAGAGGCAACTTGCTCTATGTAGTGAAGATCAATGGTAAGACTAGAGAAAAAGGAGATGAGGAAGTTTTTAAGAAGCATCCAATTCTTCATGAGTTTTGGGATGTATTTCCTGAAGACCTTCCAGGTCTACCCCCTCAAAGAGAATTTGATTTCACTATTGAGTTAATTCCAAGAGTCAAACCCATTTCTAGGACACCTTACAGAATGACTCCAATTGAGTTGTAGGAACTAAAAGTTCAACTTCAGGACTTGTTGGAAAAGGGTCTGATCAGACCAAGTGTGTCACCTTGGGGTGCTCCAATGTTATTTGTGAAAAATAAGGATGGTTTCCTAAGACTATGCATAGATTATAGAATGTTGAATAAGGTAACCATTAAAAATAAGTATCCTCTACCATGGATAGATGATCTCTTTGATCAGCTAAAGGGTGCTACCATATTTTCAAAAATAGATCTAAGATTAGGATATCATCAACTAAGAATTAAGGAAGAAGATACCCATAATATGACCTTTAAAACTTGATATGGGCACTATGAATTCATGGTGCTACCATTTGGGTTAACGAATGCACCAGTTGCCTTCATGAATCTAATGAATAGTGTGTTCAAGAAGTTTCTAGACCGGTTCATCTTGGTATTCTTAGATGATATACTAATTTATTCTCAAACTAAGGAAGAGCATGATCAACATCTCATATTAGTATTGGAAGTGCTAAGGAAGAATCAACTTTATGGGAAATTATCCAAGTGTGAGTTCTATACTCTACAAGTACAGTATTTGGGGCACATTATCTCAGTAGAAGGTATTGTTGTGGATCCAAAGAAGATCAAGGCTATACTAAATTGGCCTACACCTACAAATATGATAGAAGTCAGGAGTTTCATGGGACTCACAGGCTATTATAGATGTTTTATGAGAAATTATTCTAAGATTGCCTATCCAATCACCAACCTTCAAAAAAAGGGAAAGGAGTTCAAATGGATGGATAAATGTGAGGTTGCATTTGAGACTCTAAAAAATAAGTTGACAATGACACCAATTCTAAATATTTTGGATCCTCTTGGGAAGTTCATTGTGTGTACATATGCTTCTCTAGAAGTTTTGGGTGGATTTTTATCTTAGGAAGAAGCTATAGTGGCATACGAGTCTAGAAAACTCAAGAAGCATGAGGTAAACTATGCCACTCATGATCTAGAATTGGTAGCAGTTGTGCATGCCCTAAAGGTTTGGAGACACTATTTTTTGGGTAGACCTTTTGAGCTAAGGATAGACCATCAAAGTTTAAGGTATATTTTTACCCAACCTATGTTGAATGCAAGATAGAGAAGATGGGTAGAGTTCTTAGTAGAATATGATTTTGGTATTGATTATATCAAAGGGAAAGAAAATAAGGTTGTAGATACCTTGAGCAGGAGAAGGCACATAACCACCTTAACCCGAAGCCATATAGATTTGATGGATAGGGTCAAGAAAATGCAACTATAGGACCCATATTGCCTAGAACTTCGGGAGAAAATAGAAGGAAATTCTAAAGAAAGCAAGGGTTTCAACATAAAATATGGGCTTTTATGCTTTAAATATCGAGTAGTCATACCCAAAATGGGTGACCTGAGGAGATTGATCATGCAAGAGGTACATAATTCTCCCTATTCCGCTCATCCAGGAGGGTCAAAAATGAGAGAAAATATGAAAAAGACCTTCTATTGGGCTGGGATGAAGCAAGATATCACCAAATTCATATCAAGATGTTTGGAATGCTAGAAAGTGAAGGTAAAACATCATCACCTAGCTAGAAAATTGTACCCACATGAGATACCTATGCAAAAATGGTAGGTAATATCTATGGAATTTATTGTGGGATTACCTAAGAATAGGTTCCAACATGATGCTATCTTGGTAGTGGTTGATAAGTTGACCAAGGTTGCACACTTCATACCAGGGAACATCAAGGATGATGCACCGATGGTGGCACATAAGTTTTCCAAAGAAATTTTCAGATTACATGGGTTTCCTGAGGTAATCATATCTGACAAAGATTCTAGATTCACGTCAGAATTTTGGTAGGCTCTACATCATGCAGTGGGCACTAAGCTAAACATTAGTTTTACATATCATCCTAAAATAGATGGTCAAACCAAGAGGGTAAACTAGGTTTTGGAAGACATGTTATGCATGTATTGCATGGATCAAAAGTCAAAATGGGAAGACTTCTTGCATCTCATGGAGTTTGCATATAATAATGGATACCATGCATCATTGGGGATGGCCCCCTTTGAAGCCTTGTATGGTAGAAGATGCATAACCCCTCTATCATGGGATAATCTAGAGGATTGAGTGATGATCGGACCAGACACTATCTAGGAGATGGAGGAATAACTCAAAGCAATCCAGCTTAGGCTCAAGGAAGTGGTTGATCATCAAAAGAGCTATGTGGATCTAAAAATATCGCCAAGAGAATTCTCTATAGGAGATAGAGTCTTCTTAAGGGTTAGACCCATGAAAAGTGCCATCAAGTCAACAAATTTGGATCCTCGCTATGTTGGGCCCTTTGAGATCATTGGGAAGGTTAGCCCAATAGCTTATAGGCTTGCTTTGCTACCCAACCTATCAAATATCCATGACACTTTCCACATATCCCTGCTTAGGAAGTATGTTGTTGATCCTACTCATGTGTGGAATATTTCTAAATTATAGATGATAGATTCTATAGCCATTGAGGTGTGGCCAATTAATATTCTAGGGTTTCATTCTAAGGTGCTAAGGAAATGAACCCTAGATTAGTGTAAGGTCCAGTGGGACCAATATTCTAAGAAGTGTGCTACATGGGAAAATGTTGATGAGATGAGACAACAATTTCCATTTTTATTTGAATAAATTTATGTATGCTACTTTTTATAGGAAACATAGAGGACTATGTTTAGTCCAAGGGGGAGTATGTAACACCCCTACTTGGTAGAACTTTTATGGACAATGAACTATGTGTTGATGTGATTTGATTAATGGTATAGTTTCCTTTTTGATATCTATATGATGAGATGATTTCATTCTTTTGGGCATAGAATATGGTACTGTTGATGCATTTGTGGATGCAAGAATAGGTACCTCTCTCTGGTGGGAATATATGGGTAAAACACACCTACAATGAGAGATATTTAGGGAAATGATGATGATGACTTGCTCATTGATAGCTTAGGGTAACAAGGAAAATTACCCTTCATGTAGATGCATTGTTTGTTTGCTTGATCCATATTCACACCATTGGGCTAGGAAGTTACTTGCAATGAGCCTCCTTAATAGGACTGATGATAACTTTAAACTATCTTAAAAGAGACCACCTACTTAAGGATAAAACAATGATGTGAAACTTCATTTCCTTAATTGTATCTTTGCTTTTGGTATGCTTAGATGTGGCTTGGATTTATTAAGTTTGGTAACTTAAATACCTTAGATTCATGAAGTATTAATTAGATTTTTATTTTAATACTTGGGAATTCATAAAGTAAACTAAATTTTGGCTTCTAAATACTTTAGTCTATTTAAACATTGATTAATTCTAATGTTTAGAACTAAATTTAATAGGACAAATAATAATAAAGGCAACCCTTTTGTTTAAATAAGGTTAATCCTTTATTAAGTCCTATACATTATTGTGAGTGACTCTTAATTAATAGAATTGGGATAGCACAAGCGAGTCTTGCATGAAAATAATTTCTTGCACGTTACTTTTGAGCATCTCCATATAGAGAGGCATATCCCACTCCTTCTTGTGCCTTGAAATTGTGGTGTGGGGATGGAGGAAAGGGGTGGTTGGAAGAAGGAAGAGAGCATGGATGAAATAGATTGTGTGTATGGATTTAGAGGGAGCGCAACTTCAAAGAAGGAACATAAGAGGAGTTCACACTAGGTTGCTCCTTTGCTTGTTTTACTCAATGTTTTGCTTGATTTCTCTAGTTTCATTCTCAATGTACATGTGTTCAATCATGTATCTCCTCTAGACCAGTTTTTTGTGGGTATGTGTATACCTGTGCCTATCTTATTTTGTGCTCCTTAGTGTTATATTGACCCTTGGTTGTGGAGCTCCTGTTTAACTTGGTGGGGTGCTTTATTGATTGTTGTTGTTGGTTATGACCTTGCTTGCTTCTCCATGTTAGATAAAAACAACCTTGCACACCCTTTTTTATACCTCATAGTCTATGGTTGACATCTTGTTGTTTACTTTGGTGTTGTTGGGTCATCTCATGAGTCAGGTGGGATCATTTTCCTCTAGTTAGGGGAGCACCTTGGACCCTGTTGTCGTTCAATCCTACACTAGTTAAACCATTATGGTTATCATTGAAATGAAACCTTAGATTAAATGCATTAGGGTTGCATTGTGGTTGTTCTTTGGAAGAGACCTTAGATTACTACGTTAATGGTTAAATATTGTTTGAACCTTTGAATAATTATATTATGATAATTAAGGGATGTTCAAATGTTTTCAAAACTAACCCAGGTGTTGTAGGTGAGTTGGAGAGGAGAGGGCAATCCTCCAAGGGAGGTCCCAGGTTCAAATATCCACCCTGCCAAAAATTTGAATTGGGTATCCAAAATCCAATTGATAATGTTGGTGTGGGCAGGGTCGGGTGCGACTCTCGGGTGACTTTGACGATGTAGAACCCCCTGTTCGTGGTATCTCAGACCAAGGCGACCCCACAAAGGATTTTTCGCTTAAAAAAAAATGTTTGCAAAACTATTGTAATTATTTTTTAGACTCTTGTGGGTTAGGGAATCATTATAAATAGAAGTATGGGATTCTCTTGTGTTGATTTTGAATGTTTACATTTGGGTTTTGAAAGAAAAACTATTGTAATGATTTTTGAGACTCTTGTGGGTTAGGGAATCATTATAAAGAGAAGTATGGGATTCTCTTGTGTTGATTTTGAATGTTTGCATTTAATTTAGTTTTGAAATAGAAACTAATATAATGTTTCCCTAAGATCTATGTGGATTAAGGTATCATTATAAAGAGAAGTATGGGATTCTCATGTATAGATATTGAATGTTTGATGTTGGTTTTGAAAGAGAAACTATTACAATCATTCATGAGACTCTTGTGAGTTAAGGGATCATTATAAAAATAAGTCTATGATTAAATTTCTTATAGCTTACTTATGTTATGTGCATGGTTGTTCGCATAATAGAGTATGACATTATTTAAGTTGCATTGCATGAAGAGTTGTCTGATCCCTAAGTAAATCTCATAAGTTGTGTATGGTTTTTCCCTTCAAAGAAGTTGTGGAGGCTTAGTTGGTTGGAGATCCTTGGAAGTTGTTTCTTAAGTTCTTCAAAAATAATAGTGATGTAAATAAGCAAAGGCTTGTATTTGCTTGAAATATTTGTAAAACTTGACTATTGTTTAAAAGAAGGATTTTGTTGCTTTAATGTACTCTTTTGTTATGATCAATAAAGAGTTTGTAAGCAATCCTTTGATCCTAGTTAGCATGGAATTGCATTAAATGCGTAAATGGAGTTGTAGATCTTTGTAGCTATTTCTTTTAATGGATATAATATTTCATTGAAGCCATATGATAAATAATGTGGTTTAATTCTATCATGGTTTAGGTAGCTTTTTGTTAAATATTTATATCAAGATTTATGTAATGCTTAAATGTTGCTTTTAGTTAGGAAGAACTCTTGGATTATTCTTTTATAGCATTTCATATTTAATAGTTTATGTCATCCTTTCTAATATTGTTTTTTTAGTTATCTATCTATCCTAGGGATGGGTAGGAAAGTTCCTCTAGTAAGCCATAAAGCCCAATTCTAGGAGTTGTGTGAATGCAATAACTAGGTAGATGTGAGTCTTCGAAGGAGTTATGTGAATGTAATAGCTAGGGACTCATGAAACTAGAAGGAGTTGTGTGGATACAATAGCTAGGGTACTTGTGAATAATCACACCCACAATCATGTACGATTGAGTGTGTTCCATCTAAATATTGCGAAAATAATTCACAAGATAGTAGTGGTGATCCCTCAATCATGTAGGATCAGGTGATCATGTCATTTTTGTTAAAATGATAATGACCTTAGTTAGTCCATGGAGGTATGGTAACTAAGCACCAAGGCTCTATGCTAATCAACTTGTCTATATGGACTAAGCATCCCCCATTGAAGCTTGTAGGTTTAAAGGATAATCCATATGTCATGATCACACAGTCATATCCCATGGAGGGTATGGGAAAGGTGGAAATACCACTTATTGAAATCCTTCTAAGTGTGTAGGTTTAGTAAGGTAAAATCTAGAAGAAAACATGGGAGTTGACCACTCCTATCCATTGAGTATCATCTACAATGACTTGGAACTCAAATGTGGTGAAGCCTTGTATGTTGAGATAAATAAATAAAAGGGTGTTTCCCTTATGAGCCTTTATTTGTAAGTGATCTTTTCAAAAATATTGGGTTGGTAGTTTTGGTAGTTTTGGTAGTTTTAGGTTGTTACAACCCCCCTATATTACATTATTTGGTTATTAAAGAATTTAGTCTTCAATCTTTGTCTTTGTATTTGATCTTTGATCTTAAAATGACCTTGCATTGTTCATGAACCTCTATTTGAGATTCATCTTCAACTTCATACTTAAGTTCTTCTTTGAGTTCTCCTTCATCTTCATTCTTTGGTTCTTCATTATTTGGTTCACAAACTTCTTGAAATTCTTCTTTGATCTCTAGTTCATGTCCTTAATTTGATCTATGTTTCTTATAATATTGATATTACCCTGTAACTTCTGAACATTCACTTATATAATCATAATAATTTTCTAAATTAGATGAAATTGGAATGTCAATATTACATGAAGAATGAAACATTGTTTTTAGAGATGATTCACTTGATTCAATTGTATCAATCTCTACTTTCATGTTTAGAGTTTCAATAAACACTTTTTGTTTTAGATTTTCATATTTATGAAATTCAAGTAAAAGTTATTCCATATACATTATACTACCTATATCAATAGGTATTATAATATTATTCTCAGAATTACCAATCAATTTACCAATGCCATACTTTATAATTTCTAGTCTTTTCTTTCTAATTATGGACTCCATAGTAATCAAAGTTTACAATTCAATGGTTCAATTCCTTTGAAATATTAAACCTTATAACTCCAAAATTAAAAATAACTCAAATATGGAATTTGCAAATTTTGAAATACTTAAGTGTTTTATGTAGAAATTCTTTCATCTCCCTAAGTGAAATTTGCAAAATATTATAATTTCAAATTTTCTCAAAATTTCAAATAACCAAGAACTTTAAATCTTAAAAATCTTCTACTAGCTTATCAAACTTCAAACTTGAAACTCAAATCTTCAAAGTTTAATTCTTCAAATCTAAAAACCAATAAACTTTAAATCTTACTTGAAGTATAAAACCTTATCACTCCATATTTTAATATTAAAAAACTCAAATATTAATTCCAAATGATAGTATAAAACCTTATATCTCCTTCTAATAATTAAATCATAGAATTGTAACTCCTACTTTATAAAAAAAAATATTCTAATTAAATCACTCCTCTCTAATTAAATTATTACTCCAATTAAAGTACCTAAACTTAGGTCTTTAATTATTCATTAAAGGTAATATAGATTACCTTAATTACTTGCTTGATTAACCTTCATGCACGCTTGCTTATTCAACTTGGCTGGGATGTGATAATGTCTCTAGAGTATGCTACTCTTAGTATTCCAACTAACGCTCTAAATAGCTTTAAAAACATGCTTGACTCAACATAAGTTCCATGTGTTAATATGCATGGTGGTCAGTGAATTAAATGTTAGCAAAGAATGTTTCAAATGTTGTTACTTGTTAATGTAATAAAAAATTGGCTTCTCAATGAAGCATTGGCTACTTCTCAACAAAATGTTGGCTTCTCAATAAAACATTGGTTTCTCTATGACTCTTGAAAAATATTGGCTTCTCAATGAAACATTGTTGGTCTCGAAGACTTTCACTTTCTTGACCCTTGACTATCCAATATTTTCTAGATACATTGCTTCTCAAATACTTTGAGCACCTAGTCTTTGGTTCTATATTCTTCATTATGAGGCAAATGCTACTTTGTTCTCCTAATCTCTTGTTATACTATGTGATGTAATTTTTGCATTACTCTCCTAGTCTCTGGCCTTGCATTCTTCATTGTGAAGCAATTATTGTGTTGTCCTCCTATTCCTTCATGTTCTATGAGAACACTATTCTCCTAATCATGGCTCTTCACATTCTATGAATAAGCTCTCCTATTTTTTGGATGATATTATGACTGCTCTTCAAATTCTATGAAGATACTCTCCTATTTTTTGTATGAGCTTGTAACTTATGTCATCTTTTGAATAGCTTCTCAAGTGGTGCTTGAATAATGCTCAAATTGCTATTTAGAGGGTCTTCTATTCCATTCTTGGATAGTACTATGGATGGCATTTACCTTTTTTCCACTGGTGGTGTTTTTTATGGAACTCACACCTTTCTTTTAACTATTGCTCTTCTCCTACTAGTGCTTACTTATTACCTTCTACATGTTCTTACTCTATTGGTGCTTAGCACCTACCTTCTATTTATTCTTCCTTTGTTGGCACTTTTATCTGATCTTAATCTCCTAGCACTTAGTTTTTAGGACATCGACTGAATACCTATCCTCTTTCTCTGGTATCATTGTAGAAAACACTTGAATACATATCATGATTTCTTTGGTGACCTAGGGATAGTTCTTAAAAGCTTGACTAGTCTTCCATTGGTGGCTCTTAGATTAGTGCTTTTTAGCTTCTTTGATAGAATTTTTGATAGACTTATGGCTTATCTTAATGACTCCTTGAATTCCTTATAATACATCATTGAATCAAAGGCCAAAACTAAAATATTATGGAGTTTTATCTCCATAATATAGACATAGAATATGACTCTTCATGTACTTGACTATTTCTCTCCATATGACAACTTCCATGACCTTTGGCTTATCATCTTGTCACTTGTATACTAGACTCTTCACTCTCTTTCTACATACATACTTGAGTCTATGACACTTGCACACTTCTACATGACTCTTACTCTCCTACATGCACTCCTAATACAAGACACTTGTGCACATCCTCATGTTATATAATTTTACATTTACATGCGTGAAACTTGTGCACAACCTCATGTTATATATTTTTACATTTACATGCGTGACACTTGTGCACATTCTCTCAATACACACTTGCACTCTTACTTAAATGATACTTGTGCATTTCCTGCACATTGACACTTACATAAAAGGGAAACATAAATTATTCACCTAAACTAAAGACTCAACCCTAATCTATTATATGTTAAATTTTTACCATGAAGGTACCATAGGGGTACATTAGCATGTACCGAATAATGTAATATTATTCAATTATTTTGAGTTATATGATGTTGTTTCTTGGTTCATATGCTTTATGTTTTCATTAAGTTTATATCTCATTTTCTTATGGAACTTAGTTTTTGTATATGTATTTAGTTTTATTTTTTTATTCATGACTTGTGTTAATGTTGGGAATAAATAAAGTCATAAACTACATGACCTTGATGAAAGCATAAAATGGCTAAGTACCATATCATATAACTAATGAATAGATTGCATATAATATATAGCATATGAAAATAAAAAGAGATTGGAATTTATAAACTAGTGATAAGAACATAAAGAGACTCACAAAATGTTGTATGCCAAATGCGCATCAAGGGAATAAAATTGAATTAGTACATACAGTGCCTAAAAGAAGAATAAAATTTATTTTAGGAATCACAAGGTTAATATTTCTTCCTTGTCAAATATTTTGAAGCTTTTGTACATTTTTAGCATGATAAAAATTTGTCATCTTTACCATAATATTAGACAAGTAATAAATGAAGTAAATAATGTATGTCCATGTAAGGATCCATATAGTATTCTCAACATGAAATACTCAAATATTAATCCATAAAGGATTATCAAGATGAAATACTCAAATATTAATCCATAAAGGATTCTCAACATGTAACAATGATAAAATGTTAATTTCTCAATAGGAATACTCAATTACTAATTATCCATGGTGGATGTCCATATGTAATGCTCAAATATCAATGATCCATAAAAGATGCTTCTGAAAAATAATGCATGAACTCATTAATCCATATAGGATAAATACAAATATATAAGAATGCATGATCTCTCATAGATGTAATTTTCATGAGAAAATGTCACGTATGTAATGAATCTCATAAAAGAGATAATTTCATCATGAATGTTATCATACATGAAAGGTGCAACAATATCAAGACCATATGTGCCAAAAGAATGTGATGATACTAATTATTTTGAATATGATAGAATCTAGTCATATGTTCTCTCCCTAGTGGATTTGCTTCCTCTTTTCTTTTATGATAATTTTTTTCCTTGGGCATGTACTCTTTGTTTTCACACATGGATGATGAACCTTGTTCCTTGAATTTTAGTGAATTTCTTTTGCTTATCAATTTGTTCATGGAAAATCTCAATTATTGATTCTAGTTCTAATGCGCTAATAGAGATGCAATACCAACCCTTGGGATAGTGTATAGTTTCTATAAGGACGGTGTAGTTGCTTCAAGACGGACTAAGCCAATAATAGTAAGAATATTTTTGCATAATTTTCATAGGAAAGAGACAACCCATGAAAAGAACAATCACTTTCTAGGAAGACATGAAAATTTTAATTTTTTTAAATAAGTCTTTCCTTCGGCATGTTGGATGGAATTTAAACCATTTTTTAAACTTTCTCCAAGGCTTTTGTCCATGTTTTTGATAGATTTTTAACATATTTTTTAAGATCATAACTTTTCTAAGAAAGTAAGGCAAGACTTCACAAGTTTATCTTATACCTCATAAACAAATTTCCTATTAGTATTATAAATATAGAAATGTTTTTATAGGAAAGCTATGTATGATAAGAGAAATATATATAAACAGATGGTACAATGATGAGAAAATAACATTTGGTAATCATTTGTACTCTAAAATGTCCTTACACTTGGTTAAAATAAATCCTAATATGATGAAAGAATAGTATAAAATGCATTGATATAGAGACCACCTCCCATAGGGTGGAAAGGTCCAAAGATACCCTAAACAAGGATTGTGTATAGAATTGAAATATAAGGTACTTAGGAGTATAAGCCTCTAAAATAGTGCAATAAATACTGTACACAATATACATTTTGAACCATTAACTTCAATAATAACATAAAGTAAATACTATTTTTTAGAAGAATTGCCCTTGTTATTATAATTTTTTTATCATATTATCACCTAATTTTTAATAAGCCACATTTGATACATTAATAAAATACTTCTCAATGGATTATATTGGAAAATAGGGCTAGGAAATATTGATCTATAATACGATATGGCATATATAGGTGAAGACTTAGGAAATAGTGTTTGGCAAATGACTATTATGACAAGGAATAGGTATTAGACTTCTCCCATTAGCAAAAGTAGGATACCTCCTCAAGTGGAACACAAGCGAGTCATGGGATGATGATATATTATCTTGGCATATATAGAACAATTAACATATTCAATTATCATAAATAGTTGAGCAAGAGGATGATCAATGGAAAAATTGAATCCAATAGGAAAATCTTGGATATTAGTATGTAATGAAAAACTAAAGCATGAACATATTTATATTCAAATAAATTAAACTTTTTGCAATATCTACTAAGAATATCCTTAGAAATTTATACCTCTTTGGGAAGAAGGAACTCATGAGATTCTAGAATATGCCTTTGATTAGCTACCTAAACTTAGGTCTTTGAATACCTCATTTTTTACATTTTGATATTTTAGACTTATGGTAATTTTCCTTAGATTTTAGAAGTTCAATGTATATATTTATCTATATGCTTGGTATAGATGTAAGATATTTTATTGACTAGCTTAGAAGACTCTTTTGGGACAAATTTAGGATGATTTTGACTAATCGTATGAACACCATGAATTTAACCCTTATTTACATTGGAGGGATGACTAATTTACATGCTACAAATTATTAGTCTAGCATCTTCTTCAAAAAATCAATATGATTATTTTTAAGTGGAATTGTTGGGTAGTGGAATAAATCTAACATTGGATTTTTATTAATATCAAGGTCTTGATTTGATGGATGTTGTGCATTATTACTTCTAACAATGTATTTACCGAATAAAGTACAATATCTAACACATTTTTCATTAGGAATAATAGTAAACTCATAGTTCTCATCAAAATTGATGGAATATAAGAATTTCTTAAAATAATAATAGTTTTCAAAATCATGTCTAAGAATATCATACTAAAATCAAAATGAGATATCTATGAACCAAAGTTATTTTCATTTCGCATTAGTCCATAAAAAGTGATTCATATCTATGTTTAGGTAAACCTCTCTTAAGTTGTTCCATTATCGTGGGTAAGACCCCAAGTCAAAGGTAAATTTTTTTTGTGGATTTTGTTATCTTTGTTATTCTTAAGTTTTTTTCATGAAATAAATTGAATGGTTTTTTGTCTTTTCATTAGCATTATTAGTAATTACATTATGTAATAGTTGGGCATTATTAAAATCATCTCTAGTAACAATTTTATTATTATTCTTAGGTTTTTAGTTTTAGATAGCCTTATTTTTCTTATATGCTTTCTAATGCCCTAGCATGTGCCTATAACCTTGTAAAGTTGCATGTTTATATTATTTAGAATATTATTTCTCATTGGAGGTAAGAGAGACTCAGTGAACTTTTCTTTAATAGGATCATCATTGTTATGCTTGTATTGGTAACTGAGATCTTTATATTTTCTAGTAAAACTCTATATGCTTTCATTTGATCCTTGCTTTTCCATGACAAATTAGCAAATGATATCATTTAATATTGTTCTAGATCAAAATTTAAATGTACACATATTAAAATTTTGCTTAAATTTTGTGATAGAACCTTCAAGTAAGCTTCCATAATATTCTAATATGGATCCTTTGAATGATCTTACTAGAAATTTCTAGTGCATCAAGATTGATGTTTATCTAATCTACAAGTGCTAAAGAACCTACCATATAAAAAAATTACCATTTTTGACCCATACTGTGAAAGTGGCAATGCTAGAGGTAGTGTATAGAAAGCAATATGAGGCATTAAAAATTCACTAAGCCATTTCTTAAGTTGATTATTTTGCACTTGGGTAATAGTGGAGATATAATCATTGGAGCTTCTCCTAGGCAAAATGTTGCTCTAGGGTAAACTTGTTGAATAGCAATTTGTTTCATCATAGATTGTATTTCTTTATATATACATAGTAATCAATCAATTTCATTTACTATTCGCAAACATACCTATAACAAAATCTATGTAAGTACAAAATTGTCTTAGTATAAATATTTCTTCTAATATGTGTATTTATATATGTGTGTACATAATTTTTTTAAGATACATACACACACACACAGATATATATATTCTTGTGTGTGTAAAAAGTATGTATGTATGTATGTGTGTATATATGTATGTATGTATACGCACTTTGAATCACTTTATGGAGGACACAAGTGATTCAAAGTTTCTAGCTTATCTATATTCTCTCTTACATGTGGAAAACCTTCACAAAATTTCTTCTACACTTCTCTTATCTCATGTTTGTCTTATTCCTCATGCTCCCCTTTCATTTTTTTAATCTACCATATTTCCACACCTATATATAACAATATACCTATTGGTTCCTAACCAATTCAACCACCAATATACCTATGCTTAACTACTTGTTGACTCCTATGCTTAGAACTTTTATATATAATTTATTTATTTTTCTTGATAAATTATAAGGGATTGAAATGGTCCCCATACAGATTACATCATGACCATATAATGGGATTACAAGAACTTGGTAATTATGCATGATCTCTTGGAAATATTTGAACCTAGGTCACCTCTTGAGGAATTTAACTAGTTATACTAATGTCATTTGATATATTACTTATTTGTTATATTATTTTTATCTTTATTATTTACTATTTTTACTACTAAAAATGGCAAGTTATTCTATTTAATCATTTTATTACTCTCATATTTTTCATGTTTAATTATCTTCCAAATTAGTGGATGGTTTCAAAACACATAGATCCATTATTTACACATTAGCTCAAATAATAATATAACACATCCAAAACCATATAAGGCTTACCATCTAAGAGACAGAGGTGGTTTATATATCCTCTTATATGCAAATAGTATAATCAAGCCAAGATACATGAGGTTTACACAAAATTGGATGTATGCAATCATACATGATATGTAGCAACTTATTGATGGTTTAATTCTTAATGTTATTTGTTTCTTATTTCTTGATACCTTCCTCAATGCACTTATCTCTTCTATGTGGAAAACCCTCACCAAAAATTCCTCTACATCTACCTTGTGTTTTTTATGTCTTATTCACCATTCTCCCTTTTATTTTCTTTAATTGTCCACCTTTTCATTGTCATAGATAATAATATACCCTTTGATTCCTAGCCAACTCAACCACCACTTGGCCCATATTTCATAGTTAGCTACTTCTTGACTCCTATGTCTAAGACTTTTATATATTATTTATTTATTATATTTTTCAATCTTGATTAATCCCTATTCTTACTACTAAATTTGGTAGGATTATTTTATTTAATATTTTTTTCATTCTCATATTTATCATGCTTAATTATCTTCCAAATTATTGGATGATCTATTAATTTAACAAAATATATACACCCATTAAGGATGCATTGGCTCAAGTAAGAATATGGTACATCCATAAACATACAACACTTGACATCTAAAAGCCTATAGATGGTTTATACATCCTCTCTATGCAAATTTTATAATCAAACCAAGGTGCATGAGGTTTACACAAGCTTATATGTGTATGACCATATATGACTTACACAATATTATTTATGGTTTACGCATGACTTGAACACATATCCCCTCTTTGGATGATTTTTTTATAATTGTACGCCTGCACACATGAGGAATACATACTTCTTTCCTTTATCATTAACTTGTAAATCAATTAGTGTTAGATGTATAAAATTCCCATCTATTGAAACTTAAAAGATAACAAAAAATTATATTATTACACCAAGGTGAAATACAAAACCGAGATAATTACTAACATAATTGTTGATCCACACGGCTAATTGATATATGATCGCAACCACAACCATATGTTCAAGACCTTGAAAAATAGGTTTTCAATCCCCTTGACCTCCAAAATTAGGTCATATCTCCACTAGCCTATGCTAACTTAATATGATCTAATGTAGAATATATATATATATATATAATAAAAATAAACACAGTAAGGTAAGCATGTAAGAGATTGAAATAAAATGCAAAAAAAAAGTAAATAAGGTCAGAGATCATAGTAAGGCTAATATGTGATCAATTGTGACATCTTAAAAAGATAAAATAATAATAAAAAGAATCAACCTCGTGCAAGCATAAATCATAAAATAGGACTCAAGAAAATGTAGGGTATCATAATTCACATGCATATAAGGATAGGTTCAATAAATTGAGACATAGTCTTGTACAAAGGTTAAGCTTAATATTCCATTAACCAAAGAATATGAGAGTAAATTTAGAGAGTGTAGCCTTAGTCTTTTCTAAAATAGACAAAAAATCCTTTGCAATGAGGCTAAGGATATTATTTATAATAAGGTATTCACCCTTTTCACTATGAGTGAAAAATATTTATTTTTAAATTTCCTATCAAGAAGACAAATACGTTGCTTTCATACATCAATTTTCTTATATATGTTGTCATGTTGTTGATTTTATAGAAATTTTATAGATAGGGAGTTCAATAGATTATGGTCTAACAATTGTTGGCCACTTGATTTAATTCTTGATTGCTTGTTTTTAGATGTTTTAGAATCTACAAAGTTGTTGATTCCTCATCATTTTATTTAGAGCTCCATGTTGCTTGTACCTAGCTTCTATTATCAAGCTATTCATTATGAGTTCAAGGTAGTATCTTGTACTACATTTATAGTGACTTGTAGAGATGCCAAGCCTAGTTGGCAAAGAATCCTAGACTTGAGGTATGTAAATCAAATAAGTGTGTTGGAAGTCAAGTACACACACATTAAGAGTTTTGATATATTTGATGTTATAAAGTCATGATGTAATATTGTATGTGATAATGTGTAATGTTAAGTGAAGTATTAGTTATGTATGGACAAGCCATTAGTCATAAAGTGAGCCATGAAATAAAGTGTAAATGCAAGTCAATGCATGTTAAATATAGTTTAAGAAATGACGAGGTGTCAAGTAGGTAGTAATTTGGAGGATGTAACTACCTCCTTAGTTGTATAAATAATACCCTTCCCTCATTCATTTACGTTGTTGGTATCGAAGGAAATATTGGTACAATACATGAGTATCAAGGTTGTCATGGAATTGAAGTGTTGCATCAAGTCATCTAAATGCTATGTTGGGCCATCTAAATTGTATTTCTAGGCAGTCTAATATATATTATGTGCATAGTGTATGCATTATAATTGTAATTTATTCATATTATATATTTTTTTCATTTAAGTGGTAACAAAATTATGTTACATTCAATTTATATATTCTAGCATCGTTAACTATTTGAAGTTGGATCAAACCTAGTGATATGGAGTTGTGACAATTAAATTACTCAAGAATGTGCACAATGACAACAATAGAATGATTACAATATATCTAATAAAGCAGATGAATATGTAGACTTATTTGTTGATGGTTGAAGGATTGATGCATGAAATAGATATGCAATTGGATGCACAACCAAACATATAAACAAACACACATAGAGGAGATGTGCAAGGGTTTACACATAAATATTTGCTTGATTATGGTGGAGAGTTGCATGTTGATGGCTGAGAGTTACATTTCAATTACTGAGAGTTACCTATCAACGATAAATAGTTGTATGTCTATGGTGGTGAATTGCATGATAATGATGGAGAGTTACCTCATAGTAAAAGAGAATCATGTGATAGTGAGTTATGTGGTGGTGCAAAATTTCATGGCAACAAATAATATATTAAATTGGAGTAATTATAATTTAATGTGTTCAATGGTGAGTAGGACAAGATTCTAACATTGATGTAAATGTAAGATGGTATGTCTGAAAATATGCAAGATTGGAGTCCAACACTACTGTAACTATAGGTTGGTGAACTTGATGGAAAATAAGATAGGATTTTAACATTCATGCATCTATAGGTTGGCATGTTTCATGGTTCATGGGACAAGAGTCCAGTATGAGAGGAATTGCAGTGTAGTGTACCTGATGATGTGCATAAAGAAGAAGAGAAACACAAACAATTATTGTCAATGTCAATTCAACCTATCACAATAAAGGTATATCATTTGAGTATCCAATGTTTCATGGAGAAAAAAATAAGACCTAACTATGCATTCAAAAATTTACCTCATGATGTGGAAAGTGAATGGAAAAAATAATTATGCAAATTGGAGGAGGTTATTCCCTATGACATTTCATGGAATCACAATGGAATGGTACATGAGATTGCCAGAGGGTAAGTATAGATGTAAGATAAGTAGTGTGAAGCATTTATGAAGGAATTTTGGTTGTCCCAAAATAAAAATGAGGTCATTATTAAAACTTATAGAGTGGAATGAGGTGAGAAATATCTTTTTCATTCATACAATTAAAGGTTGAGTGGGTTTTTTATCCATCTAGAGAGATCCATCAGATGCACTAAATAAGAGGTCATTCATAAAGATATTTCTTCCTATGTATAAAATTAATATCAATATGGTCCCTTTGACATCATATCAAGAGGCCTCCAAGCAATACTTTAACTGGGAAAGTGATGCAAAGATAACATTAAACTATTGGGATCATGTTAATGCAAATGAGAGTGACCCTAAATATGAAAGTGATTCAAATATTGAGAGTGACTCTGACAATGAGGGTGATGGTTTTAAGAATGAGAGTAGTTCATCATACAAGTATTGGGATCAAGGAGTTAGTGAAAGAAGTGACTCTAAATAAAAAACAAAGACTCTAAGGATGAGTGTGACTCGAAGAGTGTAATATCATTGCTATAAGAATATGCAATAAAAGGGATATTATACCAAGGGGAATGCCATACGTGATGTGGTATGTGACAACCACTAGAGAACTAGAATATTTAGAATCGAGTATGATACTAAGAGTAAACCTAATGTACAATTTTGGTGATGCCATGTGTGGGAGAACTTCACATGTGAAGGTCAAAGTAATATGAGTTAAGATGAACCAATGATGTGTAGAGATTTTGAAGCACTGAAGAAGAGTCATAGACCTAGCCAAGAAGCTGAGTTGAACTTAATAAACCTAATTACAATTAAGGAGGTGAACTTGATTACAATCAAATAGACAGATATAGAATAAATAGTTGAAGCTACACAAGTGATTGATGTAGATGATAAAGTGAGTGATGTAAATAGAGTGAATAATATAAATAATTAAGAGAGATATTGTTTGCCATCTAGTCATCTACTAGTCATATATCCATCTACACTTGGGTCATTTGGACCCAAGCCTTGATTATTTGAGCTTAAGTTATTTAATCCTAGGCTACTAAATTTGGGACCCTAGGGATTAAGTTGGAACAACAGGACCTCAAATTATCCTTGGGTCATCTAGACCCTACCTAAGTTGTCTAAGCCTTATACTAACCCTAGACCATCAAAAAAATATCCCAAGCTACCCAAAGATAGATCACAAATATCTAATAATCATGCAAGGCCATATATAGCCCAACTTTAGGAGGAATATGATGTCAATCCATCTAAATATCATGCAGAGCCATCTAAGAGAATGAAATGGTACAAATTTTGAGACAAGAAGGATTATGTATTATTGGAAGAGTGTATGGTATATGTCTAGAGGGTTGTCTCATGGGAGAAGATTGTACAAAACTTTGTACAAGCCATCTAAGCAAAAGAGTGGGTTGTACAAAGTTAGATCATATTAGGTAAAACTTTCTAGAAGCAATTCATATAGAATCAAGTTGTCTAAGGAAGGACTATATGGAAGCAAACCATCCAAAGTTGGACTATCTAACATAGAAATTGGGTCATCTAGCCTAAGGTTGTCTAACTTAGGAGGTGGGTCATCTAGGCCAAGAAGTAAGTCCTCTAATACTAAGGGGTGTTTTTCAAAGGCTAAGGTAGGGTCGTTAGAAGCCATGAAGAAGTTGTTAAGAGCAAGAGAGAAATCATTCAAAGTTAAGATAATGTTTAAGTGGGTCAAGTGAAGGGTACCAAAATGTAGATGAGGATAAAAATTTAGTTTAGATATTTGAGGGTATTAATGGTTTCACCATTGAGGTTTTAGGGTACTACCTAAAATCCTATGGGGATGCTACCCCTTAACCCTATAAGGGGGTTTATATACCCTTAACCCCTGATAAAAATGATGGCAAGTGTTTCCCATAATGTTGGTCATGTTGATGATGTG
The DNA here is from genome assembly GCA_028583015.1 of Wollemia nobilis. Classification (NCBI taxonomy): domain Eukaryota; kingdom Viridiplantae; phylum Streptophyta; class Pinopsida; order Araucariales; family Araucariaceae; genus Wollemia; species Wollemia nobilis. Next base: position 2,862,890 of record JAQPPZ010002123.1, on the reverse strand, counting down.
ATTGATTATAGAAAGTGGAGTGAGCAATCAAAGAACAATGTATTACAATAAACAATTTAAAGTGAAGTTAGTTATGAAATATGTCTAGAACAAGAGAAATAAGGAGCATAACAAGAGATTCTAGTGTGGTGTTCAATGCTTCTATCTTGAATTTTCATCTCATGTGTCGTCAAGGATACCAACGAGTCTAGAGGAGGGGATACATGTAGGTAGGATAATTAAATAAGTGCATTGGAAGTCAAATATGCACACATTAAGAGTTTTGATATATTTGATGTTATAAAATCATGATGTAATATTGTATGTGATAATATGTAATATTAAGTTAAGTATTAATTATGTATGGATAAGTCATTAGTCATAAAGCAAATTATGAAATGAAATGTGCATGTAAGCCAATGCATGTCAAATGTAATTTAAGAAAATAATAAGGTGTTAGTATTGGAGAATATTATATTATTTGGTGCCTTGCAAGTATTTTGCAAATACTTTGTAAATATCTTTGGTTTCATGTAATCATTAGGTTTTGTCATTATTAGAAGGTTAATAAAATATTTCTCCTATGAGAAATATGAAGAGTCATATCTCCCATGAGTTTGAGGATATGAAGAGATAGTTGAATATGAAATGTCAAGAGACTCCATGTAAAGGCTTTATGTAGGGGTCGCAAGAGAGATTGTAAGTATTGAATTGCAATGCATCATTTGTACTTGTAATACATTTTATCATCCACCTGAATAGAGAGTGTTTATTTTATTTGAGTCATGGCTTGAGTATGTGAGTTGCATTCTGGTATATTGTATGTAACCTTGTTGTGAATGATATTTGTCCTATAGATGTGAATTTATTATTAAATAAATGTCTTAAGATAACATTAGTTTTAGATCCAGTCTATACGAAGACTACTAGCTAAATGCTCTTTTATGTGTCTTGAAATTGGAAAACCATGTGTAAAGAAAGAGCAAGTTGTGAGAAGCTATGAGGAAGTTGTGAAAAGCCACAATGAATTTGTGTGAGGAGAAATCAAGCTTGAATATTGGTGTGTGGGGACAATCGTCACTATTCGATGTTGCACCCTAATTTTTCCCAAAGGAGACCAACTTTCTTGCTACTAATAGATAAACTATAATTACAACATTGAATATTTTAAATTATATGGTCTATCTCCTTTGTTGACTAAAATAAGCTCTAAATATTTGCAAGAGTTGCCTGAGTTGATAACAAAATTCATGTCTTTCCTATGTTGATAGTAATCCATGAGTCCTCTTATCTAAAATTTTTGCATCTTTCAAAGCCTGTGATAAAATTTTGTGAGTTTTCTTTCTTATTTTCCAAGGCATATGTGTTTTTTTTTAGCCAAATGCTAAACTTTGAATGAGTCTCTAATTCTTGCCTAATATGTTATGTCTAGAATAGTTTGATTTGAGTCCTTAGATGTGACAAATTCTTTAAATTTATGTCAGAATCCCAAGGCATCTTCTTCTATCTTTAGTCGTTATATTATTCGGGCATGTTAAAGTGATGCAACATAAAAGAGAAGGATAAATTATTTTAAAGTCCTTGTTAAATATCAAAGTATTTTAATAATGTGTAGTATAAGTTTTTTAAGAAGGTCCATATATGAATTGTGAATTATTTATAGGGTGAAATTGTGTATAAAAGTCAACATTTCATTATTTAGTCACAATGTCATGACATTGGTATGATGGCTTGTGTGGAAGATATTTTGAAGAGTTTTTCCTTTGAAGGATAAAATATTTTTAAATGCCCACTAAGGTACATCCAAATCACTTGATTCCAATTCATTTTTTCTCCTACTTCAAAGCATATGATGGAAACTTAGAATTTAAAAAGGGATAGATTAGAAAATTAATTCTATCAGCAAATTTATACATTTTTATGAAGGAAACATTGAAGGAGAATATTTGATTTTTTCCAAATCCCTAACAGATGCCCATTATGTAAAAGGGATTGGGAGGAGGTATGGCATTTATTTTTTGGATGTTCATTTTTGAATGAGGCATTTAACAACATCCTTGACAAATTTTGTATAGCATATAATTAAGTTGGGAATCACCTTTTAAGAGCAAAAGATTGAGCATTAATGCTATGAAGAAAAATAATATGATAATCAATTTCAAGGACTCATGGGAAGATGATGGTGAAAAAGTTATTGCAAATAGTTGGGGGTTGGATTCTTGTAGTAATCAGCCATTAATTTCTTCCAAGCTTAAAATACTTCAAACAAAATGGGAGCCTCCACCGCAGGGTTGGTTAAAATTGAATTTTGATGGTGCTTCAAAAGGGAATCTAGGTATAACAAGTTCTGGTGGTATTATTTGTAATGAAAGATGATAAGTGGTATTATTGTATGCTGAGAATCTTGAAATTTAATCTAATTATTTTGCTTAAACTAGAGCTTTGTTCCTAGGCATTAGGCTAATTGATAGAATTGGAGTTAAAAATATCATCATAGAAGGAGATTCATTAAACATTATCAACCTAATCAAGGGTAATTAGGATTCAAGTTGGGATATAAATGATATGATTTATGAAGTTAGAATACAAATTAAGAATTTGAAAAATGTGCAAATTGTACATATATACCAAGAATAGGGTTGCATATTGGGTATCCAATTGGGGATTTCATAATGAAGGATATGTAATCTTGGAAAATAATTTTCCACAAGAAATTATGGAAACTAAAAATAATAAATTTCAAAATGCATTTATTTGATATAAGGATTAGGAAAAGGGATTCATAAATGTAAGATAGCAGAGAATGTAAAAGAAACTATTGTAAAGTATTTGTCTCAGTGTTGTGCTTTAGTTGTTAAGTTTTTGACTAAGTTGGTTTTCTATAGTATAAGCTAATATAGGTTATGTGGGATGTATTTTCGAATTGGTGACTCATTTTATGTCACATTTGGACTTTGTATCAAAGTATTATGTTTTTGTTTATGACAATGTAAAAGGGTTGGGGTCCTTTCAGAAATCCCTTCCTCCAACATAATCAAAAATATATATTTGATATTTTCAAAAAAAATTATTAAAAGAGGACAAGAAAAAAAGATAAAAGGAAAAAGAAGATTTTATAAAGAAGAGGAAAATAATTTGTGGCCTTAGTAAATTAAATTGAAGAAGATTTGATTTTAAAAAATAAGAAGGGCTTATAACAAAAAATCAAGGCAGAAAGAAAAAGGACAATTCATAAAAGGAGATATTGAAAGCAAATATTAGCTTATTGTTTGAGAAGGAAAATGCCTTCAAAGGATTTTTCCAATTATTGAAGTCCATTTGATTTTATAAAGTGCTTTTATTTGCAAAGGATATAGTTTAAGGAATATTTGGAAAGTACATTGTAAAGGAATATATTCAAAGCAAAAATATTTAAGGTTGGTTTAAAGATAAGGTCAAATTACTGAAGCACTTTTCCATAAGGTACGAGATATATCTTATTTTGCTTCTTTTCTATAAAGTTAATTGGTATAAGAAAAGAGAAAATATTGAAGGGTCATGGGATTTATTATTCAATTAAAGACCTTTTTTTTTAAGGAAACATTGAAAAGAAATTTATATTTGAAGAAAGAAAAGTTCAAAGAAGGAAAATATTTCAAGAATATAAAAGAATTCATTTTGAAAATTTTCTATTAAAAAACTATAGTGAACTAATTAGGGAGTCAAAAGGTTTTCTACTAAAGAAGGAAAAACATTATTGGGTCCATAAGGAATTTTTAAAGTGGACATTGGTTTTTTTTAAACACAAAGAAAGAAAAACTAGAAGAGTTGAAGTGAATACTAGTTTCTTGAGGCTAATTTGATTTAGGGGTTCCACATTTATTTAAAGAAAACATTGAAAAATATTTTTCCAAGACATGTCAAACACAAAAATTCCTCTCACAAAGTCTCATTTGATCAAAGAGCCAAATTTTGTTAGAAACAAAGCCTCAAAATCAAAGGAAATTTTGTCACAAAGAAGAACATGTTCAATTGGGTCAAACCACCACATTCTTTCAACAAAAAAATGGGAAATCAAATTTAGAACAAAAATTTGAAATGACACTTGGTATAGGAAATTCAAAGGATAATTATTGGTATATTTATTTAGGAGTAAGTAATCACATTATTGACAATCTGCATTGGTTTGATTCGCTTCAAGTAAAACAAAGTATAGTTATCAAAATTGCATGTGATAAAATCTATTAGGTCCAACGAGTAGGTAATGTTTCACTCAACCTACATTTTATTGAATGCATACTAGAAAATGTACTTTATGTGCTTAGATTAGCCAATAACTTGATATCAATGTCACAATTGTTGGATAAGGGAAGATCAATTTAATTCATGGTTAATGGAAGTAAAAAATATTTCATTAAAAGATAAAGAGAGCTTGAAGCCTTTGGTTCTTTCAAAAATATCATATTTGCTCTAAGATATGATAACACTTTCTCATAGACAATTAAATCAGCTACTACCACAAGAGAAATATCAATCACAAATATAATACCAAAAGGGACATTATTGCACGTATAGATCTCATGGTAAAAGAAATGGATCAAGATTGTATGGTATCAAAATATAGTCCAAAACAAGATGGTAAGGAATATTCCAAAGAAGTAAAAATAGTTATAAGTGTGTTACATATGTTTTTTTCAACTCTTGATGATCTACAAAAATAATGTCAAGAATAAGAAGAAACAATAAAGAAATTGAAAAATATGCTCATGATGAAAGATGAAAATTGTGACACAAATGAAATATTTCAAAGGACAGATATGGGGTGTAATTTGAAACCCAAAATGATAGATATATAGTGTGACACTAGTGACTTGGAAAATATTCATGAGAATTCTTGTACTAAAAAGGTTTGTATTGACTATGTAGAGTGTGTTGGTCAAAATAAAAGTCAATTTTTTAGAGTTGATAACACTAATAATTTATTTTTTAATTAATAAACATTTAGATTTTATAATATTTTATGGTAACAAGGATAAAACTTGATGTGTTTCTCTTAATAATTATTATTTGAGAAATTTTGAGTTTGATAGTGACAGTTTTAAATGTGTTAAAATAAAGAATGTTGATAATGATGGTATAAGCTATACAAATATTATCAGTGATAGTGATAAAAATCATTATAATCTGTGTTTTTTAGAATTTATTAGTAATTATCTAAGTTATGATAAATATTTTTGTGATTATTTTTTATATTTAAATGGTGTAGAAAACAATATGATGATGAATGTATAATAGGAAATATAGATACTATGGCAAATATGGACAAATGATAGATACGTGTTGGGATAGAGGTTGATCAAGGATAAATTACTTGACGAAGAATATGCACTTTATACCAAATAATGTAATACAAGGGGTGTTGGAAAATATCACATTATTTGGTACCTTGCAAGTACTTTGTAAATATTTTGTTCATACTTTGAAATTATCTTTGGTTTCATGTAATCATTAGGTTTTATCATTATTATAAGGTCATAAAAGTTTGAAGCTATTTTTTGATCATCAGGAATGAGTGAGCTGAGGTTTAGCGGGTGCGGTGGGAGTGAGGGTTTGAATTTTTTGGGTAGGAATCTCAGCCAAGGTGGTAGAGGTAGAGTAGGTACGGAAGGGGTGGGTGGGAACCTCAAGCATTGATCAAGTGAGGATCCAGAGGAAGGCAGTCAGGCTGCAGCAGATTTGGATGTGGGCATCACGCGAAGGCCCGAACCTCCTCAGAAAGACCCCGATAAAAAGATACGAAGAACAATTCGGGGCCCAAGAAGTGGTTGTATTTTGCTAAGACTCTTAGAGGAAAAAGAAATGATGTTCTCTCTCTTTCGCCCCTAGTTCCAGTAAATAATAAAATTTCAGCCCCGACAAGTTCCATGAGCCCTTTTCTTTCAATGGAAGAATTCTCCCTGGTAGGCAAGCTTTTGGGAGGTAGGTCGGACATGGAGACTATCAGGGCTTGGGCGACGGGTAAATGGCGACCGGTAGGTATCTTGGAGTTGGTAGCTCTAACTCAAGCGTTCTTCATTATTTGTTTTAACAATATGGAGGATTCTAACAGCATTTTAACAGGAGGTCCTTGGTTTTTGGGCAAAAGGAGCCTTTTTCTCAGATGATTGGGTGAATATTTCGACCCTGAAAAGCAAAATATTAACATTACCCCTATTTGGGTTCATCTCCCAAGTCTACCTGCCCAATTCTTCAATGAATATTGGCTACAGGGCATAGCCAGAACTATAGGGGACCTGATCTCCATTGACCATGTGACCTTGGCTAGGACAAGGATGACTCATGCACGAATCTGCATAAATGCTAATTTGGATAATGAATTGCCAAGGTTTGTGGAGCTATAGTATGGAGAATACTATCAAAAATAGTTGATAGAATACGAGAGCAGATCGGTATTCTATGCAGAATGAAAAATCAAGGATATCTATGCAATCAGTACCCTAACCTGGCAATGAATAGAGAAAAGCAGAAGCAGGGAATGCTAGACAGAGGAATTTGAGGAGTTTCCCTGGTAGAGGTGATTTCAATCAGGAAAACTATGTCTATCAAAAAAATAAAAGAGTGCAGGGTCCCAACAAGACAAAGGAAAACAACATGTTGTTGGCAACCAAAATACTCAGGTAAGTTCCAATCCTCTAGTTTCAAATAAGTTTTCAATTCTATCCAATATGGGAGTAGGAGGATTATCGAAAGTCATGGAAGGCCAGAAACTTTAGGCTAACCTTTCTGACTCTCTAGAATCCCCATCCAAGTTAGGATCCTCAAACCCTAATGTTGAAATTATTGTAAGCCTCGTGGGCATCACAAAGCCAAACCCTAATGCCCGATCTCTAGAATCCCCATCCAAGTCGAGATCCTTAAACCCCAATGCTAAAAATACTTCAAGCCCAATGGGCATCCCAAAGCCAAACCCTAATGTTGAAGAACTTAGGAATAAAGTTGAGGCATTGGAAAATAAAAAATCTCATCTCTCTAACATCATCACTAGGAGCCAGGTGAATCCTACTGAGGGGCCATCCTGCAGACCAGGGGAATATAGGAAAAAAGGAGAAGATTTGTATGTAGGGGTGGAGCTATGTGAAACTCTTTAGACTGAGGAATATGATAGTCCGGTTCTGCAACAAATTGCCTCCCCCTAGTTTAGTCCTAAACAAACCAAAAGCACTATGAAGTATCCTATAGATTTTGGCAGTGAAAAAAGAAGAGGGAGAATATCAAATGCTGAGCATCAAAAAATTAAAACTGATAATGACATTACCAATGGAAAATGGAAAACCTTGTTTCAACAGGTTATTCCGGGTTCTGAAGACAACAAATTAGGAAAACCCCTCAAGGGAGGGGGAGAGGAAGAAATCCCAAACAATATAAATGAAGTTCCTCTCATGGAACGTGAGAGGCCTCAATGGCCTGCCCAAACACAGGGAAGTCAGTGCAATAAGAAATAAAGTGAATCCAACTATTATCATGTTGCAAGAAACAAAAACTAATGAGATTCAGTCAAAAAAAATAGCAAAAAATTCAGGAATCAAGGGGAGATGGTTTGCAAATCATCCAGAGGAGCGTCTAGAGGCCTTATGACTTTGTGTGATCCCCATATAGTAGAAGGCATCATTATTTAGAAATATGATAGGGTTCTTAGTTTTTAATTAAGGAAATAAACAACAACAGGTCATGGATCCTTTCAAATATTTATACCCCAACTTCAATTCAAGGGAGATCTCTACTATGGGAGTACGTAGGCAATCTGAGTGAAATCTTCCATAATGTCCCCTGGATTATGGTTGGGGATTTTAACACTCCTCTTTACCCTTCAAACAAAATGGGTGGAAATGGGCCACCTATCAGGAGCATGGATGAGTTCAATAACTTTATGAACTCCAACATGTTGATGGATGTAAAACTTATAGGAGCAAATTATACCTGGAGCAATCGGTGGATAGGGTGTCATCTCATTCAAGAAAGGCTTGACAGATTTTTTCTATCAAAGGAGGCTACAACTTTTTTCGGTGATTCTACCTTGCAAGCCCTTCCTAAAATTGCCTCTGATCATAATCCCATTTTTTTGGAGATCCCTAACTCTCTGTCCTTCAAGAAACCTTTCAGATTTCAATCTATGTGGATCAAACATTCCAGTTTTAGAGATAACTTAATTCAGTGGTGGTAGTAGCCTGTCAAGGGTAGTGCAACTTTTAAACTTGCTGGCAAATTAAAGTTTGTTAAGGAAAAGCTTCGAACTTGGAAAAAAGAGGTCTTTGGGAACCTCTTTGAAAATAAAAAATAAGTTGTTGAAAGTTTGAAGATAATTTATCAGAGGATTCAACATGGTGATGTTGATGAAACTACTAGGTAGGAGGAACGGACAAAACTAGTAGAGTTTCATAACATTTTGGCCTGTGAGGAAATCTATTGGAGGCAAAAATCAAGGGCTCTTTGGTTGAAATATGGAGATTCAAATTCTAAGTTTTTTTACATCACCATGCTTATAAACAGAAACAATAACAAGATAAAAATTTTAAAAAAGCAGATGGTTCTATTACTCAGGGCTTAACAGAAATAAAAAAGGAGGCAGTATTTTATTTCAATTCTATCCTTGGTCAGAAATCACAGTGCAATGAGGAGGCCAAATATATTCTCTTGCAATCCATTCCTATCATAATAAATGATGATATAAACCTTAAGCTTCTAGGTCCCTTTTTTGATGAGGAAATTAAGGAAGCCTTGTTTAGCATGGAGCTAGACAAAGCCCCGGGACCCAATGGCTTTCCCCCTCATTTCTATCAAGCTTTTTGGGACATTGTAAGTGAGGATGTAATTTTTGCTGTCATAGAATTCCAAGCAAGCAATCATATTCCAAAAGATCTCAACACTACTTTTATTTCACTAATTCCTAAGAAGTAAACCCCTAAATCTATGGCTGACTTCAAGCCAATCAGTCTATGTAATTTTTCTTACAAGATCCTAACTAAAGCCATTACAAATAGAATGAGAGATGTTTTGCCCCGCATCATAGATCAATTTCAGGGAGGCTCTGTCCAGGGCAGGTCAATCTTGGATGGAGTTATCACAGTTCATGAAGCTCTGTATTCTGCTCATAAGACTAACAGGTCTGTTTTTGCCCTCAAGCTTGATATGAACAAAGCATTTGACAAGCTAAATTGGGACTTTTTGATTGTTGTCCTCCTTAAGTTTGGTTTTCACCACCAATGGGTTAATTTGATCAAATAATGCATTTCTAAAGCATGGGTCTCGATTCTGGTTAATGGAACAACTACTGGTTACTTTCAAAGTCGCATAGGAATTTGACAAGGGGACCCTATCAACCCCATGTTATTCATCATTGTGGCAGAAGCTTTAGGTAGAACCATAAAAAATACTTGTAGTTCAAGGCTAATATCAGGAATCAAGGCAAAATCTCTCACGAGGGCTATTTCTCACCAACAATTCGTCGATGATACCTTTCTATTGACTAAGGCGTTGATGGTTAAGGCCAAAAGAATTAAATACATCCTGCAACTCTACGAGGGCGTTGTTGGTCAGAAAGTTAATTTCAGTAAAAGCAATTTATATTTCTTAAACACCCCCATTCAGAGGTAAGGAAGGATTGCAAAAATTCTAGGGTGTGATATAGCTAACCTCCCCACTTCGTATCTTGGTCTCCCTCTTTTCATTGGTTCTCCGAGAGAGTCAATGTGGGACAAGGTTATTGAAAGAATTAAAAAAAAACTTGTTGGATGGAAAGGTCATCTTCTATCTCAAGCAAGAAATTTGACCCTCACTAAGGCCTCTCTTCAAAGCATTTCAGTCTATTTCCTCTCTGTTTTCAAATCCCCTATGAAGGTTTTCCAAAAAATTGAGAAACTCCAAAAAGAATTTTTATGGATTGGATCAGAGGAGAAAAAAAGGATACACCTTGTAGGATGGACCAAAGTGTGTAGACCCAGGGAAAATGGGGGCTTAGGTCTGAGGATAATTGATCATATGAATTTAGATTTACTAGCTAAGTAGGCATGGTGCCTCATTTCTAGTGAAGAAAATGAATGGACAGATATCATCAAACGAAAGTATCTTCAAAATATGGAATTTCTAAATGACTCAGTTCCAATAAGAGGTTCTGCTTTTTGGAAAGCAATTCTCAAATGTAAGGAAATCATCAAAAAAGGTTTAAGATGGGTTTTAGGCAATGGTGAGAGGATAAATTGTTGGAATGACAGGTGGGCTAAGGACGAACCACTGACGCAATATCCTAACTTAGCCCGAATCAGAGATATCATGGAAGAACTCATTGGAAAAAAAGTCTTCGATTATATGGTTTAGGACAGAAAAAATAAAGTGGAAACAATTAAAGATTTAGGGATTTCAAGTGGAATCAAATGATCTTTGTAACATTCTCGGGAAACAGTTTATCCCCATGAGACCCAAGGAAGATCAAGTGACCTAGGCTCCAACGAAAAATAGGTAGTTCACTGTTAAATCAGCTTACAAGCTTCTGCTTAAGGATGAGGATTTTATCCTCCAAAAGGACTTAGTTTGGATAAAAAATTTAATTCCAAAAATTGCAGTCTTTTCATGGCTGGTTATCCAAGGAAGAATTCTAACCATTGATAATATGATGCGTAAAGGTATTTGTATCACTAATCGTTGTTATTTGTGCAAGGCTAATTGGGAGACCATTTATCACATTTTTCTTGAGTGCCCTTTTTCCTTGACTGTCCTAAGTGGGATTTTTTAGGCCTTCAATATTTCTTGGGTTAAACTAGCCACCATACTTGATTTGTTCGTCCAGTGGCCTTGCCCATTTTCAAGCCAAAGACTTAGATACATGTGGAAAATTTGTCTCAATCACTATCTTTGGCAGGTGTGGTTAGAAAGGAACCATAGAGTCTTTAATGAGTCTATCCATGATCATCAAACTATCATTTCCAGAAAATTATCCTTTGCCAATGAGAATGTGAACCTTATCCCTTTTGATAGCCATAAACCTCATCTATAGGAGACCACGATTACTCAATATTTAAGCTTAACCTTGTTAGATGAGTCTGTGCATAGGGTAGTCAACCCTAGAGCCAATGTTAAGTGGTCCCCACCTCCTACGGGTTGGTTTAAGCTTAATTTTGATGGAGCAACTAAGGACAATCCTAGCAGAGTAGGCACTAGCGGTATTGTGCAAGATCATAATGGGAATATGATGCTTGCATTTTTTGAATATTTGGGAACAAGGACAAACAACGAAGCTGAAGCTAGAGCTATGTGGAGAGGCCTTCAAATGACTCAAGACTTAGAAGGCAATTTGATCATAGAAGGAGACTCTATGCATGTTATAAATCTCCTCAATAATTTAAAAACACCTCCTTGGAGGATTAAAACAATTGTTGAAGAGGATAGGATCCTTTTCTAGGGAAGACAGGATAGAAAAGCCCAACATGTATTTCGGGAAGCTAACAAAGTTGTTGATAAGCTGGCCAATTTGGGTGTCGATGGTGACAAAATTTTCAAATGGGAACACGGTATCCCGAGTGAAGTAGAGGAGCTTATTCAACAAGAATGTTAAGAATGATAGTCAAATTTACCAACAGGGAAGGCACTGTAAGTTTGAAGGCTATGAGTATTCTCATCTCTTTTTTGAAATGGACTCACAATAAAAATTATTCGAGTTGTCAGTCTTGGTGGATGCTGCTTGGAAATACCACAAAGACTAATGGGGACAGTCACATGTCAGATAACATGGCTCCTAGTCGTCTTAGTAATTTGATGTTGGTTTATAATCATATGGCAGGAAAGAAATGGTAATATAAGACTTCAAACCAGATCCACGTGGACCACCAGATAGCCACCACCATAAATCTAGCTAGCAAGTTCACTTCTCCAAGGTTGATTGGCCAATACGGGATGTGGTCCCAAAGCATTTCATATATGAAAGAAAGTAATTACCAAAGAATTATTAAGAGTAACTGTCAATACAGAGCTTGTGGGAGTTTTTTCAGTACTCTGCTATGTGTGTCTGCAGCTTTTTGTTTCTCCACTGTTTCAAGGAAGGGATATGTGTCTGTTTCTTTTTTTGTAATTATGATGCAAGTGTGTTTTCTTGGGGTATACCCAAAATGTTGTATGGTAAATTTCTTTTTTATAATAGACTATGTGCCTTACCGGATGTAATGGCTTTGACGACATGTAGATTTTACATATATAGGATCCTTAGTAAGGACATGTTCATGAACAACCCTGGGCTGATTTTTGTAAAAGGTTTTGGGTCAACCTGTAAAACCCGGTATTAATGTTGTAGTATCTTATCTACCAAAAAAAATATTTCTCCTATGAGAAATATGAAGAGTCCTGTCTCTCGTGAGTTTGAGGAGATGACATAGTTGAATATGAAATGTTAAGAGACTCCATGTAAAGGATTTATGTAGGGGTTGCAAGAGATATTGTAATTAATTGTAGTGCATCATTTGTATTGTAATACATTTTATCATCCACCTAAATAGAGAGTGTTTGTTTTATTTGAGTCATGGCTTGAGTATGTGAGTTGCATTTTGGTATATTGTATGTAACCTTGTTGTGGATGATCTTTATCTTGTAGATGTCAATTTATTATCGAATCTAGACCTTAATCTAATAGTTAGGTAGTTAGTAACTTGGAGGATGCAACTACCTCCTTAGTTGTATAAATAAGATCCTTCTCTCATTCATGTTGTTGGCATGGAAGGGAGGTCGGTATGGTATGTGGAGATCAAGGTTGGCATGGTATCAAAGTGTTGTATCAAGTCATATAAATGTTGTGCCAAGTTGTCCAAATTATTGTGTGGGGTAGTCTAATATATGTTGTGTGCATAGTGTATGCATCGTAATTATAAGTTATTCATATCATATATTTTGTTCATTTAAGTGGTAATGGAATTGTGTTGCAATATGTTGTATTCCATTTCTACATAGACTACCTTACTCCTTCGGCTATGGAGTCACTGAAGAAAAGTCCTAAAATAACCATAGGCTCTACTATAGTTGAGAAAATTAGAATCAACATGGAAAAAGAATACAAAAAATCAAGAACCAACAAAAAATGGGAAAAAAAATTAGCTAAAAAAATTGAAGAACATACAAATTTTCATTGAAAAAGTATTTTTTTCATGCATATCATAACAAATTAACATTACGCAAATAAAATATTAATACTTTAAGTGATACAAGCTAGAACTACACATGAAAGTGGCAAGTGATACAAGCTTAAAGCCTTAAACTACACATGAAAGTGACAAAACATGTCTTCAATAAAGAAACTTTAATGCATCCAAAATTTAAAGATTCATGTATTGCTTATAATATAAAAAGGGTAAAAACTACAAAATCTGTCACAATTCATATAAGTCATTGTCCCCATGCCTCTTCTTGTGCCTTGGCTACTAACACTCATTGCCACCTATGTCAACGATCAAGGGGAAGCTCCCCTTATGGGGTCGAGGGGCAATGCCCTTCATGCATAACCATTAATACCTTCATTGTTTGAACTAATTTTTTTTCCTTATTTGCATTTTGGTGTAGAAAGGATGCTACAATTACTAATTTTGGACTTTAACAACTCATAGACTAAAGAAAACACCAACAAATTAAGTTAAATAATTATTATGATTGGTTTTAACTTAATTGGTGTTTTTGATATTAGGCTTCCAAATTATTATTTTGCAAGGTGTTTTAGGCTTTGTGTAACAATTAGTTTCACTCTGCCCATTAGATCAAATGTTTACAACACCAATTTTTTATTTTTAGGATAATAAAAATTAAACAATAAGTTTGGACTAATAGTTCAACACTTTTTTATGGATAATTTCATCAGCTAATAATGTATAGCATTGTTGTTATTGGTTGTTGGTGACTACTAGATTCTTTCAAACTACAAAAAATAATTGGTAGGATGCACTAGAATGTTTTATTTAGTGTGGTAGCAGGTAGGTAGACCCCTCTCTCTAGTTTGGAATAGGTAAAAATGAGGTAAAGTGAAAATATATATTTATAATGTTTCCTCTACCTATGTGGTTAAGGCCAATTTTTTGTCATAGGAACCCAAGTTTTTGATAAAAATTTGAAAAAAATCATTGATTTTTTTAAAACTTTGGTTTCCAATGCCTATTCAACTGGCAACCCCCTTGAATCACAAAAAATTGGATCAAATTGGGATTAAATAAATATTTTTGTAACTATAGGCTCTACTTGGTTAGCAAGTTTCTTAAAGCACATCATTCCATGTCAAAAGGAATATTTACATTCTTAAGTTGGGCAGGTCATCAAACTCTTCTAAGGTAGTTCCTCCAATTTAGAATTGCTTTCACCCCTTCCAATAGGTTTTCCAGTTAGGAGATAATATTAGGGACGTTGGTCATTGCATCAACTAGAGAAGCCTTGTCCACCTAGGAGACCAAATTATTTTTCTCTTCAATTAGTTTGGCATTTTATTCCTTAGAAAGAGAGTGGCTTGATATGAAAAATGTTTGGGAAGTCCCCATTAAACCTATTGGGTGATATGGCTCCTCAATATTTCAGCAGTTTCCTTCAATTCATTATGAGAGGTTTTATAGGTGGCTCTCCAAATCTCCATTTATGAAGGCACTCTTAACATCCATTTGATATATATACCAATAAAATTATTGTTACAATGGAGAGAACTAATAAAAGAACCACCATCTTTGTAGTTAAATCAAATGTATCTCCATAGTCTACACCTTCTTGTTATGCATACCCTTTAGCAATGAGATGGGCTTTGAAAAAGTTAGTTGAACCATCTAATTTACATTTTACCTTGTAAACCCATTTATAATGAATGGGTTTGTTCACAGGGTAATCACACAGTTCCCATGTTTTACTCTTCATCAAAGAGTTAAATTATACCTTCATGGAAACTTTCCAATCTATTTTACTTTTGGCTTCTTCATATATTGGATTCAAAAACCTATGAAACTAAAGCAAAATTTGTTTGCTCATTCACTTGTCTAGGATATTTTTCAACTCCCTAGATCTTGCAACTACCACTTTCTTATCCTCTTTTACATATTTCAATGTTTGTGTATACCATTTTTGTTATTGATGTGGCTCTTGCTATTGGAAAACTTCACTTGGGTATACCTTTTTCAAGATCTATTCTCAAAGGTCATCCCAAAGTGGATTTTCAACACACCAATGTGATTGAGTTTTCACATATTTTTATAAATTATTATTCCCTAACATATTTAAATACAAGCAAACTTCACTACTTATTGTTGTACTGTCAATAATTCTAAAACATACAAAAATAGCAATAGGTTTACCATCATCTGAGAAGAAAGGATCTTCTCATGTACAAGATTATTTTTGCTAATTATAACTTGTTAGAAGAGACATCACACAATTTGTATGCCTTGGATTGTTCACTATAGCCAACAAATATAACCTTTTTGATTTATGCATCTACCTTATTTATTTTCTTCTTACAAATTAAAAAAGTGACACAACAAAAAATATAAAAATGACTAATCAAATATTTTATTCTTGACCATGCTCTGTAGGAGTAAAATTGGGTAGATTTTTATATGAACATCTATTAAAAATGAAGATTGCAATATAATTTGCATCTATTTAATAACAGTATGGTATAATTTGGCCATGCACCCGATAATTGGCCATATCCATGAGTGTCATATTCCTCATATCTACTAACTCAATTTATTGTGGAGTGGAAGGAGTCTTATATTATCTATGTACACCCTCATGCCTATAGAAATCCTAACATTACTTTGTATTAAACTCACTTCCATTGTCTAACCTGAAGACCTTTATTTTCTTTCCAGAGTATTTACCTATAAGGCTCTTAAAATTTTGAAAGTATGAAAAACATTCAAACTTATACTTGAGAAAGTATACCTACATCTTTCTCAAATAATTATCAACCACCAAAAAAATATATTTTGCACCACAAATTGAACGTGTATTCATTTAACCACATAAATCAATATGTACTAAATGTAAAACACCTTATGCATGCCAAAATTTACCCATTTCGAATGATCGATGACCCTATTTTTCAAGTTGACGTACTGCAAATGAATATTGCAACTCCTAACTGGATGGAAATCCATAGATCATTGCTAACTAATAAATGTTTATAATTTATGTAATGAAACCTCCCATGCTAAAGAATAAAACTACTACTTTAAATTGCCAAGGTAAATGAATTGGTAGACTTGGAATCAAGTAACTTGAATAGTCCCTTATCATCTATACCAAGAGTATTGAGCTTATTTTTACCCACATTAATCACTTCATATATTTTTATGAGAATGTACAAGAAGTTGAGAATTCATGGCAATTTCACTAATGAATAGAAGATTTTTGTTCATATTAGAAACATATTGAACATTATTGAAAGTATATGTAGCATCATTTTTAATGGCACACGAACATTACCACACCCTTTAGTAAAGTATGATCTATCATCACCAAGTGAAACAAACTCATTCTTACATATCTAATGTAATTAATATACCAGTATTTTCAACATGTATAAAGTTTGTATGCTTTAGAGTCAAAGTATTACTTAGTAGATTGACAAGATTAACTCTAAGTTGTTACAAAACCAAACTTTTCTTCTGACCTTCTATTTCAACAACATTTTCTATTTTCATCCCTTGTTGACTTTATCTATTCTTTAGTTATTGCAATCCCATTTGAAATGATGATGAGAGCTTAACATTTACATGATTGTCCTATTCCTCATTTACAAGCAAGGTTTCTTATAATAAAAACAAATGATTTGGAACTACTTTATATTAGAATTTTTACCTTGCTTGTAATTAGATGATGAGAGCTTAATATTTTGAGTGCTTTTTTATTTGGATTTATCATTAAATGCACTCTCAATATTCCTTGAGGTGGATACTCGCATATGTGATTTTCTCATTTCTATTTGTAGAAGTAAATAATATGTCTTTTCAAAGGTAAAGGTAAAGGTAAAGTAGATTTTAATGTCCATGAGACCTTAGGTTATATGGGATGATCCTCATGGAGGATGTTGTTTTACCTAATAAATGGTTATCCAACCATAGTACGGTTACCAAAGCATGGTGTACAATCCTATCCCCCATAGAAGTCAAACCTTATACCTTCATTTTTAGAGTTCCAAAATCTTCAATGTTAGGCCCACCCAAATTGCAAAAGAGTTTGAATATTAATAAGCAATTTTAGAGACTCAACAAAAGTTCATAAGACAAAGGCAAACCTCAAAAAACAATGCCAACTACCTCATTATTGATTATATTTTAAATAGTAATCAACTGATCTCATAGATATTTTAGATGTATGAGGTAGACTCTCCTTCCTACAATAGAGAAGATTATTTAAAAATAAAGTACATCCTACTTTAGATGTCTAATACTTATTCTACAACTTTGTCCATAATGTTGTAGCATCATTCTCATTATAAACTTTGTGAATCAAATAATTAACAGCTAATAATTTGAGAAACATCAAAGCTTATCTATATCGTTTTTTGAAGTCATCAACATCATTTTTTGGCTTGGTTTCTTTCTTAAGAACTATATTTTCCAAATCTCAATCCTTACAAATTATAAGTATCTTATAGCTCTAGATGCTATGATTTCTTGTAATTAGTTTTTGTGAATCTAAAAGAATTAGAGTCTAAAAATTTATCATTCGTCCACTAATAACATACCTAAACAACAAACAAGAATGTCTAATTTCAAATAATCCTTAACACCAAACTTGGAGTGATGAATTCCAAACACATCACTCTACTCCATCCAAGTTGGAAACATGGATAAACTATGATATACCTCAACTAGGAACAAGGGAAAAAATCCAAGTTGTGCTTTTCCTAAGCTAAAAATGTAAAAAATCTCCACATAATGGATGGAAACATGGGCAAAATCTAAGTTGCAATTTACCATAGTTTGGTTGGACTCCAAATGTTGCAAGTAAGAACTTTATCAAGTGAGGAGAAAACCATCAAACACCAAACATTGTATATCAAAATGAACAAATCTAAATACAACATAGGAGAAAACCTTTATTGACAACATAATAACAACAAACTTGAATATAGAGTATTAATTTATCGAGACATTGATTGCCAAAGATAAAAAAAACTTGGTTGAATCAAATGATGTGAGACAAACTCCTTTTTTACTTCCATGACTTTGTACTTTCTCACCCCTTGTATTCTTCTTTCTTTGTCTCTTTGTTTATAATGGAATATTCTTGATCTAATCCAACTTCTAAAGTTTGATTTCCTTGCTTCATTTTGAATCTTGTCTCATCACCAAAAAAATTTATCTCTTTCTTCATTGTTTTCAATTTGCAATATCTTGTCATGTGTCTAGTTTCATAACAAGAGGTATTAGAATGCAATATTTTTATAATCCACTTGTTGATCCCATTCTTTTGATTTAAATTTAATCTTAATGGATTGTGGCAAAGGATTTGAAATATTCATTGTAACACATACCCAAGCATATATAGTATGCTTTTGCTCCTTCTTGTGACGTCCTTCACAACGACACCAAAATTGGGGACCCACCTTAAATTTTGTGATTTCGAGGGATTTTTGTTTATCCAATTTTGCTCGCATCAAGGTCTTGGAAAATTTGCTTTCACTTTGGAATTGTTGACATATTTGCATTTTGAAGGTTTGAATGTAGTTGCAATGCTTGAAAACTGAATATTTTGATTATTTCCATAATTGCATTATTTCGAATCAAATAATTTGATTAAAATCATTTTCAAAGGTTTAAATGATTAATTTTCATTTAAATAATTAAATTTTATTTTAGGGTTAACCCTAAAATTAATGCAAAATTGAAATGGACATATCTTGAGGTAGAAAAATAGTAAAAATATATGGATTTTCCCTTTCTAATGATACCAAACTTGCAAGATTCTAGATGTCAGTTTCACCAAAAAATAGCAGGTTAGTTTAGCAATATGAGAACTTTGAAATACTTTTGAAAAAAAAGAAAGTTACGGGAAAGTAAAGTTTGGTTTTGTTTTGATATTATGATTATTGTTTCATTATGCAGGTAACACAAGGGCAAGGTTTTGAAGAAGATAGTTATAAAATCCGTTCCCGATGAAGAAACGAAATAACTAAATTTTTCAAATTATAAATAAATAATTGAGATTCATGGAAAATGTCGGACATTTTATACAGAGAATGGGAGGAACGATTGGAAGGAGCAAAGCTACACATTCATTGGAGGAAACTGGAGAAAGTCATTTGCAGAACAATGAAAATTATTGTAAGATTTTATAAATTGTTTTAAGCATTTTGAATCGAAATTTGTGCACAGACGGTATTTGGAATTAATAAAATGTTTATTAAAATTTCTTAGTAGTTTGTATACCTTAGAATATTGCATCAATTCATTTGATTTACTTGTATGAATACTGGTGAACATTGGATTGGTTTTAGAATTCTATAGATGGAAATCTGATCCGAGACATTAAGTTAATTTCTAAAGTTTAAAATATTTTATTATTATTTTTATTATTTCACTTTGAAAACTATATATTATAACCTAGCCTAATTTTTATAAAGTGAAATTATATGGTTAGGTTATAAATTAAATTTATTATTCAAGTATTACATCAATTAATATTTGAATTAATAAATTTAAGAAGGGATAAATGAATATTCTATTCCTCACCTTAATTTCATAAGGTTGAGGAACTAGGATTGATATCTCTAAAATTCAATTTGGATTTGATTTATAATATAGTTCTATTTATTTCGAAGTCCAAATTTCAAATCAGAGATCACATTTACTCTTTTGAATATTTAATTTCATAAATATTTCAAAATATAAATATTATAAGAAAATCTAATTTATAAACTTTATTTTATCATAAAATCCAAAGTTTATAGATTAGTTTCATATTAAGCCCTAAGATTTTATCATTGACAAGGTTTTGGAACCTTATAAACTGGGCAAGACATTATTTCATTTATTCAACTCTTCTGGGTTTGATTTATAATTTCATAAGGGGGTTTGAATAAATAATTGCTTTATCAAATAAACATTTGGGAAATGAATTTATTATAACTTTATTATATTCCAAAGGTTTATTAAATTTATAAAATTTTATTTACTTTGATCTTTATCAAAGTTAAATTGAAATTTAATACAAAATGCTAGATTCTTTTTATGCTAATTTCATTTAAAGCATTTTGAGACATTAAATTGAAGAGAGGAAATAAATTTTGGTATACTTTAACCTAAGATCATAAAACGAATTTTATTTTGTTGAATTGATATCAAAGACATACTCCACATGATGGATTCAAAATTATTTACATGATCCCAGGCCCCTTGTTAACAACACTTTCAAACCAAATGAGTTATTCAAGTATTTCTTATACATATACATAAGATACAGTGAAACACAAAACAAGAACCTTAGAGATATATACTATTCTTTGCAAGAGAGAACTTAACGTTCTAAGTTGTCGAGTGGTTTTGTGACTTGACAAAATTGCACCTCAACACTCCTTAGTAGTTGGTTCCTCCTTGATGAATTTCCCTAGGATATTTTCAATATTATTCAAAATATCCTTATTAAAAGTTGATATAGACATCTAAAAACCCTATCCCACATTGGAAGCTTTTTAATATTTTTTGTTTGGAAGCTTTTTAATATTAGGGTTCCTAGGAATAGATATATGGGAAAATGATATTATATTGATAAGGGTTGACATGAGCTACACATAACCCAAGGCTGATTATATTATATTATAATATAATATTATATTAGTAGTTGGCTACCCAAAGTAGAATTAGAAGATGGGTATATAAAGAAAGGATACTTGTCATTGTAATCATCATGGAGATCAATCATATGTAATCATATTTGCCTACGAAATGGCTTATGGGACTCTGCCCTCTCTAAGTGGCACTCTTACCTTGGGAGATTCTGTGGAGTTGTTCCTTCCTTAAGGAGTATTATTAGTGTTGCCCTACCTTAAGGTATTATCTATCTTTATCTCATTGTGTGGATTGTTATTGTGGATAATTAATTATGGATGAATGATTTGAAATTTGCATATTAGTGAATAATTTATGTTAATAAAAATATAGTTTCGTAACAAGTGGTATCACAACAATGATTTTGGAAAAATGGGGATTGTTTTTTTGGAGTGCAAAATTAGGGCAATTATTTTCCAAAAAAATATCTCATATTTGAGGATCTATATCTCTATGAAATTTTATTCGATTTAGATGATTATTGGACCATTTTATGTGGAATTTGAAGAGATTTAAAATAAATGGTCATATCAATGAATCTGAGCAATATTGAGGAAGATACGACGTTGTGAAGTCAACCATCTAGAACAAGGGCAATGACAAATTTTCAAATCACAACTTTTTTTGGAAAAAAAAATTTGTTTATCGAGGTAAGCAACTCAATTTTGTTTTGAAGAAAAATTATAGATCTAATTGTTTATGTGGAATTTTAGCTTTAAATCAGTAAGGAGATATATATTTTTTATGAAACCCTAGTTTGCATTATCTTTTTGTTGGGGCATGAACTATGGTGCAACAAATGTTTTTGGAGAAAATAATATGGATGTGAGAGAATGGTTGAAAATAGTAAAATCTCACTATAGTGAAGGTATGCTATGCTTTGGCTTTCATGGTATTTTTTTTTAGGAAGCTTTACAATGGGTAGAAAGCTTTGTTAGGGATAATCCATTGTGCACTTGGAAAAAAATAGAACTAGCATTCTTGAGTAAATGAGAACCTATTCAATTATAAAGAAAGTTAAATATTTGTAAGAGAGATCTTGAGGAAAGGGATAAAAAGATAAATAGCCTAATGGGTGTCATCAAAGACCTTGAAAAGAAACTACAAGGGATTCAAAATGAGAGAAATGAAATAAAAGAAGAGTGGGATTTTTCAAGAAACATGAAGGCTATGAAAAAGAATTAAAACTACTCAAGGAGGAGAAAGTGGAAAATGTTAACAAATATAGTGAGAAGAATGAAGAAGCCATATCTTGGAATTTACAAAAGCAAAAGAAGGATCAAAAGGGTCTAAATTCATCTAAAATTTTTATTTTGCAGGTTCATGGAAGCATTAAAAAAGAAAAGGTTATTATTTCCATTAGCCCTAGTAACAAATATAATTTTATTAATATTACTTTGGCTAAGAGATTGCAAGTTCAAGCAATAAAAATAAAGGACATACATCTTGAGGGTGAGAATGTTTAGATTTTTGAAGATTTGAAGATCACCATGGATAAATATGTTTTACATTTAGATTTTCATGCTATTGAGATGGATGATGTGAATATTGTTCTAGGTTATCCTTGGTTGTATTCTTTCGATACTATTAACATAAATGTGCAAAAGAAGTTTATGAAGTTATGGTACATGAAAAATAAGATAACATTGCAGGATATTTCTTAGCTTAAGGAGCAAGGATTTAAGAAAAAACAAGAAGTGGTTGTAGAGAAACAAATTGAAGAACAAATAGAAGAACTTGAAACAAAATCCAAGAAAGTAGTAGCAACAACATAGTCCATGGAAGAAGCAATAGTAACTGAGCCCATGAAAATAATAGTAGTAGAATCCAAGAGAGATTTGATAGAAGATCACCAGGACATACTAAATAAAGGGAACATGAAAAATAATATGTAGAATAATTTAAAACAATCGAGCTAAATGTTGAGGATTTAAAGAAGGTAACACATCAAGTTAAGGTTGCAGCATATCACCATCCACACCACCATGAGTGACAATAATATTAGAGGTATATATCAAGGCAACAATATTATGGTTCTACACAAAATCAGAAGGGCACCAAGTATGGTAGTGTTTGGCAGAGAGAGCATAATAATCCTATTTTTTAGAGTGGTGCATCAACATCAAGGAATAAATGGACCCATCATTCGAATTATCAAAATAAATCAACAAAAGCATGGATCCAACAAAGTGGATTTGGATACTCAAGTGGCAAAATGACATATCAACATCAACAAAGACCACCACCAATCAATGTTTCACTAGGATGAATGGATGATCGAGATTGATACTAGTTGCTAACATTGCTTAGCAAATCATATTATCTTATTTCTTCAAATGTTTCAAGGATAAAACATTTGTAAGGAGGGTGGAATGTTAGGGTACCTAGGAATAGTATATAGAGATATGATATTATATTGTATAAAGGTTGGCATGGGCCACACATAACCTAAGGTTGATTATATTAGTAGTTGGCTCCCCAAAGTAGAATTAGAAGATGGATATATATAAAGAAGGGATTTTTGTCATTGTAATAATCATGGAGATCAATCATATGTAATCGTCTTTGCCCATGAAGTAGCTTATGAGACTTTGTCCTCTTTAAGTGGCACTCTCATCTTAGGAGATCTCGTAGAGTTATTCCTTCCTTAAGGAGTATTATTGTTGTTGCCCTACCTTAAAGGTATTATCTATCTATGTCTCTTATGTAGATTATTATTGTGGATAATTATTTATGGATTAATGATTTAAAATTTATGCATATTAGTGAATGATTTATGTTAATAAGAATAAAGTTTTGTAACACAATCCCACATTGAAAGCTTTTTAATAGTTTTTGTTTCGACAAAAATTCTGCACTCGATGGTCGTAAATGAAAGACGTCTCTTCCTCTAAACTATGGTCTACCACCCATTATTTTATCTCTAATTTCTAAACTAGAAAAGATGACAAGGAAAAAACTTTAAAAAAAAACCCACATACTCAAATCCCCCCTTCCACTTGTTCTAATTTTAAATCTCTAAAAATCTTGTTCTAATTTTAAATCTCTACAAATCTTGACCAATATCCATAGACATTATATATTAAACCTTTAATTTTTTTTTTATTATTTTATTTTTTATTTTTCGAGTAATACTTCTTATACACATCCACCATGGGGATTGAATCCGGGTCACATCACCGATTTTTGCAAGTGGATCATCTCAGGGATTGAATCTGGGTCACATCACCGATTTTTGCAAGTGGATCATCTCATCTTTAATAGTTACGACTTTTAGTGTAACATTTGTTTCTTGGATAAAACTTGTCTCCTTAATAATCATTTTTAATATAACATTGATTCGTTGGTCAAACTTACCATATATTTGCTCTTTCTCTTATATCCTTACTTTTAAGTAAAACATTTTAACTTTCCATTAAAACTTTCAAATATGTGATTCTCTCCCAACATTTATATCTAAATTTCTCTTCCCATTTAATATAAATAATATCCTCATTTAAATTTGAGCTTTTTTGATTGGATGTAAAATTCTAATTTCGTTCTTTGGTTTTCTTGGTTCTTTCTATGCCTTTGGTTTTCTTGGCTCCTTCTATGCCTTTATTTAAGCTTGTTGGAAACACACAAACGCAGCGCAACCACACTTCTCTTGCTCCTTCTATGCATTTTATTTCGGAAACTTGTTGGAAACACAAACGCAGCGCAACCACACTTCTCTTAAAATCATTTTAGAACTTTTAAGCTTGTATATTTATTCAACACTCACATTTGTTGGCCAAGGGACGCGCCAAGGCAGGTTTCCTCCATTTTAATTTCGTTGTCAAATAAAATCATACGATGACTTCTCTTAAATTTCCTTCGGCTAAAATCAAACCGTTTGTGGGAAGTTGTGATGGTTTGAGGCCCTTTTTAGCCACAGAAGGGTATATGTAGTGCTGTCATATATGTATAAAAAAAGTTTGTGGTTTAAAAATAGTTTTAAAGGTTGTTCATAGGTTTTTTTTTTGGATACATAGAGTTAGTTACATCTATACTATTTTTAGTGATTGTCAAGTAAGGGCTGCTTTCAACAAGCCTATATCACCTTATTATTGTTGACTTGGTTGGTGTGAGGGGGACATTGGTTATCTTGTATCGTCATCATTTGTCTAGCATGTACTTAAAAGATTCAAAATAAACAACTACCTTTGCAATCCTTATTATTGTTGACCTGGTTGGTGTGAGGGGACCATTGGTTATATTGTTTTGTCATCATTTGTCTAGCACGCACTTAAAAGATTCAGAATAGACTACTATTTTTGCAACAGGCATGTCCCTAAAGTTTGAACCTAGGTCTGTTCTTGGCAAGTGCTTGGCCAAATAGACAACTACCAATCCACCTAGCCTTTGGGTGCATCCATAGATCTGTTCACAACAGTTAAGTGTTTTTTGTGGTATAAAAATAGTTTTTAAGGTTGTCCATAGGTTGGTTAGTAACAATTGAGTGTTTGTGGGTAGATTGTTTTGTTCAATTTTTTAAAGGATCAGGTCTTGTTGATTTTATCTTAATCTAGTGGGCTAAAAATTATAGAGGTTCCTTGCATTAAAAAAAAAAATGTTTTGATTTTGTATTTACCTAACAAGTTAAAGATTATAAAAGTTATCTAGACAACCCAAAAAAAAATAGTTTTGATTTTGTCTTTATCTAGTGAACTAAAAATTATAGAAGTTACCAACTTTTATTATAATTAATATATATATATATATATATATATATATATATATATATATAAAAAGGGAAAAAAAAATTGTTTTTATAGGGTTATAAGATTTTTATATAATATACCTGAAGATTATAGAGGTTCCTTACAATAAAAAAATATTTTAGAGGTTGTTTCAGTAATAAAAAAAAAAAAAATTGATTTTGTGGCTTTTACTCTTTTTTTTGAATGTTTAAGGTTTAAACTGGTGCATGAGCAAGTGTGTGAGAGGGTGGGTGTGTATGGTTGTGTGTTTGGCCCCTATTAATAAGCTCAGCTCTGGCCCTTATATGAAATGGAGATACCCAAGCTTAAAAGTTTTTCTAACTAACCTAATAAAACTTTTTTTTTAAATTACTTACTTAAAATTTTTATTAAGGTTTATAAGATTTCTATATAATTTATACCTTTATTGTGCGCAATAAATATTTTACAAAACATTAAATATTTTACGTAATATCTTGGTCCATGTTTGACATCTAGGCGGGAAGCGATTCACCGCGAACCTTCGCCGGGAAAGATTGTTCGTCTCCTTGGACCTTGACTTAAGACTTTGAATTAATATTTTAAACGCACGTCTACCTCTTTGATTTGTGGACAGAGAAAGGCAGGAAGTAAAGACAGCATACCATACTAGAATCCCCGGTTTCTAGGTTACCACGTTCCAAAGAAAGATTGTATTTCGTGGATACTCCATAAAAAAATATCTGTTAATCCCACTTAACGTATTAATGGAAATTACATAGGTCGTATAATCATAGGTCGCAGTCAGCCATGAATGTTTCTAATAACCTTAACAGACAAGACATATATTACTATTTATTGAATGACCGAGGGAAGACCGTTGAGGGGTGAGTCAGTCGTTCACGGCATTGAATTGAATTCCAACTTCTCTATTTTCATAGCATTTGAAAATAACAATGCATAACAACCGGTTTTTTTTTTTTAATTTGTAAAGTAATAACCAGGCATCCTTTTAAAATGTCATTTGAATTAGATTAATGTTTATTGGTGATCAAAGAGGTAAATAGGATTGTAAAGTAAGATATATACAAAGCAATCGGAGTGCTTAATAACTCTAGAGAAAATAAAGTTAAAAAAACAGTAAACATAATGATATATGATATACAAGACTGTGGATCAAGGATTGCTCCTAACATTTAAGGCTAACATTTAAGGCTGAGATGAGTGATATAAGAGTTGGATGTCGTCATAGATGTTCTTTGTTGGGGTCGACGAGAGTTAATCTTGTTGTATATCTGTGATCACCCTGATGCTTCCTCCTTTAAACTGGAAGAATGAAGCTATAAGTCATGGAAATTGGAGTATTTGAATGAAATTCTATATAAAAAATCCTGTAATTTTCCTATAGGAACAACCCCCATAAACTTAACGTGTTAGGTATGGTGGGGTCATTTCAAATTTGACCCTATGGATTTCATGATTGGGCCCTCTCCTCGGCATATGCACTTAGGTCCATAGCACATGGGGATGACTGTATACGCATTGTTTCCCTCTACATGATATCCACGTTTGACAAAGTGGACAAGGCGTGAAGCAGTGCATTGCGTGGCGGGATTCCTCCCCACCCACCCAACAACATGCCCTATGGGCTCCATATTTCAAAAAGGGCGAGACCGCGTTCAAACTGAAGTCGATCGAACGGAACTGGGTAACCATCGGTGGAGGTTAGGGTTGAGTAAAGGGCATATCAGATATGAACACACGAATGACCCTTCGTAGTAAGGGTAGGTTGGTTTTGAGATAAGAAGATTAAGTGAAGGCGCGAGTGCGGTTGGGGTTGGGGTTGGGGGTGTTTGACAAAGATTTATTCTTATTTGCTGTGGAGATTCAGATTGACAGGCAGTGATTGGTTGGGGGAAGAGGCAGGCTAACAGGCAGTTGGCTGCGCTGTACTGCAATTAGAAGTGGAGATTTGGAAAGGACAGGAAGAGTTTATGGGTCTTTGTGCATATATATGATATGGATGGTATTATTGATTGACTATAACCGAGATATGTACGCAGAGTTATCATCGATAGTCGTTCGTTGCGCAGGAGAGCAAGTGGGTACCTTAAACCAAGAACTAGAATTAGGCCTAGCTAGGTAGGCAGTTGGACAAGAGAAGGGGAGGCAAGAAAAAGGAGGCAGAGAAAGCTCTAGGCACTCGAGAGCACCCGGTGCTTTTACAGCTGGATTTGCTCAGTTCCTCGAGAAAATTCAAGCCTTTCACTTATATAATTCCCACCAATATTCTTCGCCAGAGCGGTGCACTGGAATTCCAGCATACAAACTTAGCTCAATTCCCAGCAAAACCAACAGCAGCGAGGAGAGCAGATCCGCAGCACCAATGGGTATGGTGTCTTTCTGCCGTGTCCAGAATTGAAGAAATTGTATCCCAATTGCTTTTAATGTCTTGTCTATATGTATATGTGGGCAAATTGTGGGTATACTGATTTGGCTAAAGCGGCTCTTTGGGTTGGTGGCAGAAACGGATTGGGCGGCTACTCTGAACAACATAGACATGGACGACGAGTTCGAGAAACTCATTTTAAGGATGAATCCGCCGAGGTAGTTCTGCTGCCCTTCTTGTCTGATACACACTGTTTGTTTCTTTTATTGGGGAAAGCTTTTATGAGTTCTGGAGGCCCCTTGGACCACATTTTTTTTCTTTTTTCCCCTGTTAGATTTCGGAAACTGATGCTGTAATCTGGTTTTTCTTTGCAGGGTTGTGATTGATAACACCTCGTGTGAGAACGCAACGGTTGTACAGGTAATGTTTATGCATATTTTTTTGCCTTCTCCTTTTAGGGTTAGTTTTGGTTACCGATGTGGCCTTGTTTCAAGGTTTTGCTTGAGCTGAACATGCCTTGTGTTTGCAGGTTGACAGCGCTAATAAACATGGTATTCTTTTGGAAGTTGTACAAGTCTTGACTGATTTGAATCTCTCTATTAGCAAAGCCTACATATCTTCTGATGGTGGATGGTTTATGGATGGTAAATTTTACACCTTTTTTTCCTCTGCCGCCCCTGCAGTGTTTGTAGGCTTTTTTCTAGCAGAATTTTGAGTGCTTCTAACATGCAATATTTTGTCATGGGTGCAGTATTCCATGTAAGAGACGAGGAAGGGAAAAAGCTAACGGACGAAGGTGTACTTGGCTACATCCAGCAGGTATTTAATTGATTTCTCCTTATTTTTCCGAATCTGGGTTTTCTTAGTCTGGGCTTGTCTCATGGTCTCATCATCATCATCATGTGCCGCAGTCGCTTGGAACAAATGCGTGTTTCCTCCCTTCTTTGAGGAGATCGGTGGAAGTTTTAAGATCTGTGGGAGTTAACGCTGCGACAGAGCCTACAGCAATTGAGTTAACAGGAACGGATCGACCGGGCCTGCTCTCGGAGGTGTTTGCTGTTCTGGCAGATCTCAAGTGTAACGTGGTAGGTGCGGAGGTATGGACCCATAACATGAGGGTAGCTGCCGTGCTCTATGTTACTGACGAGGTGATTGGTCGCCCTATTGAAGATGTTGAGAAGCTGATGAGGATCAAAGAGCTGCTCTGCAATGTTATGAAAGGGAATAATGATGTGCGAGGAGCCAAGACGGTGGTAGCTATGGGTGTCACGCATACTGAGAGGCGCCTTCATCAGATGATGTTTGCAGATCGCGACTATGAAAGGGTCGACAAAGGCAGGTCAGCCTCTGGCTCTAATGATGATAAATCCAGGCCGTCGGTGACCGTACACAACTGTGTAGAGAAAGATTATTCAGTTGTTAGTATTTGGTGCAAGGACAGGCCTAAGCTTCTGTTTGATACCATTTGCACGTTAACAGACATGGATTATGTTGTCTTTCACGGAACAGTCAAAGCGGAAGCGCCTCAAGCATATCAGGTAGGCAATGGAAGCATGTTCTTCAAAAAATACTGTGTTGTGTTTTAAAATTGATTTTTAATTTGCAAACCCTAAGATGTTTGGCAACATATTTCTCTCTTTATATGCTTCATGAAATCTGATACTGTTCATTGGACTGCTTTTGTTTTTGAAGGAATACTACATAAGGCATACAGATGGCTTTCCTGTGAACTCAGAAGCAGAGAGACAGCGGGTGATACAATGTCTGGAGGCAGCTATAGAAAGAAGAGCCTCTGAGGTATGAATTATTAGTCCTATAATGTTTAATTTCTCTTTTGCCGTCGAAGTAATGATATTTGGTGGGGGTGAAATCATGATTTTCTTGGTCATTGTGAATATTGTGATATTTTTTGGGGGTGAAATCATGAAGTAATGCCGTATATTTGGTTCTAAAAATATTACACCTTGCCAATAATGAGTATTTTACTTGGGAGTGCAGGGAATGGGCCTTCAACTATGCACTAGTGATCGAGTCGGCCTTCTCTCAGATGTGACTCGCATTTTTCGTGAGAATGGATTGTCTGTCACAAGAGCAGAAGTCAACACTAGAGGAGGAAAGGCAATGAATGAATTTTATGTTACAGATGCTGGAGGAAACCCTGTTGATTCGAAAACCATAGAAGCAGTTCGTCGGGAAATTGGCCAAAACATATTGCATGTTAAAGAGAGTGCACCCTCTGCCAAATCTCCTCCAAGGGAAACTGCTGCAAGGTTTCTGTTTGGTAACCTTTTTAGTTCGAAATCCTTGTACAGTCTTGGATTGGTAAAATCCTATTCGTAAGTGTTGTATATATACTTGTCTACACATACAAAGAAAAATGCTTATTGGCTATAGCGAAGAGCTTCCCATCAGGTGCCACACCTGTATTGAAAATAATGTATTCAACAGGCATCCTGGTGGGCATGGATCAAGATACATCGCTTCTCATTCTTTACAGAATGCTCCTTGTCATATGTTTCAATTTACACTCTGTCAATGGGTTTTTTGGATGGGTTTTTCTTACTGAAGTTTTTTTTGGGATGGGACAAGGGAGTGGGTTGGGGTCTGGTGCCTGTGTAATGGGGTAAAAATGGTCACGCTGTTCAAGCGGCCTGATGTGTATGTAATACTAGCTTAGGATCCGCATTTATATAAAGTTGGAAGGGGCAATTGGTCATGACTTGATCCTGTAATCTTGTGTACAATGATACCAGAAACACACTTGAATAGGGAAGTGCACCTCTTGTGGATAGAAAGTTTCTCTTTCTTCATAAGGAATACTACTGTCAATGTTTGCATGAAAATTGTAAAAAATTATTCTTCACCAATGTAAATCATTTCCTTACTTTTGATGGAACAAGTATATTGGTTTGGACATTTGTGTTTCTTGGCTATGTAAGATGTTTTGCGTTAAGGATTTCTTGTTTTACATGGTCTCTGCATTTTAACGCCCATTGTCAAATTGTTATTAAGCGCGCATTCTTAGAAATTCGTTAAATCTTGTGGACAATGATAAACACCATTGCACTCATACACAGTACTGTATCATCTTTCCTCAAAAGGTTTCGTCATGGCACCAAATGCAGCAATAGGAATTTTTGTTGGTGATGGTTGCCTCATTATTGGAAGAAAGGTTTGTCATTACTTGATGCAACATATCTTCTGTTTTAAGAGATTTGTATGCCTTGAAATCCCTTCATTTTTGCCGTAAAATGGTATTGCACCGGGAGTTTCTAATATTTCCTTTGAAATCCCTGAGAAGGGTGTGTTTGGCATCAGTTAGTTTTATCAAACGTTGTAGACTTGAATTGTAGTTATCTATTTGACCGCACCTCCTTTCACGAAGAAAACACTATATGCCCTTAACCTCCGAAGCTTTTTTGGTTTAACTACGGAGATAATAGTTGTGTTTTTGTCACTAACAATTTTGGCAATCCTTTTCTAATCTGCTTCTTCCCTTTATGCTTTAAATTCTCATCCCAGGAAACCCTAATTTGGGTAAAGGTCCTTCTTATGGAGTGTGTTACGTTTGTGAATTGCAAGTAACAACCTTTGGCTATTACGGTGCGGTTTCCAACTGATGCAAAGATGACAGAGACGACTTAGTTGAAGACAGCCATATCTGGATTACAGACTCTTTTGAAAATATCAGGAGAAATGGTTGCATATAAGTTTGCAGGCCTTTGGCTATTACGGTGCGGTTTCCAACTGATGCAAAGATGACAGAGACGACTTAGTTGAAGACAGCCATATCTGGATTACAGAATCTTTTGAAAATATCAGGAGAAATGGTTGCATATAAGTTTGCAGGCAGATGACGGAGAAATGGTTGCATATAAGTTTGCAGGCAGATGACAGAGATGACTTAGTTGAAGGCAGCCATATCTGGATTACGGAATCTCATGAAAATATCAAGAGAAATGGTTGCATAAAAGTTTTTGCAGGCCCCATTTAATAGGCGAGTAAATATGCTGCTCGGACGGAATATTTAGGGCCATTTTTAGAATCTTGTAGATTCAATGCTCGCTCAAAGGTTCTAATTCTGTCTTAATAGCACTAAAAATAAAAATAGAAACTTTTGACCTTTGTCCTGTGGAATTCTCTCAGCGTCAATAACACTAAAAATGGACCTTTTGACCTTTATCCTGGGAATCAGCGTGAATAGCACTCATGATGCATTAATAATTATATATGCATTAATGTTATTAATGTTGTATCACGCTGAACTAAATGAATTGATTGTTGCCACGTGGATTTCGCTGACATCTAATGGTTTTATAAAAAATCCTGCATAGCGAAAAGTTTATCGGAGCTACCATGGATATCTTCGTCTCTACGTATTGATATTGATCCCTTACGTGTGGATTGAAATAGGTTTTATTTATATAATATTATCAAATAAAATGGATTTTAAATATTTTATTTTTATAAGATTTAAACCTACCTTTCTTTTTCTCAAACAAAAAAGTTATCAATTTAATTTAATTCCATTAAATTAAAGAAATCTAACAAGTTTTTGAACTTATTTAAATTATAATTATTAATATATTTAAATTATAATAATTTATAATTTAAATAAATCAAAATTAGTATTTAAAAAGTTATTTTTAATGTTCAAATTTTTATTAAAAATACAGGCGAAGAATCTACCGAAAGGTGTGTCATTTGCAGCAAGAAATGACTACTCCGGATTCCACGGATTCCACATCTCTCTGACCAAATCATCCACATGTTGCATTTAAAATTGAGAGAGTTTGGTATGTTGTGAAATGATTTAACATATTGTTTATGGGTCCACTTTCTTTTCAAGATATACAAGATGATTTTTAACTTGCGTCACCATTCCGTTAAGATCGCTTTTGGAGTGGGATTTTTTTTTATGTATTCCCCCTCCCCTTTGTTTTTGTCTTGTTTTACACGATCCAAACCTAAGAATCTCCCACACAGGGAGAGCCCACAAGACCCTTTGGTTTCGCCGAATTACCGCCCTGTAAAAACTGGGCAAGGCCTTTCATTTTTATTTTTACATTCCTCCTCGTGTGATGCCTCTACTTTCTGCTCTGTTTAGCCATCACTACTTATTCTGGAGTTTGTCATAGAGTTTTTCTGTTTTCAAGATGGACGTATTATTTACTTTATTTAAATTAAAAAACAAAAATAAAAATCAAACGAGAACAATTTTTATTTTTTATTTTTTATTTTTTTATATATCTGTAATATGCGAGAGGAGAGATTTGAACCTAAAGCCTCATGAGAGTTTTAATACCACTTGCTTTCCAACTCCTCTACATGAACAATAAAGACAACAATTTTAATAAAAAATAGTATTTATTAATTACTCTATTTTTTATCTTTGCAAAATTTATTTTTCACACATCCTTATTAAACTAAAAATAAAAAACTAAACCTTTAAGAATACTTCAAGTTCTCTTTCTCTTTCTCTTTCTCTTTCCCCCTCTCTATTAATTAAGAGAAGTATTTATTAATTACTCTAATTTATCTTTACAAATTTTTTTTTTTCACACACCTTTATAAAACTAAAAATAAAAAGTTAAACCTTTGGCAATCCTTCAAGTTTCCTTTCCCTTTCACTTTCACTCACTATTAGTAAGAGAAGAAGATGAGTGCGTTAGGGTAGACTTGTTCTTATAACAATGAAAAGTGTCGGTTGATGAAAAGTTAAGATACATTTAAAAGCAAAATACTTTTTAAGATTTTAATAGATTTTTACTAAAAATTTATATAATTTTTTTTTTCTAAGTATTTTTTTTAGATCAATTTTATATTATCAAATTTTTAATTTTTAATCTATATTATTTACATTTAAGTAAAATAAAATACATTATACTTATAAGTAATGTTAATATTAAATTATTTATGTTTATTACCTACATTGTGTGGTATAATAAATAAAAAGAAACTTGCTATCAACTATACATTAGCTAATATAAGTTTACATACACTATTATGAGGTCTTGTCCCATAAACATCTCACTATGGTTGATATTCATTCTATCCTATCCAATTATGATAGATAAAACATACATCAATTTTAATATTAATAAATTGACTTCACAAAGGTTATAAACCACGCAAGGATTGTTTTTTAACATTTCCAAGGAAGACTTCCTTATATGTCTAACTTAACTAAGACTTCAAACTTCATATTTTCTTTTGACTTCAAGATTATATGCCAACTATTAGAACTTGATGTCAAGTAGGCTATATTTTCTTTTCTTAGAGGCCATCATCAAGTCATCATCTATTATAACAAAGTAGAACATGGCAATCCATGACTAGTATCTCTTTCAAACTTAGATTTTAGTAAAGTTTTTATCACCATCCCACTACATGGAAAACAATGGTTGAGAGAGACTTTAATTATAAGGACAACTTTACATGAACTAACTTATTTGCATAGTTGTTGTGTTCTTAGGACCCATTGTTGGCTCACATTGCCTCAAGGGCTTCCTTTCATTATGGAGCCCATGAAAAATCCTTATATAATGATCTTCTTAAATTAGACATCCAATATAGAGCAAACATTTGTTGGCTTTTAAGCCTTACTACCACAAAATATCATAGGTCCCAATCCACAATATTAAAGGTCAAAATATCAATAATGAAGAGTAGAATTATATATGAGCAATCTAATATGTATATCAAGGCCAATATAATAATGAAATAACATTCACTTATAATATCAAATATGAATGTAAATGGTCAAAATCATTCATGTACAAGCATGAAGAAAACTTACAATATTAATTGCTAAAAAATATGTATACAAACTTTATTCTCTATGTCTTCCTTTTACAATCAGATAATCTGATATGATATTTCATGGATATTTGTCTTCATAATATAGACATAGAAGATGATTCTTCATGTACTTGACTATTGCTCTTCATATGACAACTCCCATGACCTTTGGCTTATCATCTTGCCACTTGTATACTAGACTCTTCACTCTCTTCTTACATGCATACTTGACTCTATGACACTTGTGCTAGAGAATATTACATTATTTGGTACATGCTAATGTACCCCCATGATACCTTCATGGTACATCTTGTAAATATTAGATTAGGGTTGAGTCTTAGTTTAGAGTGTGAGTAATATTTTGTATAATGTTGTAATGTGGAGGAAATGCACAAGTGTTATGTAAGTGTGTATGTGCAAGAAATACACAAGTGTCATGTGAGTAAGTGTGCAAGTGTAATGTGAGTTTATGTGCACAAGTGTCTTTAGATTAGAGTGTGCTAAGTGAAGAGTCATGTCTAGATGTGCATACAAGATACAATCATGTGTATGCAAATGTCAAATAGAGAAGCTAAGAGTCATGATACTTGGCATATGGAAAGGAATAGTCAAGTATCCAAATAGTTATTCTACAATGGCTATATATTACTCCATGGAGTATCATCAAAATATAGATATAGAGAAAAGTTATCAATATCATCATAGGAATAATCAAGAGTCAAGTGACATATTTGTAAGAGAAAGAGAAGTAATCAAGATTGCATACATTTTGAGCAATTACTATTGTAAGTTGTTCTACATGCTTTGTACATGTATGGGCTATTTCATTCATATTATATTATATGCCTTGATTTACATATAAATCCGCTCATATTATTCTACTTACATCATTATCTTGATCTTACTATATTGTGGCTATATTATATTTGATCCTATGAAATTTATCCTATGAGTTTTATGTTAGTATTAAGGCTTAAAAAACCATCAACTTGCACAATTCTACATGACTCTTACTCTCTTACATACACTCATAATACAAGACACTTCTGCACATCCTCTCTTTACATGCACACTTACATACATAATACTTGTGCACATTATTTCAATACACTTGCACTCTAACTTACATGAAACTTGTGCATTTCTTGCACATTGCACTCTTACATAACACTTGTGCATTTCCTGCATATTGGCATTTACATGAAAGGGGAAATATAAATCACTTATCTAAACTATAGACTCAACCCTAATCTATTACATATTTACATTTGTACCATGAAGGTACCATGGGGGTACATTTGCATGTACCAAATAATGTAATATTCCTCAACACCCCCTATATTACATTATTTGGTTATTGAAGACTTTAGTCTTCAATATTAGCATTTTTCTTCAATATTCAATCTTCATGTGACCTTGCATTGTTCATGATCTCCTGCTTGAGATCCATCTTCAGCTTCTTGTTTGAGTTATGCTATGATTTTTCCTTCATCATTTTTTGTTTCTTCAGACTTTGTATCTTCTTTAACTGGTTCATGAACTGCTTGAGCTTCTTCTTTGATTTCAGGTTCTATGTATTATTATTGATTACTTCGCAAGATAAATTTGGACCATATTTGATCCATTTCCCATTTTCTTGTTTATCTAATACTTCATCATTAATTTGATCCTTCAAAAATTTTCCTTCAATTTTATCCTGCATTTCAGAAGTAGAACACTTTGTTTTATTATTAAAATTTGCTTCAGAGATAAGCTTTTGAAGAAAGTTGTCTAATCTGAATAACAATGTTCTTTCAAATATCCCATAGTATTTTCTTTTATACCAACAAAATGCTAGAGAATGAGATTTTCTTCCATAGAATTTGCATGGTTGAAAATTCCAATAGTTAGCTTCTTCATGCCCAAGTCTATTGCAATAATTACACTTTAATTGAGTACAATATCCTTTCTTTGATTTATGTTTTCTTGCTACTACTTTGAGTTCTTTTATTTTCTTAAGAAAACA
The DNA here is from genome assembly GCA_028583015.1 of Wollemia nobilis. Lineage (NCBI taxonomy): Eukaryota > Viridiplantae > Streptophyta > Pinopsida > Araucariales > Araucariaceae > Wollemia > Wollemia nobilis. The sequence goes on along the minus strand of JAQPPZ010002123.1, from coordinate 2,826,203 downwards.
ACGTAGCCATTGATGCACTATTAAGGCCATTCTTCCTTTATTTTCCTTATAAATGAGTTGCATGTTTTTGCAATCTATGGCACTCTAAGTAGTTATAGATTTTGTTATAGAATTTATTTTTGTTAAACTATGAGATTGTGATCTTGTAGTAATTTAATCTATATTAGAATCCTCAAACATATCTTTAAGCCATCTTGGTATTTTCTTCTTCTTATCATCTATCAAGTTTAGAAAATAAACTTTGTTTATCATTTCTTTACTATCCTCACTAAATGCATTTTAAATAATTTCTTCCATAATAATTCAATTCCTTTGAAGAAGTAAACCTTATATCTCCCTAGTTAAAAATATGAAATTTTGCAAATTTCATTTTTCTAAATTTTTGTAGTAATCCTTTTAACTCCCTAAAACATTAAATTTGCAAAATTTAAAAAACTTCTTTAATTTCAAAATTTCTTAAATATTTAAAGAACTTCTTTAATAACTTAAAAAACTTGCATGTTTCACCCATATTCACTTGCTCGCTTATTTAAACTGACTTGAATGAGCTAACGCCTCTACAATCTTAATATTTCTCCTTAAGGCTTTAAATGATCTTTATTTTAAAACATGCCAACTTCAACTCTAACTCCACACATTATTCTACATGCAATCTGTTAGTAGCGAACATTTCAATGTTAGTTACCAATGAAGCAATTTTGGTAACACTGCATTAACAACTATTGAGTATGCACCTTTAAGATACATTTCTTCTATTGGTTCAGTGACACAAACAATGGAAGTGATGTCCTCCTTCAATGCATAGGACGTCTGATGTTAGATGTTACTCTCTTGTAAATGTTGTTCTCCTCACCTTCTTCTCTATGAGAAAGATATAAAATGCTCTAGACTACTTTCAACATTGAATCATGCTTTGTTGTATACAATGGCTATAGAAAATGTTGCTCTTTTATGTCCTTTTCAATATAAATAGTGTTTAGTTTCAATAGCACTTAGATGATGCTTTTTGTTGATCTTCTTCTGGAGATGCTTAGATGTTGCTGTCATTTCGTCGGTCTTATTTTGCTGGAGATGCTCTCTTCCTATCAATATTATTCTACAAAGGTGCTCAATATTCTTCTAATATTTTGCTAATATTGGTAATATCTCCTTCTAACATTCTGCTAATGTTTTGGTAGCACACTCTACTTCACTTGCACTTTGATAGCTCTTTGCCTTAACTTTGTGCTTTCCTTGTAAGGAAGCACCCTGATAGTGCTTACAACTATTCACTATCAACTCACTATGTTAGGGATGCTCAACTTTATCTGTCTCTAATAGGGACACTTAGATAGAATTTTATTTTATTTGTTTAGTCGTGCTTAACTCCTATCCAATTTCCTTTTCTGGTTACTCTTAGGACAATGCTTAATATCTTACCAATATTTCTCTGATATTGGGATAGTGCTAGTATACCTACCCAATCTTCTTTTGATGATGGTGCTTAGGACAACGCTTGAATGCTTGACCAGTCTTCTTTTGATGGTGCTCTCTAACTATGTGTAGTAATGGATATTTTGATAGCTTTATCTTTCTGGTTCTTATGCTTCACTAAATCAAAGGCCAAGACTAATATATATATAATTTTTAGTTATCCTTATTTTAACCAGAAATCTTCCTCTATGCCTTTATCTCTAGAGGCTTCTTCTTTTTACTTCTCGATACTATCCTTATCTTATTCTTCTTTGTGCTTCTTAGTACAATTCTTATCTTATTCTTATTTGGAAGCTTGTACTACTTCTTAATATTTGTAGTTAGGGAGATTTTATGCTTCTCTATATCCTGTAAGCTATGATGCTTCTCAATCTCTAAAATCTATTTTCAATATCTGAAAAATCTTTCTTTAATGTCTTAGATCACACCTAAGAACAAAATATGATTCTTCTTATTTTTAGAGAACCCAATATCAATATCAAGGTGACTTTGAATATCCTCGAATGACCAAATTTCTTTTGAGTTGACTCTCACTATCAATGTCCAACTTTCTCCTAAGATGGCTCTCTCTATCAATGTCCAACTTTCTCTTGATTTAGCTCTCAATATATCTTAGTTGAGTCCTACTCTTCAATGGTTTTCCTTCAACCAAGTAGAAAGACCCTAGCATTCAAATCAGAGTGATTTTTCCTTGTCCCCTTGATCTCTACTCAATCAAACCTTAAAAAATAGAGTTCAAGTCTTCACTACCTTCAAAGTGGATAGACTCTAATATAATCAAGAATGGACAAAGTTAAATAATGATGGCTAATAAAATAACTCTATCAAAAATATACATATTTAAGTGGTAGCTCAGATACCACTATTGGTTTTTAAACCTTACTACCACAAAATATCACATGCCCTAATATAAATAAGCCAGAATATTAAAGGTCAAAATATCAATAATGAAGAGTAGAATTATATATGAGCAATCTAATATGTATATCAAGGCTAATATAATAATGAAATAACATTCACTTATAATATCAAATATGAATGTAAATGACCAAAATCATTCATGTACAAGAAAAAAGAAATATTACTATATTAATTGCTTAAAAATCTATATACAAACTTTATTATCTATGTCTCCCTTTTACAATCTGATAATCTGATATGATATGATACTTCATGGAGCTTTATCTCCATAATATAGACATAGAAGATGACTCTTCATGTACTTGACTATTGCTTTCCATATGACAACTCCCATGACCTTTGAATTATCATCTTGCCACTTGTATACTAGACTCTTCACTCTCTTCTTACATGCATACTTAACTCTATGACACTTGCACACTTCTACATGACTCTTACTCTCCTCCATGCACTTATAATACAAGAAACTTGTGTACATCCTCTATTTATATATTTGCACACTTACATACATGACACTTGTGCATTTCTTGCACATTAACACTTACATGAAAGAGAAAATATAAATCACTCATCTAAACTATAGACTTAACCCTAATCTATTACATATTTACATTTGCATGTACTAAATAATGTAATATTCCTCAACAACATTAGCATTATACTTTTCATTAAAAATACACATTTTTGAAAAAATTAAGCGTTGATCGAAGGTCTACCTCAATTACCTCATACATTGTCCAAAAGAGATGATATTTATAACCATTGCTTAAAGTATGTATAAAGAATTATATATCCATAGAACAATGGTTAGAATATCATCTCTTCCTGAAGGTCTATGTGATAGGTGCATATCGTCAGACATGGATGTTTCAAGGGAAAATTGATTTGGCTTCCTTATAGGCCATGGAGAAGAGGGAGAATTTCTCATCATTGTCTAGCATGTATAAAAAAATTATATATGCATAAAATAGTGAATAGAAATAATCATTGTTTTGGGCCTATAAAGCAAAAATAAAAGGTAAATATGAGAAAGATGTGTAGATAAGTTCAAAGGGTATGTTCTAGCCAAATTATAGACCAACAAGAGATGATGAAAAGATTGATAGACTACTTGACATACACATAATTTCTTATGAATTCATAAAGTGTTGATTAATTGTGTCTCATCTTCTCGAGGGTCTATAAGTAGGCAAGGAAAACTAAGTAATAAAGATTTATTTTGGGTTGCCTGGTAGACCCTTATGAGGGCCAACCCCTATGAACCATTTTCTGGAAGATATGTAAATAATAAGTATTAGAAAGACATTGGTTCATATGGTTTGGACCCCATAATGGTGTATGAGGCAACCAACAATGATTTGAGAAAATTCGAGAGGGAAGCAAGAAGGTAGGAATCAAGAACTTAGAACATTTGAATGCATTAACCAAGAGGTATTGAAGCTTGGTTACCTAATAAAATCTTATAAGGGCCAGACCATATGCACCATTGCCTGGTAGATCTATAAATAATTATATATTTGCAAGATATTGGTTCACATGGATTAGGCCTCACAATAGTGTATGAGGCAACCAACTGAATTGATTGAGAGAAAGTGATAATTTTAAGATATCCTTAATTGCCTAATACCCCATTAGGAGGTTTGAAGCTTGCTATCCATTATCTGGAATATATAAATATTTACATATTTACAAGGTATTATATACAGAGAGATTCGAGCTTCTCATTGGTCTATGAGGTAATGGGAATTTGTTGTAGATATTATTAATTGCCTAGTGTGTCAAACATGGATATTTGGAACCCTCTATCCATTAACTAATACACTTTTAAATATTTACATGTTTACAAAATATTGGATATGGAGGGGTCCGAGACCCTTGGTGGTTCACTATGTAACATAGCGAGTTTGAAGAGGATGGTAGTTAGGTGTTCTTGATTGCCCACTATATTAGCTAGCTTATTGTGAAATATATGATCCATTATCTAGCTTATGTATAAGGTATTTATATATCCATAAGATAATGAATCAAAGGTCCAAGAATAAGCGATGGATTTCTAGGTAATGTAGATGGATGAGCAGAAGAGAAATGTGAACAAAATGGCTAAGGCAAAAGTCTTAATGATTGCTAGAGCATTAAATAATTAACAACTCACTAATCAAGTACTAATAGGAATTCTTAAAGAAGCTACCCCCGAATTAGTGCTTTGACAGTCATTAAGACTTTGGCCATGATAGGTGATGAAAGATGAGTTAGAAATGAGATATAAATAAAAATTTTGATGTTTTTCTAATAGGACATGGAAAGGTTTGACCCATTGATCTAGTGCCTAGTAGACCTATAAATGATTATATAATTACTAGATATTGGATAAATAGGCCTAGATATTTTGATTGTTTACTAGGCGAGTGATATTTAATGAAAATAGATCTAAATTTTTCTCTTGGTTGTTTAGTAGGCAAGGAGAGATCCAACCTTATAAATCCACCGTCTCGTAGATCTACAAGTAATTTCAAACTTGCAAGACATTGGATTTATAAGCCTAGGATTTTTAAGGGTATATCAGATGACCTAGAGCTAACAATGATTGTTAAACTTGGTATGATGATTTGGATGGTGAAAGGGAGAGAATGGAATTCATCAATTACCTAGTACACTTTTGATGTCTGAAGACAAAATAATGGGAAATTATAGGGTCATCAAGGCCATGAATTATACATCACTTAACCCATTTGAGGAAAAAGAAGAATATTATCTGTGAGAGATAGAGGGTCTTGATAGAAGAAGTAGAATAATTGATAGAAGAAAGAGAGTTGTGGGATTATGAGAGTCCAAATGCAATGCAAATGAATATTTTTTCTAGCAAATATTATCATAGCATCAATGCAAACCTCCTAACTTAATGGTATAAAATAGATAGACTTAAGAAACCATGCAATTAAGAACATGTGTTCGAGCATGTATGGTATTTAGGCAATCATGTAATTAGGCTTATGTGTAAGCAGATTTATGCAAATTCAAGCATAATATCCCTTAAGATGCATTATGTTGATTTATTATTTTTATTCTTTGTTGTCAAGTGTGGCTAGACAATAAGTTCTTATTCCAAATTTAGCGGTGATTATGAATGGACCTAGCCAATTGGGCTCAAATTTTTCTTTAATTTTACTATTAGCATTAGTATTATTTTGATTCTCTTTAAGGATGAGATCACCAATTTTGAAGGATCTAGATCACACCTTTTTGTTTTAGGCAATCTAAGCCTATCGCAATAAGATCGTAAGTGCTCTAGGGTATGGATCCATTTTCCATCCAAAAGTTCTTGTTGGTTAAGACGGACAAAGCAATTTCATATCCTATAGAGGAGTCTTGAAGCATGACTCATAAAGAGGGAACCTCAATTTTGAAAGGAAAAAAAACCTCAATTTCATAGATCAAGGTATAGGGTGTTGCATCAATAGGTGCTTGAACATTGGTGCAATATGCCCATAGAGTTGAATAGAGTTGCAAGTGCCAGTCATAACCATTCTTATTGACTAGTTTCTTAAGGATTTTGATTAATGTTTTATTAGATGATTATTCCTAACAATTACCTTAGGGCTAATAAGGTGTTGATCATTTATGTTGGATTTTATATTTTGTGCAAATCTTTTGGACCTCTTTATTCTTGAAAGGTGTACCATTGTATGAAAATAAGATAGTTGGTATGTCATAGTGAAAAATAATTTGATTGAGGATGAATTTAGATATTTAGATTCCAATGACAGAAGATAATGACATGGCTTTGACCCACTTGGTAAAATATTTTGTCTATGATAATTATTTTATGTCCAACAAATGATTATGGGCTAATATTTCCAATGATATCAAGGCCCCATATGGAGAAGGGCCATGGTAAAGTAATTGGTTACAATTCTTGGGAAGGAGAATGAACAAGGTTATCATACCTTTGATATTTGTTGCACTTTTTGACATAATCGCAAGCATCCTTTTACATATATGACCAACAATAACCTATTATAAGAATATTTTAGCAATAGATAGACCACTAAATTTTCTACCACATGATCCATCATCGATCTCTTTGATGATAATTTGTGCCTCTTGTACATTTAGAGTATGCCATCCAAGAAGTGATGATAGAGAGTATCTCCAATGATGACATATTGACATGCACATTGCCTAAAGTGTCTATGCTCATGGTGGCTCAAGCCTTTGGGTAATGTGTCCTATTTTAATAAGGCAAGAGTGTCTTGATGCCATGGTTTTGGTGGTGAGGGAGCTTAAATAGTGTAATATACATATAAAAGGACTTGGCTAGACTTTAATGTTTTTATTAGTCATATGATAATGGTGTCACTCGTCTTCTAGATCTAGAGGAATGTGAGATGCGGCTCTAGGTATGGTGTCTGCATGGTGGTTGCTTGACTTTGGGATGGTGTCAACAGTAAATTTATCAAAGAAAGCCATTACTTTTTCCATAACATCTTTATGTGGCCTTAGTTTTTCATCTTTTGTTTAGTACACACCATTGATTTGATTGACTACAAATTAGAAAGAAAGCCATTAATTTTCCATAACATCTTTATGTGGCCTTAGTTTATCATATTTTGTATAGTACACACCATTTATTTGATTGACTACAAATCAGGAGTCACCAAAGATGTCAATATTCTTACGTTTTTAGGCTAATGCAACCCATAGTTCTAGGATGAGGTTCTCATATTCTATCATGTTATTTGTACAAGAAAATTAAAGTTTAAATGATAAATATATATGTTTTTTTTGCCAGAGAACAAGGGTTTGTACTTGGATCCCCCACCCTTGATAAATCATGACTCTCTCCATTAGAGCTTGAGATTTTACAAATATATTCAATTATCATCTCAATGAGTTGCTATAACTAGATACCTACATCAAAAAATAAAAAAATTGAATTCTTGATTTTCATTTTCTGGGTCTTATTCAATTTTTTGTGTGAATGAAAATATTCCAAAGTTCAACATCCTTCTTCTTGAAATTCTCCTACAACCACGTTCACAATACCAAAATTCCACCTTTATTGTCTATGCATTGCATTTTAGTAGAGTAATATTTTCAAAACTTTACGCCATCATAGTTCACTTGATTTGTATTACTAGTTTCCTTCTTGAAGTATAAGTGCAACCACAATAATTGTAATAAATAGTTTATATGAAAACACATTAACGTTACAAAATAAAGTAAATATTACTGCAGTGATTTTTCACTACACTACATGCAAAATTTTCTTACCTTAGATATTAAAGGAAGATTAGAATAAAGACAAGATGGCAGAAGACAAGAAAAGATACATTAGATAGATGTGGGAAGAACATATTTGACCAAATGCTAACACAACTTTGCAAAAGTTCCAAGCAAGAGAGCAAGGCAAAAGTCACGAGCGCTTTTGTGGCCCAAATTCTCAAAAAGGTAGAAAGCAAAAGAGAGGACCGATGGACATAAGAGGGAAAAAACCTTTGATATTTGGAAGTTTTTAAGTTCCAAAGGGAAATAAAGGGAAAAAAGTTCCAAAAGGTGGATTAGGAAAAACAAAAACTCCCAAAAGGCGAAACACCAAAAGGTCCAATGGAAGAGTAGAAGGGAGGTCTTCATCAATATTTTCAAAAAATAATTTAGCCTAATCTATAAGTTTTAATGTGAAAAGACAAAGAAAAGTTCCAAAAAGTGGACATAGCCCTCATCATCTAAATAAGAAGAATAAGAGTTCTCTAGGAAGTAAAGCATAGTGTAAAAAGCTACCAAATTAGAAGAGGGGTTAGATCAAGTTGCAAGACATCAATAATGATGCACAAGCTCCCATAAGGGGTAGATGAGCTAGATTAATATGCCATTAATAAGGAAGAGTAAATATCACCTACTAATGTAACGTTAGCTTGGAAATTCAAGAAAGGTGGGTGGTTTGTTGAAGACAAAAGCATGGAAGCCTTAGTAACAACAATCTAAAACCTAACAATATTGATTATAAAGGTTGCTTCTAACTAGTTTCAAGATCCTTATAATGATAGTTGAATATCTAATAGCTTCGAACTAATCCAAAAAGCCTTAAGAAACTAAAATATAGCATATAGAGGACCAAATCAAGAGGGCAGTAGAGATTTTTGTCAAAAGCTCTTGTACAATTTTGGAGGGAAAATTCCCCTTTTGTAATCTATAAATAGTAGTTGTTTAGGTATTGCAAAGGATTAGTGAGTTGTATAACTTTTCCTTCATTTTATTTTGTAAAGCAATACCTGAACCCTAAGTGGTCTTGCAAGGAATATTTCAAGCCCCCACTTATGACATTATCTATAATTTTGTATATTCATATATAAATTCTTGAGGCCATGCCTATTTGGTTCTTTATATCACGTTTCTTGCATGTGTGTGTGTGTGTGTTTACGTGTGTATACTAGAGGTTGTGACTAATCGATTTCTATCCCATTTTATTTATATACAATTTGTGCTTAACATGCTAAGAGTATTACATGTTCACATTTGAGCTATTAGCACATTACACACACATTTGTGTGTTTTATTGTTATGCAGAGGAATATTATTTTGATCTTGGCACATTACCCCCTATTAGTTTAGGATATTTTTTTCTTCCCTTCTCCCTGAAGTTGGTTAGATTAGGATAGAGAAGCGAAAGTGCGTTGAAGATCACATCTTAAAAGGAGTCGACCTTGTAAAAAACCTCGAAGGCACCTGATTGAGTCAACCCTTGCGCTCTTAGAGTTTCCTTATTATGGTTCTCCATACAAACGTGATAGTCCTGACCATCTGGTCCTACATCTAGTGGTTGAGACAATCAGAGAGGACAACAATTTAATGGAATGCATAGTGGGATCTAATTGATACATCTTTATTGGTCCCATAATCAAGAAAACTTTAATAGGTTCAGACCCTGGTGAAGATCCTTGCCTATCTATTTATTTGAAGCATATAAAAATTTCACTTGACAACTTTGCTCAAAGAACGAATACTCAAAAGTAACCATTTAGAAAGATATCGGATTGAGGTTCCAGTAAATATCTCAATATATCAGCTTGTAGAGCAAATGCAATATTCACCTAACGTCTCCACTCAAAATGAGTGATCCAAAAGTGTATGAAAGAAAGACCTACCACTAGATCTTGTGTTGTCAATATTTAAGTGTTACTCCCACCACTTAACACCATTTTGATAAGAAGAGGTAGAGGCTAGAACATGGTTGTCCCACCACCTAGAGCATTTCCTACCTAGAATGATAAATGTGCTTTGAGACCCCCTGCTTCGCCTTAAAAATGGGATGAGATACCAATATCTGCATTGAAATCTCTCTCATACTTTATTGGGGAGGACATGACAACTCCAATTGAGCATCTAAATCACATGGTGATCCTGTGAGGGCTTCATAATGTGTCAAAGCAAAATGTGGATCTAAGATTATTGGTGGCCTCATTCAAAAGCAAGGCTTATGAATGGTATGTTGCGCTAACCTCACTCAATTGTAGATTAGGACCAACTTGTTGCCTTGTTCATAGAAATATTTAAAGAGAAGGAAAATGGAGTGTCTCTCTTAGAACAACTATCAACCATAAAGAGAGCACCAATGGAATGTCTCTCTTGGCAATCCTTTTGTAATTTGCTTCTTCCCTTTATGCTTTAAATTCTCATCCCAAGAAACCCTTATTTGGGTAAAGGTCCTCTAATGGAGTATGTCACGACTATGAATTGCAAGTAACAACTTTTGGCTATTTTGATTCGGTTTCCAACTCAAGCAAAGGTGATAGAGATGACTTAGTTGAAGACAACCATATATGGATTATAGAATCTCATGAAAATATTCCATAGAATCTCATGAAAATATCAGGATAAATGGTTGCATATAAGTTTACAGGCAAATGACAGAGATGACTTAGTTGAAGGTAGCCATACCTGGATTATAGAATCTCATGAAAATATCAAGAGAAATGGTTGCATATTAGTTTGCAAACCCCATTTAATAGACGAGTAAATATGGATGCTCGGAGGAAATATTTAAGGGTCATTTTTTAGAATCTTGTAAATTCAATGCTTAAAAGTTCCAAATTTTGTTAGCCTTAATAACACTAAAAGTGGAACCTTTTGACCATTATCCTGGGAATTCTCTCAGCATCAATAACACTAAAAATGGACCTTTTAACTTTTATCCTTGGGATTATCTCAGCGTGAATAGCACTAATGATGCATATATAATTATATATGCATTAGTGTTATTAACGTTGTATCATGCTAAACTAAATGAATTGATTGTTGCCACACTAATTTCACCGACATCTTATGGTTTTAATTCATTTTTGAAAAAACCCAAATGACTTGCATGGTGAAAAGTTTATAGGAGCTACCATGGATATCTTTGTCTCTAGGCATTGGTCCCTTGTAGGTGCAGGTTTTTGGACAGTTTTTTTTAAATGAGATTGAAATATGTTTTATTTATATTACATCATCATCACATATAATGATATTATAAAATTTAAACCTACCTTACCTTTTACAAAACAAGGAATCTGTTAAAATTATTTTAATACCATTAAAATTAAGGAATCTAGCAGATTTTTTTTTAACGAAAATTGAACCTACCTCTCTTCTTACAAAACAAAGACTCTATCAAATAAAATTAATGCAATTAAAATTAAAGAATCTAACAGGTTTTTGAAGGAAAGCCTCTCTGGGTTGAAAGAAGTTCTACGGGAGAAGAAAAGAATTCTACTAAAAACCGCTCAGATAAGCCTGGAGCCGAGAAGAGATAGGGATCGTATCCCGCGTCAACCTCTACGCGAATTCACTGGCACATATTTATTAGAGCAGCTGATCCGCTCTATATAACCTGGGCGGGCTTTAATATAAATCAATCAAAGTGCCGGGCTTTTCTTTTCTAAGAGGTAGATGGGATACCTTTTCCTTTCCGGGAGGTACTTTAAGTAGATAGAAGACCGGAACCTCTATTTTAAAGGTATAGGAGGGCTCGGATTTGCCCGCCCCGGGTTCTAGGGAATAGAGTGCTGGGCACCTTCAAAATAACCTGCATCTTGATCTGGTCTTTCCTATCCAAATAACGGCGGACATCTCTATCGATGGGCGTTTGTTCGGGAATGAACCTTTTTATGAGCGGGACAGTCAGAGAGATTGAAATTTTTAATTATATTTTTATAAATTATAATTGTTAATATATTTAAATTATAACAATTTATAATTTTAAATAAATCAATATTAGTATTTAAACATTTATTTTAATGTTCAATTTTTTTATTAAAAATACAGCCGAAGAATCTACCGAAAGTTGTGCCATTTACTGCAAGAAATGACTACTCAGGATTCCACGGATTCCACATCTCTCTGACCAAATGTAGCATTTTAAAATTAGAGAGTTTGGTATTTTATGAAACGATTTAACATATTGTTTATTGGTTCACTTTGTATTCATACAATACCAACAAGACAAACCAAAGCCAACATATACAAGACGATTTTTAACTTGTGTCACCATTCCGTTAAGATCCCTTTTACAGTCGGCAAATCCTAATCCTTCCTTTTTAATGGAATTTTTTTTATATTCCCCCTTCCCTTTGTTTTTGTCTTGTTTTACACGATCCAAAACCTAAGAATCTCCCACACAGGGAGAGGCCACATTCATTTTTATTTTTACATTCCTCGTCGTGTAATGCCTCTGCTCTCTGCTCTGTCTAGCCATCACAACTTATTCTGGCGTTTGTCATGGAGATTTTTTGTTTTCAAGATTAAGGTATTATTTATTTTATGTAAATTAAAAATCAAAATCAAATGTATTTTAAAGGAGATTGTTCAATCCTGTATATTGGTTATAAAACTTTCTCACAATAATTTAACTTAAAATAATAAAATAAATTAATAAATAAATAAAACTATATTATATATATTATTTGTTTAATTTAAAAAAAATGTACACATCTTTATAAAACTAAAAATAAAAAGCTAAACCTTTAGAATCCTCCATGTTACCGAAGAAGATGAGTGCGTTAAGGTATACTTTCTTCCTATAACAATGAAAAGTTAAGGTACACTTAAAAGCAAAATATTTTTTACGCTTTCTAATAGATTTAAAAAAAAAAATTATATTTTGTATTTATATATAAAAGGGTTTTTTAGATATTAATAATTTTGTATTATTAAATTTTTAATCTCTAATTTATATGATTTACATTTAAAAAAAAAAAATGTGTTATATTTATAAGTGATGTCAATTTTAAATTATTTATGTTTTTGGTATAATAAATAATAAAAAATTTATTATCAAAAGTTTGCATATATTGTTATAAGGTCTTATCCCATAAATTTTTTTTTATTGTCCTTGATATTTTTTTTTAACCCAATTATGATAGATATGCATTTCACAATTCCATCTTATAGAGGCATCATAATGGTGCCTAAACATACATCAATTTCAATAGTAATAAATTGACTTTACAAAGGTTATAAACCACGTAAGGATTGCTTTTTAACATTTTCAAGGAAGACTTCAAACTTCACATTTTCTTTTGACTTCAAGATTATATGTCAACTATTAGAACTTAATGCCAAATAGGCCATATTTTCTTTTCTTGGGGGTCATCATTAGGTCATCATCTATTATAACAAAGTAGAACATGGGTATCTCTTTTAAACTTAGACTTTAGTGAATTTTTTATCACCATCCCACTACATGGAAAACAATGGTTGAGAGAGGCTTTAATTACAAGGACAACTTTACATGAACTAACTTCTTTGCATAAGTGTTGTGTTCTTGGGACCCATTACTATTATAGGCTCACATTGCCTCAGGGGATTCCTTTCATTATGGAGCCCATGAAAAATCCTTATATAATGATTTTCTTAAATTAGACATCTAATATAAAGTAAACATTTGTTGGTTTTTAAGCCTTACTACAACAAAATATCATAGGTTCCAATATAAATAAGCCACAATATTAAGGTCAAAATATCAATAATGAAGAGTAGAATTATATATGAACAATTATTTTATGTATATCAAGGGCAATATAATAATGAAATAAAATTCACTTAGAAAATCAAATATGAATGTAAATTTTCAAAATGATTCATGTATAGGCATGAAGAAAACTTACAATATTTATTGCTAAAAAATTTGTATACAAGCTTTATTCTCTGTCTCCATTTTACAATTGGATAATTTGATGTGATATTTCATGGAGCTTTATCTCCATAATATAGACATAGAAGATGACTCTTCATGTACTTGACTATTGCTCTCCATATGACAACTCCTATGACCTTTGGCTTATCATCTTGCCACTTGTATACTAGACTCTTCACTCTCTTCTTACATGCATACTTGACTCTATGACACTTGTACTGGAGAATATTAGATTATTTGATACATCCTAATGTACCCCCATGGTATCTTCATGTCATTTATTGTAAATATTAGATTAGGGTAGAATCTTAGTTTATAGTGTGAGTAATATTTTATGTAATGTTGTAATATGTAGAAAATTCACAAGTGTTATGTAAGTGTGTATGTGCAGGATATGCACAAGTGTCATGTGAGTAAGTATGTAAATGTAATGTGAATTTATGTGCACAACTGTCTTATATGTAAGTTTGCACAAGTGTCTTTATATTAGAGTTTGCTAAGTGAAGAGTCATGCCTAGGTGTGCATACAAGATAGAGTCATGTGTATGCAAGTGGCAAATAGAGAAGCCAAGAGTCATGAGACTTGGCATATGAAAAGAAATAGTCAAGTATCCAAAGAGTCATTCTACAATGGCTATATATATATATATATATATATATATATATATATATATATATATATATATATATATATATTTATAAGTTAAAAATTTATATTAAAGAGGGTATTTGAAAGGCACCCTAACACCTTAGTACAACTGCAAAGGAAAAGGATGCAGAATCCTCAAAAAACAACCGAACATCCTTGAAGACCTAAAAACGTAAATGAAAAGGAGACAAGCCAAAAAGCAAACAAGAAGGCCCAAAAGGGCGAACAAAAAGAACCTAGGATAAAAGCCAATTAGGCCATTACATCAAGGATGTCATCCTTATGGGCATCCTTAGAAGCATCCTTAAGGATATCCTTAAAGGTATCCTTAGCTATTTTCATAACCTCATCATCCTTTGCAGTTTCCGTGACAACCTCATCCTTGACATCCGATTTGACTTCCACAGCGGCCTTGTAAGGAGTAACCTCTGAAAAGTTTTCTCAAAAAAATAGGAGGTTAAGAGTATTCATGTGCTCTTTCATTTGGGCAATGGCCTTCGTAACAATAGCCATGGATTTCTCCAAGAAACCAATTGTATTGGAAGTGGTTCTGATTACATATTCTTGAAGCAGCTTCTCTGCGAGATCACCAATATCATCCCCTATGGCTTCCTCTGGTTCTGAGCTTCCTTATTTCTGAGATGTTGAGAACTCCGAGTTGGAGTGGCCTCAACCTTGACCTTATTTTTAATCAAGAACTCAGCATCCTGGGACACTTTGGTAACTTTTTTCTTTTTGGATCCTTGAGCTTTTGGGATTGGTGTGGAGGAAGCATCCTCTTATGTGTTTTTAGCCTGTTGATCCTAGGTTAGCACATTTTACTTAGGAAATTTATCCAAAAGGAAGACATAAATCACTTTAAACATACCCTGGTGAGAGGGCCATCCAACCTCCTTCTTTGAGCGTGTGGCATTGATGGAATAATCCATCGATAGGTACAAGAACTCTGAGATGTTCATATATTTAACCTCCCTAAAGTGGTTCATGAACGCCACATGAAATCTTTTGAGTTGAGAGTCGGGATCGTCCATAATTATATACTCCATAATATGCTTCATCACTTCTTTCCACATAGGGCGAAGGTCTTCATGTTTCATACCGGATTGAAAATCCTCCTCATGGGTGACTTTGGATCAAATTGGTTCAACTCAATTTTCCAATTGTGCTTATCCCTGCGCACTATTCTTCCAACTAGTGGTTGCCCTGAAAGCTCAGCAAGGATGTTAATATCCACCTGGAATTCAACTCCATGAATGATAACTATGCCCTTGTCCCAAGAGGACACAAAATCTAGGTTGATATCCCATTTCGAGCCAAAAAAATGCTTGAGGAATGACATGAACCCTTGAGCACTAAGGATAGCTTCGGCCATAGGTTCAATGACTAGCAATTTTGGCTCAATGAAACACATATTGAAGGGAAGCCTAATTGAAGAAGTAGGGATAACATTTAGTTCTTTGTGTTTGGATAAACCAGAAGCAGGGATGCAGACACTAATCACCATAAGGATTTTGAAAATGTTCGCCCAATTTAGAAATAACTCGGAGTTTCCAATTGTTCTCCTTGCAAAGCAGTGAAGCCTGAAGAAGAGCAACTTAGCCAAATCATGTCAAACAAGGTAACAATCCTCATGTGATTTATAGTTCCAACTATGGTTGGTTTCGACTGGGCTAGGAAGGTGTGCCACACCTAGTAGAGGTTGCCCAATTAGGTCATAAAAATTGGTCCCTTCTTTGAACTCATAGAAGGCAATGGAAGCTGAGGATATCGAGAGATGGTAAGATGTGGGAGAGGACAAGAATGTGGAAAGAAAGCAATGAGGACGAGTGAAGCATATAGGCGGTGGGTGGAAAAGCAACACATGTAAGGGAGTCATTCTACAAGTAGGGATTGGGGAACAACATTCCAATTCGAAGGCAAACCAAACAAAAAAAATGTGACTATTGGGACAAGTGCCAAAGGCGATGATTTGCAATAGGTGAAAGAAGATTACTAGAAAGAGGTGCCAAGGAGACCAATCCATGCCCAATCTATAAAATGATGAGAACATTGGAAATATGAAAAGTATCGTGCATGTGAAATATTTGTGGGAGGTAGTCTTCATTGGAAATAGAATGTGAAACAACTAGGATCTAGGGACTCCCACCTTCTCGAACCTGTGATTCAGTTATAAAGATTGATATTCATTTTGAAAATTTTCAAAAAAAATTGCCCTTCCAATGTCATCAACTTCACGTGGGAGGATGTCAGTCCACATCAATAGACCAAGGGCATGGACTCCGATGTTGGCCATCTTGTCAGCAACCACATTGGCTTCCCTAAATACATGTTGAATATTGATTTCTTGTTGGAAGAGGAGAAGGATTCGAGCTTCTTCAATGATAATATTGACATTTCAAGTCGGAGGATCATCAAAATATAGATATAGAGAAATAGTTATTAATATCATCATAGAAATGATCAAGAGTCAAGTGACATATTTATAAGAGAAAGAGGAGGAATACAAATTACATATATTTTGAGCAATTACTATTGTAAGTTGTGCTACATGCTTTGTACATGTATGATTCGGGCTATTATATTCATATTGTTTATTTTTTTTTGAAAAATTTGAAAAAACTTGTATTAAAACAAAGATCAATTACAATATGGGAAGAGACTCTTCCCAGCCGAAATCAGAAAGAACACATGCTTACAATAGTAGAAGAAGATTTGCAATGGAGCCAAATATCCTGAACCATTAACTAGCTAGCAGGGGGGTCGGCATGGACAATTGATGCAACTTGTCACGGAATCGCGACACTATTCTTCTCCTTAGGCCGCGAACAAGCAACATGTCATGATATCGCGACACCTTTCCCCTTTGGTCGCGAAAAAGCAACATGTCGTGATATCGCGACATTTTCCTCCTTTGGCCGCGAAAATTCAACAAGTCACGATATCGCGACACTTTTCTCCTTTGGGCACAAAAGTGCAACATGTCATGATATCATGACACTTTTTCTCTCTCGACCGCAATGAGGCAACATGTCGTGACACCTTTTCTCCTTTGGCCGCAAAAATGCAACATGTCATGATATCACGACGCCATTTCTCCTTTGGTCGTGAAAAAGCAACATGTCACGATATTGCGACACCTTTTCTACTTTGGCCACGAAAATTCAACATGTCGCGATATCGCGACACCTTTTCTCTCTTGGCCGTGAAAAAGCAACATGTCACGATATCACAACACCTTTTCTCCTTTGGCCGCAAAAAAGAAACATGTCACGATATCGCGACACCTTTTCTCCCTTGGCCGCAAAAATGCAGCATGTCGTGATATTGCGACAACTTTTCTCCCTTAGCCGCGACGAAGCAACATGTCGTGATATCGAGAAAACATTCCTCCCTTAGCCGCGACAAAGCGACATGTCGCGATATCGCGACAACTTTCCTCCTGTGACCGCGACGATGTAACATATCGCGATATCACAACAACTTTCCTCTAGTGACTGCAACGGCACAACATGTCGTGATATCACGACAACTTTCCTTCAGTGACCGTGACGATGCAACATATCGCGATATCGCGACAACTTTCGTCCAGTGACCGCGACAGCGCAACATGTCACGATATCGCGACAACTTTCCTCCAGTGACCACGACGACGCAACATGTCGTGATATTGTGACAACTTTCCTCCAGTGACCACGACGACGCAACATGTCATGATATCGCGACAACTTTCCTCCAGTGACCACGACGATGCAACATGTCGTGATATCGTGACAACTTTCCTCCAGTGACTGCGACGACGCAACATGTTGCGATATCGCGACAACTTTCCACTAGTGACCATGACGGCACAACATGTCACGATATTGTGACAACTTTCCTCCAGTGACCGCGACGGCGCAACATGTCGCAATATCGTGACAACTTTCCTCCAGTGATCGTGACGGTGCAACATGTCGCAATATCGTGACAACTTTCATCCAGTGATCGTGACGGTGCAACATGTCACGATATCACGACAAATTTCCACCCTTTGCTTTTTCTTTGATCATTGGCTCAAGGACCTTTCCAGACCCTGTCTAATCCCCTCATCCTCAATATCCATGTCACTGTGCAACTGAAATCCAACCTTCTTTTTCGCACCCATCTTAGCCAGAAATTCAACCGCTTTGTTCAAATCTCTACTCGCATAAACTGGGATCACGTCCTCCAATTACTTCCATAATTCTTTAATTTGGGTAACAAGAGCCCTCAACCTCCAAGCTTTCAGATCAAAGTTCCTCATGCGCCTAGAGCTCCAACCATTATTTGCAAGTCCGATTCAAGAATAATCCCGCGGTGGCCATGTTTCACTGCCCAAATAGAAGAAGACTTGATGGCAATGGCTTTGGCTTCATTGTTAGTGGTTCTTCCCAGGCCTTGCAATTCCCAATAGAGCACAGTCCCAAAGATGGTTTCGACACACCACTCCAATTTTGGCTCTACCTGGATTGCCTTTTGTAGCTCCATCAATATTGATTTTAATCCAACCTTTAGGGGGAGGTTTCCAACAATTTTTGTCTTGTCCCTCTTGTAGTTCAAGGCATTCTTCCAAAGCTCCACTATCAATTTGAGCTTCCTCCTCAGCATGAACAACCACAGTTTCGATAACCTTTCTCCAAATGGTTTGCCAAACCCCGTCTAGAGCAGTAAAATTTTCTCTAAAAAATTTGGCATTTCTTTCTAGCCATACTTGCCACCAGATAAAGCTTAAACCGAGCTCCCAGCCAAAACGAAGAGCTTTAGATTTGAATCTACCTTTTTGCCATTTTGCCCAGATATTCATCCGATTCAGGTCACCACTAACTTGAATTTTAAAGTATGCAAACCAACGCAGCCAAATCTGTCAGGTGAAAGGGCAATCAAACAACAAATGGTCAAAATTTTCCTTGCTCTTGTAGCATAGAACACATTGAGAAGAGCCAATGATACCTTTTGATCTAAGATTATCAAAAGTGAGGATTCCATTGTGCATGCACTGCCAGGAAAAAAAGTTAACTTTCGGCCAGCCTTTAGAGTGCCAGATTTTCCTCCAGTCCTCAACCTGAAAAGTATGAGGGGGGGCTCTAGGAGAATGTCGTCATATCCATCTTTTACTGTATAGACGCCAAGACTCCCAAAGCCCCAAGCTAATTCATCCTCCACGTCTCCCCCTGTAAGAAATATTTCTATCAAAATTTTAGTCATGATGGGAGTCAAATCCAGAGGGATTGAAATGGGCCACTCATCCAAATTCTTGAACTGCTTAAACTTACACTCCCCTAGCTGAGTAGTTGTGAAATAACTTTCAATACGGATCCATCCCTTGGCTTTAATGGCTGCTTTTATTGGCTTTAATTTTGGAAATTCAGTAATGATGGATGGGAACTGATCCCAAGAATCTGTCCAGAAACGAGCCTTCTCCCCTCTTCCCACTTTCCAAAATAAGTGGTCTTTAACAACCTGAGACCCTAACTTGAGAGCCTGTCAAACTAGGGACCCAGTACCATCCAAGGGGATGCGAGCTACATCGATTGTATTGGCCTGTCCCAGGTATTTTCTAGTTAGGATTCTATTGAAAAGGGAGGTGGGTTGGGAGATCCATCTCCAATATAGCTTTCTAGCCAAAGCTTTATTATTCAGCTTAGATTTTCTCAAACCTAGACCTCCTTTAACCTTGGGCTGGGTAATTTTGTCCCAGCCCACTAAGGCCCACTTTATCTCTCCCTTTGCTCCTTCCCATAAAAACTTTCTAGCCATCCTGTCCAACTCTTTCCATATTGTACTTGAGGCTGCCAGGATAGAGAATTTGTAAATTGGCATGGCTTGAATGATTGACTATAAGAACGTTAATATGCCACCATAACTTAACCACTTATGAGACCAGTGATTAATTTTGTCCTTGATACACTCTAGCAGATTCCTCCATGTGTCTAATTTTAGCTTCTTAAAGTGCAAGGGGACCCCCAAGTAAACCACTGGGAGAGAAGTCCTTGTGAATCCTAGGATTTCTAAAATTTTGTTTTGAAGCCTTTGCTCCAGATTAAAAAAAACCACTTTGGATTTCTTGTCATTAATGACCTGCTGAGTAGCCCTAAGATAGACATTACGAGTATCCCTAATCATTCTTGCTTCCCTGAAGTTGGCCACTCCCACCAAACCAGTGTCATCCACAAACTGTAGGTGCGTTAAAACTTCGTCACCCACCCTGATACCTAATAATCTACCTTGTCGTCTTCTCCTCAAGAAAAATCTGCCAAGACCTTCATCCAAAATGAGAAAAATATAAGGAGAACATGGATCCCCTTGGCGCAGTCCCCGAGTAGCTCCAAATGGTTGTGAAGGAAGGCCCTTGATTAGCACAGAGTAAGTCGGGATAGAGACACAACTCATGACCCACTCTATCCAGATCCCGAGAGAAACCAAAGGTCGCCATCATTTTAGCCAGGAAACTCCATTCACCCCTGTCATAAGCCTTTGACATGTCCAATTTTATGAACATCCCTTTATTACCAGAAGTGTGCATTGAATGGATTGCTTCCTGGGCCACAACCACCCCATCCAGAATCTGTTGTCCCTAAACAAAACCCCCTTGCTCATAGGAGACAATGTTGTGAAGAAGAGGTTTTAGGTGCTCAGCCATTACCTTAGTGATTATTTTTTACAACACATTACATAATGCAATAGGCCTATAATAAAAAATATGAACCCCATCCTCCCCTTTTGGAATTAAGGTAATGAAAGTGTGGTTTATAGCTTTAAGCATTCTCTTATTTTCTCTGGACTCTTCTACAACAACCCTTACATATTCCTCTAAGTAGTCCCAAAAATCTTGAAAAAACTCAATTGGGAAGCCGTCTGGACCTGGAGTTTTACCAGTGCTCATTCCAAAGACCACAGTTTTCAATTCATCTCTATCAATGGGTTTGAGGAGGGCCTAATTTTCATCCTTAGAAATAACAGCAGGTATGACAGAAATAACTTCATTTTGGGCCTCTACATCTTGTACCACACTTTCCTTAAAAATCTTAGAAAAATAATCCATAGCATGGGAATGTATACCTAGAAGTGTATAAAAGGAATGACCGTTCTCATCTTGAAGGGCCTCCATCTTATTCATATGTCTTCGAGCACAAGCAGTACGATGAAAGAATTTTGTATTTCTATCCCCTTCTAATAACTAGGTGGTTCTTGCTCTCTGCTTCCAATAGGTCTCCTCCTGGTTGTCAATGTCCTCAACCGCTGTACGCAAGGCATCATCCTTAGCTTTGAGCTGGTCTGTAATTACTCCTTCTCTCGAACTATTTTTGGACCTCATCCCATCTGGCCACCAATGGAGCTCTTTGGGCCTGGAAGTTCGATTTATTAGCACGCCTCCAATACTTCAACTGAGTTTTGACATATTGTAGTTGTTTGTGGATTCCGAACATTGCTCTCCCATAAGCTGGGTAGCCTTCTTCCCATCATTGTGGAATTTTCTCCCGAAGTTCTTCTTTTTGAAGCCAAAAATTCTCAAATATGAAAGGTTTGTGATGTTGCCCCATCCTAGTCCCACCTTCCAACAGAATGGGACAATGATCTGAAACTGGGCCTTCTAAAATCTAAAAATTTATATTCCATTTTACAAATGCCTCCTTTGAAACCAGAAAATGATCAAGCTTAACCTTCCTGCTATGTGGCTCCTACCTTTTATTAGTCCAAGTGTAGTTAATGCCAAGACATTTAATTTCCACTAAGTGCAAAGCCTGGACTTGGGCAATCATGAAACGGTCCCCTAGGTCCAAAAATGGTGTTCCCACTTCCTGGTCTCTAGAAGATAATTTAGCATTAAAGTCCCCCGCTATAAACCAGTCTAGATCCTCCCTTGAGGTTCGCATGTTATGCACAACATTCCACTGCCACCTCTGACCATCTAGGTTTTGAGACCCATAAAAGTTTGTGATTAGAACGTGTTCCGCAGTGACATTATTCCTAAAAAGAGAAGTGAGAACACCCCTCCGGGCAAGATGTTCTATTGCGGACCATTCAAGAGAGTTCCACAGAGTAACAATCCCCCCCGAGGCACCTTGGGCAGCCACATCCATATGACCAGCACCCCTCCAAATTTTGTTGACTATTTTGGACATAAGATCTAATGACATCTTAGTCTCCTATAAAAGCAAAAAATTAGTATTACGATTCTCTAAAAGTCTTCGAACAATAGATTGATGGGTTCTATTGTTTAAACCCCTCACATTCCATGATTGTATAATCATTGGTTACCTTGGGAGCAATAAGAGTCTATTGTCCTCACCGATCCTCCCATGATCAATTTGTCTCCTTGGACTGCTAGAAACTCCTTATTGGATCTTCTACCTACTCCCTGAGAATTGTTGTTTTTTGATCTTTTTTCTACTTGGGTTATCCCCAAAGTTGGCCTTTCCCTGTTCTTCTCTGCTATTCCCATGCTGACATCTTGAGTTACTGTCTGCTCCTGGTTATGCACTACTAAAGCCCCTGAACACACTAGCTGTGAAACCTCACAGAGTTCAATTACCTGTTGTATGATGGGAGGAGAAGAGAGAGGGAGTTGCCCGGGAATATTAGAAGTTTCCTTAATACCCACCATGCCCTCCATAAATTGTTCCTCTTCATCAACCAGTGACTTAAATATCTCATACCTATTGGCAGGTCTGAGATGGGATTGCTCCTTTCCCTCTTTTTTTTTTGTCCATATTTTTCTTTTGGGCTATTCAAAACCCTCTCTCTGAGCTTCCTGGCCCTGAGCGGTGCTATTAGAATCTTTATTAAGTGTTGCCTTATCCTATTTAGGTAGGTTTGGCATTCCTAAAGGTGCCTCCATTTTAGCATTCATATTATTAGGGTAGAAACGGGCCAAATGTCCATGTTTTTGACAAACCCTACATCTAAATGGTAGGGTAGGGCCTCATAGTCTAGTTGTTGAATCCAGGAGAGTCCTGCTAATTCAATTTCCATCTCTACCAGCAAAGGTTGGCAGAGATCCATCTCCACACATATTCTTGCATACACCGCCATGCTCCCTTCAATTGTGTCTTTGGCAACACCCAGATGTCTTCCAATAGAATTGCCAATTCTTGCCAACACCTTCTCACTCTAGAATTCCATTGGAAGAGCATATAGTCGGATCCATACTGGGACAGCAGTAGGTTCAACTCGGGGATCGAATCCCACTCTCCATGGTTGAACAAATAGCCCTGTCGAGCCATGATTTTTCTTCTCTGACTCGAAAGCCTTATTTCTATCAGCCAAAGCCGAAAAGCTAACAATAAAGTATCCATTGCTAATAAACCACAATGAATACTCATCGTGAGGCTCCCAGTTTTGGCAGATCCAAGAGTGAAAAAAATTCAGGGAAGGACATATACCCATGAACTTGTAGATTAAATCGTGATTAGCTTTGTAAATGACTGATTCTTCAACCATACTTGGCTCGATGACAATTTTTGGCCTGGTTTCGGCCTACGACAAACATCCATTCACATGATGTGCTGTCGACCTATTCCCAGCAGTCGTGAAGAGCATTTTATATGCCATTTTTTGAGCTTCGTCGTTCTTTGGAGGATAATTTTCTTTAAACAAATCTGCGTATGAGCTGCTACTCATTGGAAAAGGAGTTGGAGAAGTCCCCATTGGACCCTCCTGGGGCATCGATCTAGCCTTCAGATCCACCATACCCCGAAGGCACTTCTGCAATCCAACTAATGCCCTAGATTTTTTGAAGTTCTAAAAACCCTAGTTTAGAGGAAAAAATCGCCAGAGCTCATTTTCCCGCCTATTTTGATCCAATTCATATTGTTGTTTATTAATGAATGTTATTTGATATTATATGCCTTGATTTAAATATTTATTTACTCATATTATTCTACTTACATCATTATCTTGATCTTACTATATTGTGGCTATATTATATTTTATCATGTGGAATTTATCCTTTGAGTTTTATGTTAGTATTAAGGCTTAAAAAGACATCAAATTGCACACTTCTACATGGCTCTTACTCTCCTACATGCACTCCTAATACAAGATACTTTTGCACATCCTCTTTTTACATACTTGCACACTTACATACATGACACTTGTGAACATTCATTCAATACACACTTGCACTCTAACTTACATGACACTTTGTGCATTTCTTGCACATTACACTCTTACATGACACTTTTACATTTTATGCACATTGACACTTACATGAAAGGGGAAATATAAATCACTCCTCTAAATTATAGACTCAACCCTAATCTATTATATATTTACATTTGTACCATGAAGGTGCCATGGGGATACAGTTGCATGTACCAAACAATGGATATTCCTCAACATCCCCTATATTACATTATTTGGTTATTGAAGACTTTAGTCTTCAATATTGGTCTTCGTATTCAATATTCATGTGACATTGCATTGTTCATGATCTCTTGCTTGAGATCCATCTTCAACTTCTTGCTTGAGTTCTGCTATGAGTTCACCTTCATCTTCATTTTTTAGTTCTTCAAACTTTGTATCTTCTTTAACTAGTTCATGAACTATTTGAGCTTCTTATTTGATTTCAGGTTCATGTGTAATATTCCCTTGAGGTTCGCATGTTATGCACAGCCTTCCACTGTCGCCTCTAACCATCTAGGTTTTGATACCCATAAAAGTTTGTGATTAGAACGTATTCTGCAGTGACATTATTCCTAAAAAGAGAAGTGAGAACACCCCTCCGGGCAAGATGTTCTATTGCAAACCATTCAAGAGAGTTCCACAGAGTAACAATCCCCCCTGAGGCACCTTGGGCAGCCACATCCATATGACCAGCACCCCTCCAAATTTCGTTGACTATTTTGGACATAAGATCTAATGACATCTTAGTCTCTTGTAAAAGCAAAAAATTAGTATTACGATTCTCTAAAAGTCTTCGAACAACAGATTTATGGGTTCTGCTATTTAAACCCCTCACATTCCAAGATTGTATAATCATTGGTTACCCTAGGAGCAATAAGAGTCTATTGTCCTCACCGATCCTCCCATGATCAATTTGTCTCCTTGGACTGCTAGCAACTCCTTATTGGATCTTCTACCTACTCCCTGAGAATTGTTGTTTTTTGATCTTTTTTCTACTTGGGTTATCCCCAAAGTTGGCCTTTCCCTGTTCTTCTCTGCTATTCCCATGCTGACATCCTAAGATACTGTCTGCTCCTGGTTATGCACTACTAAAGCCCCTGAACACACTGGCTATGAAACCTCACAGAGTTCAATTACCTGTTGTATGACGGGAGGAGAAGAGAGAGGGAGTTGCCCAGGAATATTAGAAGTTTCCTTAATACCCACCATGCCCTCCATAAATTGTTCCTCTTCGTCAACTAGTGACTTAAATATCTCATATCTATTGGTAGGTCTGAGATGGGATTGCTCATTTCCCTCTTTTTTCTTTGTCCATATTTTTCTTCTGGGCTGTTCAAAACCCTCTCTCTAAGCTTCCTGGCCCTGAGCGGTGCTATTAGAATCTTTATTAAGTGTTGCCTTATCCTCTTTAGGTAGGTTTGGAATTCCTAAAGGGGCCTCCATTTTAGCATTCATATTATTAGGGTAGAAACGAGCCAAATGTCCATGTTTGTGACAAACCCTACATCTAAAGGGTAGCGCCTCATAGTCCAGTTGTTGAATCCAAGAGAGTCTTGCTAATTCAATTTCCATCTCTGCCGACAAATGCTGGCTAAGATCCATCTCCACATATATTCTTGCATACACCGCCATGCTCCCTTCAATTGTGTCTTTGGCAACACCCAGATGTCTTCCAATAGAATTATCAATCCTTGCCAACACCTTCTCACTCCAGAATTCCATTGGAAGAGCATATAGTCGGATCCATACTGGGACAGTAGTAGGTTCAACTCGGGGATCGAATCCCACTCTCCATGGTTGAACAAATAGCCCTATCGAGCCATGATTTTTCTTCTCTGACTCGAAAGCCTTATTTCTATCAGCCAAAGCCAAAAAGCTAACAATAAAGTATCCATTGCTAATAAACTACAATGAATACTCATCATGAGGCTCCTAGTTTTGGTAGATCCAAGAGTGCAAAAAATTTAGGGAAGGACGTATACCCATGAACTTGCAGATTAAATCATGATTAGCTTTGTAAATGACTGATTCTTCAACCATACTTGGCTCGATGACAATTTTTGGCCTGGTTTCAGCCTGCGGCAAACATCCATTCACATGATGTGTTGTCGACCTATTCCTAGCAGCCGTGAAGAGCATTTTATATGCCATTTTTTGAGCTTCGTCGTTCTTTGGAGGAGAATTTTCTTTAAACAAATCTGCGTATGAGCTACTACTCACTGGAAAAGGAGCTGGAGAAGTCCCCATTGGACCCTCCTAGGGCATCGATCTAGCCTTCAGATCCACCGTACCCCGAAGGCACTTCTACAATCCAGCTGATGCCCTAGATTTTTCGAAGTTCTAGAAACCCTAGTTCAGAGGAAAAAATCGCCAGAGCTCATTTTCCCGCATATTTTGATCCAATTCATATTTTTGTTTATTAATGAATGTTATTTGATATTATATGCCTTGATTTACATATTAATTTACTCATATTATTCTACTTACATCATTATCTTGATCTTACTATATTGTGGCTATATTATATTTTATCATGTGGAATTTATCCTTTGAGTTTTATGTTAGTATTAAGGCTTAAAAAGACATCAAATTGCACACTTCTACATGGCTCTTACTCTCCTACATGCACTCATAATACAAGATACTTCTGCACATCCTCTTTTTACATACTTGCACACTTACATACATGACACTTGTGAACATTCATTCAATACACACTTGCACTCTAACTTACATGACGCTTTGTGCATTTATTGCACATTACACTCTTACATGACACTTGTACATTTTATGCACATTAACACTTACATGAAAGGGGAAATATAAATCACTCCTCTAAATTATAGACTCAACCCTAATCTATTATATATTTACATTTGTACCATGAAGGTGCCATGGGGATACAGTTGCATGTACCAAACAATGGATATTCCTCAACATCCCCTATAATACATTATTTGGTTATTGAAGACTTTAGTCTTCAATATTGGTCTTCGTATTCAATATTCATGTGACCTTGCATTGTTCATGATCTCTTGCTTGAGATCCATCTTCAACTTCTTGCTTGAGTTTTGCTATGAGTTCTCCTTCATCTTCATTCTTTGGTTCTTCAAACTTTGTATATTCTTTAACTAGTTTGTGAACTGCTTGAGCTTCTTATTTGATTTCAGGTTCATGTGTAATATTCCTAATTACTCTGCAAGATAAATTTGGATCATATTTCTTATTTTTCTAGTACTTCATTATTAATTTGATCCTTAAAATGTTTTTCCTTCAATTTTATCTTGTATTTCAGAAGTATAACACTTTGCTTTATTGTTAGAAGTTGCTTCAGAGATAAGATTTTGAAGAAAATTTTCTAATATGAATAACAACATTCTTTCAAATCTCATATAATATATTTTTTTATACCATCAAAATATTGGAGAATAAGATTTTCTTCCACAAAATTTGCATGAATTAAGATTCCAATGGTTAGCTTCTTCATGCCTAGGTTTATTGCAATAATTACACTTTAATTGATTACAATATCCTTTCTTTGATTTATGTTTTCTTGCTAGTACTTTGAGTTCTTTTTTTTCTTGAGAAAACATTGTCGCAATTGATGCACTATTAAGGTCATTCTTCATTTATTTTACTTATAAATGAGTTGCATGTTTTTGCAATTTATGGCACTCTCAATAGTTATAAATTATGTTATAGAATTTATTTTTGTTAAACTACCAAATTGTGATCTTGTAGTAATAAGATCTAGATTTGAATCCTCAAGTGTATCTTTAAGCCATTTTGGTATTTTCTTCTTCTCATAATCTATCAAGTTTAGAAAATAAACATTATTTATCATTTCTTTACTATCCTCACTAAATGCATTCCTAATAATTTTTTCCATAATAATTCAACTCCTTTGAAGTAGTAAACCTTATATGTCCCTAGTTAAAAATATGAAGTTTACAAATTGTAAATTTTTAAATGTTTTATGTCGCATTCCTTTAAACTCCCTATAGACACTAAAATCTAGGCATTTATATATCATCACATAATTTTACATATTAAATTATATGCCTAGGTATAAAATTAGGCATATAAATTACTGCACATTTCACCCACATTGCACATCACAATTCTATATAATAATATATGCCTAAGTCTAAACTCAGGTTTATAATTTCTACACATCATTAATTCACATTGCATATTTTAGTTATGCATAACATTATGTGCCTAAGTTTAACTTAGGCATAAAATCCTGCACATAATTATATTTTCTATATTTTATTAAATCTAGGAAATATCCTCCTAGGATACCCTTTCTCTTCACTTGACATGTGTCCTGACCACATCACCATCACCCCGTTGCCACCTCTCATACACCCTTGTCCCTTTTATCCCTTCACACCACATCTCACACCTCACTCCACATTTCACTCCACTTGCACCTACCCACCTGCCACATCTCACACCTCACTCCACATTTCACTCCACTTTCACCTACCCACTTGCCACATCTCACACCTCACTCCACACATCACTCCACTTCCAAATACCCACTTGGCCCATATTACTAGTTAAGTGAGACACTTCTAATGACTCATTGTAACTACCCAGGATATGTGGCTACCCAGTCCCTACCACTTGGTAGCCCTGGCTTGCCACCTGTCCTTCCCTCCAAAACCCTCAAAGACCTATAAAGGCACCATCACATGACCAAGAGAAGAGATAAGGGAATGCTAATTTTATGCTGCAAAGATTGTGTCATGTAAGCCATACTCATATTTTGTTTTCTTCTATTCATATTCATTTACATTAGTCATTTTACATTTATATTTTATCATTATCATTGTGGCAGGTGCTACTAAACCCTTTTCCATTTGCATGTGTGCAGATTTCAGGTTCAGGATTCAACAAATTCAAGTCTAGCACGGTGGTCACAAAAAACCCACCTCCAACATTGTTGTAGCATGAAGAAGAGCAAAAGACACCATCCTTGATCTGTAAAAGGGATTCCCCTTTGGCACATATCTTTGTAAAATGCACCCTAAAAGGGTCAAAGTGTATCAAAAGGGACTTTCCTAAATTTAATAAAATGTGACATTTTTATTGCAATGGTGTTTTTATTTATTGCAAATCCTAGGGGTTTTCGATCACTCAGCCACTCCTAGTGTTTTAAGAAACCTACAAAAAAATATGTCGAATTCATTTAGGACCATTGCACATATATACACTAAGCAAACCTTGAGTCGTGGGAATTGATTTCAAAAACATTATTGAACCAAACACAATTTCACATCTTAAAATAATCTTGTGTCAAAGAAGGATAACACCATACTTGGTAGGAACCTTGAGGTGAAAAGGGTCATCCTTGCTTGTCCCATTATGCAACATAGTCCATGAAAATAGTGGTTTTCACTACTATCATAGTTGCTTCAAATTCAAAATATAGAGTAGTAAGGATAGGGTACAATTCTCATCAAACTTAGGTTGATAATCTGATTTCCCAAAGCTCTAATTCAATTACATCACACACCACTAATTAATTGGGTTGTAAGGATCTTACTACATTCCCAGTCAGACGGTTAAGTAGTCATACCCAAAATTCAAGAAGTCAAAAATAAAAATCATGGACTATGGAGTTAACCTCCATCGGAGCTATAGACGCTTGAATGGCAGTGGAGTACGCTCATGCATGGTGACATGTCTCTTTTAAAAGAGACATCTGACCACTCATATAGAAAAGCTAGCTTCTTGGTTCTAAACATAACAGGTTTACCTAATTTACTCAATATGAGTTAATGAACTCAATTGCACACACACTGGTTCTTGATTGCCTCAGGTCATTACCATGCTCTTGACTCGATAAATGAATTCACTATACACACATTTGATCCTAGAATAATTAGGTAGCTTTAGTGAGTTTGTTTGATATCACTAGGATGTTTGAGTCTTTGTAAAACAACTCTAGATACTTTATCCCTAGGGCAAAAAAAATTATAAGCAAGTTTCCATTCCATAGCACCATCATATTGCCACACATATATCATAGCCCATTTCATCCTACAAATTATGGTCAAACCATAGTATCGTATTGGTGCCCCTGATTAAGAAATAAGGTAAAGTATCTTAACAATGGTCCATAAATTATTTGAATGACAATTAATAATGCAAAAGCATTCATTCATTTGCATACATCACCACAAATTGCATTCATTCATAAACACATTCCTTTCATCACATGCACTCCAAAAAAAAAATCAAATAATCCATCATTATACATGTACATAAACAATAAGAAAACACCAACAAGGTGGAGTTCAAGGTATTACACCTTCCTCAATAATCACATCAAATAGTCAAGCAACTTGGGGGGGTTCAAAGTATCACACCTACTCCAACAATCACATTAAGCATTCACATTTCAAACCACCTACTAGGTTCAAAAGGTTGCACCCTTTACCTCACATTCACAAAAACAACACATCCAATTCCATTTAGATCCTTGAGTGAACCTCGTATCTAGTGATATACTGTAGTCACCTAGCGGTTGCATCGACTGGTTATCCATACAATCTGGTAGGATGATTAGATTACCATAAGGACACTCACAATTACATCAATGCAAAAGGATCCAAAGGAACCAAGCTCCTTTGGTCAAATTCACTTCAAAAAGGCTCCAAAGGAATAAAACTCCTTTGGTCACATTCAATTCAAAAAGCTCCAAAGAAATCAACCCCTTTGGTCAATCCAATTCAAAAAGCTCCAAAGGAATCGACCCCTTTGGTCAATCCAATTTAAAAAAAAAACTCCAAAAGAATCAAATTCACTTAGCCTTAATTGATCCTTGTATCTAGTGATTTACTCTAGCACCCTAGCAGTTGTAGCGATTGGCTATCCATACAATCCGATAGGAGGAGTAGATTACCAAAACAATTATCATTAACACAATTCAAAAAGTCCCAAAGGCATAAACCCCTTTGGT
Source organism: Wollemia nobilis (assembly GCA_028583015.1). Taxonomy (NCBI): domain Eukaryota; kingdom Viridiplantae; phylum Streptophyta; class Pinopsida; order Araucariales; family Araucariaceae; genus Wollemia; species Wollemia nobilis. The sequence continues at coordinate 2,794,874 of JAQPPZ010002123.1, read as the reverse complement.
CAAATCAATCCAAAATGCTCCAAAGGTATTCAAATTCCTTTGGTCAAAAAAAAAAAACAAATCAATCATCAAAACATAAAAATACACAAAAAAATCTTGTTCTTTCTTTCCATTTCAAAAATATCAAACACCAAAAACAGTTCCATACATATTTTGTCTTACAAAACCATAAAACAATAAAAACATTACCATGAATATTTTGTCATATAAAACATAAAACACCAAAAACAAAACAAAAAAAAAAAACAATCATGCATTCTCCAAAATAAAATAAAAAAACCAGAAAAAAAAAAACAACAAAGGAAAAACTCCAAAGATATCTCAATTCCTCTAGTCAAAACAAATTCAATAGGCTCTTGAAAGAATAGAAGTGCTCTCATCCCAACTCCCTAAGAAAGCCATGCAGATGGACTACTCCAAGGGATAGAGGTGTATATTTCCTTCTTCCACTTAGCCTCAAGTGATCCTTGTATATAATAACTTATTCTATATACCTAGCGGTTGTAGTGACTGAAAATCCATGCAATCTGGTAGGATGGATAAGTTACCATAAGGCCATTGAACTGTGATTCACCTCATGCAATAAATGAATTGTTATCACATCAATTCCTTAAGAAAGCCATACGACTGGACTGATCCAAGGGATATAAGTGTAAAATTATCAACAATCGTTAAAATCATAGTTGAAGAAAAAATAAAAATATCCATCTCATCAAACCATTATCATTTGTTTCATCACTTTCATCATTTCATATCTTCTCCATCGACTCATCGCTTGAAGGGAAAGACAAAATCAACAAATTCAGTTTCATAAACAAAGTCAACACTCAAAATAATCATGCAAATTACGCTCATTAAAATGAGCATCTTTTCCATGATTGAGGCAACACAAATTGAATTTTATTTGTGACCATATTACAAAAATCCTCTTCAAATGCAAATGGCTACAAAAACATTGCAAAACCCTCCAAATAATCATCTCACATCATCATCATCTCAAGTGAACCTTCTACCTAGTGATTTACTCTAGACACCTAGCAGTTGTAGTGATTGGTTGTCCATGCAATCCGATAGGATGAATAAATTACCATAAGAACACTTATCAAAATTATTTCACATCAGAAATCAAATCAGGTTGATCCTTCAATTTTTGAGTGACTTGTGTTCGAGCATATTTGTCCAAGGTTGTCATTGATGCCTACTCCATGGGGTTACAAAACATCGAAAACTTATACTTCATCATTTTGCATTTAGTAATTGCTCACATTCACTAGGACAAAGAGCTCCTAGGGTGATTGTTTCCTTTCCTTCATCATATTACATGTTAATCAAACCCAAAGGCAAATTTACGACAACTTAAGTCCACCCCAAACTTGGGGTATCCAACTTGATATTGATTTCCAACATTTACATCAATCAAATCATGCATTTTCACAAACATCATCATCATCATCATCACATCATTTAGTGAACCTTGTATCTAGTGGACTACCTTATACACCTAGCGGTTGCAGCGACTAGAAATCCATGCAATCCGGTAGGATGGGTAGCTCACCATAAGGAAACCCATTCAAACATTCAACATCAAATCACTATGACATTAAATCAGCTATATCCCTAAATATTTGAGCTTAGATGTGTTCAAAACAAATTTGCACAAGGTTATCCTTCAACCCCTTATGTTGGGTCAAAAGCGAAAAAACCAAAAAAAATTGGTAATAATAAGAAATCACTCGAGTATAAAATTCTCGAATGACTGGTTCCTAGAACCCATCATTTGGAAGGAATTGCTAAAGTCACATTGGAACAAGAACTCCAAATGTGGTCAAATATTTTACCACATATTTTGCACATCAATAAAACCAAAGGTAAATTTGCAAGAACACAAAAAAAAATCGCAAACTTGGGGTATCAAGTTGGTAAAAATGACATACATTTGCATCACATCCACATCATTCAATCAACCACCTCCTTTCATCATCCACATTTGGTCAATCGGTTCATGGGTTTCATCCTTTACCCATTCACCGATTGAGGGGGTAAGCAAAAAAGTCAAAAATTTCAAAAAAGTCATTCATTCTTTTGCATCGAGAATATTTGAGTCCATTCATCCATTAAATAAAACTAGGTGTCTTTTATTTTTGCACCATATTGTGTTTCACACAATACGGAACAAAAAGGGGCATCCGTAGACACTAAAATCTAGGCATTTATATTTCATCACATAAATTTGTATATTAAATTATATGCCTAGGTATAAACTTAGGCATATAAATTACTGTACATTTCACCCACATTGCACATCACAATTCTGCATAATAATATATGTCTAAGTCTAAAATTAGGTTTATAATTTCTACACATCATTAATTCACATTGCACATTTTAGTTATTCATAACATTATGTGCCTAAGTTTAACTTAGGCATAAAATCCTGCACATAATTATATTTTCTAGATTTTATTAAATCTGGAAAATATCCTCCTAGGATACCCTCTCTCTTCACTTGACATGTGTCCTGGCCATATCACCATCATCCCTTTGCCACCTCTCATACACCCTTGTCCCCTTTGTCCCTTCACATGGGGTAACCCTCCACACTTCACTCCACTTCCAACTACCCACTTGCCACATCTCACACCTCACTCCACATTTCACTCCACTTGCACCTACCCACTTGCCACATCTCACACCTCACTCCACACATCACTCCACTTCCAAATACCTATTTACCCCATATTCCTAGTTAAGTGAGACACTTCTAGTGACTCATTGCAACTACCTAGCATAGGTGGCTATCCAGTCCCTGCCACTTGGTAGCCCTGGCTTGCCACCTGTCCCTCCCTCCCAAACCCTCAAAGACCTATAAAGGCACCATCACATGACCAAGATAAGAGAGAAGGGAATGCTAATGTTATGCTGCCAAGATTGTGTCATGTAAGCCATACTCATTGTTTGTTTTATTCTATTCATATTCATTTACATTAGTCATTTTACATTTATATTTTATCATTATCATTGTGGTAGGTGCTACTAAACCCTTGTCCATTTGCATGTGTGCAGATTTCAAGTTCAGGATTCAAAAAATTCAAGTCCAACATAGTGGTCACAAAAAACCCACCTCCAATATTGTTGTAGCATGAAGAAGAGCAAAAGACACCATCCTTGATCTGTAAAAGGGATTCCCCTTTGGCACATCTCTTTGTAAAATGCACCCTAAAAGGGTCAAAGTGTATCAAAAGGGACTTTCCTGAATTTAATAAAATGTGTCATTTTTATTGCAATGGTGTTTTTCTTTATGTATACACTCCTTAAAACATTAAATTTACAAAGTTTCAAAAAGTTCTTTTAATTTTAAAATTTTTCAAAAATTTAAAGAACTTTAATGACTTCAAAAACTTGAAAAATAATTTTCTTAACTTAAATTCTTCAAATAAATTCAAATATCAAAAACTTAAAAAACTATTTTAAGTAGAAAACCTTATCACTTCAAGCTTACATATTAAAAAAAACTCGATTAATAACTTCAAGTTATAAAAAAATTATATCTCCTTCATAAAAAAATGATTTTTATAACAAACTCAAACTAATTAGATCACTAACTTATCACTCCAATTGAAGCACTTAAATATTTTAATTTTAACTATGGTAATATTACTAACTTTGTTCACTACCTTAGTTGACTTGCATATTTCACCTATCTTCACTTGCTCGCTTATTCAAATTGGCTTGAATGTGCTAACGTCTCTATAATATTAATATTCCTCCTTAAGCCTTTAAATAACCTTTTTAAAAATATGCCAAATTCAACCCTAACTCCATGTTATTCTACATGTGATCCATTAATAGTGAATGTTTCAATGTTAGTTACCAATGAAGCAATTTTGATAATGCTAGCTTTTTTCTGCGTTAATGACTATTGAGTATTTGCCTTCAGTTGACATTTATTCTGCTAGTTCAATGACACAGATAATGCAAGCGATGTCTTCCTTCGATGCTTAGGGCGTTTGATTTTGTAAATTACTCTCCTAAAAACATTGTTCTCCTCACCTTATTCTATGTGAAGAAGATAATGAATGCTTTGGACTGCTTTCAATGTTGAATCATGCTTTGTTGTATACAATAGCTATATAAAATATTGCACTTTCACATCCTTGTTAATGTAAATAGTGCTTAGTTTCAATAGTGCTTATATGATGATTTATATCTATCTTATTATTCTGGAGATGCTTATATGCTACTCTCCTTTTATCGATATTCTTTTGCTAGAGATTCTCTTAGATGATGCTCTCCTCCTATCAATCTTCTTCTATTGGAGGTGCTCAGTCTTCTTCTAGTGTTCTTTCAATGTTGGTATTATCTCCTTCTAACATTTTGGTAGCACTCTCTATTTTGCTTGCACCTTTATAGCTCTTTATCTTAACTTTGTCCTTTCCTTGTAAGGAAATACTCTGATAGTGATTACAACTATTTGCTATTAACTCACTCTACTCGCAGTGCTCAACTTTATCCATCTCTAATAGGGACACTTAGATGATATCCAAATTTTTGATGAGGGCACCATGTCCATTTGTTGTTATTCCTAGGCATAGATTTATTTTATTTACTTCCTAGGTTCAACTAGCGAATAACCCAACGTGAGTCTTCAACACACATAGACTTCTAGATGGATGGCTATGTTTGGCCATTAGCTGGCCTTAGAACATAGTTGGTATTTAGTTAACTATTAATTGGCTAGTGGTTAGGATTAGTTAGCATATTTTATTTCTTACCTCCCTATTCATCCTCGTACGAGATACGGGCATGTGGTTAATGCATTTTGGGAATTTTGAGGCCTATTTAAACCTTAACAAATAAATCAAACTTTATGTTGGCTCAAACCATTTTATTGGAATTAGAGAATTGATCCTATGCTTTAGTGGTGAGTTGAAAACGATTTGAATTTTTTTTTGCTTCATCATTATGGTCTAGTCAAAAAGGTTGTGGCATGGTCAAAAATGGTTTTTTAATGAAATTATTCTTGTGGAGTCATAGGAACTATAAAATTTGCTATTCTTATTTTAGTAGCAAGTAGATTGCAATGACTACGCGATGCGTAGTGTCAAACTAGGTTTGATAGAGACTAGTTAGTAGCACAACCAAACAAAATGTTACGTGGCAGGAAGGAGACTACAAGATATTTAAGTTTGAAGGAGAGGCTGACCATCGAGAGGTGGTCAAGAATAATAGGGTGTATTTCCCTATTTAAAATACAACATAAATATTATATCTTGCATTTGGGATAATAGTTTTCCCTGAGTTGTAACTAAGATAATAAAAAGGTCGTTTGTTGACCAAATTCCTAGAGGATCCCCAACATGTGTTACGTGGTGATGTCATTTTTGAAGACATTGTGAAATTCAACATTGTCAGCATTTTAGCATTTTGGATGCCTCTAGACTATGTCTTTGATCAAACTCCTCTTGATTTGTTGATAGACCACAATGTATCAATGGTTATCTGAGATTAAAAACATCAACGAATAACATCCTAGACTTCTCAAAATACCATTGATGAGTGACGACTAGATTGTATTTTTCATGAGATAGTTGCAGACCCATTTTAGATTACTTTGTAGTGGATGGGAGATCGATTTGAGAAGTGGAGGAAGACCCTTGTTTGTGGGTGTAGAGAAATTTGGGATCATCCAACTAAGAGTGTGATAGAAGTAAAATTTTGTTTGCTCATCTGTAATAGCCTGATTGAGCTCATTTTATCTTGAAAACATTATGCTAGATCATGAATCAATAAAAAATATTTAGCCACTCAAAACGTTGAATTCAAGCCCTACTACCATATACCTAGCGTAAAAAAAACATGACTTGCAATAATCATGAGTTGCACAAGTTCAGGTGTGAGCAGATTCAGAGGAAGATAGTGTATTTTTGATCTAGTTCTTAATCCTACATTCAGTGTGGAAAGGTTCTTAGAGCACGCTAAAAGGAATAAGGCACTCCTCTCTAGTCGACCATCCTATGGTGGTTAGGCTTGAACCCATATGGGGCTAGTATGAATCATAGTTGGAGGCATTGGTGGCACTAGATCTCTATCACATGGAGTGCATGTTTGTTCTCTATGCCTATCATTGACATCAATTTGACCTTGGGAGTCATTGACCTGCTTGTCGCATAGTTTGCCACCATTGACCTCTAGAGGAAACATGTTGATGGGGCTTCATAAACCCAATACATTTTTGATAAAAGAAACCAAAATTTTAATTAATTAAATTAATTAATGTTGTTTAATTAATTTAATTAAAAAACCCATTGCGTTAGTTTTTGGAATTATACCTTCAGGCAGATTTGCAAAAGTTATTGAACTAGCCTAGGAGGCTAAAATTTTTTTTGCAAATTTTTTTCCACCCATAAGAAATTAGGAAAGCTTGTAATTGCCTACAAGGCAATGTAATTGTAAAGCCTTTTGGCTCATTATAAGTGTTTGAATAACACCATTGTAATTGCCCTTTGAGGTAAACTTTTGTACTTGAGACAACTTGGTAGCCCTCGTGGCTTACACAAGGGGTCAAATGAATTCTAATTTGGTGGAGCAAATGGTCATAATAGTTGTTGTCATTAGCCTTTTGGCTGATAATGTTTAAAATATGACTGGCCCTAGTGGATCTAGTTCAACCCCTGACCATTGCTCTCAAGAAAAATGTAAGGTCAAAATTTATGATGGGTCTCATGATCCTGAGGTTCTAAACAACTAGATTATCGATATGGATACATGGTTCAAGTATATCAAAATTAAAAAATATGAGCAAGTATCCTTTGCCAAATTTAAAAAATGATTGCTAGAGTATTAAATCATTAACAACTCACTAATAAAGTACTAATAGGATTTCTTAAAGAAGCTACCACCATCTTAGTGCTCTGATAGTCATTAAGACTTTGGACATGGTAGGTGATGAAATATGAGTTAGAAATGAGATAGAAATTAAAATTTTGATGTTTATCTAATAGGACATGGAAAGGTTTGACCCATTTATCTAGTGCCTAGTAGACCTATAAATGATTATATAATTACTAGATATTGGATCAATAGGCCTAGATATTTTAAGTGTTTACTAGGTGATTTAGAGTTAATGAAAATATATCTAAATTATTCTCTTGGTTGTCTAGTAGGCAAGGAGAGATCTGAAGAACACAAGCTTATACTGAGAAGGGAGGGTGAACAGTATAAGACCACTTTTTACTTTTTCTTCCAATTCAATATTATGTTGTGTAAATATAGCAGTATCAATAAGAGTAATCAAAACAATGCATAAAAACCATACACAATAGAGACACCACAATTTACATGGTTCACCCAATATGGGCTACTCGTCGGAGAAAATATTTTACTAAAACTTTCTCAATCAATCTCTTTGGTAATCATTCCCAATTACAAAGTTTATGGATCTCTATCCAAAGGAGATGTTGATCCCCTAATCTCAAGTTTGTGGATATCTTCCATAGGAGAACTCTTTCTCCTCCTACTATGGCTATGTGATATTATAGAAGACTCTATCTCTCTGCTACACCGACTGGTGGACCTCTCTCCACTTGAAGACTCCTCATTCAGATCTGTCTTCAATTGTGTTGGTTGTTGGATCTCTATCCACTGAGACTCTATCCTCTATACTCTATCACCTCAAAATATTTATCAATAGGCTCACTAAGAACCTGATCAATAGGCTCACATAGAACCTACACAATAGGCTCACACAAAACCTACTTAACAATCTCACACAAAACTTGTCAAATATTCTCAAGCAAGCTCACCAAGAACTTGCCCAATTCTACTCTAGCAAGCTCACAAAGAACTTGCCCAAATATACTCTAGCAAGCTCACCAAGAACTTGCCCAAATATGCTCTAAACTCTATCCACAAATATATCCACAAAACTGTCCCAAAACTTGTCCACAAATCTATCCCAAAATTATCCACAAAGATTTCTCAAAACTGTCCACAAATGCCTTCTCACAGGCTCAATCAATCATGCTCAAGTAGCACTCAAATATCATCCACAAATATATCAAGGCAAAGCTCAAATATGAATGACAATGTACTCTTCAATGGATGACAACAATTATCCACAATGATCTCAACTCAACTCAACTCATAGAAGCATAAAGATAATTGTTAGAGACTCAATATGTTCTAATCTCAATATCAACTCAACTCAACTCAAATCAACTCATAGAAGCATAAATTCTAATCTCAATCTCAACTCAACTCAACTCAAATCAACTCATAGAAGCATAAATAGAATTGTTAGAGACTCAATATGTTCTAATCTCAATCTCAACTCAACTCAACTCAAATCAATCTTCACAAGGGACAACTCTCTCTCACACAATCCTAGTCCAAGTATGTATCAACCAACTCAAATATTTCCAACAATGCTCAACCACAAATATCACATAACAATGATACTCATGTTATTTTACAACCAATGGGCTTCAACAACTATGCTTATCAAACAAGGTTTAGATACAACTCTCAATTCAGAAAACCTTGAAGCATTCAACCAACCACTTTCGAAAAGGAAACCATAAACAATCATTTTCCCTCCAATGATATTTCAGAAATCAACCACCATAAACAATCAATAGGAGAATGTGCCCATACCTTTTATGAAGATGAAGAAAAACTCTTTGTAAATTTGCCACAATCACAAAATTCTTTTGCAAATCTTCACAAGGTTTAGTAGATTACAAAATAATCAACATTACTCCACTTTTCAATAATCATCACCAAGGCCTTTAATTGCACAACTTCCTTATCTCTCCTAAAACCACTTGTACCATAAAATAAAATAAATCAAAATATTGCATAACCTTTTCACTCCAAAACCACTTATACCATAAAATAAAATAAATCACAATATTGCATACCTTGTCACCTCATGAAAGAATTAATCCTCTTGAAAAAGAACAAGGTAAACTTCACTTTTGGAACCCCTTTGCAAAATCATAAATATCTCTTTACACACACCTTATTTCTCCTTATAAATAAGTTAGTCAAATATCCCTAGAAATAAGCTTTCCGACGATATATAATATGCCCCCATTTCCTAAATAAATTGGAACCTTTACATATATATATGCCAACCTCCATTAATTGCACATAGTTCGGCCCTCCATTAATTTAAACTTAAACTTTAAACTTTAATATCTTCATCACCGAAGGTCCTTTTTCGATGAAACAAAATTCCACCTTGGCTTTTAAGAAAATTTCTTTCCACATAAGCCCACCATGGTTTTAAATAAAACCTTTTATTTTGCCTACCTTGGTTTTCATAAAAACCCTGTAAATAGCCATGCTCTCCAAAATATCATAGATGATTATCTATGAAGTGCTTTTACACCAAAACCAAATATGGTCCATGTGACATCAATGATAACATAAAATGCCTCAAATTAACTCAAATTTTCAACAATATCCCCCTTTTTCATTGATGGCAACACCTCTAATGCAAACACCACAATCACTACAAAAACCATCTTTGAGAATCAAATTTGCTCCCCCTGACTCAATACTCTCTATGGAGGCTGCTCCCCCTAACTTAATACTCTCTTTGGAGGCTGCTACCCCTAAATAAAATATCTCCCCCTTTGACATCAATGGCAAAAGGGACACCTATGGGGCTAAAAAATATGACTCTTAAGCATAGCCCCCTCACCACCTTCTCTCTTGAGGTGATTAATTTTGGGGTGGGAGTACCTTTACTCCCATATTACATTGATTCTTTCCTCTATCAAATTATTTCCATGTTTTTTTGATATCCTTCTCTTGATGAATTACTTGATCTTCTTGTCTTGAACCTTTTTTACCTTCTTACCTTGAACTTGTTTGGAATTGAGTCCTACACCATATTGCAATATGCCTAAAGTTATTGCAATTAAAATACTTGATATTGTAGCCTTTGGCTAGTGCCCATGTCCTAAAATTATTCTTAAAATAATTTCCATATCCATTCCTTTCTTGAACCCTGTATTGTGAAGCTCTGTTTTCATGACCAATATAACCATGACTTCTGAATTTGTGTAGTTCTAAAACCAAAACCATGTTGCTCATTTACTTTGCTCTGAAAAGCTCTATGACCAATATTGTTGCATGATAAGCAATGTCCCTAAAAACTATACCTTCTTTCCTTGAAGTTTCTTCTAGCAAAATCAAACTTCTTTGATCCATGGATCCTGCAATATATAGCTCTGTGTCCAAATACATTACAAGATAAACAATATCCTTGAAAAGCCCTTTGTTTATGCCTTGGTTCCTCATACCTTTCTTGACCATTATCCTTATGATCATATTCAACTTGTGCATTGCATTCTTGAACCTTATTTGTAGCATCTAAAACCTCTTCCTTGCCTTTCTATTAAAAAAATTCTTTTCCTTTTAAAATTGATTCACCTATCTCAAAACAAGAACCAAACTAAATATTTGGAACCATAGGAACTTTGGAACTTTCCTCACAAATATTAGGTGCTTCCTTGCTTTCATATTTTAGAGCTTCCTTTCCTTTTGAGTGTGACTTTTCTTGGAAGTAAGATACAACCTTAAAATAAATTTCCACTCCTTTTTGAATCTTTTCATCTAATGTATCATGTCTTGTCATTGTTACCCTTAGTTCTTCATTCATCCTCTCTTCTATCCTTTTTGCATTTTGAAGCTCTTATCTGAGATTACTGATTTTTTGAAGTAGTTCTTCTATGATTTTGACATCTGTTTGAATCTTGTTTTCAAGATTCCTGTATTCTTATTTTAACCTTTTGATTTCTGATTTTTATTTACTTGGCTCATCCTCTTCCTTTTCTATTACCAAAAATGAGACTTCTTTGTTTTCACTGCTACTGGAATTGTCACTAGAACTGCTGCTTTCTTTTTCAAATACACTTTCCTTGTTGTAATTGTTGTAGTATGTGCAATCATCATCTATATACCCAAAATATCCACATATGAAGCATTTTAGTATCCTTAGAAATTTCTTGTACCTATTTGCTTGCTCAATGGCTATGGCAAGATCTTCATGTCTTTCTTCAATAGGCTCATCCTATTCTTTAACTTCAATACCTAGGAATAGGTGTTCTTGCTTTTCTTAACTTATTCCAAAGAATGTGCATTCTTCTTCAATTGACTGATCTTTATTACTGTAATCTGAATTATCACTTGCTTCTACAATGTAGTAAGATTTTTTTGCCAACTTTACCTTGGAATCTCCTTCATAAGTATTCATCAACTTGGTCCACATCTCATTAGCTGAAGTACATACCATGACCTTTGCAAAATCTATCTCACGTAGCCCACTGAAAATACAATTCATTACTCTTGTATTTATCTCAACCAATTTCCTAGTAGTCTTATCTTCCTCGGGATCACATTTAACCCTATACTCTTTTTCAACCATTTTCCATACCTCATATCCTTGTTATATCAAGTAGTTCTTCATCCTCATGATACATAAAGCATAATTGTTACCATCAAACAATGGAGCCTTATTTGAAGATAATCCTTTCTGTGAAGCCATTTGTGTTCTTTGTAGAATCTTCCCTCAAGTTGTTAGCCTTTCTTAAGGAACCCACTTTGATACCAATTGAAGAACACAAGCTTGTACTGAGAGGGGGGAAGTGAACAGTATAAGACCACTTTTTACTTTTTCTTCCAATTCAATATTATGTTGTGTAAATATAGTAGTATCAATAACAATAATAAAAGAAATGCACAAAAACCATACACAATAGAGACACCACAATTTACGTAGTTCACCCAACGTGGGCTACTCCATGGAGAAAATATTTTACTAAAACTTTCTCAATCAATCTCTTTGGTAATCACTCCCAATTACAAATTTTATGGATCTCTATCCAAAAGAGATGTTGATCCCCTAATATCAAGTTCATGGATCTCTTCCACAGGAGAACTCTTTCCCCTCCTACTATGGCTATATGATCTTCTTTAAGACTTTGTATCTCTATTGCACTGACTAGTGGACCTCTCTCCACTTGAAGACTCCTCACTCAGATCTATTTTCAACTGTGTTGGCTACTAGATCTCTATCCATTGAGACTATGTCCTTTGTACTTTGTACCTCCAAAGCTCTATCAATAGGCTCACTAAAACCTTGATCAATAGGCTCACACAGAACCTGCACAATAGGCTCACACAGAACCTGCTTAACAAGCTCACACAGAACTTGTCAAATATGCTCAAGCAAGCTCACCAATAACTTGCCCAATTCTGCTCTAGCAAGATCACAAAGAACTTGCCCAAATATGATCTAGAAAGCTCACTAAGAACTTGCCCAAATCTACTCTAAACTCTGTCCACAAATTTCTCCACAAAAATATCCCAAAATTTTTCCACAAATCTGTCCCAAAACTATCCACAAAGCTTTCTCAAAATTGTCCACAAATGCCTTCTCACAGGCTCAATCAATCATGCTCAAGTAGCACTCAAATCTCATCCACAAATATATCAAGACAAAGCTCAAAGATGAACTCGAAAATGAATGGCAATGTACTCTTCAATGGATGACAACAATGATCCAAATTAATCTCAACTCAAATCAACTCATAGAAGCATAAAGAGAATTGTTTGAGACTCAATATGTTCTAATATCAATCTCAATTCAACTCAACTCAAATCAACTCATATAAGCATAAAGAGAATTTTTAGAGACTCAATATGTTCTAATATCAATCTCAACTCAACTCAACTCAAATCAACTCATAGAAGCATAAAGATAATTGTTAGAGACTCAATATGTTCTAATCTCAATCTCAACTCAAATCAAATCAAATCAAATCAATATCAACTCAAATCAATCTTCACAAGGGATAACTCTCTCTCACACAATCCTAGTCCAAGTATGTATCAACCAACTCAAATATTTCCAACAATGCTCAACCATAAATCTCACATAACAATGATACTCATGTTATTTTCTAACTCAATTTCTTTCACAACCAATGGGCTTCAACAACTATGCTTATCAAACAAGGTGTAGACACAACTCTCAATTCAAAAAACCTTGAAGCATTCAACCAATCACTTTAGAAAAGGAAACCACAAACAATCCTTTTCCCTCCAATGATATTTTAGAAATCAACCACCATAAACAATCAATAGGAGAATGTGCCCATACCTTTTATGAAGATGAAAAGAACCTCTTTGTAAATCTACCACAATCACAAAATTCTTTTGCCAATCTTCACAAGGGTTAGTAGATTACAAAATAATGAACATTACTCCACTTTTCAATAATCATCACCAAGGCCTTTAATTGCACAACTTCCTTATCTCTCCTAAAAACACTTGTACCATAAAATAAAATAAATCAAAACATTGCATAACCTTTTCACTCCCAAAACCACTTATACCATAAAATAAAATAAATCAAAATATTGCATACCTTGTCACCTCATGAAAGAATTAATCCTCTTGAAAAAGAACAAGGCAAACTTCACTTTTGGAACCTCTTTGAAAAATCAGAAATATCTCTTTACACACACCTTATTTCTCCTTCTAAATATGTTAGTCAAATAGCCCTCGAAATAAGATTTTTGATGATATATAATACGTCCCCTTTCCTAAATAAATTGAAACCTTTATATATATATATATATATATATATATATATATATATATATATATATATATATATATATATATATATATATATATGCCAACCTCCATTAATTGCACATAGGTCGGACCTCCATTAATTTAAAACTTTAAACTTTAATATCTTCATCACATAGGTCAGTCCTTTTTCGATGAAACAAAATTCCACATTGGCTTTTAAGAAACACCCTTTCCACAAAAGCCCACCATGGTTTTAAATAAAACCTTTTATTTGCCTGCCTTGGTTTTCATAAAAACCATGTAAATAGCCATGCTCTCCAAAATATCATAGATTATTATCTATGAAGTGCTTTTGCCACCAAAACTAAATATGATCCATGTGACATCAATGATCCATGTGACATCAATGACAACATAAAATAACTCAAATTAACTCAAATTTCCAACAAGATCCAGCCTTATAAATCCATCATCTCGTAGATCTACAAGTAATTTCAAACTTGCAAGACATTAGATTTATAAGCCTAGAATTTTTAGGGGTCTATTAGATGACCTAGAGCTAACAATGATTGTTAAACTTGGTATGATTATTTGGATGGTGAAATGGAGAGAATGGAATTCATCAATTACGTAGTACATCTTTGATGTCTGAAGACAAAATAATGGGAAATGATAGGGTCATCAAGGCCATGAATTATCATGTTATACATCACTTAACCCAATTGAGGAAAAAAAAGAATATTGTCTGTGAGAGATAAAGGGTCTTGATAGAAGAAGTAGAATAATTGATAGAAGAAAGAGAGTTGTGGGATTATGAGAGTCCAAATGCAATGCAAATGAATCTTTTTTCTAGCAAAGATCATCATAGAATCATTACAAACCTTCTAACTTGATGGTAAGAAATAGATAGACTTAAGCAACGATGCAATTAAGAACATGTTTTCGAGCAGGTATGGTATTTAGGCAATCATGTAATTAGGCTTATGTGCAAGCAAATTCATGCAAATTCAAGCATAATATCCCTTAAGATGCATTATGTTGATTGGTTATTTTTGTTATTTGTTGTCAAGTGTGGCTAGTCAATAGGCTCTTATTCCAAAGTTAGGGGTGATTATGAATGGACCTATCTAGTTGGGCTCAAATTTGTCTTTAATTTTACTGTTAGCATTAGTATTCTTTTTATTCTCTTTAAGGATGAGATCACCGATTTTGAAGGATCTAGGTCACACATTTTTTTTTTTGGCACATCTAAGCCTATCGGATCTATTTTCCATCCAAAATGTCTAGTTGGTTATGATGACCAAAAAAATTTCATTTCCTATAGAGGAGTCTTGAAGCATGACTCATAAAGAGGGAACCTTGAGTTTGAAAGGAAAAGCAACCTCGATTTCATAGATCAAGGTATAGGGTGTTGCACCAATAGGTGCTCGAGCATTGGTGTGATATGCCCATAGAGTTGGATAGAGTTGCAAGTGTGAGTCATAAGTAGTCTTATTGACCAATTTCTTAAGGATTTTGATTAATGTTTTATTAGATGATTATTCCTAACAATTACCTTAGGG
The DNA here is from genome assembly GCA_028583015.1 of Wollemia nobilis. NCBI lineage: Eukaryota > Viridiplantae > Streptophyta > Pinopsida > Araucariales > Araucariaceae > Wollemia > Wollemia nobilis. Next base: position 2,779,701 of record JAQPPZ010002123.1, on the reverse strand, counting down.
CTAATAAGGTATTGACCATTTATGTTGAATTTTGTATTTTGTGCAGATCTTTTGGACTTCTTTATTCTTGAAAGGTGTACCATTGTATGAAAATAATATGGTTGGTATGCCATAGTGAATTTGATTGAGAATGAATTTAGATATTTAGATTCCAATGGTAGAAGATAATTACATGGCTTTGAACCACTTGGTAAAATATTTTGTCTATGATAATGATTTTATGTCCAACAAATTATTATGGAATAATCTTTCCAATGATATCAAGGTCCCATATGGAGAAGGGCTATGGTGAAGAAATTGGTTACAATTCTTGGAAAGGAGCATGAACAAGGTTATCATACCTTTGATATTTGTCACACATTTTGACATAATCGCAAGCATCCTTTTCCATGGATGACCAACAATAGCCTATGCTAAGAGTATTTTGGAAATAGATAGACCACTAAATTTTCTACCACATGATCCATCATGGATCTCTTTGATGATCATTTGTTCCTCTTGTATGTTTAGAGTATGCCATCCAAGAAGTGATGATAGAGAGTATCTTCGATGATGACATATTGGCAGGCACATTACCTAAAGTGTCTATGCTCACGATGGCTCAAGCCTTCGGGTAATGTGCCCTATTTTGAGAATGGAAGAGTGGCTTGATACCATGGTTCTGGTGGTGAGGGAGCTTAAATAGTGTAATATACATCTAAAAGGACTTGGCTAGACTATAATGTTGTAGGCTCTTTGATTATTCATATGATAATGGTGTCTCACTCGTCTTCTAGCGCTAGAGGAATGTGAGATGCGGCTCTAGGCATGGTGTCTGCAAGGTGGTTGCTTGAATTTGGAATTGTGTCAACAGTAAATTTGTCAAATAAAGCCATTAATTTCTCCATAAAATCTTTATGTGGCCTTAGTTTGTCATCTTTTGTTTAGTACACACCATCGATTTGATTGACTACAAATCAGAAAGAAAGCCATTAATTTTTTCTTAACATATTTATGTGGCCTTAGTTTGTCATCTTTTATTTAGTGCACACCATTGATTTGATTTACTACAAATCAAGTGTCGCCAAAGATGTCAAGAGTCTTAATTTTTTAGGCTAATGCAACCCATAGTTCTAGGATGAGGTTCTCATATTCTATCATGTTATTTGTACAAGAAAATTAAAGTCTAAATGATAAAGATATACATTTTTTTTTCTAGAGAACAAGGGGTTGTACTTAGATCACCCACCCTTGACAAATCATGACTCTCTCCATTAGAGCTTGAGATTTTACGAACAGATTCAATTATTATTTCAATGAGTTTCTATAACTAGATACCTACATCATTTTTCATAAACATTTTGAATTCTTGATTTTCATTTTCTGGATATTTTTCAATTTTTTGTGTGAATGCAAATATTCCAAAGTTCAACATACTTTTTCTTGACATTCTCCTACAACCAATTTCACAATACCAAAACTCCACCTTTATTGTCTATGCATTGCATTTTAGTAGAGTAATATTTCCAAAACTTTGCACCATCATAGTTCACTTGATTTGTATTACTAGTTTCCTTCTTGAAGTATAAGTGTAACCATAATAATTGTAATAAATAGTTTATATGATAACACATTAATGTTATTATTGTAGTGATTTTTCACTACAGTAAACATGAAAGTAAATATTATTGTAGTGATTTTTCAAGACACTACATGCAAAATTTTCTTTCCTTAGATAGATGCTAAAGGAATATTAGAATAAAGACAAGATGGCAGAAGGCAAGAAAAGAGACATCAAATATATATGGGAAGAAAATATTTGACCAAAGACTGACACAACTTTGTAAAATTCTCAAGCAGGAGAGAAAGGTAAAAGTCACGAGCACTTTTGTGGCCCAAATTCTTGAAAAGGTAGAAAGCAAAAGAGAGGACTGATGGACATAAGAGAGAAAATATCTTCTATATTTGGAAGTTTTTAAGTTACAAAAGGAAAAAAGGGAGAAAAGTTCCAAAAGGTGGATTATTCAAAACAAAAACTCCCAAAAGGCGAAATACCAAAAGGTCCAATGGAAGAATAGAAGGGAGGTCTTCATCAATATTTTAAAAAAATAATTCAGCCTAATCTCTAAAGTTTTCAAAGTTGTAATGTGAAGAGACAAAGAAAAGTTCCAACAAGTAGACATAGCTCTCATCATCTAAAGAAGAAGAATAGGAGTTCTCTAGGAAGTAAAGCCTAGTGCAAAAAGCTACGAACTCAGAAGAGGGGTTAGATCAAGTTGCAAGACATAAATAATGATGCACAAGCCCCCATAAGGGGTAGATGAGCTAGATTAATATGCCATTAACAATGGAGAGTAAATATCATATACTAATGTAACTTTAGCTTGGAAATCCAAGAAAGGTGGGTGGTTTGTTGAAGATAAAAGCATGGAAGCCTTAGTAACAACAATCCAAAACCTAACAATATTGATTATAAAGGTTGCTTGTGACTAGTTTTAAGATCCTCATAATGATAGTTGAATATCCAATTGCTTAGAACTAATCCAAAAAGCCTTAAGAAACAAAAAGGTAGCGTATAGAGGACCAAATCAAGAGGGCAGTAGATATTTTTGTGAGAATCTCTTGTACAATTTTGGAGAAAAAATTCCCCTTTTGTAATCTATAAATAGTAGTTGTTTAGGTATTGCAAAGGATTAGTGAGTTGTATAACTTTTCCTTCATTTTATTTTGTATAGCAACACCTGAACCCTAAGTTGTATTGCAAGCAAGATTTCAAGCCCCCTCTTATGACATTATCTATAATTTTTTATATTCATATATATATGCTTGAGGCTAAGTCTATTTGGTTCTTTATATCATGTTTCTTGCATGTGTGTGTGTTTTTATGTGTGTATACTAGAGGTTGTGACTAATTGATTTCTATCCCATTTCCTTTATATGCAATTTGTGCTTAACATGCTAAGAGGAGGAAGTGTTCACCTTTGAGCTATCAATGCATTACACTCACATATTTGTGTGTTTTATTGTTATGCAGAGGAATATTATTTTGATCTTGGCACATTACCCCCTATTAGCTTAGGATACTTTTTTCTTTCTACTATCTTTGTTTTCTCTTCCCTTTTTCTTGAAATTGGTTAGATTAGGATAGAGTAGAAAGTGCGTTGAAGATCACATCTTAAAAGGAGTCTACCTTGTAAAAACCCTCTAAGGCACCTGATTGAGTCAATCCTTGTGCTCTTAGAATTTCCCTATTATGTTGCTCCATACAAAATGTGATAGTCCTGACCATATGGTCCTTGCATCTAGTGGATGAGGCAATCAATGAGGACAACAATTTAATGGAATGCATAGTGGGATCCAATTGATCCATATTTATTGGTCACATAATCAGTTAAAATTTAATAGGTTGAGACCCTGGTGAAGGTCTTTGCCTATCTGTTTATTTGAAGCATCTAAAAATCTCACTTGAAAAATCTGCTCAAAGAACGAATACCCAAAATTAGCCATTTACAAAGACATCAAATTGAGGTTCCAATAAAGATCTCAATCTACCAGCTTGTCGGGAAAATGCAATATTCACCTAGCAACTCCACTCAAAATGTGTGATTCTAAAGTGTATGAATGAAAGTCCTACCACCAGATCTTGTGTTGTTGTCAATATTTAAGTGTTACTCCCACCACTTAACATCATTTTTGAGAAGAAGAGGTAGAGGTCAAAACATGGTTGTCTCACCACCTAGAGAATTTCCTGCCTAGAATGACAAATGCACTTTAAGACCCCATGCTCTGCCTTAAAAATAGGACGAGATACCAATGTCTGCTTTGAAATCTCTCTCATACTTTATTGGGGAGGACATGACAACTTCAATTGAGCATTTAAACCACATGGTGAGGCCATGAGCGCTTCATAATGTATCAAAGCAAAATGTGGATCTAAGATTATTGGTGGCCTCATTCAAAAGCAAGGCTTATGAATGGTATGTTGTGCTTCAACTTCACTCAATTGTAGATTAGGACCAACTTGTTGCCTTGTTCATAGAAAAATTTAAAGAGAAGGAAAATGGAGTGTCTCACTTAGAACAACTATCAACCATAAAGCGAGCACCAATGGAGTGTCTCTCTTGGCAATCCTTTTGTAATTTGCTTCTTCCCTTTATGCTCTAAATTTTTATCCTAGGAAACCCTTATTTGGGTAAAGGTCCTCTAATGGAGTGTGTCACGTTTGTGAATTGCAAGTAACAACCTTTGGCTATTTCGATTTGATTTCCAACTCATGCAGAGATGCTAGATATGACTTAGTTGAAGATAACCATATATGGATTATGGAATCTCATGAAAATATCATGATAAATGGTTGCATATAAGTTTGCAGGAAGATGATAGAGATGACTTAGTTGAAGGTAGCCATACCTGGATTACAAAATCTCCTGAAAATATCAAGAGAAATGGTTGCATATAAGTTTGTAGGCCCCATTTAATAGACGAGTAAATATGATGCTCGAAGGAACAATTTAAGAGTCATTTTTAGAATCTTGTAGATTCAATGCTCAAAGGTTCCAAATTTTATGAGGCTTAATAACACTAAAAGTGAGACCTTTTGACCATTATCCCGGTAATTCTCTCAATGTCAATAGCACTAAAAATGGACCTTTTGACCTTTATCCTTGGGATTCTCTCAACATGAATAACACTAATGATGCATATATATTTAGTGCTATTAATGTTGTATCATGCTGAACTAAATGAATTGATTGTTACCATGATAATTTCGTTGACATCTTATGATTTTAATTCATTTGTGAAAAAAAACCCAAATAACTTGTATGGTGGAAAGGAGCTACCATGGATATCTTTGTCTCTAGGCATTAGTCCTTTGTAGGTGCACGTTTTTGAACAATTGTTATTTTTTAAATGAGATTGAAATGTGTTTTATTAATATTACATCACCAGATGATATTATAAGAAGCTGGCTATCTAAATATGTTATCCTTTGACAAGATTTAAACCTACCTCTCCTTTTACAAAACAAGGAATCTGTCAAAATTAAATTAATACCATTAAAATTAAGGAATCTAGCAGATTTTTTTTTTTTTTTTACAAGATTTGAACCTACCTCTCTTTTTAACAAAACAAAAAATCTATCAAATAAAATTAATGCAATTAAAATTAAAGAATCTAGCAGGTTCTTGGACAGTCAATTGGGATTGAAATTTTTAATTATATTTATTTAAACTATAATTGTTAATATATTTAAATTATAATGATTTATAATTTAAATATATCAAGATTAGTATTTAAACACTTATTTTAATGTTCGATTTTTTATTAAAAATACAGCCGAAGAATCTACCGAAATGTGTGCCATTTACTGCAAGAAATGACTACTCCGGATTCCACGGATTCCACATCTCTCTGACAAATGTTGCATTTTAAAATTAGAGAGTTTGGTAGGTTATGAACCCATTTAACATATTCTTTATTGGTCCAACCAAAGCTAAAATATCAACATATATCTTTCCTCTTATATGTTATGGATATGTCTTGTAAAGAAGGTTATACTTTAACTTGTGTCACCATTGCTTAGTCGGCAAATCTTTTTTTTTAATGGAATTTTTTTTATTGTTTTTGTCTTGTCTTACACGATCCAAAACCTAACAATCTCCGACACAGGGAGAGCCCACAGACCCTTTGGTTTCACCGAATTACCGCCCTGTAAAAACTGGGCAAGGCCTTTCATTTTTATTTTTACATTCCTCGTCGTGTAATGCCTCTGCTCTCTGCCCATGGAGATTTTTTGTTTTCAAGATTAACGTATTATTTATTTTACGTAAGTTAAAAATCAAAATCAAATGTGTTATCTATAATTTTTCAAGAAAACAATTTTAATAAAAATTAATATATACTATTTTTTTAATTTAAAAATAAAATGTGTTATCTCTAATTTATATGATTTACATTTAAATAAAATAAAATGTGTTATATTTATAAGTGATGTCAATTTAAAATTATTTGTGTTTACTACTATATTGTTTGGTATAATAAATAACAAAAAAAATTTACTATCAAACGTTTGCATACATTGTTATGAGGTCTTGTCCCATAATTTTTTTTTATTGTCTTGATATTGATTTTATTTAATCCAATTATGATACATATGCATTTCACAATTCCATATTATAGAGGCATCATAATGGTGCCTAAACATACATCAATTTCAATAGTAATAAATTGACTTTACAAAGGTTATAAATCACGTAAGGATTGCTTTTTAACATTTTCAAGGAAGACTTCAAACTTCACATTTTCTTTTGACTTCAAGATTACATGTCAATTATTAGAACTTAATGTCAAGTAGGCCATATTTTCTTTTCTTGGGGATCATTGTTAGGTAATCATTTATTATAACATAGTAGAACATGACAATCCATGATTGGTATCTCTTTTAAACTTAGACTTTAGTGAATTTTTTATCACCATCCTACTACATGGAAAACAATGGTTGAGAGAGACTTTAATTACAAGGACAACTTTACATGAACTAACTTCTTTGCATAAGTGTTGTGTTCTTGGGACCCATTACTATTGTAGGCTCACATTGCCTCGATGAGGCTTCCTTTCATTATGGAGCCCATGAAAAATATTTACATAATGATATTCTTAAATTAGACATCCAATATAAAGCAAACATTTGTTGGCTTTTAAGCCTTACTACAACAAAATATCACAGATCCCAATATAAATAAGCCACAATATTAAAGGTCAAGATATCAATAATGAGGAGTATAATTATATATGAACAATCTAATATGTATATCAAGGCCAATATAGTAATGAAATAACATTCACTTATAAAATCAAATATGAATGTAATTGGTCAAAATCATTCATGTACATGCATGGAGAAAACTTACAATATTTATTGCTAAAAAATCTATATACAAGCTTTATTCTCTGTCTCCCTTTTACAATCAGATAATTTGATATGATATTTCATGAAGCTTTATCTCCATAATATAGACATAGAAGATGACTTTTCATGTACTTGACTATTGCTATCCATATGACAACTCCTATGACCTTTGGCTTATCATCTTGCCACTTGTATACTAGAATCTTCACTCTCTTCTTACATGCATACTTGACTTTATGACACTTGTGCTGGAGAATATTACATTATTTGGTACATGCTAATGTACCCCCATGGTATCTTCATGGTATATCTTGTAAATATTAGATTAGGATTGAATCTTAGTTTAGAGTGTGAGTAATATTTTATGTAATGTTGTAATGTGCAGGAAATGCACAAGTATTATGTAAGTGTGTGTGTAGGAAATGCACAAGTGTCATGTGAGTAAGTGTGCAAGTGTAATGTAATTTTATGTGCACAAGTGTCTTTAGATTAGAGTGTGCTAAGTGAAGAGTCATGTCTAGGTATGCATACAAGATAGAGTCATGTGTATGCAAGTGTCAAATAGAGAAGCCAAGAGTCATGAGACTTGGCATATGGAAAGGAATAGTCAAGTATCCAAAGAGTCATTCTACAATGGATATATATTACTCCATGGAGGATCATCAAAGTATAGATATAGAGAAATAGTTATTAATATCATCATAGGAATGATCAAGAGTCAAGTGACATATTTATAAGAGAAAGAGAAGTAATAAAGATTACATATATTTTGAGCAATTACTATGTTGGACATTTTGAGGAATGTTATTGTCATTGATGTCAAAAGTATTGTTGAGCAATGTTCGTCATTTTTGAGGATTAGAAGAGCTCAAAAAATGAAGATCTAAGAAGGAGAAGTCGAATTAAATAATAACATTTTATTATTATTTTCAGCTCCAAGATCAAGTTAAAAGGAGATCAAGGACAAAGTTGAAAAGACCCACATGTTAATTTAAATTAAAATATTTTAATCCCTGATTAAAATTTTAATTTAAATATTGATAAGTGCTAAGGTTAATTTAAATATTTATTTAATATTTAAAATTAACTTTGCTACAGGTCTAGTTTAAATTAAAGTATTTTAATTATTGATTAAAACTTTCATTTATTAATGTTGGGTGCTAAAGTTAAGTTAAATATTTATTTAATATTTAATTTCAACTTTCCAAATCAAATTTGAATTTGAAATTTGAAATGTGCCGACGTTGAAGGAAGCAAACCTTAGGTATATATATGCCAAAATATTGGCATTCGAATTATCCATGCGACTTATGGTTGGCTCATGAAAAGAGAAGGGAATTTCGCATGTGAAAATTGAGCAAGGGAAAAAGACAAGAGTTTGGCATCCTCCGAAAAAGACACGAAGTGCTTGCAACTTAGTTGGCAGCCAAGGGCTGTGTAAGACATCGATGGGATAGTTGAGGTAGGTTTGAAATTCGCGTACGCCAAATTTTGGAAAGAAGGTTTGCGTTTGTCTTTTGCACCAAACGTGGGGAGAAGGTAAAGGCACCGAAGTGCCTTTTGGCTCTTGTGGAGCCACGCAACCCAAGAGGTGGACACTAGCATTACGGAAGCGCTTGGGGAGAACCAACGAGGGTTCAAATCCCACCAAGGTTTTTGGGAGCATTGAGGTATGTGATTTGATTTGGTTGTCTTGGCCTGCAAAAAGTTAAAGGGAAAATAATATTTTTATTTTTCTAAAGTAATTAAAGTACTTTGCATGTTATTTGGTGTGTAAGTTATTAGGGGAGTTAAAAGGAAGTGCAAAGCTTTAATTTATGAGTTGGAATTTTAGAGGCTAAGGAGTTAAAAGGAAGGTTGAATTTTATATTTTGGAAATTGAAGAATGTTGAATATTATTTATTTCAAGTTGGAGATTATAAGGTGTAATTAAGTGCTAACTTTTGTATTGAAGAAAAGTTTTGAAGAAGAGCTAGAATGATATTTTTATCATCTAACCTTGATGCCTAGTAAGGAAAGTGGTTATAATTGAGACAGGTTTTAAAGACTATTATTCATCAAGAAAAAGGTATAGGCACATTCTTCCATAGTTGAGTTGATTAATTGTTTTATGGAAAACAAGTTTGGAGTGAAAATAATTTAATTAGGTTTCCTTATTGAGTTGTTGATCTATATGTGAAATTGGTTTATAAGCATTGTTGTTGAAGTGATTGATTGAGTGAAGAACTTGAACTAGGGTTTGCAAAGATCATGAGTATCATTGTTATGTGAGATTGGTTGATAAGAATTATTGGAAATATTTTGAGTGAGTGTTCATATGCTTGGACTAGGGTTTGTAAGCAAGGATTGTTTCATTGAGTGATTGGTTGAGTAGATTTGGTTGAGCCTAGTCAAATGAATGTGTGAAGTGATTGTTCAAGTTCTATAAAACAAATTATTCTTTATTCTGAATTGATTTGAGAAAAATATTGAAAGTTTGTGAGTGTGAAGCATATTGAGTCTCTAACAATTCTCTACATGTTTCTAAGAGAGTTATTGAATGTGATTGAGTATTGAGGTGAATGTGAAGCATACTGAGTCTCTAACAATTATCTATATGTTTCTAAGAGAGTTATTGAAAGTGATTGAGTATTAAGGTGAATGTGAAGCATATTGAGTCTCTAACAATTCTCTATATGTTTCTAAGAGAGTGATTGAAAGTAATTGAGTATTGAAGTGAATATGAAGCATATTGAGTCTCTAACAATTCTCTTTATGTTTCTATGATATTGGACAAGTTCTAGTGTGGACTTGTTGAGAATATTTGAGGTAAGTTCTAGAAAGGACTTGTGGATAGATTGGTGTGAGATTTTGTGGAAGTTTACAATATAGATTGAGAGCAGATTTGGACAAGTTCTAAAGAGGACTTGTGGAGCAAATTTGGACAAGTTCTAGAGAGGACTTGTAGATAGATTAGTGTGAGATTTTATGGAAGCTTACAAGGCAGATTTGGACAAGTATTTGAGAAGACTTGAGAGCAAATTTGATTGATTGATTTGTTCAAAAATTGAGTTAAGGTTTGGGGAATATCTAGTAGAGTTGATTTGAGATTGAGTCAAGCTTTGAGTTAAGGCTTGAGGATAGAGATTGAGGACATATTTGTGCTAGACCGAAGGACTATGTTTAGTACATATTCGAGTATAGATTTTAGTACAGATTCGAGGACAAATTTTGGTATAGATTTGAGGACTAGTTTATACCAAACTAGAGGCAAAGATTGAGGATAGATTTGTGCTAGACCGAAGGAATGTGTTTAGTGCAAATTTGAGATAGATCTTTGGAGGTGATAGAGTTGAGGATAGAGGACTCCAGCCAAAGCAAGTAGGACATGTATCTTCTATGGATAGAGTTCCACTTGCTAAGGGCAATAGAGGCAAAGGTCTTCTAGAGGATCATAAACCAGAGCAGAGTTAGGATATTGATGTCTCTTGTGGATAGAGATCCACTAACTTGATTAGGGGATTGGTGTCTTCTTTGTACAGAGGTCCATAAACATTGTAATAGGGAAAGGATTCCCAAGATATTGATTGAGAAAGTTTTTACTAAAATATTTTCTCTGTGGAGTAGCCAACATTGGGTGAACCACGTAAATTTGGTGTCTCTATTATGTGTGATTATTTGTGAATTGATTTGGTTATTGCTATTGATATTGCCATTTATTATATTGGATAATACTTTTTGGGAAAGAAAAGTAAAAAGTGGTCTTATACTGTTCACCCCCCCTCTCAGTATAAGCTTGTGTTCATACTATTGTAAGTTGTGCTTCATGTTTTGTACATGTATGATTCAGGCTATTTCATTCATATTGTTGCTTATTAATGAATGATATTTGATATATTATATGCCTTGATTTACATATTTATTTGCTCATATTAGTCTACTTACATTATTATCTTGATCTTACTATATTGTGGCTAATATTATATTTGATCATGTGGAATTTATTCTCTGAGTTTTATGATAGTATTAGGGCTTAAAAAACCATCAAATTGCACACTTTTATATGCCTCTTACTCTCCTACATGCACTCCTAATACAAGACACTTATGCACATCCTCTTTTTACATACTTGCACACTTACATACATGACACTTGTGCACATTCTTTCAATACACACTTGCACTCTAACGTACATGACATTTTGTGCATTTCCTGCACATTGCACTCTTACATGACACTTCTACATTTTCTGCACATTGACATCACATGAAAGGGAAAATATAAATCACTCCTCTAAATTATAGACTCAACCCTAATTTATTACATATTTACATTTGTACCATGAAGGTGCCATGGGGGTACAGTTGCATGTACCAAATAATGTAATATTCCTCAACACCTCGTATATTACATTATTTGGTTATTGAAGACTTTAGTATTCAATCTTGGTCTTCGTATTCAATATTCAATATTCAATCTTCATGTGACCTTGCATTGTTCAAGATCTCCTGCTTGAGATCCATCTTCAGCTTCTTGCTTGAGTTCTGCTCTTTGTTCTCCTTCATCTTCATTTTTTAGTTCTTCAAACTTTGTATCTTCTTTAACTGGTTCATGAACTGCTTGAGCTTCTTCTTTGATTTCAAGTTCATGTGTAATATTCTTGATTACTCTGCAAGATAAATTTGGATCATATTTCTTGTTTTTCTAGTACATCATTAATTTGATCCTTAAATGTTTTTCCTTCAATTTTGTCTTGTATTTCATAAGTAGAACACTTTGCTTTATTTTTAGAAGTTGCTTCAGAGATAAGCTTTTGAAGAAAATTGTCTAATCTGAATTTGCTTTATTTTTAGAAGTTGCTTCAGAGATAAGATTTTGAAGAAGATTGTCTAATCTGAATTTGCTTTATTTTTAGAAGTTGCTTCAGAGATAAGCTTTTGAAGAAAATTATCTAACTGAATAACAACATTCTTTCAAATATCCTATAATATTTTTTTTGTACCATCAAAATGTTGGAGAATGAGATTTTCTTCCACAAAATTTGCATGAATTAAGATTCCAATAATTGGCTTCTTCATGCCCAATTTTATTGCAATAATTATACTTTAATTGATTACAATATCCTTTATTTGATTTATGTTTTCTTGCTAGATCCATTTATGCACTATCAAGGCCATTCTTCCTTTATTTTCCTTTAAATGAGTTGCATGTTTTTACAATTTATGGCACTCTTAGTAGTTATAGATTATGTTATAGAATTTATTTTTGTTAATTTACCAGATTGTGATCTTGTAGTAATAAAATCTATATTAGAATCCTCAAGCGTATCTTTAAGCCATCTTGGTATTTTCTTCTCCTCATAATCTATCAAGTTTAGAAAATAAACATTGTTTACCATTTCTTTACTATCCTCACTAAATGCATTTCTAATAATTTATTCCATAATAATTCAACTCCTTTGAAGTAGTAAACCTTATATGTCCCTAGTTAAAAATATGAAGTTTAAAAATTGTAATTTTCTAAATGTTTTATGTCGTATTCCTTTAAACTCCCTAATACATTAAATTTGCAAAATTTCAAAAAGTTCTTTTAATTTTAAAAATTTTCAAAAATTTAAAGAACTTTAATAACTTCAAAAACTTGAAAAATAAATCTTTTAACTTAAATTCTTCAAATAACTTCAAATATCAAAAACTTAAAAAAATTATTTGAAGTAGAAAACCTTATTACTTCAAGCTTATATATTAAAAAAAAACTCAATTAATAATTTCAAGTTATAAAAAACTTATATCTCCTTCATAAAACAAATAATTTTATAACAAACCCAAACTAATTAAATCACTAACTTATCACTCCAATTAAAGCACTTAAATATTTAATTTGAACTAAGGTAATATTACTAACCTTGTTCACCACCTTAGTTGACTTGCATATTTCACCTATCTTCGCTTGCTCGCTTATTCAAATTGGCTTGAATGTGCTAACATCTCTGCAATATTAATATTCGTCCTTAAGGCTTTAAATAGCCTTTTTAAAAATATGCCAAATTCAACCCTAACTCCATGTTATTCTACATGCGATCCATTAGTAGTGAATGTTTCAATGTTAGTTACCAATGAAGCAATTTTGGTAATGCTAGCTTCTTTCTATGTTAATGACTATTGAGTATTTACCTTCAGGATACGTTTCTTCTGCTAGTTTAATGATACAGATAATGCAAGCGATGTATTCCTTTGATGCTTAGGGCATTTTATGTTGTACATTACTCTCCTACAAATGTTGTTCTCCTCACCTTCTTCTTTGTGAAGAAGATAACAAATGCTTTGGACTGCTTTCAATGTTGAATCATGCTTTGTTGTATACAATAGCTATAGAAAATATTGCTCTTTCACATCCTTGTTAATGTAAATAGTGCTTAGTTTCCATAGTACTCAGATAATATCTATATTCTTATTTTGGAGATGCTTAGATGCTTCTCTTATTTTATCAGTCTTATTTTGCTAGAGATTCTCTTAGATTATGCTCTCCTCCTATCAATCTTCTTCTATTGGAGGTGCTCAATCTTCTTCTAATGTTGGTATTATCTCCTTCTAACATTTTGGTAGCACTCTCTATTTTAATTGCACCTTGATAGCTCTTTGCCTTAACTCTATCCTTTCCTTGTAAGGAAGCACCCTGATAGTGCTTACAACTATTTGCTAACAACTCACTCTTCTAGCGGTGCTCAACTTTGTCCTTCTTTAATAGGGACACTAATTTTTTTTTGAGGGCATCATGTCCATTTTTTGTTAGTCCTAGGCATAGGTTTATTTTATTTAGTTCCTAGGTTCAATTAGAAAATAACCCAACGCGAGTCTTCAACTCACGTAGGCTTCTAGATGGATGGCTATGTTTGGCCATTAGTTGGCCTTAGCACATAGTTGGTATTTAGTTAGCTATTAGTTGGCTAGTGGTTAGGATTAGTTAGCATATTTTATTTCTTACCTCCCTATTCATCCTCGTACGAGATAAGGGTGTGTGGTTAATGTATTTTAGGAGTTCTAAGGCCTATTTAAACCTTAACAAATAAATCAAACTTTATGTTGACTCAAACCATTTCATTGGAATTAGAACATCGATCTTGTGCTCAATTGGTGAGTTGAAAATGATTTAAAATTTAAATTACTTCATCATTATGGTCTAGTCAAAAAGGTCATGGCATGGTCAAAAATTGGTCTGTTAATGAATTTATTCTTGTGGATTCATAGGGACTATAAAATTTGCTACTGTTATTTTAGTAGCAAGTAGATTACCACAACTATGCGATGCGTAGTTTCAAACTAGTTTTGATAGAGACTGGTTAGTTGCACAACCAAATAAAATGATATGTGGTAAGTAGGAGACTGCAAGATATTTTAGTTTAAAGGAGAGGCGGTCAATAATAATAGGGTGTATTTGCCTATTTAAACTGCAATATAAAGAATATGTCTCGCATGTGGGATAATAGATTTCCATGAACTATAACTAAGGTAATAAAAATGTCGTTTGTCGACCAAATTCTTGGAGGATCCTCTGCATGTGTTACATGGTGATGTGATTTATGAAGACACTGTGACATTCAACATTGTCAGCATTTCAACATTTTGGATACCTCTAGACTATATATTTGATTGGACTCCTCTTGGTCTGTTGATAGACCACTGTGTGTCAGTGGTTCACTAAGATTAAAAATATTAATGATTAGCATCATAGACTTTCAAAATACCATTGATGAGTGGTGACTAGATTGTATGTTTCATGAGGTAGTTGCAAACCCATTTTAGATGCCTTTGTAGTGGATGGGAGATCAATTTGATAAGTGGAGGAGGATCCTCATCTATGGGTATAGAGAAATTTGGGATCACCCAACCAAGAGTGTGATAGAAGTAAAATTTTGTTTGCTCATTCGTAATAGCCCGATTGAACTCATTTTATCTTGAAAACCTTTTGCTAGATCATGAATCAATTAAAAATATTTGGCCAATAAAAACGTTGAATTCAAGCCCTACTGCCATATACCTAGCACAAGAAAAACCTAACTTGCAACAACCATGAGTTGTAAAAGTTCAGGTGCGAGCAAGTTTAGAGGAAAGTAGTGTATTTTTATCTAGTTTTTAATCTCACATTTAGTGTGGAAATGTTCTTAGAGCACGCTAAAAGGAATAAGGCACTCCTCTCTAGTTGACCATCCTATGGTGGCTAGGATTGATCCCATGCGGGGCCAATATGGAGCATAATTGGAGGTGTTGGTGGTGTTGGATCTCTACCATGTGGACTGCATGTTTTTTCTCTATGCCTATCATTGACATTGATTTAACCTTGGAAGTCATTGACTTGCTTGTCGCACAGTTTGCCACCATTGATCACTACAAACAACGCGTTGATTTAGATTCATAAGCCCAATTAATTTTTGAAAAAAGAAACCAAAATTTTAATCAATTAAATTAATTAATGTTGTTTAATTAATTTAATTAAACAACACATTGCATTAATTTTTGCAATTATACCTTGAGGTAGATTTGCAAAAGTTATTGTACTAGCCTAGGAGGCTAAAATTTGTTTTGAAAAATTTTTGCCACCCATAAGAAATTGGGAAAAGCTTGTAATTGCCTACAAGGCAACAAAATTGTAAAGCCTTTTGGTTCATTGTAAGTGCTTGAATAACACCATTGTAATTACCATTTGATGTAAAATTTTGTACTTGAGACAACTTGGTAGCCCTCTTGGCTTACACAAGGAGTCAAATGAATTCTGATTTGGTGGAGCAAATGACCGTAATAGCTATAGTCATTAGCCTTTTGGCTGATAAGGTTAAAAATATGATTAGCCCTAGTGGATCTAGTCCATCCCCTAACCATCGCTCTCAAGCAAAATGTAAGGTCAAAATTTATGATGGGTCTCATGATCCTAAGGTCCTAAACAACTAGATTATCGATTGGATACGTGGTTCAAGTATAGAAAAATTAAAAAATATGAGAAAGTCTCCTTTTCCAAGCTTAAGCTTTCAGACATTGCCAAAGTCTTGATACAGGACCACCAAAGCACTCAAGATCCCATTGACACTTGGGATGAATTAGTGAAAGCATTGAATGAGACCTTCTATCCTTCTAATTTTGCTGAAGACCTTGACATCCAATGGCTCCGTTTGAGGTAAGGATATCGCATGCGTGTCCAAGACTACATTGGAAGTTTAACAAATTGAGGATTCTAAATAGAATCTTAGAATCAACTTCAAAACTAATCAATAAATTTAAAAGTGGCTTGCAAGATCCACTCTTTAGGGAGTTGAAGTATACACCTTGCACAACTTTGAATGTAGTGTACAATCAAGCACAACTTGAAGAGGAGAAAATTTCTACTAAATTAGGTGCATCTCACTCTTCAGGCACCTCCAAAGTGGCCAAATAATTGCAATAGCAGCAACAACAATCAACAAAGGAAAAAATATCTTCTTCTCCTTCTCCATATTCTTCTTCTTCCTCTTTTTATTAATAGCAAAAAAATTTGTAATCATTGTAAGAGACGAGGGCATTCCGAGTTTGAGTGTTTCAGAAAGAAGAATAATTTACTTGTAAAACCTCAACTAGCAACACCATATAATGGGCCACTTGAGGGTTGCAATGAGGAAAATGAGTATGAATACCTTAGGGGCCAACTGAACAATGTAACCCTCTTGCACCACAAGAGTCACTATGATAGTCCGTTTGTCACCAAAGCACACCTTCTACACAACTTTTTTGTGAGTTGCATCTTCGATAATGGATCACAAACAAATATTATTGATAAATCCATAGTCGATCGACTCAAGTTTCCTCTAATCCCAACCTTCCACATATTCACTTGGATGGAGGGATGCATATTCTACCTCTACAATCATAGAATATTGTAATCTATCTTTTGCCTTTGGTCTCCATTATGTGGATCAAGTCACTTATAATGTGACTCCTATGGACTACTATGGAATGATTTTTGGTTAGCTCTATCAATACAATAAGCGGGCTACCTATGATGCTTTTTACAAAATATATACTATGCATCATAAGAATAAGACCTTTCTTATTTGCAATCTTCCATAAGCTCAATTCTTGATGTCTTCACCAAGAATTGGCTGTCTCTTGGTCTAAGGACATTCGTGATTTCGCTACTAAAGAGGTCATTCCTCATCCTTCATTAGTACCTCCTCCTACTACTCTCACTACTCCTCTTATTGTTCCACCTCATGCACTTCAACACCCTCCTTCAATGTTACCTTCATAGGTTCCTGATATTTAGCAGACTCTGCAGCTTTTATAGACTCTGCAACTTTTATAGCAAGTGATTACTCCTCATCCTTGTTCACTTCTTGGCAAGAGAGTGGTTTCTCAATGTTGTTTATCCACACTGATCTCTTGAGGCTTTCTTGATATTATTTTGATCGGCTATGAGATATGTATGCCACGTTTGGTGACTCACCCTTCTACTCACATTGTAAAAGCATTGGAGTCCAATGCATCTTGAGTAGATAGTATGATGAAGGCATCACATCCATTTTTTTTTAGGCCTAGGCATAGGTCTATTTTATTTTGTTCCTAGGTTCAATTGGTAAATAAACCAACATGAGTCTTCAACTCATGTAGACTTCTATATGTATGGCTATTCTTGACCTTTTAGATGACCTTAGAACATAGTTGGTATTTAGTTAGATATTAGTTGGCTAGTAGTTAGGATTAGTTAGCATATTTTATTTCTTACCTCAATATTCATCCTCGTACGAGATATGAGCATGTGGTTAATGTATTTCAAGCATTTTGAGGTCTATTTAAACCTTAGAAAATAAATCAAACTTTATGTTGGCTCAAACCATTTCACTTTCTCAGTTTATCAATGCTTAACTCTTGTCCAATTTTCTTTGTTGGTTACTCTTGGGACAATGCTTAATATTTTACCAATATTTCTTTGATCTTGGGACAATACTAGTATACCTGCCCAATCTTATTCTAATGTTGGCACTTAGGAAAATGTATGAATACTTGACCAGCATTCTTGTGATGGTGCTCGCTAACTTTGTGTAGTAATGGACATTTTTATACCTTTATCTTTCTAGTTCTTATACTTCATTGAATCAAAGGCCAAGACTAAAATATACATATTATTTCTAGTCAACCTTGTTTTAACCAAAATTCTTCCTCTATGCATTTATCTCTGGAGGATTATTATCTGTACTTCTTACTACTTATCAGTACAATTTTTATCTTATTTTTCTTTGGAAGCTTATATTGCTTCTCAATCTTTGTAGTTAGGAAAATTTTGTTAGAGTATATTACATCATTTGGGTTATGTAAATGTACCACCTTTGGTACATAGCTAGAGTAGGAGTTTACTATAGAGTGAAGTTACTTAGTTGCTCCAAGAATTGTAATAAATGCATAAGTGTTAATGTGAAAGTTGTAAATGTGCATGTAGTCCACATGTACATAAGTCCTAGGTAGAGTAAGGGCCAAGAAATATATCTTCCTATATAAAGGCCTCATAGTGAGTGTTTTAGGTGAGGAAGTGATTATAGAGAGTATGTGTTATAGTTTAGTAGTATGATACAATGTAGTCCTTTCATATCTATACATGGAGTGTTCATGTCCTCCATTATATAACATTGTACTATTTTTGTCACTTTTATTAATGGCATATTTTTGAGTTATTTGCAGATTTTCATATTATTACTTTCTTGCATATTATTTTACCATTAGTTTACACTCATATGAGATTACTTATTTTACATCTTGTTGTCATACTACCTCCCATCAAAAGCTGATGGTGGTATCAGAGCACATGGTAGATCAAACAGAGAATAGGGAGAGCCACAAGTGAGACTGAGAGAAACACAAAAATATCATTTACATAATTTATAATATTATATTTGGCTAGAGTCTTTCCACAGGGTTATAGAAAAACTCGTGAAGACTAGGACTCAATGTGGATTCCAATAGATTGGAAAATCAACTAGTGAAGATTAATCATATCTAGATTTAAGAGTGTCATAAATTTTAGCTTCTAACAACTTGTAGGAAAAGGATATTCAAGAGAGTCAGTAAGATTTCTACATAGAGCTAGGAAGAACATATTTGTTAAAATCATTCCAACACTTGTAGTAACATGTAGAAGATTGAAGAATTTAGAGACCTGAGAAAAGGTCCCATTACTAGAGATTGCAGACTTGTATATTGCATAAGAAGAAAAGTCCATAGTAGCATTATAGCTGATTCAAGAGACTCCAAAGAAGAGTCCAGAAGAATATTGGAGGTTGGTGATCTCCATTAAATATTATTGATAGTATAATAAAAAATCAACCAAAAGAAGTTGAAGAGACCCTTAGAAGGTCCAGTTACAAAACTTACAATTCTGGAAGATTAGAGGTTGGTGATATCCATTAAAGCTTGTAAATTGAAAAAATAAAGAAGGACCAGTAAGGTCTTGTTCCAAAATTCCAACAGTAATAGATTTTAGAGATATGAGAGGAAAATATCATTACCAACACTTCCATAATAGAAGGTTGAAGGAAATGTCTCATTTGGAAGACCATAGAAACTATGAGATTGAAGATCTTGATGAGGTCTCAAGGAGAAACAAGGAGAAGGCTTGGAGAGTATTAGTACATAATTTAGAGAAGGCCATTAAAGGTGTTACCAGGAGAACTCATTGGAGAAATCTACCAGCAAGGAGAAGCTAATGATAGAGCATAATTTGGGACAATTATTGCCATTCAAAAACAAGTCCAAAAGGAGAATAATTTGGCAAGGAGTTCTAAATTCTAGAGGAGATTGCTGAAGATCTCAAGACATTTAGATTATTTTGAAGAGGGCCAAGATTAAAGTTAGAATTCAACAAGGAAGTTGAAGGAGATAGGAGCCTAAATTTACTACCAAATCTAAGAGGTTTGAAGATTACCATTGAAGGCTAGGAGGCTCATTCAGAGATAGGGGTTTTTTTGAATCTTCAAAAAATATTGAAGGGTTCTTGAAGGAAAAATTAGCGACAATTTTGGAGAAATACCTACCAAATTTTTGAGTTTCAAGATCAACACTTTAGTGCAAAAATTGACTACAAGAGAGCATTAATCAGGACAAAATTAGTAGGTGCAAAACTTTAGATCTACGAAAAGAATTCTGAAGGAGAATCAAAACCATCATACTATAGTTTCAAGCAACAAGATAGAGGAGTTACTAAGTTGTGAATTGGTGAGTTAAGGAGCTATTGCAGAAAACCAAGAAGAGTTGCAAGATCATCAAGTCAAGGGCAACAATTTCATGAATCAAATCACCAAGACATCCACCATTATCAGGGTTTATTAAAGATAATAAAATTGGGTGCAAAAGGTTCATTAGTTGAACTTTAAACTATGGTTTATTTAGAGATTCATTAAGCACCATATTAAGTGAAAGTTGCAAGGAGTGGATTCATTTTAAAGTCTTCAAAAAAGAGTGCAGAAGGAAGTTATTTTAAGGTTTATTTTTGCACATTAAAATAGGAGTTAGATCATCTTCCTATTATTCAGTTACAACAAAGAAGACTATATTAAGTTACAAAAATTATAGTGCATTTAGGAGCAATTACTAGTGCATGATTTAAGGTTCATTTGAAGGAGTAATAAGGTGAAATCAATATTGCACTATACTAGTTGTTCTTAAAAGGTTTTTTAAGATGCACTGAATACATCAAGTTATAGAGATTCAAGGTGCACTAAGTATTTTAAGTTATAGTGAAAATTAGTGCATACTTCAAGTTACCTTGAGAGTTCATTATTATTGCACTATAATTTAGTTAAAGTAAACAATAGTGCAAAGTTAAACCTCTTGAATAAGCACATTAGTTGCATACTTGGATTTATTCTTACTAAGTTATCCAAGTGCAAAAATTAGAGGTTAGTGTTGTCTAGTAAGGAAGGTAACATTTGCTCTCAAGAAGTTACCTTACCAAAAAAGTTAGAGAGCTTGGAAAAGGAGACTTTCAATCCAAAAATTGGTGCAAGTTAAGGTACATTATCTTAACTATTATAGCTAATATTTATAGTGAGAAAGGAGCACCATTCTTGTCCTTTAAACAATAATAGAAGGACCAAAGTTATTTCCATTCAAAGGCATTACATCAGCAAACATTATACAACCATCAAGCGATTGTAGCATTGACATCAAGGGGGGCAGATATCTAGATAAAAAAAATCAAAACATCAAAGGCTCATAAGTTCGTGTTTTAATGTGTATAGAAGCACCAGATCAACACCTATGTAATAAGAGCCTACAACACATAAAGGGAGGTATAGCACTCAATTTAAGGCACATAACTCTAAGGTTAACCAAGCACATATTATGTAAAATCAAGAGGTAGATAAGGAATACATTACCCAAATGGTCACGTGGACAAACTTCCAGTTAAAGTTATCAAAATCTATCATCGATTGGAGATGAATCACCAGCTAGGAAAGGAGTGATTGTAGTATCCAAGAACAACCATTTATTGAAGCCATATCATTTTCCAAGAGGGCAGTGTTGGAGCATCCTAGAAATGCCATAGCTAGAGCCAACCTTGAGGAGAATACAATCATCATTTATTGGAAAACACACAAGCTTACACTGACTGGTAAGAAGGAGAAAAGAATTGAAGCCAATATTTCACAGATTACACCCATTGGAGAAGAAACACTAAAGGAAAGGATATGTTGAAGATGTCCTCACATGTAAGTTATACTTGGCAGATTAAAAGAAAGTGTTACATAATGCTTGTGTAGGGGGAGAGCATCTTAACAAATAATGCTCATCTTGGAAGCGTTAAAGGTGTCTTTCAAAGGAGTGAAAGGTGTAATAATAATTTTATCCAACTGAAAGAGTTGAAGACACATTGACCAATGTTCAAAGAGACTATAACATCTATCTACCATCCTCACATCTGAGAAATGAATACACCAAGTGTTGAGAGCATCAACGTATTACAAGGAGGATTAAGCATTGAAGAGACCTAATTTAACTCCCAAGTGACAGCTATCCAATGTCAAGATAACTACCTAAACTCAAGGAAGAGAACAACCTATCCACATCGAGCCAAAAAAAGTATCCATACACAGTGAAAGAGGAGTGAATTGTATTAAAGAACCAAGGTCAAGGTTACCAAAAGGGTCAAAGCATCATTAAAGAATCACTGCCATTGTCATACGTCTTCCATTGAAGAAGAGAAACACACAATAAGACAATGTTCAATGTTAATTACTTAGGAGTTGGAGTATTATGAAGGTAAGGTTTTACCTTAATCAAATTGCTTTCATTAAGGAGGTATAAGGAGTATAATATAAGATTGAAACTATTCTATTATTTACCTTGGAAATAATAGCAAAATCAACCATACATTTGAAACCAAAAGTAAAGGAGATTTATATACTTAATATTTTAATATTTGCAATTAAAAACCATAGAATTTATAAGGGTTTCTACTTGGGAAATTAAATTCTATTATTGCAAATATTATTGTTTTCCAATATTCCAAATTAGGGAGTTATAAGGTATACTACACCAAAAATATATTAATGGAATCTATAAACATTAAATTATTAATATCAAGGGCTATAAAAAGAAGTTCTTCAAATATTGTCATATTACCTATTGAAAGTGGGGGAGAGGGAGAGGGACCTGCTCCCTCTCCTTGCTCCCCCTCCCCTGGTTCTTGCCCAGTTCTTGACTCATACCAGGTCATACCACTCTGGGAACATTTTGTAGCAGATGATCTCCTTGGGAGGATATCCTTACCCATTTTCTACTCCTTTCCTAGTAGTTTTAGGGTTTTCCTGCTTGAGTCTAGGGCCTGGTGCATCCTAGGGTTCTTCTAGAGTTTCCTGGTTGTTTTTAAGATCCTTTCCCTGATCTCCCTTAGGATTTCCCCTGGGGTTTTTTTGAAGGTTGTTTTTACTTGGATATGGTTCCCAAGGCTTTCTCGATCTATGGTGGTTGCAGGTTGGGTTTTCGATTGCTTCCTCATGCATCCTGTGAGGTCCTCATGTCATTGGGGTTGGTCTAGAGGGCTGGTTTCCTCTTTGCTATGACTCCTCTCTGGTATGCCTTTGGTTGTTGGTAGTCCTATTCCTTTGGGTGGGGCCCTTTTTGATTTTCTATTCGAAGGCTTATTCTTGCTGAATTTGCTGCTTGGTGGACACTCAAGGCATTTGCATGGCCTTGGGAGGGGCCTCTTCTTATGCTTGAGTTATTACTAGTACCATTCCTAGTTCCCTAAAGTTGTTCATGAGCAAGGATGGGGGGTTCCTAGTCCTTTCTACTTGGGTACTTAGGGTTTTCTACTGCATGTCTCAATCTTGGGGAGAGGACCTATGATCTATGTATGTAGACCCTTGGCTCCCTCAGTTTAGGCTTTTGTGGATCCCATATTTGTGCCTGCTATCACTTTTTGCCTGGGCTTCATAGGTTTTTCATTTTGATTTCCTGTTTAGGGGCTTCTATTTTCTGGTCCTACTTCTTGGTGGACTCTTAGAGCATGTTCTTGGCCTTGGGAGTGGGTCTCATCCTGTTCTTGAGTTGTTCCCAGTCCTAGTTCTAGTTCCCTGGAACTGTTCGTGAGCAAGGATGGTGGGTTCCTGGTCCTTTCTATTGGTATGCTTAGGATTTTCTTCTATATTTTTTGGTCTTGGGGTGGAGACCGGTGCACTTGCAGTTGTGTCACTCCTTCCTCCTTTAGTTTTTTCTTTCAAAGATCCTTTCTTTGCACCTACTACTATTGTCCCTAGCTCCTTTAGGATTCCTCATAGTTCAACTTGGTTTGCATGGGGATATCTTGACCTGTAGATAACCCAATAGAGATGTTCCATTTCATAGGCTCAAGCGAAGGCTTCCCGTTGTTATTTATTTAAGGGTCTTGATACCATTTCCTAGGGTATCCCATTGCTACACCCTAGATTGTATCTCGTTGCTACTGGTTGCTTAGCTCACACAACTGCTTGCTGCTATGCTACACCCTGGGGTGCATCCCAGGTCATCCTTGGGTAGGGATCCTCTCCAAGTTTCTAGAGTCAAATTTCCTACTTCTGGTTTTTGGGCAGGATATTTGGTTTCAGGTCAAATCCATTTTTTTGCTGGTTTTCCCGTTGGGCAATATTTTATAAACTTGCTGGTTTTCCTGCTGGGTGGGATTTTTCAAATTTATTTTCTACTGGTTTTCCCACTGGGCAGGATTCTCCAAACCTACTAGTTTTCCCATTGGGTAAGGTTTTTCAAATTTATTTTTTCTGCTGGTTTTCCCACTGGGTGGAATTTTCCAAACTTGTTGGTTTTCCCACTGGGCAGGATTTACAATTTGGTGGTTTTTGGCTGCTTCTCGTTGGGCAGGATTTTTAAATTCATCATCCTGCATGTTTTCTCACTAGGTGAATTTTTTCAAAATTAATGGTTTCCCGCTTGATGAGATTTTTCAAATTTACCTGTTCTCGCTAGGCAAGTTTTTCCAAACTATTTGTTTCCTACTGGGCGGGATTTTTCAAATTGATTGTTTTTGACCTTTGGTTTGGTTGGTTGACCTACTATAAAAAGGTTTTGGGGTCCTTTCAAAACCCGATTTTAATATAATTTTAACCTACAAAAAAAAAAAAAAGGTCTTCATTTACTTAAAGAAGTTGGAACTATATACTTAAACTTGTCTCATACTCATACTAGAGAGACAAAAAAATCCAACTATAGAGAAATTCAAAATTCAGTGCATAGTTCATTAGGAGAGATAAGGTGAAATAAAAGTTGATTATTGTTATTTACAAAACATTACAAAATCAAATCAAAATGTGAACTATTATTTACTAAGCAATTTACTAAGCTTATAACTTACTCTAATCTAGGGATCTATAAGTATGTCTACTCCAAAGAACACATTAAATAATGTAATAATAAAAGGAGCAAGGAAAATACCAATATGGCTTAAAAACATGATTGATGATTCAAAAAACTCAATGGAAGATGCAAATGAAAGAGAAGAATCAATAGAATGTAAAATAATTTCTAAAAACTCACAAACTAATAGTTTTGTGAAAGTAGATTCTTCAAGCACATCTTCTAATAAGATAGTAAAGAGAGGTGATGATAATAAAGATCATATTCAAAAGGTAAAAAATAATATTGATCAAGAAGATCTCATACAGATCTATGAAAAAGGTAAAGTTAGAATAGCTTCAATTGTACACACTTGGTTCAACTATTTCATCAAATAATTAGATAAACATGATATTCCTAAAATATATAACAAAGACATTGGGATATATTTACGATGCATCTACTACGTGAAATGTGGTCATGAGAAGGTTAAATACTAGAGTTTACATCCATGTAAATATTGTGGAGGCAAATATCATCATTCTTACTACTGTTACAACAAAGACAAATACTATAAAATATTCAAGGAGAAATTAATATTCAGATTAGACTATTTCTTCCAAGATATTGTTTCAGAAGCATCCACTAACAATGAGCTCAAGCTTGACTTTTGTGAATATCAAGAAAACAAGTCATACAAGAAACCACTAAATAGGAAAGGAAGTAGTTATGATCCAATTATGACTTGCAAAATTATGAGATCACTAGTCCATCAAGGATACTTAGAAGACTACATGGTCAAAGATTCTTCCAAACACTTAGAAACAACAAAAGGTAGTGGAATAAAAATGACAAGAAGAAACAACACAAAATTCGAAGCAAGAAGAAGAAGAACTAGACCAAGTTGAAGATTATTCTAAAGATAAAGATCCATATTGAAGACTAAAGTATTCAATACCTAAATAATGTAATACATGGGGTGTTAGAGTATATTATATCATTTGGGTTATGTAAATGTACTACATTTGGTACATAGTTAGAGTAGGAGTTTACTTTAGAGTGAAGTTACTTAGTTGCTCCAAGTATTGTAATAAATGCACAAGTGTCAATGTGCAAGTTGTAAATGTGCATGTAGTCCACATGTACATAAGTCCTAGGTAGAGTAAGGACCAAGGAATCTATATTCCTATATAAAGGCCTCATAGTGAGTGTTTTAGGTGAAGTGATTGTAGAGAGTGTGTATTATAGTTTAGTAGAATGGTACAATGTAGTACTTTCATATTTGTACATGGAGTGTTCATGTCCTCCATTATATAGCATTGTACTATTTTTATCAGTTTCATTAATGGCATATTTTTGATTTATTTGTAGATGTTCATCTTATTACTTTTCTACATATTATTGTGCCATTAGTTTACATTCATCTGAGATTAGTTATTTTACATCTTGTGGTCATACTACCTCCTATAAAAAGCTAACAACTTTAATGCTTCTCTATATCCTTGAAGCTATGATGCTTTTCAATCTCTAAAATCTATTTCCAATATTTGAAAATTATTTCTTCAATATCTTAGGTCGCACCTAAGAAAAAAATATGATTCTCCTATTTTCTCGATAACCCAATATCAATATCAAGGTGAATTTGAATATCCTCGAATGAACAACTTTATTATGAGTTGGTTGTATCTATCAATGTCCAAATTTCTCCTAAGTTAGCTCTCTCTATCAATGTACAACTTTCTCCTGAGCTGGCTCTCAATTTATCTTAGCTAAGTCCTAGTCTTCACTAGTTTTACTTCAACCAAGTGGAAAAATCCTAGCATTAAAATTTGGGTAACTTTTCCTTGTCCCCTCAATCTCTACTCAACCAAACCTTAAAAAATAGAGTCCAAGTTTTCACTGCATTCAAAGTGAACAAACTCTAATATAATCAAGAACAGATTGAGTTAGATAATGGTGGCTAGTAAAATAACTCCATTAAAAATGGATATAGTTAAGTGGTAGCTCTGATACCATTGTTGGCTTTTAAGCCTTACTACCACAAAATATCATAGGTTCCAATATAAATAAGCCACAATATTAAAGATAAAAATATCAATAATGAAGAGTAGAATTATATATGAGCAATCTAATATGTATATCAAGGCCAATATAATAATGAAATAACATTCACTTATAATATCAAATATGAATGTAAATGACCAAAATAATTCATGTACAAGCATGAATAAAACTTACAATATTAATTGCTAAAAAAATTGTATACAAGATTTATTCTTTGTCTCCCTTTTACAAACCAATAATCTGATATGATATTTCATGGAGCTTTATCTCCATAATATAGACATAGAAGATGAATCTTCATGTACTTGACTATTGCTCTCCATATGACAAATCCCATGACCTTTGGCTTATCATATTTCCACTTGTATACTAGAATATTCACTCTCTTCTTACATGCATACTTGACATAAAACATACAATATTAATTGCTAAAAAGTAATCATGTACAAGCATGAATAAAACATACAATATTAATTGCTAAAAAAATTGTATATAAGATTTATTCTTTGTCTCCGTTTTACAAGCCAATAATATTATATGATATTTCATGGAGCTTTATCTCCATAATATAGAAATAGAAGATGAATCTTCATGTACTTGACTATTGCTCTCCATATGACAAATCCTTTGACATTTGGCTTATCATCTTTCCACTTGTATACTAGACTCTTCACTCTCTTATTACATGCATACTTGACTCTATGACACTTGCACACTTCTACATGACTCTTACTCTCCTACATGCACTCCTAATATAAGACAATTGTACACATCCTCTCTTTACATATTTTCACACTTACATAGATGAGACTTGTGCACATTATTTCAATATACACTTGCACTTGTGCATTTCCTGCACATGACACTTGTGCATTTCCTACAAATTGAAACTTACATGGAAGAGGAATTATAAATCACTCATCTAAACTATAGAATCAACCCTAATCGATTACATATTTACATTTGTACCATGAAGGTACTATGAGGGTACATTTGCATGTACCAATAAATGTAATATTCCTCAACAAAATTAGCATTATATTTTTCATTAAAAATACATATTTTTGAAAAAGAACTAAGCTTTGAAAGGAGATACCTACATTTTTTTTGAAAATTCTCAATTATGGATATGAGAGCTACAACTTTAGTTTCTAAAACTGCTATGACAATCTCTAATTACTAATGTAGGTTCCTAGACCTATAGAGAAAATTAGCATGACCATTTCCTACACATATCCCCTTGAGAAGGCACAATAGCAAGTTTTCTATGAATACCATTAGCTTTGGGGAATCCAAAAATGGATCAAATGTGACTCATAAAATGTATACAATTATGAATACCACTACAGACGAAGCATTTGAAGAGGATAATCCTGAATACTAAAGTGGTGGCTCTTGGGGGTTGGCTATTTTTTATTTGGTTTTCGTAGTCTCGTCTATTCAAAGCTATTTCTAAGGGTTGTTTTCCCTTTTCTTACATGTTTGATTCTCGTATTTGCCTATGTTAGTCTGGGTTGTCCACCTGAGTTTGTATGTTGAAGTCATCCATAACATGCTTGTAGTCAGGGATGACTTCCTTTTGGTCCTATGTTGCGAGGATGAGTTCCTATTTTATTTTCGGTGGGAGTTCCACCATTTCAGCTTCTAAATTGTAAAAGGTTTAGGGTCCTTTCAAAACCCTCTTACCTATAAAAAAAGTATACAATTACATTTTATTGTTGCTTAAGAATCATTATCATAATGCTTCAATCTACAATAGTTTTTAAACAATGATTTTCTCGAGTATTGAGATATTATTAATTATCTTATATTAGCCCAAGATTATAGTACATTAGGACATGGTGGATGCTAATGTCTTAGTATTGTGAAAATGGATGCATCAACTTAGAATGGAGGAAACATATTATATTCCTCCATAAATTTGGATGGAATGGAAGAAAAAGTGGCATCTTATCCATGACTATGAAATATGTGCCTCCCTCCTATGGTTGTAGTAGAGGTCTAATTTTGCCATGTTTTTTCCAACTTTAATGATACAAAACCAAAAGTTTCGAGTTAAAAAAAATCAAGAAATAAAGCAAATTTTAACAATAACAAAGTGTAATATATCACAACATATAAATATATAAGAAAATTATGAAAATGATTTTATTGCTTACAAAATAGAGTATAGTGCAAGCAGTTCCTACTTATGAATAAGACAACATATGTTCCTTCTTCATATGATTGTGGGACATTCTACTTAATGTGGGATCAAGTGTTGCCATAGGTGTTTTATCTATAATGATTCCAATCACAGAGTTGTGAGTTAAGGATTTTAAAAATAATAGAGTATAAAAAATCAAAACACAAATATATGAGAAAAATATCAAAATGATTTTATTGCTTAAAAATAGCATACAATGCAAATAATATTTCAAAAGAGTTGTGAGATTATAAAATTATGTTTTTTACAGTTGAAGGTATATCTCTCTTTATATGATATTTAGTGGGTTGGAAATCTATCATATTGAATATGAAAGGTTGCCCCTATAGAAATGTGGTGGTTTACTTCCATGAGTTACAAAGTGCATATAAAAAAAAAAATTACATACATATGAATTATCCTATTGTATTTTGTCTTCTAGTGATGTATCAACATGGATAGATATTTATTTGGAAGTGAATATCAAAAATATAAAATTACTATTTTAAGGTATCTTAATTTGCATTTTGAGGACTTTCACTATTTATTTCTCCAAAAATTTGCTAGAGACTAAGCTAATAGCATAAAAAAATTTGTTCTTCCTCTAAAGCTTTCCAATGCTTTTTGAATAGGTCAAAATAGAGTCTTGAGAAAAAATTTATGCTCCTGAGAAGGAAGTTAGGTCACATGCCTAGATAATTTATACACCCTAAAAAGCAATGGTCTCTATTTGCATCAACATTTGAAAACAAGTGTAGAAAATATTTCTTTATCTAATTATTTGTGAGCCATTCCTTTTGGTGATCAAGTTGTTCTGCCTTGACCACTTTGTACATTTGGAAGGACTACCTTTTGCTTGTCTCAGTCCATGTATAAATAATTTTATTCTTCTCCATTGGTGCTAAACTATATGGATTGAGTTCTTCAATGTCTAAGAATTTTACTACTATAGAAATTTCCAATAAAGGTGGATGATAAGTCCTCAACCGTTCAACATTGAAGATTAGATGTAAACCAAGATACGATCAAAGATTCAAATCAAAACCATTCTCTCCTAATTTCTTGATGATGGTGTATAATTTATAGGGAGGAGGTCTAATATTCCCATATGGTACTATAAGTCTCTTCTTCTATCATATTCATATTTTATCCCTAACCCTGAACTATTGTGGAAACTGATGTTTGTTATTGCATTGCTTGTTTTTCTAATTTATCTTCTTCAGGAAGTCAATAATTTTTTGTTGGATATGCTAATTTTTTTTTCATAAATTGTTTTACATTTTCTTGTTATTTATGTTCAAGAGGTGAGTAATCCATGGGTTGCACAGTAAGAACTGCATCAATGGATGCCAAGGGTTGGAAAATAAAACATACATGAAATAGGTTGTGTTTGGTAGAGATGTATAGAGATCATTTGTACTTATAATGAATATAGGAGAGGATATCATCCCATATGAATCGATGCTTGGTATACTAGATGAAGATATATAGCCAATAAATTTACAACTTGATAGTTTTTGCACTATTATATATACTCAAGAAATATACTTAATAAGAATAAAATGAGCTACATGAATAAGATGTATAACTTCATATTACATAAATGAAATTGTTCATCCAAGAATGTAACTAAGAGTCCATTATATAGGTTTTACAAAATGAATCTTGGTCTTCCTCAGGTGACACTTGGCATGAATACAAAATAATTGAATATAATATAACACACCCTTGTATTACATTATTTGGCATGAAATTCCCTTAAGTTGCACAACTAATCTCTGAAATTTTGAAACTTATTTCTCCCAAGAGCTTTTGTAAAAATATCTGCTAGCTGTTCTTTTGTAGGAATATACTTTAAGATGATATGATGATTCTAAAAGTGATCTCTGATGAAATGGAATTTTGCTTCAATATGCTTAGTTCATTCATGTATAATTATATTTTTGATCAAATTGAGTACTCCTTGATTATCAGGAAATATCAAAGTTGGAGTTCGTTTGATTATAACCACAATGCTTCGCATGTTGTATCTCTTGCTGCACAATATTCTACTTTAGTAGATGATTTTCCCACTATATATTGTTTATTATTATGCCAAGATATAGGTCCTGACCCAAGATAAAATATGTACCCTAAAGTAGAGTTTCTATCATTAATAGAACCAACATAGTATGAATCTGAGTAACCCTGTAGAAAAAAATCCTTAACATTCTTCATATAAATTATGCCATAATAAATAGTCTTAATATATTACAATATTCTACCCGAGGTGTTGTAGGTGAGTTGGAGAGGAGAGGGCAATCCTCCAAGGGAGGTCCCAGGTTCAAATCTCCACCCTACCAAAAAGCTGAATTGGGTATCTAAAATCCAATTGATAATGTTGGTGCGGGCAGGGTCGGGTGTGACCCCCGGGTGACTTTGACGGTGTATAACCCCCTGTTCATGGTCTCTCAAACCAAGGTGGCTCCACAAGGGGTTTTTCGCTTATATATATATATATATATATATATACAGGGTCGGGTGCGACCCCCAAGTGACTTTGACGGTGTAGAACCCCCTGTTCGTGGTCTCTCAGACCAAGGCGGCTCCACAAGGGGTTTTTCGCTTTATATATATATATATATATATATATATATATATATATATATATATATATATTACAATATTCTCTTTGTAGCTTTCCAATAACTTTCTCTTGGTTCTTGCACAAATCATGAAATATAATTTACAATAAAGGCCAAGTCAGATCGACTGTTTGTTAAGTATATAAGACTTTAAATTAATTGGAGATACATGGTTGCTCAAACCAAAGGTATTTCATCATTTTTGGATAATTGAGTCCCTTTGTATCGCTCCAAATTTTTCGCATCCCTACCTTCAGGCTATAGGATCCGTGCCCGGAAGGAGGATGGGAAAAGGATGGTGCGGTACCTCGGACTGAGAGGACTTTGCGAAGGTCCCGCCTCTCAAGGGAGGTGTATTTTGATGATTTTTCGACGGATGGTGGGTTCACCAGGAAACATTTAAGGGCAGCTTCCACGCCTAGGTTTTGGAATGTGTTTAAATGTGTTCGTTTTTAACCTTAAGCATTCATATCCTAGGTTTGGCCGAATGAATCTAGATTTAATCTACATGAAAATGCAAATTCCATGAATACAAAAAACAAATTTAAAGACAGAAAATAGAGAGATTACGGAATGCAAATGAGGAATACCTGATCCGGATGTCTGAAGAAGATTCTGATGTTGAAGCAGTCTGGATCGTCTGAAATTCGACAGAATCGTCTGCAATCAGACAAGATCGTTCGAGATCTGACGAATCTCATGAATTCGTCGAGACCCGCAAAACCGAAAATAGATGCAAAATACAAAAAGTACTACAAGTGCTAACAGAGGGAAATGATATAAAATGGCAGCAATGTTATCAAACCGAAACTTAAACACAGAGACATAAATGAATCGTGCTAATTAGATGATAATTAGGATTTAATTATGCACTTAATCTAAATGGGTGAACTCCAAATGCAAAATAACATAAAACACTGAATAGACTATCTAATTTGCAGAATAAAATGACAGAGAAAAGGTTGAGAAATGCAAACTTTAAGCACTGATTGCCTCAATATGGATTGCAATCGAGATCGTCTCGCATCAGTACGAAATCGCCTCGAATTCGACAGGTTCGCCTCCGATCTGAACAGGTTCGTCGACGACGATGTGTGCTGGCTCCGGCTGAAAAATAGTGATGTACCTGCAACAAAATTGATATGGAACTAGTGCAAATGAAGAATAGGGATGATTTAACGTAAATGGAGTTAACTTGCAGAGAATTTCAGCCAGGGGGGTGCTAAGGGAATAGTTTAGGATTAAATAGGCTTTAGGGGAGTAGTTAGGAGGTTGGAGATCATCCCAATTTGGGAGATCTCCAACGGGGGAGGGTCCCAACGGCGCAGACACGCTTCTGCCCAGATTGGAGACCCGTTGGAACAGATTCCAACTTTGCAAAATCAGTTTTGCGACAAGATCGTCTGGACGTCCTAGTCCAGACGAAATCGTCAAATCTGGGGCGATATCGTCTGATCGGCGACGATATCGTCAAACGGTCAAAACAACCTCTAAAAATGGCGCGAAAAAGGGGGAAACGGATTTCTCGACGGTTAACGGGCGGTTTGGGAGGTTAAATTTGAATTTTAAATTATTTACTAAGGTGAATGTAATTATTGTAATTTTACTGCGCCAATTTTAGGGTGCTACATTTTGCCCCCTCTTTAGCGAATTTTCCGAAGAAAATGCGTTAAAGATGAGTTCTTCTCGATCTACGAGAAAGCAAAAAATTATTCCCATTTTTAGGCGACGATTCTTGGTCGAATCGTACGACGACTTACTATGGTGCTCCCTCCGTGTTTTTACCCAAATCGAACGTTTGAGGTAAAAACGCGAAAAAGCAAAAAAATTATTTTTGAATAAAATTAAGAAAAATAGGGTAAAACCCTAATTCATTTTTACTGTTCATTTTCTGGTTTTTGGAGCTCTGAAGCAAAAATGGTGGAGACGACGCACAGATCGACAGAGGTCCGACGCGGTCTACGGGTAAGAGTCTAGACTTAACTAGGATGCTTTAATTTAACTTTACATGCTTTGTAGGTAATTTTTAGATGATTTTTGAGCATCGCGGCCATTTTTGGGCCGTCGACGTCGTCGAGATGAAATCGTCCCGATTTCGACGAAATCGTCTCAATTTCGGCAATTTCGCCCGAGGGCGAAATCGTCGAAAGGGGGACGATTTCGTCAAATTAGGGACGATTTCGAACTACGAAATCGGAGACGATTATGCTCAAATTTGGGACGATATCGTCCAATAGTGGGCGATATCATCAATTGCATAAAATTGAATTTTTAACTTGCATTATTATTTACTTGAATTATTGATTAATGATTGTTTATTGTTTTGTTGTTTATGTTTGCAGAGAGGATTACTAAAGAGCAGGGAATGGAAATACGAGGGTTGAGAGATGACTTGGCCGCTCTCACACAGGCAGAGCGAGATCAGCTGGCACAGGCCGGCTTACTACATGTGGCAGAGATGCCACAAGTATCTACAGATATGGGGCTACTGACGGCCCTAGCAGAGAGGTGGTATCCGGGCTCTTCATGTTTTCGGCTACCTACAGGGGAGATGACTCCCACTTTGGAGGATGTATGGAGGATTCTGAGAATCCCCATACAAGGATGGCTCATTACTCCTACGGCCAATCAGGGCCACGCTATGGGACGACTGTGCGATGACCCGAGCTTCACCCTAGAGAAGGGCAGAGTTAATATCGAGGCACTGCGCCAGATGCCTGGGGCATCTACACTCACACGGGTTCTAGCTGGAGTAGTTGGTGGACTTCTGCTGTGCCACCAGAGCGGGTGCAGGGTGCCATGGATGCTGGCAGATGTGGTCTATGACATGAGAGACCACGACTACAGGTTTGCTTGGGGCAGTTTTGTTTTATGCCGATTGTACAGGATCCTGTATGGGGTCGTGTACAAGGGCGGTCGATGTCTGGTTATGACATCGCTACTACAGGTTTGGTGCTGGGAGCACATTGCGATGCGGAGGCCGGTAGGGCTTCCTCTGACAGGGGTTGACGGGGAGAGGCCCCGAGTCTTCTACTGGTGGCTCCGAAGAGGGGCACAACGACGGATAGATCTGCCGATGTCCCGGAGGCTACTAGATGACTTAGTCCCGGACCAGATCACCTAGAGGCCATGGAGGGAGCATCCAGGGTGGGCCGAGGACAGACAGGAGTTGGCTCGCATCGAAGCGAGTTTGCTGGCTGAGGATGGAGAGGGGAGAGGTGGAGCTCCACAGGTACGACCGAGTTTTGAGACAGTTCGGTCTGCAGCAGGGGATCCCATCTCTGAGGGACTACGAGTTTTCTCGGACTGTCCGGGATAACACTACGGTTAGCGGGGCTCCCGACATGCAGCGGTTCTGGAGCCAGGACACGGATGATGCCCCCATCCAGCCAATGGATGGGGATGACGCAGGAGTAGCCGATGGCTACGATGCCTGGTACGCAGGCATCCGCCCTCCTCGGATGACGAGGGCACAGGGTCCGATCCACGCAGTTGTGCGTCGGATAGGGAGGCGACGCCAGGCGGCGATGGAGGCAGCCCAGGGTCACGGCGGGAGAGAGGTGAGGAGGCCACAGGCACAGGAGCGGCCACGACAGAGAGAGAGGGAGAGGAGGGAGGCGAGACCCCCATCTCCACAGAGGCCACCATCGCCCGATAAGGGCAAGGGTGTGGACACAGGAGAGAGTAGCGAGATGGCTACTCTCCAGGCGGAGAGAGATCATCTGCAGGCCCAGGTGCAGACGCTACAGGATGAGGCTGCACGCCACCGGGCTGAGGTGTCACAGCTGCGGGATGAGATTGCACGCCTCAGGGCACGGGGCGGAGGGGCGAGCTCTGGGGAGCTGACACGGGCTATCGCCCAACTGACCTTTTATCAGACACTATACTTCCAGCTGGTGCCAGAGGCGGATAGACTACCCCTGCCAGCTAACATCGCAGATCCGATCAGGATCGGGTCATCGAGGACCACGTCCCGATCGAGGACGAGGACTACACAGACGACGATGGGGCCACCTCGTCCACCTCAGGGCGGGGGAGGAGATGAGGCAGAGAGCTCGAGGGGCTCTCGAGGCTAGAGGGCGGGATTGACATTGTATTATATATATATTTTTTTGTTTGATAGAGGATTGAGTATGCCGAGGTACAGATTGTGGCATACCAATCCAGTTTTGATGATGTACATATATTTGTGATATATATAGATGAGATATTTTTGATCATATGACTTGTCTTATGTGATTTTTATGATGCTTTTAATGTTTTGATTGATTGATTTGATAATTGGATGTAATTATGTCGTTGGAGATATTATAATTTGAATGTCATGCGGTGATATTTTAAATGAAATAATCTGATGTAACAAATTGATTTGTTGTAATGAAATGTGGTAAAAGATAAAAAGAGACTTCTAACAATAATTTCAAAGGACATTGTCGCTATTATAGACCATTTCATGGAGTCGCCGCTCACTCGGTCGTCAAGCTAGTCCCATTTATAGAAATATTGTTAAAAAGTAAAAGAGTGCTTAAGAAACTGTCTTAAGACTTTGGTGCAATAGTGCAAATGATGATGATGATGATGGTTTGTTTTCAGATTTTCATAAAAAATGTTTGTGCATGAAATAATGTTCAAATGATTTTTGCTAGGCATAAATTCCTAAGGGTGATAAAATTTTTGGATAATTCTTTAGGAATTATACCATCATTGCAAAATTAAAGGTTGACATAATGACATGAAATAATGAAAATGTGTTTGCTTTTGAAAAGCATAATTTGTGTAACGTAATGAATTAAGTCATATGGTTTTCATGATTTTTAATAAATGGGGAATAAAAATTGTTACAATGGTTTGCGCTAGGCATAGAATATGTAGGTATAGACTTATACCATCATCGCGAAAATCCAAAAAAAAATAGTTTTATTGCATGGTTGATTTTTGATGAACATAAAATATGAAAATGAGGACTTGCGCTAGGCATAAAATTCCAATTTTGGTTTTGAAACTATACCATCGTCGCGAAAGTCAACCAGATATATATGTATATATTTGTATATGTTTGAAAGAAATTTTTGATTTTTCTATTATATAGTTGTCTTTGTGGTAAACAACTGTACTTGATTTATTCCAAACAAGTTGCAAAAATAATATTTCAAATTATTTTGAAGACAAAAGTTAGATTTATAAGGAATCCCATGTGCATATGTGAATTCATTTCCGATCTTGATTTATCATAATGATACACAAAATCTCTCAAATACAAATGTGTGTGCAATTGCATTGTTCATTTACCAGTTTTGAGCAAGATAATATGATACAAGTGATTTGAAGAAACCAAATAAGTGTTCATTAACCATGATGTAGATGCATATAACCATACTAGACTACTATGTAGGTCGGATTATCAAGAGCTAGCTAATCCATAAGCAGACATAGGTCTGTACAAAAGAAGGTCGCTAATGTGACAGACATATCACCACGCTAGGAGTTACCCAAGGCCAAGCAGAGTTGGGCACAAACCACTTGTTATGGGGCTTACCTCACAGTTTTCGAATAATTGAGAATTCCAAGGATTCAAGCTCATCAACCCTTCTTTTCTTTTCAAAGGGTAGGGAAAGGGATTTTATTGCTTTCTTGCTTTCTTTTGAACTTTGCTTATTTTTCTTTTTGTATTTCTTTTGCTTGATAATGCTTGGAATATTGCTGAAATAACATTTTTCTTTTCTCTTTTTTCTTTCTGAACTTTTTTTTTTTTTTTTTTTTTGGGGATATCTTAGTCGATTCTTTGGGCTTAGTCAGAGAGCAAGGGATTTTTATTCTGGGTAGGGGTGAGCTTGTCCTTTTGCCAATTCTCAAAGATTCTAGACCATGTGCATGATAGGATAGCAGGGGAAACTTTTCACTCAAGAAATCAGTTCTACTATGTAGCAAAACATGGAAATTACAAATATAATCATTTTATTGTGAAAAGATGTGCTTGGTTTAAGTAAATAACAAGATCAATTCTCTATGCTCAAACTTTATTTAATTGAATTTTGTGGACTTTGATATAAGAGAGATTAGTAATCATGCCATATAAAATCAAGATATTTATTGTTGTGAGTGTGCAAGTGAGGGATTCAAAATAAATGCTAATTTATCCCAAAATAATTTGAAACATACAACTACAATGATTGTAAGAAAATATATATATAAATGATTTTTTGAGAAAGTTTTGAGAATATTGACTCTCTCTTTCTTCTTTATTTTGTTTTGGTTTCGAAAGAGTCAAGCATATATCTGTTATTATTTTGATTTTTGATTTTGATTTTTGTTTTTGAGCAAAAAAAATTTAACAAGTGCTTTAAATAAATGCAATAGATAGTTTTTGAAGATTTTGGATGATTATGAATATTTTTGATGTTTTTGGATTTTTATAAATTTGAAAGAAATATAAGATAATTTTTTTTTGAAAACAATTATATATAAGGATGAAACTGACCAAATTTATGCATAGTAACGTTTAAGATGCAAAATATTCATGGGTTCTTTAAGTTCTTTACCATCTAAGGTAGATAATTTATATGCTCCTGATTCAAATTTAGCAGTAATAATGTATGGTCCAAGCCAATTGGGCTCAAATTTACCTTTAAGTTCCTTAGTTGCATTTGTATTTTTTTATTTTCTTTTAAAACAAGGTCACCAATCTCAAAGGATCGATGACGAACTTTCTTAGCATATGATCTTTTAAGCTTGTTTTGGTAAGCACGGAGATGCTCCAAAGCATTGATGCATTTTTCATCTAGGAGTTCCAACTGACTGAGTCCACCAACACGATATTCATCTCCTACTTCGGTATCTTGAAGTAGCAGAGCCAAAGAAGGAACTTCCAATTCAAATGGAAAACCTGCTTCAAGACCATACACCAAAACAAATGGTGAAGTTCCAGTGGGGGTTCGAACACTAGTTCGATAGGCCCACAAGGCTGGATATAATTGAATGTGCCAGTCACGGCCAGTTTTATTGACCAATATTTTGAGAATTTTGATTAAGGTTTTGTTAGATGCTTCTGCTTGACCATTACCCTGAGGATAATAGGGAGTGGACCAACGATGTTGAATCTTATATTTTTGACATAATTTTTTAACATCTTTATTTTTGAAACAAGTTCCATTGTCAGAGATGAGATTGGCAGGAATTTCGAACCTACAAATGATTTGATTAAAAATAAATTTAGAAACTTGTGTGCCAGTGCAGGAAGCTAAAGGCATAGCTTCGACCCACTTCGTGAAATACTCAGTGGCGGTTATGATGAACTTGTGTCCATCATATGACACAGGATTGATTTTGCCAATAATATCCAAGCCCCATTTAGAAAAGGGCCAAGGAGATGAAATAGCCTTCAGCTCTTGTGCAGGCGCATGGACAAGGTCAGCATGTTTTTGACACTTGTCGCAATGGCGCACATACTCATGTGCATCCGTTTCCATGGTAGGCCAAAAGTATCCTATCCGAAGGAGCTTTTTAGCAATAACACTACCACTAAAGTGTCCTCCACAAGATCCATCGTGGGCTTCACTCAAGGCTGATTTAGACTCTTCTAAGTTTAAACATCTTAATAGGATACCTTCAAAAGATCTCCTATATAAAGTATTGCCAATTATTACAAATCGACTTGCTCGTCGACGTAATAACCGACGCTGGTTTCTATTACAATTGGCGAGGAAAGTCCCATTTTGAAAAAAATCAAATATGTCTGTATACCAAGGTTCGGGAGTAGTTTCATTGATTAGAAACACATCCAAAGGCTCTAAGCATGACTTATTTGAAGCGGGTTCCTGGAGTCGACGAATAATGATAGTGGCATATTCGTCATCTAACTCCAAGGGCAAGAGAGATGCAACTGCGGCCATAGCATCAGCTGCACGGTTGCTAGTTCGAGGAATAGCTTCCAAGGTGACTTGATCAAATAAAGACATTAATTGTAAAACATAGGCCTTATATGGGCGTATTTTATCATCTCGGGTTTGATAAACTTCATTAATTTGGTTTATAACCAGTTGGGAATCACCAAAAACTAAAAGGTGTTTAATTTTTAGCGCTAGGGCAGCTCGTAATCCAAGGATTAGAGCTTCATACTCAGCAGTATTGTTGGTGCAAGCAAATGTCAATTTGAAGGACAGAGGAATAAGATGTTTTTGCGGAGATATTAAAATAATACCCGCACTCAGCCCCACTCATGCATCGGGCTCCATCAAAGTATAAGGACCATTGTTCATTATGGTCTGCCTCTAATTGAAGGCATTCATCCGAAAACTCGATGATGAGGGGATGGGTAGACTCTAAGGGTGCAAGCAACTAATTGATCTCGCTATGATTTGACCCTTAACGGACTTCTGTCCTATGAATGTGAGATCAAACTCGCTTAGAGCAAGAACCCACTTGGCCGTGCGACCCGATAAATAAGGTCGACTCATGAGATACCTTAAGGGATCATATTTAGCAATGACATAAGTTTTTTGACTAAGCATATAATGTCTTAATTTTTGCGTAGCAAATACGACTCGCTAGACATAGTTTTTCCAACGCTGTGTAGCGGGTTTCATAACTGATGAAGGTTCGGCTAATATAATAATTAGCACGTTCTCGCTTTTCATCATCAAGTTGGGCTAACATAGCCCCTAAGGCATAATCTGAAGCTGAAATATATAGGAGAAATGGGCGATCGGATTTAGGTGGTGAAAGCACAGGTGGATTAAGGAGGTATTGTTTGAGAAGTTCAAAAGCTTCTCTACATTCTGTATCCCAATTAAAGGGGACATCCTTCTTAAGGAGTTTAAGAAAGGGACCGGTTTTATCCGCCAGCTTATCGATGAAGCGACAGATGGCTTGAAGTTTACCTTGTAAACTTCGTAACTCAGATATATTAGTAGGTGCGGGCATATCAGTGATGGCCGCAATCTTGAGAGGGTCGATTTCAATACCACGTAAAGAAACTAAAACCCCTAATAGTTTGCCGGATTTAACTCCGAATATGCATTTTGTTGGATTTAATCGAATGAGATATTCTCGTAATCGATTAAAGACTTTTCTTAAATCATCTAAATGATTATTTTCAATAATAGAGCGAGCTATAATATCATCCACATAATCATGTAGGATATCATGCATCATATCATGAAAAATGTAGGTCATAGCTCGTTGATAAGTTGCATCGGCGTTCTTTAAGCCAAATGGCATCACTTTCCAAGAAAAGGTACCCCAGGGGGTAATAAAGGCTGTTTTAGCCTGGTCTTCAGGAGCTATCCGAATTTGATTATAACCGGAGAATCCATCCATTAAGGACATCATCCCACTTCCAGCAGTGAAGTCAATGATTTGATCCATGTTTGGAAGAGGAAAGTCATCTTTAGGGCATGCAACGTTAATATCTCTAAAATCTGTGCAAACCCTAACTTTGGTAGCTTCTTTCTTGGTGACTGGAACTACATTTGAGATCCATTCAACGATAATCAATAGCTTGTATAAAGATAACATTCAGGAGTTTTTCTAACTCCCCTTTGACTAGCAGAGCCACTTTGGGATGCATTTTTCTAAGTTTTTGTTTAACAGGTTTAGCATC
Source organism: Wollemia nobilis (assembly GCA_028583015.1). Taxonomy (NCBI): domain Eukaryota; kingdom Viridiplantae; phylum Streptophyta; class Pinopsida; order Araucariales; family Araucariaceae; genus Wollemia; species Wollemia nobilis. Next base: position 2,738,519 of record JAQPPZ010002123.1, on the reverse strand, counting down.
CGGATGGACCACTAGATGATGCATGACTACGGAAGGGTCTAGACTTGGCATATCTTCATATGTCCAAGCGAAGACATCTTCATACTCTTTAAGGAATGCAATGTATTGTTCTTGTTTTTCTTGGCTTAATTCTGATCCAATATTGATTATGTGAGGATTATCCTTAGTTCCAATATTAATTTTAATGACGTTTTCTACCTCCATGTGTAGATCTCTTTCAAAATTAGGTGGGGCGGGTGAAACGCCCAATTCTTGTAATTCTTGTAAGGTTAATTTAGATAATTCATTCTGAGGATTAGTGGCCTCAAGTTGGGCTATAGTTGGTATAGAACCATCAAAATAAAATCCATTGTGTAACATCTCTTCAACAGAGACATCATGGAAGATATCTCCTTCCAACTCTTCATCGGGGTCAGCAATCATTTCATGGTATGCTATGGATAGCATGTTGCATGAAAACGACTGATTTTTAAGAGGCAAATCAACATGCCTATCCAAATAATCTTGATAGCATATGAGATGATCATCATCCTCAAAAGGAAAGGGTTGACCCTTACTAGGAAATAGGCCCACACCACAGCAGGCAAGCCACGGTTCTACCTCGAAAGGTTCTTTCATGCCATTTTGGAAAGGTCCCAAGCCTTTCCCTTCATATCCCATTTTAAGCATCATGGGTTTAGCTTTAATATAATCATTGGTAAAATAACACCGAGCGTATCCTTGATGATGAGTTTTGATATTCCGAGGGATTCTTCCCAGTCATATCCTTTATAAATGAAGGCACAACTCCCGACTTGGTAAGTACTTCCCATAGGTTGTGGGAGGCCCAAAGTACGAGGAGATGGCGGCAAGTTATTTAAAAGGTTTGAATCTTGCATGAAAGCATTCGTTTTTTTTGATATTAAGGTTGTAGATAAATCTGGTAAGAGTTCATCATAAAGGGCATAAGATGTAGAAGGCTTATTACCTATATCTTTAGATGTGGAAGGTATGATAGATGTGTCTATAGGTTTTGAATTTATAGGGATAGAACTTGAAGGATTGGTTGTAGACTTAAGATCTTTTTGAGGTTCTAAAATGATTTGTTTAGAGGGTTGTTGGTCTATATAGGAGGATGAAATTAATGGAGGGGAAATAGGTGAAGTTATGGGTTTATGTTTCACAGTTTTAGATGAAAAATAAGAACTAGGATGTGTGGATGACAGAGAGCAGGCAAAATTGCACTCCAACGGGTTCTGCCAAAGCACACATATCAAAGGGTCTAGGGTCACCATGAATAGTGACCAACTGATTTTTAAACTCAAATTTAACACATTGGTGTAAGGTTGATGGGACCGCTCGCATGGCGTTGATCCAAGGGCGACCCAAAATTATATTGTACGATGCTGGGAAATGTACAATAAACACGGTTGTTTCTAGGGTTCTAGGACCAACTTGCAATGGGAGGGTAATAACTCCACACGTTTCTTGTGTTTCGTCATTAAAAGCTTTGATAATCATATCAATTTTCTTCATTTCATCACTTCTAAAGCCAAATCATTGGTAGAAGTCAAAGGTGCAAATGTTTAGAGATGAGCCATTATCAATCAAAACTCTTTTGACAGCTACATCTCCAATTAGAGCAATAATGTATAAGGGATTGTCCTTATGTAAACTGTGTTGTGGGATATCTTTATCCCGAAGTCAATACAATCAATCTCTCGAGTGATGATAGTATTGGCCATAGCTTCAGGTTGAATGTTTTGAGGTACCATCATTTGGCTCAATGTAAGCATCAACTCATCCCTATGGGTGGGAGAGGATCTTAATAAATCTAAGAGGGAAATTCTGGCCGTAGTATTGGACAATTGCTCATTAATATTGTAAGGGGGTTTAGATTGAACAATAGGAACATGATTCCCTTTATTGGGGTTTTTCAAAATGAATGGAGCTGATCCATCGTTCGGTTTGGTTCTTGTTGAGAGTTTTGAGCTTGTTGTCGAGTAACGACTCCAATGGTACCTACAATGTTATAGTGAAGACGCTGAACTGGTCTCGATTGAGCATTAATGGCTTGTTCATTAGAAAGGAATATATTAGAAGAAGGTCGAGTAGTGACTCTTCTAGGAAATGGTTCTTCCGGAACCATAGCATCTGTGACGGGTTGAATAGGATCTGATTCATTTTCAGAACTATTCGATTGATTTGAAGTAATGTCTAGTTCACTTTCACTATCTGATTCTATATCACTAGAATCAAAAGTTTGAAAATTATGTAAGGGCCTGGTCGTAACTAGGGATAAGGTCGTGTCAAATATTTGAGGATCCTGAATAGGTAATTGTCCGCTAATGGTTCCTACATATCGGGTAGGAGGGGGAACATTATGATGTTCGATTTGATTGGCTACCTCTTTACCATGTCTTGGTAAAGGGTGTTGAAATATGTCTAGAGTTTGATTGGCATTTTGATTTTGATTTTGGGGAATGGTCTTTTGAGTATTATTAGGAGGGTTTTGTTTAGGTTGGAAGGCTTGCACTTCCATTTCATTATTGTCAATCAAATCTTGTATTTTATGTTTCAACCTTTTACAAGCGTTGGTAGAATGTCCAGGTCCTCTATGGAAATCACAAGTGCAAGTCGACTCTATATCCGGGTATAGTTGGGTCATGTTCCTGGATAGTCGGTAATTGGATCAAACCTCTTTCGAGTAATTGAGGTAAAATAGTTGATAAGGGTTGGTTTAATCTAGTGAATTCTCGAGGAGGCTTATCAGGAGGTTTCAATATGAATTTTTCTGTTGTCTTCGTTGCATTGATATTAGCAACATTTTCGCTGTCAATGACTCCGTCACCGACAACTTGTTTGTTTTTATATTGATTTCTGGATGTTTTCTCATCATCCTTCTTCCTAAGTTGGCCTCTCCTAATGAGGGCATCTTCTACTCTTCGAGCTAAATCTATAGCTTGATCGAAGGTAGTTAAAGTAGCAGTTGATAGCTCATAAGATATTTGTTCTTGTAAATTGTTGATGAAAATGTCCAACATTTCCCTATAAGGCAACACAAAGTGCAGTTTTCCTGTCAATTGCCTCCATCTAGCTAAGAAATCGGCAAAGCATTCATCCTTGTCTTGTTTTAAATTGTATAGGTCTTTAATAGTTACATGCCTCTCGATGTAGGCACTAAATTGATGGACAAATGATTCCACTGTTTCTTCGAAGTTTCTCAAAGAATGAGTGGGCAATTGATAGTACCACTCTAATGCCATTCCACCTAAACTTTTTGGGAACATTTTTAGTAATAGCAAGTCATCATGCGATATGTCGTGACATGCTATCCTAAACATGCGAAGATGCTCTATGGGATCTTCGGTTCCTTTATATATAGGCAGGACGGGCATGGGAAAATGCTTAGGGTATGGTTGAGCTACAACTATGGGATCCAAAGGTTGACTACAGATCTCTCGATAATTATACGAGGGACGGTAGGGATCTATCTGGTCCATACGTGAAGCTAATTGTTTCACCATGGCTTCCAGATTACTAGTTTGCCCCCCATATTGGTTTGGTAGGGCATTGACATGGGTTTTATGGGCGTAGGATGGAGGAACATGCAGATTAGATGCCATGTTACTGTTGTGTAAAGTATTGGTAGGAAAAGTATTATGGAGGAATTTTGAAGTTGGATTATGTTGTATTCCGGATTGTTGAAAGTTTGTATTTGGCTTTGTTTTAGGTTTTTGTTTACTTGAAGCATATTGCTCAATAGTTTGACGGAATAAAGTAGTGAAGGAAGGTTTCTTTTGTGTGGGAGTGATTTTAGGTTGAATAACAAGTTCCTTAGGAGGTTGGGTAACCTGTTGTTTTGACATGTTTTGAGCCATAGTGACCATATCCGTATTGGATGGCCCAGCCTTGTCACTTTCTTGATCAATGAAAGACAAGGGATTAGTGCGCATATTGCACATATATTCCATGGCCGCTTGAGTGTTACTGATTTGCCCTTTATCAAGACGAATTGCCACATTAAGGTCATCAATGTTATCCATGAGAAATTTCTTGAAATGCTCCGCATTGTCAAAGGCAATAGTTCCATTTGGAGCTACTCTAGGGGATGAGGATCCATCCTCTTTAACACTTCCTTCTTGTTCCTTATCTTCACCTAAGTCTTCGTCTGATTGACCTAGAGTTTCTCCTTCCGGATTTATATCTCCAAGAAGGACATTTTGGTCTCTAGTTGTATCTTGTAACCAATCTTCTCCTTCTCCTAAAGTTTCTTTACCATTCCTAAGTTTAGGCATGGTGCTAAGTTTTGATTTCAGCAAATATATATATATATATATATATATATATATATATATATATATATATATATATATATGCAACAAATTAAGAGGTATATATTTACTATATACCTACTACAATATTTGAAAATGAAATGTTTAAGTTTTTGCTAAGTTTTTGATTTTTTTTTTTTTAGCTTTTCTTTGTTTTTTTTTTTTTGAAATAATATAATAAAGACAACAAATAACACAATAAATGCTAGAAATAATACTGAAGTAATAATCTAGTTTTCTATAAACAATTTATGAATATCATTAATAGGTTCGAGTTGTTCAGGAGTCATGAAGTGTTCTTCTTCAAATTGAAAGTTTTCTTTTAAAAATTTGATGAAAAGAGCTATAGTGATGTTGTCTGTTTCAGATGCTGGTTGATAAAAGTAAAGCTCATGGCAATACTCTCGATATAGCATAGCTCACGGAACTCTATTCCATATTTCCCTATCTGTAAGAACAACCTCTTGGTCTTCTACACAACCTAGGAACTGGTGCACAATGGCTGCGTTCTCGAGGTATTCCTCGAAGGTGAACAATTCTGAAGATACTAAAGCTCTCCTATAAGCTAACCATCTATGGCAGGCTCTCTGAAGTTCATGATAAAAAACTAGTTGATGAGGATCTAGGATTCTATCTAGGACTAGCCTCTTGATTTGCTTAAGTTGTGTGGACCTAGATGAGATGAGACTAAGTCTTCTATCAAGTTCGTTCCACAGGAATTGATTTCTACTTGTTTCAGGCACACTAAGGACATAATTGACTTCTATGGCTGCCAATTGGTTTTCTACGTTTATAGTAACTGCTAACCTTTTCTTAGGAGCTACCATCTAAACATGATTTTAAACTTTAAGTGTTTTAAAATGCATCTATGTTTTAGTTGTTCTATATATATTTTTTTTTGTTTTTGTTTTTCAAAAGGTTATGATGCATTCACGTCGGGTTCACCAAAATGTATCGCTCCAAATTTTTCGCATCCTTACCTTCAGGCTATTGGATCCATGCCCGAAAGGAGGATGGGAAAAGGATGTCACGGTACCTTAGACTGAGAGGACTTTGCGAAGGTCCCGCCTCTCAAGGGAGGTGTATTTTGATGATTTTTCGACGGATGGTGGGTTCACCAGGAAACATTTAATGGCAGCTTCCATGCCTAGGTTTTGGAATGTGTTTAAATGTGTTCATTTTTAACCTTAAGCATTCATATCCTAGGTTTGGCCGAATGAATCTAGATTTAATCTACATGAAAATGCAAATTCCATGAATACAGAAAACAAATTTAAAGATAGAAAATAGAGAGATTACAGAATGCAAATGAGGAATACCTGATCCGGATGTCTGAAGAAGATTCTGATGTTGAAGCAGTCTGGATCGTCTGAAATTTGACAGAATCATCTGCAATCAGACAAGATCGTCTGAGATCTGACGAATTCGTCAGACGAATTCATCAGAGACCTGCAAAACCGAAAACAGATGCAAAATACAAAAAGTACTACAGTGCTAACAGAGGGAAATGATATAAAATGGCAGCAATGTTATCAAACTGAAACTTAAACACAGAGACAGAAATGAATCGTGCTAATTAGATGATAATTAGGATTTAATTATGCACTTAATCTAAATGGGTGAACTCCAAATGCAAAATAACATAAAACACTGAATAGACTATCTAATTTGCAGAATAAAATGACAGAGAAAAGGTTGAGAAGTGCAAACTTCAGGCACTGATTGCCTCAATATGGATTGCAATCGAGATCGTCTCGCATCAGTATGAAATCACCTCGAATTCGCCAGGTTCGCCTCCGATCTGAACAGGTTCATCGACGACGATGTGTGCTGGCTCCGACTGAAAAATAGTGATGTACCTGCAACAAAATTGATATGGAACTAGTGCAAATGAAGAATAGGGATGATTTAACGTAAATGGAGTTAACTTGCAGAGAATTTCAGCCAGGGGGGTGCTAAGGGAATAGCTTAGGATTAAATAGGCTTAGGGGAGTAGTTAGGAGGTTGGAGATCATCCCAATTTGGGAGATCTCCAATGGGGGAGGGTCCCAACGACGCAGACACGCTTCTGCCCAGATTGGAGACCCGTTGGAACAGATTCCAACTTTGCAAAATCAGTTTTGCGACAAGATCGTCTGGACGTCCTAGTCCAGACGAAATCGTCAAATCTAGGGCGATATCGTCTGATCGGCGACGATATCGTCAAACGGTCAAAACAACCTCTAAAAATGGCACAGAAAAGGGGGAAACGGATTTCTCGACGGTTAACGGGCGGTTTGGGAGGTTAAATTTGAATTTTAAATTATTTACTAAGGTGAATGTAATTATTGTAATTTTACTGCGCCAATTTTAGGGTGCTACACCCTTGTTCCATAGGTGTATATTTTTACTTACAATTCTTCATCCTATATTTTTCAAGGCTTTTGCATCTTTTGATTGAGTAATTGTAATATTATCTTTATTTTGATGGATTTCTAGGCCAAGACAATAATTCATGAGTCCTAGATCTATCATTTCAAATGCCTTATCAAGATCCTTTTTAATATCACTTATTATTTTTTTGGAGCTTCTAGTAATCACTATATCATCAACATAAACTACAAGGATTAGTATATCATTTCCAATTCTCTTTGTATAGAGACTATGATCAAAAGTACTTTGTTTGAAGCTATGTTGTAATAAGTGATTATTGATTTTTATATTCCATGCTCTAGGAGCTTGCTTTAGATCATATAAGGATTTGTTTAAATTGAAAACCTTATAATCTTGTCCTTTAACAATAAATCCTTCTGGTTTTGACATTTAAACTTCCTCTTCTAAGTCACCATTAAGAAAAACACTTTTAACATCCATTTTATGAAGTATCCAACCTTGATAAGCTGCTAAAGCATAAATTGTTTTAATAGAAGTCATTCTAGCTATTGGTGCAAATGTTTCTTCATAAATAATTCCCTCAGTCTGAGTATATCCTTTGGCTACTAACCGAGCCTAGTAATTGTGAAGTATCGCATCTATTTTATACTTGATTTTGTAAATCCATTTACAACCCACAATTTTATTTCTTGGAGGTAATTCCACTAGATCCCATGTTTTATTCTTTTGTAGTGATGCATATTCAGACTCCATAGTTGTCTTCCAATATGAGTTATTTAGTGCTTTAAGTGTTGATTTTGGCTCTATTGTATTGCTTAGTAACCCTCTATTTATTCTACTTTGACTATGAGTTTGAGGTCTAGTAGTAGTAAGATCTGGAACTCTTTCTAAGTTTGATTCCCTGAGTGTGTCTCTAAGCCATATTGATTATTTTCTATGAAGAATCTTGAATGTTTCCATGTGTTCATTGTCTTCTTCTAGATATTCTAACTCTATTTCTTCACTTGTTACATATTCCTCTAAGAAATTTAGAAAGACTTCTGCATCCATATTTTATTTCTCAATATCTATCTTAACTTTCCCATAAAAAACTACATCTCTGCTTATGTATACCTTTTTTGAATGTGGATCTATTATTTTGTACCCTGTAGATTCATCATCATAGCCAAAACTATTCCCACCATAGTTTTATCATCCAATTTAGTCATTTTTTATTTTGGAATATGCATATAAGCTTTGCATTCAAAAATTTTTAGTTTTTCTGTATCTAGTTTTTGTCCTGACCATGCTTCTTCTGGTGTAACATGTATGAATATTCTTGTAGGTAATCTATTTTGTAAGTATATTGTTGTTTAAATGCTTCTTATCAGTATTGATGATTGTGATGAGCTTCTTGTTGGAAATTTTGAGTATATTATTTTCATTGATGTCAAAATATTAATGGCATAAGTTAATGACATTGGTTTTCATTTATGCCAAGGAAAATAAAGGTTTAATGGTTTTACCATGATGGTATTTGCAAAATAAAAAGGAAGAGGTTTTATGATGGAAAATACTTTTATCCAAAGAAAAGGTCCAAGAAGAAAAAAAAATATTATAATATTTAAATCTATGGAGATTTAAATAATTATAATAATTAAAAATTAAAAGGGCCCAAAGGTTAAAATATAGAATATAATATGTAAATCTACCTTAGATTTAAATTATTATAATATTTTAAAAAGGTTTAGATGGTTCCAAAAATCAAAATTGCATGGAGGCATTTGTTCAAAGTAAAGCCGACGTCCAAAGTCAAAAAGAAATATATATAAAAAGACTAATGTTTTGCAAGCCAAGGTGCTCGATTAGCCCATGAAAATTAATATCTGATATTGCTATTTGTTCGAAAAGCGGTGGAGGTAGAGAAGGATTTTTTTATGAATTTCAAGGCAGTGCAGAGATTAAGATGAAGGGTGCCCAAACACCATCCAAAGTAGGATGGTAGCCTATATGGCAAGCTAAGCTTGTGGAGCGCATTGTAGACGACAGGTTTGGCATTCAATTCGCATGGAGGCTTTTTGCATGATCAAAATATTTTGCACCGATGGTAGAGGAGAAGATGGAGCACATGCTCCTTGGGCTTGTGTGGGTGTCTAGCCCACGTGGTGTTTTCCCTTGTGCTAGGGCACGGGGGCCAGCGAGGTTGTAGGTTCGAGCAACAATAACAATGCTTGAGAATAAAATTAAAACTTTTAAAAGGTATGCATTTTGTGCTTGGTTAGGGAGTTATAAGGGTTAGTCAATTTTTATCATTGTGATGTGAAATGGTTAGGGGGCTATAAGGATAGCAAAGTGATTTGATTTTTGTTTTATAAAGGGTTGAAAGGTGAAATTTTATATTGCTAGTGCTTGGTTTATGCATGAGATGAAGTGATAATTTCTTTGGTATTATTGAAATTTGAAGTGCATTATTTTTGTTTTCATAAGGAGGTATAAGGTGCATATGTGAAATTCATGTGTGTAATTTTTGGTTTGTTTTGTTGAGCATTATTTTGCATGAAAGAATAGGAGTAATAAGGTGTTATAGTGGTTTAATATCTTATTGTAATTTTTGTATGGTGAAATATCTTTTGAGGTGAAAATTCATGTGGATTTGATTCCCAAAATATTCATTGAGAAAATTTATAAGAAATATTTTCTCCGTTGAGTAGTCCACATTAGGTGAACCACATTGAATCATGTCTCTCATGTGTGTGATGATATGTGCAATGTTTACTACTTTTATATTATTATTTTTATCATTTGGATTGAAAACTAAATTTTTTTATCTTATACCGTTCACCCCCCTCTCAGTATAAGCTTATGTTCTTCAAAAGGTATCAGAGCGGGTTCCTTCATGAAAATCCTAACAACTTGAAGGAAAATTCCACAAGAACATACATGACCTCAAAAAATGGAGAAGAGGCCATGATCGATATAAAAGAGGAATTTATTGTTGCTCTTAGAAATTTGGAAAAGGTTAGAAGGAAAAATTCAAGTTTAAAGGATCAAATCCAGGAGGATGAAGAAGCAAGGATGAAACTTCTACAAAACCTCACACAATTCAAGGTGAAATTTGAAGAGGGAAGGAAAATTGAACAATATATGACAGAATAGTTAAAGGTAAAAAAGTGAGAATGTGAAAGATTGGAATCAAAAATTGTCTCTCTAAGAAAGGAAGTTGAAAAGACTAAGGGTAAGTTATAACAAGATATAGAGTTAGGGAAACAGAAAGAGGAGTCAATCTCCCAAGGAAAAAAGATATCAAAATAAGAAGAGTCCATGAATTATGCTAATGCATTGAAAGGCAAAAGCATCAAGAAGGAAGAAAGAAAGGAAGAAGCATACAACCACATTATTCAAGGCACTAAAATAGGTTACAAAATCTCTTCCATGGCTATTGTTTTTCATGTAATAAATATGGTCATAGAGCTGTACATTGTACTATTTATATGAGAGATAATATTAATAGAAATTTCAATTCTTTTGCACCTCTCATGAATGACAATATCATATGTTACAAATGCAATAACTTTGGGCACAAGGCCAAATGGTGTAAAACGATATTTCCTAAATTAAGCAAAAAGGAGGATCAGAAGGCTCAAAAGAATACAACCTCAAAAATTAGGAGAGAGAGAAAAGAGCAAGAAAAAGTGAAGTCAATGTTGGTACAAACAACTCTTCATGTGCAAGATAAGAGAAAATAGTGGTTTCTTTATAGTGGTTGTTCAAGTCATATGACAGGGGACAAGAGTAAATTTCTTGTACTTAAAGAAATCAATGGAGGATCAGTAAAATTTGGTGATAATGGTTCAGCAAAAAAATGTGGGAAAGAAACCTTAAGTTTAGATAATGGAAAAAAAAGACAGAGAATGTATTGTATGTCAAGATATTGAGACACAATTTACTAAGTGTAAGTCAACTTTGTGATTAGGGACACATGGTAACTTTTTATCCAAATAGTTGTGAGATCAAAAAATCTAAAACTGGAAAGCTCATTGTAGATGCCAATAGAAATACAAATAATCTCTAAATGCTAAGTGATATTAAGGGATAAAAGTGTTTCTTATCACAAGAAGATGATATTTGGTTATGGAATAGAATAATGGGTCATATGAACTTTGACAACATAGTGAGAATAAGCAACAAGTAGGAAGTTAGAGATTTACCCAAGATAAAAGGGCCACAAAACACAATTTGTGCACAATGTCAGCATGGAAAGCAAACAAGAACAAGTTTCAAGTCAAAATTATTTACGTCATCTGAACCATTGAAACTAGTTCACACTGAACTATGTGGTCTTAGAAGGACAAAGAGTCTACTAGGTGAAAGTTACTTCATGTTATTTATAGATGACTTCTCTAGAATGACTTGGGTAGCTTTCTTAAAATAAAAGTTAGAAGCCTTTGAGAAGTTCAAGGTATTCAAAGAATTAATAGAAAATGAAATAGATAGAAGGGTTAAGTGTTTAATATCATATAGAGGAGGAGGATTTACTTCAGGTGAACTCATAGATTTTTATGAACAACGTGGGATCAAAAGAGAATATTCACCAACAAGAACTCAACAAAATGGAGTAGTTGAAAGAAAAAATAGGAATGTTGAAAATATGTCTAGAGTGATGTTGAATGAGTCTAATATTTTAGATGGTTTTTGGAGAGATGTAGTTCATACAACAATATATATCATCAATAAAGCTCAAGTAAGAGTAAATCATCACAAAACCCCATATGAGCTCTAGAAAGGGAGACTAGCTATTGTAAAATATTTCAAAATTTTTGGAAGCAAATGCTACATAAGATAGGAAGAAAAAAATTTGGGTAAGTTTGATTCAAGATGTGATGAGGGTATTTTCCTTGGCTATTCCACTAAGAGAAAAGCCTATAGGTGATATAATAAGAGGACACATACAATTATGGAAAGTATAAATGTGACAGTTGATGAATAGATAGGGTTAAAAGAACCAGTTCAAGAAATTGTGTATCAAGAAGAAGAAAGTTGCCAAGAAGAATTAGGTGAAGAATCAGAAGAAGAATAAACACGAAGAACACCACCTAAGACTTCTCCAGGTATGTGCAGAAAAATCATCCAAGAGATCTAATTATTGGAAATCCAGATGAAAGATAGAAAAGAAGGAAGATAATAAGAACAAGTGTGCATGCAAATATTTCCTTGTCTAAAATTGAGCCCAAGAATTTCAATAAGACAAGAGGAGATAAGTTTTGGGTCAAGGCAATGGATGAGGAATTGGATCAAATGGAAAAAAGTGAGACTTGGGAACTTGTCCCATGACCAAAAGATAAGAATATAATTGGCACTAAATGGGTTTTTAGAAATAAGTTAAATGAAGATGGTCAGGTAGTCAGAAATAAAGCAATATTGGTATGCAAAGGTTATGCATAGGTTGAAGGGATTGATTTTGATGAAATATTTGCTCCTATTGCATGAATTGAGGCCATAAGGATATTTTTAGCTTTCTAGAGTTTCAAAAACTTCAAAGTATATCAAATGGATGTTAAATCATCTTTTCTCAATAGTTTCTTGGAAGAAGTTTACATTGAGCAACCTAAGGGGTTCAACCTAACTGATAAGCCATATTATGTATGTAGATTAAAGAAGGCTCTTTATGGACTAAAACAAGCTCCTAGAGCTTGGTATTCAAGGTTGGATAAATATCTTCAGGAATAGGGTTTCAGGAAAGGAATCATTGATAACAATTTATACATCAAAAATGAAGGAAATAACTTACTAATTGTGGTTGTTTATGTGGATGATATCATTTTTGAAGGTAATAATGATAAGATGTGTCAAAAATTTGCAAAGAGTATGCAGAATGAATTTGAAATGTCAATGCTTGGTGAGTTGTCTTTCTTCCTTGGACTATAGATTTCACAATCAGAGAAGGGTGTATTTCTCTCATAAACCATGTATATAAAAGAAATGCTGAAGAAATTCAAATTAGAAGACTACAAACCAGTAAGTACCCCCATGGTTACAAGATGCAAGATGAGTAAATATGATGAATCTCTTGAGGCAAATCAAACATTGTATAGATCTATGATTGAAAACTTACTATATGTTATAGCTACAAGACCAGATATAATGCAAGCAGTGGGACTGGTGGCAAGATTTCAAGCAGCTCCAAAGGAAACACATGTATTGGAAGTAAAGATAATTCTTAGGTATTTAAAAGGGACTATGGATTTTAGACTCTGGTACCCCAAAAGTGATAATTTAACTCTCATAGCATATGCAGATGTAGATTGGACATACAATATTGATGATAGAAAAAGTGCAAGTGGAGGAGCATTCTTTCTTGGAGATTTTTTAGTCTCGTGGCTAAGCAAGAAATAGGAATCAATATTCTTATCCACAACAGAGGTAGAGTACATTGCAGTGGTTGCTTGTTGTACACATGTTTTATGGATGAAGTAAACTTTAAAGGACTTCAATATAGAGCATGATCATCCCATATCCATACTATGTGATAATATAATTGCTATAAACATTTCAAAGAATACAGTGATGCACTCCAATACCAAGCACATTCTAATCAAATACCATTTTTTGAGAGAAAAAGTGACGAATAAGCAAGTCAAATTGGAATATGTTACTACAAAGGAATATATTGCGGATATTTTCACGAAGCCACTTCCAAAATAAGTTTTGGAGTATCTTAGAATAAAATTGGGAGTAGTTTTACTCCCACCCCAAAATTAATCCCCTCAAGGAGAGGAGGTGGGGAGGGGGCTGAGCTAAGAGTCTTATATTTAGCCCCAAAGGAGTCCCTTTGCCATTGATTTCAAAAGGGAAGATATTTGAGTAAGGGGGAGAGCATTAAGTCAGGGGGAGCAATTTCTCAAGGGGAGTAGATTTGGAATCAAGTGGTTTGGAAAAATATTTAAAAAAAAAAAAGGGTTGCCATCAATGACAAATGGGGAGATTGTTGGAAATTTTGAGTATATTGTTGTCATTGATGTCAAAGAATTAATGGCATAAGTTAATGACAATGGTTGTCATTTATGTCAAGGAAAATAAAGGTTTAATGTTTTTACCATGATGGCATTTGCAAAAGAAAAAGGAAGAGGTTTTATGATGGAAAATAATTTTATCCAAAGAAAAGGTCCAAGAAGAAAAAAAAGATTATAATATTTAAATATATGGAGATTTAAATAATTATAATAATTAAAAATTAAAAGGGCCCAAAGGTTAAAATATAGATTATAATATTTAAATCTACCTTAGATTTAAATTATTATAATATTTTTAAAAAGGTTTAGATGGTGCCAAAAATCGAAATTGCATGGAGGTATTTGTTCAAAGTAATGTCGATATCCAAATTAAAAGATAAAAAATGTATAAAAAAGCTAATGTTTTGCAAGCCAAGGTGTTTGAATAGCCCATGAAAATTAATATATGATATTACTATTTATTTGACAAGAGATGGAGGTAGAGAAGGGTTTTTTTACAAATTTTGAGGTAGTGCAGAGATTAATACGGAGGGTGCCCAAACACCTTCTGAAGTAGGATGGTAGCCTAGCTGGTAAGCTCAGCTTACGAAGCATGTTATAGGTGAAAGGTTTGGCATTCAATTCGTACGAAGGCTTTTTGTGTGATCAAAATATTTTGTGTCGATAGTAAAGGAGAAGAAGGAGCACATGCTCCTTGGGCTTGTGTGGGTGGCTAGCCCACATGGTGTTTGCCCTTGTGCTAGGGCACGGGAGCCAATGAGGTCATGGGTTCGAGCAATGACGATAGCGCTTGAGGACAAAATTAAAATTTTTAAAAGGTATGCATTTTGTGCTTGGTTAGGGAGTTATAAGGGTTAGTCAATTTTTATCATTGTGATGTGAAATGGTTAGGGAGCTATAAGGATAGTAAAGTGATTTGATTTTTTTTTAAGAAAGGTATGAAAGGTGTTTCAGATTACTAGTGCTTGGTTGATGCATGAGATGAAGTGATAATCTCTTTGGTCTTATTGAAATTTGAAGTGCATTATTTTTGTTTTCATAAGAAGGAGGTATAAGGTGTATATGTGAAATTCATGTGTGTAATTTATGGTTTGTTTTGTTGAGCATTAATTCTACACAAAAGAATAGGAGTAATAAGGTGTTATAGTGGTTTGATATTTTATTGTAATTTTTGAATGGTGAAATATATTTTGAGGTGAAAATTCATGTGGATTTTTTGAGGAAGTATATTGCAATCTAACCCTTTAAGTGGCATTAGAAAAATTAGTTATTTGTGAAGATAGGTTTTGAAGACATAGCTCCATAAGAGAAAATTAAGAGGTATGGGCACATCGTCCCTTATTTAAAGTGTTTGTTGAAGTGAATGTTTTGGAACATAAGGTGGAGTGAAAAGGATTGTTTGATAAGCATTGTCCAAAATATTTGAGTGAGGATTTTGTGCTTCATTGTTGAATGTTTTGGAAATATTTGGGATAGAATTTGAGAACAAGTGTGCTTCCATTGTTGAAAGAGTTTTAGACATCTGTGCTAGAGATTGTGAACCATTTGTGTTTTATTTGAAGATAATTTTTTGTATCTTTATGAAATCCTTTTGAGCATGTGTTATGAGTGGTTATAAGCATGCATTAGAGAGCATGTGTTATGAGTGGTTATAAGCATGCATTAGAGAAAAATTGAGTAGATATTGTGAGCAGGTTAGAGGAAGAATTTTGAGCAGGTTTGAGACTGATTTATAACCAAATTATAGGTAAAATTTTGAGCAGATTTGAGGTATATTTGTAATCAGGTTAGAGGAAGACTTTTGAGCAGGTTTGAGGCAGATTTATAACCAGGTTAGAGGTAAAATTTTGAGTAGACTTGAGGTATATTTGTGATCAAGTTAGAGGCAGACTTGTGAGTAAGTTTTAGATAATGTTATGAGCAGATTAGATCATATTTGTGAGAAAAAATTATTAGAGTTGAGCAGAGCAATGGGGACAAAGGTCTCTTGTGGGGAGATCCATAAACCAAAGCAGTGGGAATAGAGGTCTCATGTGGAGAGAGATCCAAAAACCAGAGTAGTGGGGATAGAGGTCTCTTGTGGAGAGAGATCCACAAACCAAAGCATAAGGGGATTGGTGTCTCCTTTGGACAGATATCCATAAACATTGTAATAGGGATTTGATTCCCAAAAGATTCATTGAGAAAATTTATAAGAAATATTTTCTCCATGGAGTAGCCCACATTGGGTGAACCACGTTAAATCATGTCTCTCATGTGTATGATGATGTGTGCAATGTTTACTAATTTGATATTATTGTTGTTATCATTTGGATTGAAAAATCAAAAGTTTTATCTTATACTATTCACCCCCCTCTCAGTATAAGCTTATGTTCACTTCTTTTAGCATACACCTAACCATTTCCATTATAGATCTATTTCTTCTTTCTGCAATTTCGTTTTGTTGTGGAGAATATGTTGTAGTAAGTTATATTTTAATTCCATTCTCTCTTAGAAAAGAATCAAATTATTTTAATACAAATTCACCTCCTCTATCTGATTGAAGAGCTTTGATAGCCTTTCCAAATTATTTCTCTACTTAAATTTTGAATTGTTTAAACCAACTAAATATTTCTAATTATACTTCATGAAATATACCCACATTTTCCTAGTGTGATCATCGATAAATTATTAAAAATACCTATATCCTCCAATACTAGTGACATTCATTGTGCCATTTAAATATGTATATATAAATTCTAATGGTTTTTGAGCCCTGTATTGATGAAGTTGAAAAGGAATTCTATGTTGTTTTCCTACTAAATATTCTAGACAAACAATAGATTCTAGGGATAGATTTAGTATTCCTTCAACCATTTGATATTTGAGCATTTCATTCAAATAAGATACAGTGGTATGTCCTAGATGTTTGTACCATAGATATGAGGTATTAACTAAAAGAGTTGAATGTGTAGTAATATATAGAGCAAATATACCATTTTATAAGTACATGATGCTACCATTTTCCCTTGTTTAAGAATATGACACTATTTTCTTCCATTGGAACCTTGAACTCTATAGTCATATTTTGATCCATGAGTTGAGAAACTAAAAGGAGATTAGTAGTCAATCCTGGGATATATAAACCATTTTTAATTATCCCTTTTCCATTTATTAGATAAACTAAAACATTTCCTATCCCATTTACTTCATAAGATTTACTATATGCTATAGTATCTGGTTTCTCATTTTTCTTGTGTAGCGAATCAAATAACTTCCAGTCATGTGTTTGCTTGCTCCTGAATCTATATACCCATACTCCATGGTTGTGAAGTTTTTAAATTTTCTAATATGAAGATGTCTTCTATCTTGCAAGTGTTTGAATGCACTACAAATCTTTGATAGTATGCATAGCTTTCCTAGTTTGAGTTAAATTCCTTTTGTCTCCCTAATGTTAAACTTTACTTTCTTGCCTTATATCTCCCTTATAATTTGTAAGTAGAAAGCTAAAGATAAATGATGACGCACCTTCAAGTTTTGGTCAGGAATCACAGTGTAATGAGGAGGCCAAAGCTATTATCTTACAATCCATTCCTAGAATAATAAATGAGGATATAAACCTTAAGCTTCTAGCTCCCTTTTCTGATGAGGAAATTAAGGAAGCCTTGTTTAGCATGGAGCCAGACAAAGCCCCGGGACCCAAAAACTTTCCCCCTTGTTTCTATCAAGATTTTTGGGACATCCTAAGTGAGGATGTAATTTCTACTGTCAGATAATTCCAAACAAGCAATTATATCCCAAAAGGTATAAACTCTAATTTTATTTCTCTAATTTCTAAGAAGAAAACTCCTGAATCTACAGCTAACTTCAGGCCAATCAGTTTGTGCAATGTTTCTTACAAGATCCTAACTAAAGCCATTGTAAATAGAATGAGAGATATTATGCCCCACATCATAGATCCATGTTAGGGAAGCTCTGTCCAGGGCAGGTCAATATTGGATGGAGTTATCACAGTTCATGAAGCTCTGCACTCTGCTCATAAGACTAACATGTCTATTTTTTCCCTCAAGCTTGATATGAACAAAGTATTTGATAGGCTAAATTGGGACTTTCTGATTGTTTTCCTCCTTAAGTTTGGTTTTCACCACCAATGGGTTAATTTGATCAAAGAATGTATTTCTACAACATGCTTCTCAATTCTAGTTAATGGAACAACTACTGGTTACTTTCAAAGTCACAGAGGAATTCAGCAGGGGGTCCTTATCAATCCCATATTATTCATCATTGGCAGAAGCTTTAGGAAGAACCATAAAAAATGCTTGCAGTTCAAGGCTAATATCGAGAATCAAGGCAACATCTCTCACTAGGACTGTTTCTCACCAAAAATTTGTCGATGATACCCTTATATTGACTAAGGCATCGGTGGTTGAGGCCAAAATAATTAAATACATCCTACAACTCTATGAGGATGCTGCTGGTCAGAAAGTTAATTTCAGTAAAAGCAAGTTATATTTCTTGAACACCCCCATTCAAAGGTAAGGAAGGATTGCAAAAATTTTAGGGTGTGATATAGCAAACCCCCCACTTCGTATCTTGGTCTCCCTATTTTCATTGGTTCTCCGAGAGAGTCAATGTGGGACAGGGTTATTGAAAGAATTCAAAAAAACTTGCTAGATGGAAAGGTCATCTTCTATCTCAAGTAGGAAAGTTGACCCTCACTAAGGCCTCTCTTCAGAGCATTCCAGTCTATTTCCTCTTTGTTTTCAAATCCCTTGTGAAGGTTTTCCAAAAAATTGAGAAACTCCAAAAAGAATTTTTATGGACTGGATCAGAGGAGAAAAAAAGGATACACCTTGTAGGATGGACCAAAGTGTGCAGACCCAGGGAAAATGGGGGCTTAGGTCTGAGGAGAATTGCTCATATAAATTTAGCTTTGCTATCTAAGAAGGTATGGCATCTCATTTCTGGTGAAGAAAATGAATGGACAACTATCATCAAATGAAAGTATCTTCAAAATATGGAATTTCTAAGTGACTCAATTTCGATCAGAGGTTCTGCTTTTTGAAAAGCAATTCTTAATTGTAAGGAAATTATCAAAAAAGGTTTAATATGGGATTTAGGCAATGGTGAGAGGATAAATTGTTGGAATGACAGGTGGGATAAGGACGAACCACTGATGCAATATCCTAAATTAGCCTGAATTAGAGATATCACATAAGAACTCATTGGCAGAAAAGTCTCTGATTATATGGTTGAGGATAGAGGTAGAATGAAGTGGAAACAAATAAGAATTTAGGGATTTCAAGCAAAATCAAATGATCTTTGTAATATTCTTGGGCAACAATTTATCCCCATGAGACCCAAGGAAGATCAAGTGACCTGGGATCCTACGAAAAATGGGTAGTTCACTGTTAAATTAGCTTACAAGCTTATGCTTGATGACGAGGATTTTATCCTCCAAAAGGACTTAGTTTGGATAAAAAATTTAATTCCAAAAATTGCAGTATTTTCATGGCTAGTTATCCAAGGAAGAATTCTAACCATTGATAATATGATGCATAAAGGTATTTGTATCACTAATCATTGTTATCTGTGCAGGGCTAATTGGGAGACCATTTATCACATTTTCCTTGAGTGCCCTTTTTCCTTGACTGTCCTAAGTGGGGTTTTTCAGGCCTTTAATATTTCATGGGTTAAACCAGCCATCGTACTTGATTTTTTCATCTAGTGGCCTTACCCATTTTCAATCCAAAGACTTAGATACATGTGGAAAATTTGTCTCAATCACTATCTTTGGAAGGTGTGGTTAGAAAGGAACCATAGAGTCTTTAATAAGTCTATCCATGATCATCAAACTATCATTGCCAGGATCCTATCCTTTGCCAATGAGAATGTGAACCTTATCCCTTTTGATAGCTGTAAACCTCATTTGCAAGAGACCATGATTGCTCAATATTTAAGCTTAACCTTGTTAGATGAGTTTGTGCCTAGGGAATTCAAACCCAGAGCTAATGTTAAGTGGTCTCCACCTCCTACGGGTTGGTTTAAGCTTAATTTTTATGGAGTAGCTAAGGACAATCCTAGCAGAGCAGGCGCTGGTGGCATTGTGTGAGATCATAATGGGAATATGATGCTTATGTTTTTTGAATATTTGGAAACAAGGACGAACAACGAAGCTGAAGCTAGAGCTATGTGGAGAGGCCTTGAAATGACTCAAGACTTAGAAGGCAATTTGATCATAGAAGGAGACTCTATGCATGTTATAAATCTCCTCAATAATTGGAAAACACCTCCTTGGAGGATTAAAACAATTTTTGAAGAGGCTAGGATCCTTTTCTAGGGAAGACATGATAGAAAAGCCCAACATGTCTTTCGGGAAGCTAACAAAATTACTGATAAGCTGGCCAATTTGGGTGTCGATGGTGACAAAATTTTCAAATGGGAACACGGTGTCTCGAGTGAAGTAGAGGAGTTTATTCAACAAGAATGCCAAGAATGATAGTCAAATTTACCAACAGGGAAGGCACTGTAAGTTTGAAGGCTAGGAGTATTCCTGTCTCTTTTTTGAATTGGACTCATAATAAAAATTATCTAAGCTATTAGTCTTCGTGGATGCTGCTTGGAAATACCACAATGACTAATGGAGATAGTAACTTGTCAGATAACATGGCTCTTAGTCATCTTAGTAATTTGAGGTTGGTTGATAATCACAGGTAAGGAAAGAAATGGCAATATAAGACTTCGAACCAAAGCCATGTGGACCACCAGATAGCCACCGCCATAAATCTAGCTAGCAGGTTCACTTCTCCAAGGCTGATTGGCCAAGATAGTATGTGGTACCAAAGCATGTCATATATGGAAGAAAGAAATTACCAAAGAATTATTAAGAGTAACTATCAATACAGAGCTTGTGGGAGTTTTTTTCAGTACTCTGATGTGTGTGTCTGCAGCTTTTTGTTTCTCCATTGTCTCAAGGAAGGGATCCGTGTCTGTTTCTTTTTTTAATTATGATGCATGTGTATTTTCTCGGGGTATACCCAAAATGTTGTATGGGAAGTTTCTTTTTTATAACAGGCTATGTGCCTTACCGGATGTAATGGCTTTGGCGGCATGTAGATTTTACATATATAGGATCCTTAGTAAGGATATGTTCATCAACAACCTCGGGTTGATTTTTGTAAAAGGTTTTGGGTCAACCTATAAAACATGGTATTAATGCTATAGTATCTTATCTACCAAAAACAAATAAGGTTATTTTACTTAAATACCTTCTAGTTGGATTAATGTCTCATAAATTAGTGTAAGAGACTAATGTAAAATGCAATTTCCAACTTTCAAGCAATTAATGGTTTTGATTTCTTTTTTGAATTTACATGGTGGAATTGGTGGTCGCCACGAATCTGGGTAGGCTGTCCAACTTTTATGGCCGCTACAGTATTCTGCACTGTCTGCCCCAGAAGCTGCCTCATAGATCTTCACGCAGTCCGCCCCTATAACCACCATGCAATAATAATTTTAAACCTTTTACGCTGCTGAAAGCACCAAGAAAGGGACAAGCGTTCAGTTCGATGAGGCTCGATATTTGAACCTTAATGGTTTTGATTTTTTAATCCTTCAATTCTCAATGATTTAATTTTCTAAATTTCAAGAAACTAAAGTTTGATGTGGTATTCCTTATAGCTCCCTAATTCAAAAATTTAGAAAGTAATAATATTTGCAAACTAATATTTCAATTTTCCAATGTTGAAAATTTTATATCTCCTAATTAATTATTTGCAAATATTTTAATGTTTGAATCTCATGCAATTTGCACGATCGTTTAAGATATACTCCCGTGGCTTTAATTGCCTTCTAATTTATTAAGGTTTGTATTTGATTAGTTATTCAATGCAGTAATAAATAAACTTCAACCTTATATCTAAGCACCTTATAACTCCTTATACTCAAGGAAAGCAAATATTAAATCATGTAAACCTTTACCGTTCTTGTAATGTAAAATGTGCGAGCTGATTGGCTTCTGGTTTGACTCTTCAATCCAATATATGGTGTTGTAATACTAGTATTATGTGTATGAAAAAGAGCATTTATTGCTCATGGGTTCCTTATGAGCCTTCCTCCTCCTTCTTAAATATACCTTGACTCCACTCAAAGCTTGACTCTACAATGCTCAATCTTGTGCTTCCAAAATCTATGATTTTCTTCAAATTTGTTACTTTAATAGGTTTTGTCCCTTCTTAAATCTCTGGATACGTGGCTTGTACATTGCTCATGTGGTAAGTGGAGGTTACAATATTGATGAGAATTATTTTAGGTGCCTTCAATGCTCTTATCTTCCTTTGAATAATGTGCAATAATTATTATATCTTCTAACCTTCAAATAATGCATTCAACACTCAATATAGGTGTTACTTTATCATGGGTGCTCCCTTCCTATGCAGGTGTTAAAATGTATATTTAGATGATTTATTTTGTTGTACCAAGTGACACAAAATACCTTGGCTTGAGATGGAAAGTGGTAGTCCTTTTCCTTACATGTAAGTATACCTTCAACGTCTTCTATTCTGTGAATACTTCTTGCCAATGAATACAAATTGTTTGGTCTTGGTTTCAACACTTTCTCTCAAGTGAATGGTGATGCTACACTCCCATGAAGTTAGATCTAGCAATGGTGGTCCAAAGCTACCCTCTTAGGTGATGATTTGACTCCAACAATGGTGGCTTTATGTGCTTCAATCCTATCTTCTTAGCTGGTGATTCATCCAAGTTATTGCTTGGGTAATACACTCTTTGTTTACACCTTGATTTTTATACAACTTACTTCTTTATGCTTGCAATACATTATCCTTTGCTATCCTTCTTACTTTACATATATTTTCAATGTTGTTATACTCCTTACATAGACTCTTTGATGTTGCAGGTTATACTATTGTAGGCATTGGATTTTGGTGTCTTTAGACACCTTGAAACTTGGCTATTTGAGCCCTTCATTGGATCTCTTTCTTAACTTGAATTTTGTTCTAAAAACTTGATGATATGGTTGCTTTGTAGATGTAGGATGCTTGTTGTTGTAGTATATTAAGACACTAGCTTTTTTCCTCTCTTGGCTACATAGGAAAAGAGGAATATGGTGAAATAATGTAATGTAAATAGCTTTGCAATAATTAGACTAAATTACCTTAACTTGCACCTAAACTTTGAGATCTTTAAATCTTCTCGATGGAAAAAATAGAGATTTGATGTTGCCTTCCTTACTGGACACATTTCTTCTATAGTTCCTTTGCTTGGTTAAATTTGTAATAATGAATCCAAGCCTTTAATCATGTAACTAAAACACCCTTTTGAATGGCTTAAATTTGCACTAATTTTGATATTGAATTGAATACTTAATGCACCTTTAATAACTTGTAAGAATAAGTAGTATGATGCAATAGTAATTTATCCTTATCGCTCCTTTTCGTGTGCATGTTATAACCCTTATAGAACATATATTCTACACTCCTTTGAAAAATTTAATATGCAACCTTCTCCTTGCAACTTTTAAACTCTAATATGGTGTTTAATGAAACTTAATAATGAACTAAGTAACTAATGTTGAAGTAACGAACCTTTTGCACCAAAGTTTCTTACCTTAATGACCTCTGTGATTATATTCACCTAAATTCTATCCAAAATAGATCTTTAACTCACCAATTTGTAGCCTTAAAAACTCCTCTAACTTGCTGATAAAAAAATGTAGTTTGGTGGCTTAACTCTTCTCGAAAATTTGGCAAAATCCTTACCAAATTCTTATTCTTTTGGATTGTTGTTGGATGGTGATAATTTTCCCAAATTATTCAATTTGTAACTCTACAAATCTTGTATTCTTCAATATTCAATGGAGATCTCCAATATCCAATATTCTCTTAGACTCTTTTCTTTAGGTCCCCTTGTAGCTCTGATACCAATGATAGTTTTTGCACTATTATATCTACTCAAGAAATATAATTAATAAGAAGAAAATGAGCTACATGAATAAGAAGTATCACTTCATATTACATAAATGAAATTGTCCATACGAGAATGGAACTAAGAGTCCATTATATAGGTTTTACAAAATGACTCTTGGTCTTCCTTAGGTGACACTTGGTCTAAATTACATGATGCTTGGCATGAATACCAAATAATAGAATATATTCTAACACAACTTTATTCTAACCATTAGTTTTTTATATACAATTTTGGATACTATCAACATAGTGTCCATCATGCTCCATAAAATGGGCCAAAAAATAATTAGAAATCTTCTATCTCTACCAAAGATAATGAACTTTGGCATGCCAATGTTGATCCATACATTATATAGTTTAATAGTCTCATAAGTTGAAATGAATTTTTTATAAGAAATTACAATAGTTATCTTTAAAAACAATCAATTACTATAAAAACATAATCCTTACTATGTTTAGATGTAGGTAAATATGAGAGAAAATCCATGGAGATGGATTTCCAAGGCTTCGATGACACTCACAATGGTGTATATAGTTATTTCTTCTTATTGGTTGGTTTTGACAACATAGGTGGTGCATGAATTGATGTACCTTTGGAAATAATTTATCATCTTGGGCCAATATAAGTACTTTTGGAGAACTAACAATGTTTTATCCATATGAAAGTGACTTGTAATTTTGCTGAAGTATACTTTCCAAATCATCTTTGAATGCTCACTAGATGTTACACAAAATTATCCCATCTGATAGAGGATATTTTATTGTGAATAAAATTCAAGAACATGCTCACCCACATGAAGAGCTCAATGTATCTATAAAATCATAATTAACTTCATATAATGAGGGCCAATTGGATGTCTCATGCTCGAAGGAATGAAGAATGATGGTGAAATATGAGAATTTTTTTGAAAAATAATTTGAAAAAAATTGTATTAAAAAAAAGATCATTTACAAGTTGGGATGAGACTTTTCCCAGCCTTAGCCAAAGAGAACACATGTTTACAACAATAAAAGAAGATTTGCATTGGAGCCAAATCTCTTAAACCATATTTCTACAATGACTGTTCACCTGTTTACAACTATAAAAGAAGATCTACATTGAAGCACAAATCTCCTAAATAATATTTTTGGAATGGTTATCCAAATTAGCTAAGCACTGGATTTGCTCACCAACTTTCCTAATCATCTCATCCTCAATAGCCATGTCACTATGCCACTGAACCCCTACCTCCTTCTCAGTACCCATCTTAGCTAGGAATTTTGCCACTTTATTTAGATCTCTATTCACATAAACTGGAATCACATCATCTAATTCCCTCCATAATTCCTTAATTTGAGTGACAAGAATCCTCAACCTCCATGTTTTCAAAGCAAAGTTCCTCATGCAATCTAGAGCTCCAACCATTATTTGAGAATCTGATTCTAGGATTATCCTCCCGTGACCTTGTTTTATTGCCCAAATAGAAGAAAATTTGATAGCTAAGGCTTCTGCTTCATTGTTTGTGGCTCTTCCCAAGCCTTGTAGTTCCCAATAGAGCACTGTTCCAACATGATTCCGGCAAACCACTCCAATTCTAGCTCTA
This sequence comes from Wollemia nobilis, assembly GCA_028583015.1. Classification (NCBI taxonomy): domain Eukaryota; kingdom Viridiplantae; phylum Streptophyta; class Pinopsida; order Araucariales; family Araucariaceae; genus Wollemia; species Wollemia nobilis. Next base: position 2,713,296 of record JAQPPZ010002123.1, on the reverse strand, counting down.
CCTGGATTGCCTTTTGCAGCTCCATCAATATTAATTTTAATCCAACCTTCTGGGGGTGGTTTCCAACTAGCTCTATCCTATCCCTCTTGCACTTCAACTTCCTTCTCCATTGCCCCAATAAAAACCTGAGTTTCCTCTTTAGCATAGACTGCCACAGTTTCTGTGACTTTGCTCCAAATGACCTGCCAAACTCCATCTAAAGAAGAAAAAGTTTCTCTAAAATTTTTGGCATTTCTCTCCAACCACACTTGCCACCAAATGAAGTTTAATCCAAGATCCCAACAAATACAAAGAGCTTTAGATTTAAATCTACCCCTCTTCCATATTTCCCAAATATTAATCCGATTCAAATCACCATTAACTTGAATTTTATAATATAAAAACCATCTCTCCCAAATCTGGCGCATGAATGGGCACTCAAACATCAAGTGATCAGCTCTTTCCTCACTCTTGTAGCATAAAACACATTGAGATGGACCAATGATTCCCCTACATATGAGATTATCAAAAGTAAGAATTCCATTATGCATGAACTACCAGGAAAAATTTTTACTTTCGGCCAACCCTTGGATTGCCAAATATTTCTCCAATCCTCAACCTGATATGTATGAGGAGGAGGCTCTAGAAGGATCTTATCATATCCATCCTTCACTATGTAGACACCAAGGCTCCCATAGCCCCAAGCTAATTCATCCTCCTCATCTCTACCTGTGAGAAATATTTTTGCTAAGATTTTAGTCATGATGGGTGTCAAATCCGGAGGGATTGAAATTGGCCACTCATCCAACTTCTTAAACTGCTTAAAATTATAATCCCCCAACTGACTAGTGTTGAAATAAATTTCAATTTGGACCCACCCCCTGGTTTCTATGGCTATTTTTATTGGTTGCAGTTTAGGAAATTCAACAATGATAGGTGGGTATTGATCCCATGAATCTATCCAAAATCGTGTCTTCTCCCCTCTCCCCACTTTCCAAAATAATCCATATTTTACTACCTGAGATCCTAACTTGAGAGCTTGCCACACTAAGGATCCATTACCATCCAAAGAGAAACGACCCACCTCATTTGGGTTTACCTGTCCCAAATATTTACTAGTTAATATTCTACTGAATAAAGAAGTTGGTTGGGAAATCCACCTCCAATAAAGCTTTCCAGCCAAAGCTTTATTATTTAACTTTGATCTTCTCAGTCCCAAACCTCCTTTTACCTTGGGCTAGCTTACTTTATCCCAACCTACTAAGGCCCATTTCCTCTCTCCTTTTACTCCTTCCCATAAAAATTTTCTAGCCATCTTGTCCAACTCTTTCCATATGGTATGTGGGGCAACAAGGATAGAAAATTTATAAATTGGCATGGCCTGAATGACTGACTGTAAAAAAGTTAATCTACCCCCATAGCTTAGCCATTTGTGAGACCAATGATTAATTCTGTCCTTGATATAGTCCAAAATATTCCTCCAGATATCTATTTTTAGTTTTTTAAAATGCAAAGGGACCCCCAAGTATACCACTGGGAGACAAGTCCTTGTGAATCCCAAGATCTCTAAAATTTTGTCCTGAAGCCTTTGATCAAGATTGAAAAATACCACTTTGGATTTTTTATCATTGATGACTTGGTTTGTAGCCCTAAGGTAGACATTAAGTGTATCTCTAATCATTCTTGCTTCCCTGAAGCTGGCCACTCCCACCAATCCTATGTCATCCACAAAATGTAGGTGAGTCAAAACTTCCTCACCCACCTTGATACCTGTTAGCAAACCTTGTTGTCTTCTCCTCAAGATGAGTCTACCCAATCCTTCAGCCAATATGATAAAAATATAGGGAGAGCAAGGATCTCCTTGACGAAGGCCTCGAGTAGCTCCAAATGGTTGTGAGGGAAGACCCTTGATTAACACTGAGTATGTCAGAGTAGAAACACAACTCATGACCCATTCTATCCAATCTTGAGAGAAACCAAAGGCTGCCATCATATTTGACAAGAAGCTCCACTCCACCCTATCATAAGCCTTTGACATATCTAATTTTATGAACATTCCTCTATTACCAGATGTTTGCATTGAATGGATTGCCTCCTGAGCTAGAACCACACCATCCAAGATCTGCCTACCCTCTACAAAACCCCCTTGCTCTGAGGAGATAATGCTATGTAGAAGAGGTTTTAGCCGCTCAACCATTACCTTTGTGATTATTTTATATATGACATTGCATAAGGTAATAGGTCTATAATATAAAATATGTACCCCCTCCTCCCCTTTTGGAATTAAGGTAATGAAAGTATGATTTAATTCTTTAAGCATTCTTTTACTACCTTTGGACTCCTCTATAACAACCATTACATCCTCCTCCAAGTTATCCCAGAAGGCCTAAAAAACTCAATTGGAAAGCCATCTAGACCTGGTGTTTTTCCGGTGCTCATTCCAAAGACTACATTCTTCAGTTCCTCTCTATCAATAGGTTTAAGTAGGGCCTGATTTTCTTCTTCAGAGATAACAGAGGGTATGACAACAATAACTTATTTTTTAGCCTCTTCATCTTGCACCATACTTTCCTTAAATAGTTTAGAAAAATAATCCATTGAATGGAAATGCATACCTAGAATTGTATCAAAGGAGTGTCCGTTCTCATCTTGAAGAGCTTCCATGTTGTTCATCTGTCTCCTAGCACAAGCAGTCCGATGGAAAAATTTGGTATTTTTATCACCTTCTAATAACCAAGTGGTTCTTGCTCTATGTTTCCAGTAGGTCTCCTCTTGGTTGTCAATGTCCTCAACCACTTTACGCAATGCATCATCCTCTTCTTTGAGCTGCTCTATAATTGTTCCTTCCCTAAAGTGTTTTTGAACCTCATCCCATCTAGCCACCAATGGAGCTCTTTGGACCTGGAAGTCTGTCTTGTTAGCTCGCCTCCATTGTTTCAGTTGATCTTTGATATAATGAAGTTGTTTGTGGAATCTAAACATTGTTGTCCCATATGTCGGGTGACCTTCTTCCCACCACTATGGAATTTTCTTTCGATGTTCCTCTTTTTGTAACCAAAATTTTTCAAATTTAAATGGTTTGTGATGCTGCACTGTCTTGATCCCTCCTTCCAACAAAATGGGAAAGTGATCTAAAACTAGACCCTCCAAAATCTGAAATTTTATATTCCATTTTACAAATGCCTCCTTTGAAACCAAAAAATGGTCTAACTTCACCTTCCTGCTATGTGGCTCCCTCCTCTTATTAGTCCAAGTATAGTTGGTTCTAGGGCATTTAATATCCACCAAGTGTAATGCCTGGACTTGGGCAATCATAAGTTGATCCCCTAGGTCCAAAATTGGGGTTCCCCCTTCCTGATCTCTAGAGGATAATTTAGCATTAAAATCCCCAGAAATAATCCAGTATAACTCTTCCCTTGAGACTCTCATGTTATGCACAACTTTCCATTGATGCATCTGACCATCTAGGTTTTGAGCCCCATAAAAATTTGTGATTAAAACATGTTCAGCTGTGACATTATTTCTAAAATGTGATGTGAGAACACCCCTCCAAGCTATATGTTCTATTGCAGTCCATTCAAGAGAGTTCCAAAGAGTAACTATCCCCCTTGAGGCCCCTTGGGCAGCCACTTCCATATGACCAACACCCCTCCAAAGTTTGTTAATTGTTTTACACATAAGATCCAACGACATTTTTGTCTCCTGGATAAGCAAAAAATCTGTTTTACATTTTTCTAAGAGTCTGTGAATAGTAGATTGATGGGTTATACTATTTAAACCCCTAACATTCCATGATTGTATAATCATTGGTTACCTTGAGAGCAATAAAAATATATTGGCCTCACCGATCCTCCAGTGATCAGTTTGTCTCCTTGAACTGCTATCAATTCCTTATTTGATTTTCTACCCACTCCTTGAGAGTTGCTATTTTTTGATCTCTTTTCCACCCGAGTTATCCCTAGAGTTGGCCTTTCTCTGTTCTTTTCTGCTATGCCCATGCTGACATCCTTAATTATTGGTTGCTCTTGGTTATGCACTATTAATGCCCCTACACTCTCTAACTACGGTAACTCACTGTACTCAATTACCTGCTCTATGATGGGGGAGATGAAAGAGGAGCTTGAACATGGTTGTTATTATTTTCATTATTCCCATCCACTCCTTCCATGAATTGTTATTCTTCTTGGTCCATTAGTGTCTTAAATATCTCATACCTATTGGAGGGCTTGAGTTGGGTTTTCTCTTTACCATATTTTTTCTTTTGCCTTCTCCTTCTTTTGGGTTGTTCAAAACCATCTACCTGTGCTTCTTTACCTTGAGAAATATTGATTGGTTCTTTGTTGATTGTTGACTTACCCTCCTTAGGAAGATTTGACATTCCTAGAGGAGCCTCCATTTTTATGTTCATATTATTTGGGCAAGATCGGGCCAAATGCCCATATTTGTGGCAAACTCTGCATCTAAATGGCAATGCCTCATAATCCAATTGTTGGATCCAAGATAGTCCTGCAAGTTCAAGTTCCACCTTTGTCGGTAGAGGCTGGCTAAGATCCATTTCCACACATAATATTGCATAAATAGTTGTGTTTCCTTCTATTGTGTCTTTGGAAACACCCAAATGTCTTCCAAGGGAATTACCGATAATTTCCAATACCTGCTCACTCCAAAAATCCATTGGAAGTGCATACAAACGGATCCAAACCGGGACAACGTTGGGTTCAATTCGAGGATCAAATCCCACTCTCCAGGGTTGAACAAATAATCCTACCGGACCATGATTCCTCTTTTCTAATTTGAAAGCCCTATTTCTATCGACAAGTGAAGAAAAACTAACAATAAAATATCCATTTCTAATAAACCACAAAGAATACTCACCAAGAGGCTCCTAGTTTTGTCGGACCCAGGAATGCAAAAAATTCAAGGTAGGGTGAATACCCATGAATTTATAGATCAAATCATGATTGGATCTATATAAAAGTGTTTCTTCGACCATACTTTGCTCAATGACAATCTTTGGCCTTGATTCTGACTGTGGCAAGCATCCATTAACTCGTTGAGATGTTGATCTATTTCCAACAGCCATAAAGAGCATTTTTAATGCAATTTTTTGTGCTTCTTCAGTCTTTGATGGAGATTTATCCTTTAACAAATCTGCAAAAGAACTATGTCTCTCTAGAAGAGGATCCGGAGGTGTCCCCATTGGACCCCCCTGGGGTAGAAATCTTGTCTTCAAATCCACAGTAACCAGAAATCTCTTCGGCTACCAAACTGATGCCCTAGTTTTCTCTTCCAGAGCTCTCTTGTATCCTTATCAATCAATATGAGAATTGGTAGTTGAATCAAATAATTTGCTACTAAATTAGAACTCCTTTTATTATGATTTATGATCAGATGAAACTATTACAAATATGTGGACCACTTTTGATGTCTATTGTTATTTATCTTACTCTATGTATAAATGAATTCGAGGCCCATTATATGTATGGATGGTTGTTTTCTTGCCCAAGATGTAGTGCTTCCACTACTTACATTCTTGGATAATGACATATAGCTATTTTTATATGTGGGGTATTTTAATATTGTTTTATTGAATATATCATTGTGATAAGCATATATTCTCATGCTACATGATAATATATATTAATGAATACTCTGATGCATTGATTATTATTTCAAGAGCTTGTTATTTACTAGATAGAGAAAGAGAAGATAAACAATAATTGATATTTTATATTCTAAAATTTTATCTGTTATATATTTCCCCAATGGAACTTAGGCTTGAAACCATTTTGATCACTTGGTTTAGTGGTCAAGTAATGTGTGAGAATACCAATAGAAATTGGCAAAGCCTAAAAATATATGAAGCCATATTAAAGTCTTTAGGGAAAGATCTAATTATATACATATTCTTAGAATTAATATAGAATCATTTGTCAACAACCCACATGAGATACTGATTTATTTTCATGCCAAATGAATACTTTTCTAAAGTGGCATATAAATTGTATCTTTGAAGTGTCTGAAGTACTTGTTGAACATGTTAGAAATACTCCTTTCATGTCTTACTATAGATGATAATATCATCTAAGTAGACTAATAAAAGTGAGTTGGTGTAGGGACATAGGATTCCATCCATCATCCTCGTGAATGTGGTAGGTGAATTGGTCAAGCCAAAAGGCATAACCAAACACTCAAACAAACCCTCCTTGTATTTGAATATAACATTCCATACATTAGTGGGATTAATGGATATTTCATGATTGTTTTGAGATCAATTTTGGTGAAAAATTTTGCACCACAAAACCTATCCAAAAATTTAACTATCAAAAGGAATAAATCATAGTTCTTTATAGTGATTTTATTCTAAGCTTTGTAGCCAATACAAAGTCTTCATGGTGTATATTTCTTTAGTCAATATAAAGTCTTCATGGAACCCTTGTTAATGAAATAAACACGTCATCATATTTATCTATTTTGGTTTACCTATTTTATCTATGCAAATCATGTGATCAACATGGTGGTAACAATAGTCCTCTATGTTCTTTGTGGCTTGATCATCAAGATAAGGAACTTTATTGTTTTAACTATCATCTTCCTACATTGTTTAACACTAATTAAGGAAACAAAGCTAGGAGAAGATACCTTTTGTATATTTAAGCATTAACCTATGATAGTGGTGATAACACTTTGAGATCTTGACTCAAACATACGATGTGTCTTCCACATGAACAGTTGGCCCCAAATCATATCATAAACATCAAAGGGTACAAAATTATATAAAACCTCATTTTTAAAGGGTTTTATGGCAAAAGAGAGGAGCTATTATTAAGTGACATAAATATCTCTCCCTTGTTGGAACCATCCAACATTATATGGATATGGTTATGGTGTAATAGTCAAGTTCAAATTCTTTACAATGTGAGAAAAAATCAAATTCTTTTGACTCCCACTATCAACAATGAAATAAAATGGATTACACTTCACCTATATCTACTAGTGAAATAGATGTTCTTCCTCTTGTGACTCCTTTGGTGTGGCATGTGTGGTAGTGACGTCATGTTTGGTTTTACTTTCATGATTTTCTTACCTCTATCCTCATATTGTGGATATGTAAGTGGTGGTGCAATATATGTAGAGGGTTACATATAAACAAACATTAATTGAAGCACTTGATAAACCTCCTTAGAATATAGGTTGCTCTTATAATAATTGTACCATTTGCTATTCTTGGTATTTTAAGGATTTTTATCTTGAGACTCTTTCTTCTACTTTTGATTTTGGTTTTAGATCTTATCCTATTTGTCTTGATTCTTTTGATCATCTCTTTTACATTTCTTGGGATGGTACTTGGTATTCTAGTTCTTGTTATTTGCTCCTCATCCTTCCATGTTTTTGTCAATTTTATTCTACTTCAATTTGATAACAAATTTGTATGCCTCTCCCAAGGTCTTGACTTCAAAGAGGTCCCTATTCTCTTGAATATATTATTATGGCCCATGTGGTACTTGAGGATTTTATGTCTTTTAGTATCATAATTATTTAGTTTTGCTCCCATCCAATGGAAAATAATAGCATAATATTGAACACACCAACACAATTATTTCTATCATATGTGTTAATCATCATAGGTTTCAATAGGATAATATTGTTAGAATTAGTGGAAGCAAACAACAATTTTTAATCTTAACAATAGATATTTATTTCTCACCAACTAAAATGTATGTACAACATGCATATTTATACAACAATGTGCCTATTAGTTTCAAGAGACTCTTTGGTGTTTCACCTTCAACTTTTTTTTTCATCTTCTCTCATTCTCATGAGAGATGTGACTATCCAACCTCATGAGGTGAAATCATCAATCATCCCATACTAATTATAAAACATCAAGTAGTGTAATAATGGGTAACACCCCTTTAGTACATTATTTCGTATAAATATCATTATCCCCCATAATTTCTAGGTTTGGTAAACTAGAATTATACTTTAGCTTTGAATTTGGATCTAGCTCTAGCTCTTTGTTCTATCTTAGGGTTTAACTCTAGGTATTCACCTATGGGTTATCACCTCTAGATCATCCTTAGGGTTACCTTAAGTTCAACCTCTGGATTACCTCTAGGTCAACCATTGGATCTAATTTTAGGTCATCACCTCTGGATTGACCCTAGGTCAACATTTGCATATTACTTTAGGTCATCACATATGAGACATTACCATAAAATTATAGCTTCTATGTAAATCCAGATATTCATAATATTTCACATGATTTTTCATTATAGGTTTTGTCACTATATGAATTTCAAGCATAGCTCAGGTTATATTATGATACAAAAATCATTTATTTCAAGTTTCTTGAGATTACATTGCTATATGGGAAAACTTACATTTGCAAAACTATGATGTTTTTCAACCATACAACTTCACTTTCTTCTATAGAATCCATTCAACATTTCTTTTACTTTATTCCATTTTGAATCACCCATCCACAATTCATACGTATTTTATTAGTCACATTATCTTTTTGCCAACACTTTCTTTTAGAGTTATTATTACCTCTACAAATATCACAAGGATGCATGTTCCAAAACCTAGTTATCAAATATCTAGATCTTCCATAATGATTACAACAACTCATTATAGGAGCTTCATTCTTTGCATATGATTCTTTCTTCCATAAATTTAGTGTCACTACTTTTTTCTTAGCAAATATATCCAAGGCCTTCATTTTTTGGCCTTATATTTGGCATTATGGATATTCTCATACCTTGCCTATATCTTCCCAAACTTATATCATTGTATCCTATTTTTCTCATTAGTTTTGAACCAATTCCTTTAGTATGATTTTCAAAACACCCAATTTCCTCATATCTACTATGGTCTCTATCACTATCACCAACAACATTCAAAAACCATTCATCATCATCATAATGACATTTAAAAATCTCACTATCACTTTCAACTCTAATAACATGGATTTTATCATGGTCAATACAATCATATTCCACACAAATTCTACTCTTACCAATAATATTCAAATCACTGGTATCATAGGCTATATTTATCCCTTGTATGAGATCACTTGTATCACAACATACATTTGCCATTGTAGGATTCAAATCACTTGTATCACAAGTGAAATTTACCTTTTGAAGAAGGTTACTTGTGTCACAACAAACACTTGCCTTCATGGGCTTGTCCTTCAACTTTTTAATTATTTCTATTTATTTTTTACATTGCACCTCAAGGATGTCAAGAGTGAATAATGTCATGCATATTCTTCTCACAACACCAATAGATATTGTCACACCATTTTCAAAGTACTCTTTACAAGTATCAAATTTTTTGAGGATTGATTGTAAACAACACCTAAGTTTTGAAAATTCTCCACCTTCACTAGTTTTTGATGACCCACACTTTTGAATTTCACTTTGTTTCTTGGATTGTTTATTGACCCATTTATTTCTTGTTTTTATCACTTCCTTGGCCATGAGTACCTTATGTGTTGTTTCATACTCTTCTTCATAATCTAGTTTAGGTCCCTTCTGGACAATATACCCTTGTTTTTTCCCTTGTTGATATTGCCCCTATTAATGTTATAATTGAAATTGTTGCTTCCTTTGAGGAGGTCTATGAAATTTATCCCCTCTAGTCATCAAATTGTATTTACAACACTTGGTGTCATGTCCTTAATTTTCACAAATATGACAATACCTCCTCCTCCATTGAGGTTTCTTTTATGATGAAGATGAGGTAGAAGGACCCTTTGAACCTTTTTGTGGTTTCTTTGTGGAGATAAGAGCATTATTGGACAACTCATCTTTTAATTGATTTTCTATTTTATATTATTGAAGGATGTTTACCAATTTTTCAAATGTCACCTTTCTATTTTATACTTGCAAAGATGTGATCAATGTTTGAAATGATTTTGGGAGAGCTCTAAGTACAATAGAGACTAAGAGCTTGTCATCCACCTTTTCTCCCATGGTGTTCAATTTTACCTTCAAGTCTGTAATTCTTCATAGAAATTGTTCTATACTCTCTCCATCCTAGACCCTTAATGTATGTAGTTGTAACTAAAGATGAAGGATTGTGGCTTCATTTTTCCCTTCAAATATAGTATAAAGTATGTCCCATGTTTCTTTTGATATTTTTGCTTCACTAATATGTGGTTATATTTCATAGGCCACTCTAAAATTTATGAGCATAAGCCCCCTTACATATCCTTCATCATAATTTTGCCTAGTTGCAGTCTCCTTAGGTCAAGTTTCATCACCAATAACTATGTCCCAAAGTTTTTCAACCACTAGTATTGTCCTCATTTTTGTTTTCCATGGTGCAAAATTTAGACCTTTTAGCAACTAGTATTCTGTGATAATATGTTTTTTTGTAGCCATCGCAAATATTCCTTATATATCCAAAAATGGTTCCCGTTTCTATATACCACAAGTCCTATATACTGAACCTTTCAATATGCTCACCCTTACTATATACTCATCGATACATGGAAGAAGCTAGTCCTCTCGATATATGCAATCGTACATGAGAGAGACCTTAATGTATGTGAAAGATATTGATACATGGTATCACGGTAGTATTGAAAAGGATCCATCCTATGAATAATGCCTACTTAAATATAAATCCTCATATGTGGGCACAACTTCCCTATATACATGGATTTTCTCAAATTTGGGATTTCTTTCTAATGATAGTCATGAATGGGGTAAAGATAAAGTGAAACAAAAAATACAAAAGATATGTCCTTATTTATCCCTGACGATTTATAGGGTCAATATGTAGACATAATTATGGTAGTTTTATTAGGATTTAGGTGTAGTAACTTAACATGACAACATACCTAAAAGTCGAAGGTGTCATTTATATCAAACATCGCATTTGTGCAAAGCTCATGTTTTTATTTTTGTATTTTTGATGCAAATAATTATCTAAAAAATAAGGTGTCGATCACCATCGAAAATGCATATTTTTATAAAAAATTACTATTCTTCTTGTAAAATTATTCACTATACACTATTAGACCTCTTATCTTCAAAATTTAAAAAATAAAACTTGCAACTTTCTTTCAAATTTTCCTTTCCTTTTTTATATGTCAACTTCCCTAAAGAAAAAGTTCCCACTTAAAAAAAAAACCTATACACCTTTTAACTCCCTAAATGCACTACTTAAATAACTATATAATAATAACTTATTTAAAATTACCCCTATGAGAATTGAATTTATGACCTTTTAATCAAAAAATTTAAATTTAATCTTTCTTGTAAAAACTAATATTCCTACTATTTTGTTTGTAATTTTAAAAAGAAAATTTAAAATTTTTGTACCTTGCTCTTATGTCTTAAACATTTACTTTTGCTTTTCAATCACTTAAAATTTCCTATGCTCAAAAATATATATTTTGCCTTTCAATCATCAAAAAATGCCTTGTTTGTTTTTTTACCATATGATAATTTTAATGCCTTTGCATGGCCTTTTGTCTTCTACCTTCAATCTAGAAAGATGGTTTCCAAAGTTTTTTGCACTCAAGGGAAAAATGTGTCTGTGTTAGACTATTAGAGGGACAACCAAAAAATTATCATTTGAAATCTTTATATATATAAAATTTAGGGTAGGTAAATTCATGAAGGTAAAAAAAAACTACAAATAGAGTATGTGATAAGCATATATAGGATATAGAGAAATAATTTAGAGAAAGAAATAGTGGATGAGCAGACGAAATGAGAGATAAAATTTATGCAATAAAATAAGAGATGAAATGAATTGATGAACTCAAGACAAATATTTAATGTGGCTCAAGCTACAAACTGATCAACACCCTAGATGTTTTTAAATAAAACCACTTACATTAACCTAAATTAACTCTTTGACCAATATTTGCATAAGTTAATCACACATTTTCAATGTATTTGCATAGGTCTTCTCTAAACTAGACCATATATTTTAGGGCTTCCAACTATGGTGTCTCACAAAATAAACATAGGAAATTGGTGATGCCTTAGGCTAGGTTCTAAATTGGGTCAAGTCTCCTCTTCAACCAAGACAATGCATGTCATCAGATGGTTATGATTATCCCTATTCACACAAAGTAACCAATTTTTCTCTAATGCTAAAAGTTGGAATCAACATAAGTGGGAAACAATTTTTAATTCCAACAATAGATATTTATTTGTCACCAACCAAAACATATGTACATGCCTATTTATACAACAATGTGTCTCTTAATTTCAATACTCTATGATGTTTTCAACCCTTAGTGTTTCACCTTCAACTTTTTCTTTTCATATTCTTTCATGCTCATAGGAGATGTGACTATCCAACCTCATATGAAGTGAAATCATCAATCATCCCCTAATAATTATAAAACATCAAATAATATAATAATGTCTAACAAATATTCATATTTTACATCCTCCATGAGGTTATCCCATGTGAATCCCCTTGCTTCATCTTCATTCTTCTTCTTGTCCTACAATGTTTTCTCAACATGACTAGAGTTGTATTTTGGATGTACAAACAAAAACCATAGAAAAATATAATTTTACTAATGATCTTATTTTTTATTTTTGAGGGGTTTTAGGGTATTTAGTTAGTTATTTTTGGAAACTAATTCAATGGCATTGAATCCCTACTAAAATTTATTATTCTCAATCTAGAATTTTCAAAAAAATTAAACATGTCAAGATAATGTCTTGAGTAAAAAGATATGTCCCTAACAAGGTTGTTAGGTTACATGCCTAGATAATTCATCCCAATTGAAAAAAATGGTCCTCATTGCATTACATTTTGATATTAGTTATTAAAAATAATTCTAACTATATTATTTATAATCCATTCCCCTTAGTGACCAAGTTATTTCTATTTTTACCACTCTATACATCTAGATAGACTTTAGTTTAGTGGTTTTAGTCCATGTATCAACAATTTTATCCTCCATTGGTTCTAAACTATGTGGATTAAGTTCTTCAATGTCCAACTATTTTGTTACTATAGAAGTTTCTAATATAGGTGGATGATAAGGCTCAAGAAGTTTAACATTAAATATTTTATGCAAACCAATATGACATGGAATTTTCAACTCAAAAATATTCTCTTCCATTTTCTTGGTGATGGTGTATGGTCCATACCAAAGAGGTTTAATAATCCTTTGGTTATTGCAAGTTTCTGCTTTTGCAAACATAACCATAATTTATCTCCAATGTTGAACTAATGTGGGACATGATGTTAGTCAAGGTGTTGCTTGTATTTCTAATTTGTCTTATCTAACTACTATTACATATGATAAATATGGTCCACAAACTATGTTTAATTTTTGCTTCTTTCTATCCATTAGGAGAGTACTCCATACTTTGGACACAAAGAGCTACATCAGTGGTGCCAATGGTTAGAACTTGCAGTAACCATCAAATAGGTTATGGTTGGTAGAGTTTTTTAGAACTCAGTTATACTCATGTTGAATATAGAAGATATTCTAATCCTATATACATGGATGATTGGAATTATACATTCAAATAATATGTACAATCAATCAATTTACAATGTTGGCTTGATCATCATTCTAAGGATGAAATGCTTTGGAAATGGCCAACTTGGTGTTGGTCATGCTCCATAGAATGGATTAGAAAATACTCAATAAATTTATAGCCTTGTTAGAGATAATGGAATTTAGTAAACCAAATTTTATCCATATATGACTAACATAGATTTTAACAATTTTTTTTGGCTAAAATAGATTTCTTACAAGCATGATAAGGCAATTTTTGAAAAATGGTTGACTACTAAAAAGATAAAATTATTACCATGATTAGATATAAAAAACATGTGAGGAAATACATGGATATGTACTCCCAAGGATTTGGAAATGGTGGGTACATTCCTTGCTTCTTGTTGGTTGTTTTGGCAACAATACAAGGGGTGCATGACTTGATTGACCGCTTGATATCTTTCCTAATTTTGGGCTAATAGACTACTTTTTAAGAACTGATAATGTTTTATCCATCCTAAAGTGACCTACTACTCTACTGAAGTGTCATTCCTAAAGCATATTTAAATGTTTTCTATATGGGATACAAATATATCTCATGGTAGAGGATATTATATTGCAAACAAGATTCAATAATATGCTTACCCTAATAAATATCTTAATATGTATCTATAGAATCAAAACCATATATATATATATAAAGTGGACCAATTAAAAGTCTCATATCCACAAGAATGAAGAAGGGTTGTGAGTGCAACAATGGGTGGTCAACTTAAATAATATGTATCAAATTGGAGCTCCCTTTATTATGGTTGATGATCAAATAAAATTGCTATAATTATATGGCTCACTTCTAATATCTTTCATTCCTTAGTTTTCTCTATGTCTAAATAAAATCAAGAGGCCTCTAGTATGTATGGATGATTATTTTTTACCCTAGATATAGTGCTTCCCTTCTTTACATGCTTGGACAATGGCATAAACATCTTTATCATATGTGGGGTATTTTTGAACTACTTCATTTAATGTATCATTATGATAAACAACTAGATGCCCATGTTAAATGAGAATATATCCCAATACATACATTGATGCATCAATCATTATCTCAAAATTTTGTTGTAATAGCTTTGATGTTTGTGAGTACAGAATAAGCTTGGGTTGCAAAAACATACAAAGAGCTGCTAGGGTTTGATGCAAGACTGGCTGTGCATTTTTCGTAAGGGTTTCAGTGGGAAAATCCTATCTGCTGCATTAACACCGCCTTGAGGCGGTGTTAATTCACCCTTTTTAATGGTTGCCGCTCATGCAGTCGGCTCCATTTATTCTGAGTCTACTGGAGAGCTCAATGGTACCGGGGAAGCATCCGTGCAAGTTCATTCTGACAATGTATCACGAGGTAAAGGCCCTGTCCCTGAAGCTGTTATTCCTTTGCATGAATTCCATACAGCTTGTGAATGGTTTGAGAGTCATACCCTGGTGGGTTATTTTTTGGGTCGTATCCCATATGATACCCTTATTCGTTCATGGGTCCAGCAAGTTTGGGGCCCATATGGAGTCAAAGTGGAGAATGTACAAAACCTTACAAAAGGGTATTTCCTTTTTCGCTTTTCAGATCCAGCTCAAGCACAGAAGGTTCTGTCTAGGGGTCCATGGACTGTCCGTAATTCTCTGTTGATTTTGCAACCCTACTCTCAAAATTTCCAAGTCAGTGATCAAGCTGCACTGGAAGTCCCGGTGTGGGTTGAATTCCCTGGTCTTCCTGTTCCTCTTTGGGGTTTTTTGCAGACTTTAGTTGCCCCCTTAGGTAAGTTTGTTTGCCTTGAGCCAAAAAATTTTTTCTCCGCTCGACCCACTAGAAGGGTTTGTATCAAAGTTGACCTTACTAAGGATTTGCAGGAGTTTATTGATATTAAAATCGGGGACCAATCCATAAGGCAAAGAGTTGCCTATATCAATTTACCCAATACCTGTTATCGGTGTCAATCTACAGCTCACAAAATTTGGGAGTGCCCTTTGATGGAATGGAAATATAAGGCAAATCCCTCGCCCACTCCTGCGGCTCCTGCTAATGGCTCATGGGGAAACACTGAAGAATGGACTACTGTCTCTAGCAAGAAATCTCATGGTACTAAGCAACAAGAAGCTTCGATTTCTGCTGCACAACCTGCCCCTTCTCCTTCTCAAGACATGCAAGCTTCTACTGAAGTTGTTCAGAATCCTGTTGATACGGCCCCTCCGATTGTTGACATGCAACCCCTAGTTCCACCAGTGTCTCAACTTCTTTGGTCGGGCCCTTCTTTGGCCTCAGTGGTGGTAGCTCCAGATAATTCTTCGATGGAGGAGGGTCGGGCCTTGAAGGTCCGTCGCTCTCGTAGCCCTATTCGGAATGATAAACGTCGACAACTAAACAGTGATGCTTTCCATGCGACCTCCAACTATTTTGGCTCACTTACAGGTTTGGGTGATGCAGAGGATGTCATGGAGATCATGCATCCTGACAAATCCCAATGATTTTTTTATCATGGAATGTTCGAGGACTGATGGACCCGATCAAAAAATATTTGGTCCGAAATGAGATGTCAAATGTTTCTCGAATGCATGGAAGCCTCGATATTTTATGTCTACAAGAAGTTAAGATTTCTGATTTCAATCTGCAGTGTACATGTGATTTTTTGTGGCCACGAAGTACCTCTTTTGCCACAAAGCATTCCCCGGGAAAAGGAGGAGCCATCACTATCCTTGGGCCTCGATTACAGAAGAATGTTGTGACTTGGGGTGTTGACCCATCCAATCAAGTTGTCTGGATTTTGCTCGAGATCTATGGAAAACCGCTTGGGGTGGTTAATGTGTATGCCTCAAATGTCGCTTCTGACAGATGCGAGTTGTGGAGATGGCTTGCCATGAATCTGCCATTTGCCACTTGGGTGCTCTGTGGAGATTTTAATATGGTGGAGAAATCTTCTGATAAGGTCAGTCATGTCCCGATGCGGTGGTGTTTAGGTGAAAGAGAAGCTTGGTTTTTTATGAAAAACAAGCTTCGCCTTTATGACCCTAATTCCTGCTTCTCGCCTTCTGACTTCCCGCAGGCTCTTTGGTACACCTGGTCCAATTTTTAGGCTGCTTCTTCTAGGGTTTTGGTAAGATTGGATAGAGCCATGATTTTTGAGTGTGACAACTTTCAGTTCTCCCATATTTTGCCTTCTTCACCGTATGTGTTGACTTTGCCTGGTACTACACTGTCTGATCATTCACCTATTTTATTCTCGATGGCAATGTTAAACTTTCAACCTAGAGTGCATTCTTCATAGTTTTACCTAAATGTTTCTTTTTTGCATAGCTTTAGCATGAAAGCTCATATATGCCGCATTTGGAATTTGATTCCTAGACCTGATGGTATTTCTGGAAGGATTGAATGGTGGAATGCTGCCATTCAATGAACCACTAAGGTGTTGCGAACTCTGGGTGTTGAAGTTGCAAAACGATGAAAATAGGCTAAGTCTGCCTTGCAAAGTGAGCTATCCAAAGCCTGTCTCAGGCTTGAAGCCTCTCCTTTCAACTCTGTTGCTCAATCCCAAGTTTCTTCCATTCGACATGAGCTAAAAAAGGTTGATTTGTATGAAGCCAAGGGGGCTCAATTACGTGCTCGAATGCATTGGCTCAAAGTGGGGGACAGAGTGACCAAAGAATTTTTTCAATGCCTCAGACCTCCTGCTCAACATTCTCAGTTTCAAGCCATTCAAGTTGATGGGCAGAGATTTACAGATCTTTCAGACATTGTCAAAGTATTTGTTTCACATTATCAAGGTGTTTTTGCTTCTCAACCCCTTGATGATGCTAGAAGGCAAGCTCTTGTTGATTGTACCGTTGTTGTCCCCAACAAGCTTTCTCCTGAGAAAATGTTATTTTGTGACACTCCTCTTTCTCTGGAAGATCTAAAAACTGCCTTGTCACTTATGGCCAATGATAAGGCACCTGGGCTTGATGGCTTCCCATGTGAATTCTATAAAGAATTTTGGGATATGCTTGGTTCTGATCTCCACAAAGTTTATCTTGAAGCCCTAGCAATGTGGTTCACTGGGTTCCATTATTAACAAAGGCAATGTTAAATTTATTCCTAAGTCTGGAGATCCTGAGCTCATCACCAATTGGAGGCCGATCACCCTGCTTAATGTGAGCTACAAGATTATTGCTAAAGCCCTTGCGCTTAAGCTTAAATCTATTCTGCCTTTGATTGTCAGACCTGAACAAACTGGCTTTGTTAAGGGAAGATACATTCTTGATAATGTTCTTGCTGTTTGGGAAGGTATGGAGTGGGCAAGAAATTTTGAACAAGATGCTTTATTCATTAAGATAGACTTTGAGAAAGCCTATGATAAGATGGAGTGGTACTTCATAACTGCCATGCTTCAGGCTCTAGGTTTTGGGCCAGTATTTGTGAGCACCATTCTTATGTTATTTCAAGATGCTTCAGTTGTTCTTACCTTGAATAATAGTCAATCTCAGTCAATTTCTCTTGGTCGCTCTATGAGACAGGGGTGCCCTCTTGCTCCATCTCTTTTCATTCTTGCTACAGAGGCTTTTGGCTATTTGTTGGCCCATAAGATGGATCAAGGATTAATCAAGGGTATTGCTCTCCCTAATTCTGACCGTCAGTTGGTCAATGGTCATTTTGCAGATGATTCCTTCTTAACGCTTCAAGAAGATGAGCAATCCCTTTCCTCGGCTATTAGTTGCTTAGAGGTGTTCTGTTTAGCCTCTGGTTCTTCTATACAATGGAAAAAAACATCCTATTTTTGGCAATCTCAATCTCAACTGCCACACTGGTTACATCAATTCCAATGGACTTGGATTCATCCAGGTGAGGTGTTTAAATTTCTTGGAATTCCTTTTGCATTTCATGGTTCCTCTGCTCAATTGTGGCAGTATGTTATTGATAAAGTGGAAAAGAAGCTTTCTTACTGGACTAGTAAGAAACTTTCTCTGGCAGGAAAATTTCAGATTTGTTCTAAGGTTTTAGCCACTACCCATGTCTATTATTCATCTTGTTGGGTTCCATCCAAATCTTGTTATAAAAAATTGGATAAGCTTCTGAGAGACTTCTTGTGGGCCAAAGACTCTGTCAAGCAAGGTTTTCATCGGGTAGCCTGGGAAATTTGTTGTTTGCCCAAGGATTGTGGAGGCATGGGTTTGTTTGATTGTCACCGACAAGGTCTTGCCCTTTGTGCTAAATGGATCACCCGATATTTAATTGGGGATGAATCTTGGAAAGTGCTGGTCAGGCATTGCATTTCTTCTGGTTTGCTTCAGGGGAAGAAAATTTGGAAAGGGGTGGGATTGCAATCCATTCTTACTGCCCTTGTCCCTATTAAAGTTAAAGGTTCTTTTGTCATTCAGAGTATTTGGAAAGCCTGGGAGGCCTTCAAACCCTGGCTTAGTTGGAAAGGGAGTTTTCACAAAGCAGGTGCCTCTTTGTCTTCCATGAATATTTGGTGGTCTCCTGTTATCACTTGGCAAGGTTCTCCCTTAGCTCTGGTGCAGTGGGTCAGAGCGCAGAGGTTCTATAAGCATGGTATTGCTTCCATTTTTTATTTCTTCTCCCGACATGCCAGGTGTTGGATACCCTGGGAAATTTTTCGTCAAATTCACAATTTAAATCCTGGTGATAGAGACACTTATGAGGTGGTTATTGATAGTATTCCATTTTCTATTTGGAGCAAACTACATAAGCATTTTCAAAAACCCTGGTGGTCAGATTGGTGTTGGCCTGGGGAGCTTCCTGTTTTGCAATATAAAGCTCATCTTGGTTACAAATGGCTCACCCCACAAGTTCCAATGGTTGATAAGCTCACTCTGAGATGGAATTTAGTCTCTCTTCCCTCCCAATGGAATAAGAGGTTTCAGATTGCTTGGGCTACTTATATTGAACCTAAACAAAGTTTTTTTGCTTGGAGTCTCTTACATCAAGGGTTACCTATTGGCAGTAGGCTCAAGCATCTGGGTGTTCATAATCTCATTTGCCCGGTTTGTGGACAAGCGAAAGATTTACTGCATGTTTTTTGGTCTTGTGATCGGGCTCAGTCAGCTTGGGAGTGGCTTCTTGAATTTTTTAGACCTTTTATGCAGGAGGATTTTACTTGGGTGCATGCTATTTTGGGTGACCCTATTGCTTTTTCCTTCAACTTGGATGTTGTTTGGAATATTTTTAGAATTGGTACCTTGTTTTATCTATGGAAGTCCCGGAATAGAGCTATTTTTTCTCAGCAAGATGTCGGACATGTCTTCTCTATTGCTGATAAATATGATATATTCTTTGATTGTTGGTTACAGATTCAAGTACAGGTTAAAAAAGTACAGGTGGAGCTGCAGTACTTGCGTACCCTCATGGATCATTGGGGGAATGCACCCTGCATTATGAGTCATGTGCATCTTCCTTCCCCTTCCAGGTGGCAGTAATTTCTCGGCTTCTTTCTTTTCGAATGCATATTTAATACTGTTTTGGCAGTTGTTATTGGCAGTTTGTGGGCTGTTTCTGACACTCTTGTATACTCTTAACCACAATGGTTAATGTATTGGTTTACGGGGTGTGCTAATCCCACCCACCCTTTTTTGTATGATTAAACATTATTTTATTAATATAATGGCTTTTTCATCCAAAAAAAAATGTTGTTGCAAATCTAGTAGGTAAAGTATAGGAGTTGAATATAATTTACCTTTTAAATACTCAAATACTTTTTGTTGTGTCCATATAAACCCTCCATAACAACCACTATATCAGACTAGACCTCAAAAATTATCGAAAATCATCCCATGAAGTAGACATTATAGTTTAAACTTGGATGTCTTCCATGCATGGTGCCTTGGACTAACCAAAGTGACAATAAATGCATTAAGGAAATAAAACCTCCTCCTCCCAATGATATTGGAGATGGTTATTAGAACTCAAGAAAACACACTAAAAAATATAACCGAGTTTGAACTTGGTACCTCTACCTACCCAACATTCTAGCATAAGCCACATAGCCATTCAAGCGCACCACATTATTCCATAAAAACCCATAAAACCACCATAATGCATGTCATTAAATCTTAATAATGTATCCATATATCAATAAAATAGTCAACATGGCATTCCATGGCTATCGTATCATTCAATAACAAAAAGATAAACCAGGAGATCATACCATTTGTCCCTAATCTTATGCTAAAAAGCATGATTATAAAAGCAATAAAAAGGAATAAAACTAACAATCAAAGGAAACCTTATGCCATACCATCTAGTTGGAACATTTCCACCAATTCTCAAGTCAAAATATATCTCTCTATGAAGTAGGGCATCACGGTACTCATTAGCAATATGTGCCAATTTTTCAAATGGGTTTGGGAGTTAAAAATTCAAATTCTTTCCCTTCTTCCAACCATGGTTTACTTTTATGTGCTATCTTTCTCCTTTTATTTTTATTGTGGTGTCATTATAGATCCTTTATATTTTAAATACAAGGGTGGTCTCTCTCTTCTAAGAACTATTATACCTTTTCTAATTTTAGTTTATTTCTTAACTGGTTGCTCTTTGAAAAATTTCCTCATCTCCTTGATCTCAAGCCCTTACCTATTGGGACAAACAACATCATCTTCAAATGTTTAGTCTTCATTAGTTTTTAAAGTGCTAAAATTTTCTATGATAGCCCTATTGGGATTGGGTAAGGTAGGCAATTATTGCAAAGTATGGGGTTGATGGTATATTATTTAATTTACTATGCGGACTATTTGACCCATGATGGTTGCCTGCTAAGCTTGAAATTATTGATTATATTAAATAGTATGAGAATATCCAATGGCTCCAACACATTATATGAGATCATGCCTATAATTACAAGGAAGACATCATGTTGGCTCTACTTTTGTACTAATGTTAATCATGTGATTATAAGTTTGATTTGATCCCTAATTATCATCTTACTAAGGCACCTGATATTTCATGAGATATGGAGTCTTTCAAGATTATCAATTTTATGATTATTGTCATTGTTGCTTTGCAACATTATTTGATTCACCAATATTTTAATTACTTCTAATATCTCTCTCATAAAAAAAATATTGTTTCACTTATTATTTGAGTTGAATGGAGCAAGGAGGGCTAGAAGCTACATTGAAAGGCTGTAATGGATGATGTATTTTAGCCAGGATGAGTAATGATATATGGTGATGTTAAAAGGGTGAGTGGAGGTGTTTGGTTGGTTTTTAGGAATAAATAACATGGTGGGTGAGGAACTAGGTATAAACATTTTCTAGTTAATATAGGATGCATAGGCCATTGGTGGAGCAAGAGGGAGTTTTCCTAATCAAATGAGAACATCTTCTCCTTGATCCATCTCTTCAAAATTTACAGTTAGCATGTTATGGTTAACATTACAAACAATTAAAGCTAAGTTGTATTATAAAACTTTGATGTAATAAGGTAATGTTTTTTCTTCATTGGGCCAAAAAAATTGTGGGATTAGGTTCATGGTCCTCAAGAATATAGTATTGAAGTTATGCCTATTTTCTTGAGGTATTTGCATTACATGAAATAAAATGGAGTAACCATTTTCCATGCTACCAAATATATGCATAAATGGTTCCATTATTGATGAGAAACTTGTAAAAACTTATCTAGTAGTTCTCTATACCATAAAGTAGCCTTATAACTAAGAGAGTAGACTAGCAACAATACTATTATGTCCCCCTCCTAGATGTAGTGGACTGAATGAGCATTGATAATTTGCTTAGATGATCTAAAATCATTTTATTCTAGTTGCCATCCAAGGTAGAAAATGCTTTCATAGCTATTGGGGAATGGGAGAATAGGCCATCAAATATAGTGGTCCTTGGTAGGTCCAATAAAGGAGTTTTTTTGGCCTAGGAGACACTTATGGGTTGTTTTGTTGAGGAGGCAGATACATTGATATCCATGATATGGGTATAGGGGATATGGAAGATAATAAGATAGAGGTTACTAAAGTGGTAGATTCTAGTAAAATCATTTTTGATTTCGAGGTAGATAAATATTTTATTGTAGATGAGGATAATTCATACTTATTTATGGAATTTTCTAGTTTTACGGAGGTGGACCTTGCACATTCTATTACATTTGACTAGTTGGTGGTAGTGTTAATCCATAGTTGTTTCTCAGGGATACCTATGACCCCAATTGTGTAGACATTGCTTGAGTATTTTGAGCAAGGTTTAAATTCAACCCTTGTGATCCTATATTGGGAGCTAAAAATTATCCTGGAAGGATGTTGGATGTATTTGACAAGCTAGATTTAGGTGGACTTTGAGTTAAATATGCACATGTAGGAGGTATATTTTGCATGCTAAAGGTCAGTGGTGGGTTACCAAAATATATTGGGCTTGTGAAAATTTGGTTATATTTAAGGTTATTTACAACAATTGGTATCCTGTAAAGATGATTAGTATGATCCAAGTTTGGAGCCAAATAGGACCAAGTCTAATTAGCTAGAGTAGACAAATAACTCAATTTGTGGTGTCATGAAGCCTTGAATAACTAGGTTGGCTATGGGGATTTTACCTTTTGAAAGGGTGTAATTAGACACTAGAATCTCTTGAAACTCGTCTTTTCAATATACCCACATGGCAATTTATTTCTTTCTCTTTCCTTTCAACTTTCTTTGATGGTATGTAATGATTTTTACTATTTGATTATCTTTCCTTATTTTATAAGCTTTCAATTGTGTATTCATAAGCCTACACATACATACATACATACATAGAGTTTTGGGACCAAATTTTAAAAAAATAAAATTTTTCTTGTGAAGCAATTCATTTACAAAATCACAGTGTTTTGCTGATAAAAATTGATTTTGAAGGCTTTGCATGTGGATTTATTTTCTCAAAAAAAGATGGTTCAATTACTATTTTTGAGCAATTCACTCATTGAGTATAGACTAAGAGGAAAATTATCAAGAAGGGATCCAAGTGAATTGCTTAGAGTCAATTATCCTCAAAAGTAGAGTGAAAAGCCTTCTAGTGAGAGGGGGAGGAAAGAACTTGTCTTTTCTAGTGAATTACTTCTCTAATTTTGAGTGAGTCACTCATTAGATCTATATTAGAGAGATTTTACTATTTTGGAGTAAATAACTTGCTAACTTTGAGCAAATCAATGATTTTATCTTTTGCAAAATGACTCATCTTAAGTGCTTTATGTTAATGACAAATATACATACAAAGCGAGATTCAAGTTGTGATAATGCTTAGATGTTGTTGAAGTCATTGCCTTCACAAAAAAAATTATTTTTGGAGTTTGTGTTAGAGTCACCATTCACAAAGTACCTACAAAAATGGAGTACAAATAATAAAAATTGATAAACTTCAAAAACAATTTTGAGATTGAAACTAAAAAATCAATTTCCTAGCCTCAACAAATTGCTCTAGATTTAACCTATGAAAGTGTAGAATTCTTTGAGTTAATGACTCATTGAAATGGAGTGTGCTACTTGATATTTTCAAGCAAATTGCTTTAGTAAATAGCCTTAGTAAAATTTTAGGTGCTTAACTCAAAATGGAGCAAATTAATTTGAAATTTGGAGTGAATCGCTTCTTTAAACTTGACTTAGAAAAAGTTTTCTCAATTTGAGCCAATTGCTTTGTCAATCATGAATGTAATTTTGACATAAAAATTGAGGGATTAAGTGTAAATTTGAGGGAAAATGAGGGTTAGTCTCACTAGGCATGCCATAAACTATGTTGAACTAGGGAATTGTCCCAACATCTAATTAACATTCTTTCTCCAATTCAATATTTAAAAAAGTTGGAAGGGATTACCAATGGCTTTTCCTAACCTTTGGATTTAGGTTAGCTCCCCACTAAACCTCATGAAATACTCCTATGTTGAAGTACACTAACTCATATTGAAAGTAAAATGTAAAAATAAAAATGTGTAAAAATAAAATGCATGAAAGTTTAAGGGTGTAAGCGATTCAAGCAAATCATAGTAAAGAAAGTGTGTGATCAATAAACACATGAGAAATAAATAACATCAATGTCCATCTATTCAATAAATTATTAAATTGTTAAGCAAAGTTACAAGATGGGATAGAAGGGTTATACCACAACCACTGTGAACTTAGCAAACTAGGAAGGAGGTGTCACTAATGGAATGCCTAAGGACTAGCCAATTTATTACAATCTCATGAGGTCAAAGTATAATGTAGGTTTCACAAAGTGTAGGTCTAAATTCTAATGGCCAAAAGATGATTACAATTTTTACCCTCAGCCCCTATTTATAATGAAGCTTACCCTTGAGTTACCAAAGGTGAGAAATAATTACACCTAGTAAAAGTAAATATCTGAAGGTATATTTAGCAAAATGACATGCCACCAAATGTTTAATACCTCTAATATGCTTAGAAGGCTTCCAAAATAACTTAGTGCACCACTAAATGCCAAAATATTGCTTTCTAAGAGATTTTACTTAAGATCCATGTATTAAATTTATCATTGTGATTGTTTGAGTGCTTTGCCCTAGTTTATCAAGAAAATTTCTCACATTTAGAAGCATATTGACACCTTTGGTTGAGCGAATCACTCCCTTGATCCAATTGGCCTTCTTAAACAAGCAAATTGATACTTGAGGTCAAACAATTAGTTTTTGCAAGAGGGTTAGTCCCTATTTATATTTTGTCAAATTTTGATAATTTTTGGGCTACCTAATTTCGCTATCACATACCCCTTCAAAATTTGCAAAAATTACAAAGTAGTGTCAAGGTATTACATGTAGAAATACCAATTTTTTCAGGCTATAGCCAAAACATATTTATCTTTTCATCCAATAAAAATATTTCAATTCTAGATGGAAGAAGTGCATAAATTTTTTTCTTTCCATCATTTATCACATAAATATAGAATGAAATCTTGATGAGGAATATCTATACGAAGGAGCTATAGGAGGTAATGTTTTTTTCTAAACTAACATGGCATATGGACCTAATGGATTTTCTCAAATTTCTTCTAATTGTTTACATTTTTTGAAGAGCAATATGTAAATTATTGTTGAGTAGGCTTAGGAAAATGAGGATACAATAAGTGAGATTAATTCCACCTTCATTTGATTGGTTTCTAAGAAAGGTGAGACAAAATAGTTTATATTTTTTGTTCAATAGGACTTTCTAATATGATTTATAATATAATTGGAAAAATATTTTTAAATAATTTAAAAAGCATTCTAGATTATGCTGTCTCAAAGGAACAAGGTGGAATTATTCATGGAAAACAAATTTTTGATGGTATAATCATTATACAATAGGTCATAAATTATATTTATTCCATGAAAAAATAATGTGTGCATGTAATACTAGATATGGATAAAGCATATAATAATGTTTGTTGGAGTTTTCTACATGATATTATTAAAACATTGGTCTTGTTTATTAACATGAATGGGTTAGATGCCATTATAGAACTTCAAAATATTCAATGTTAATCAGTGGATGCTCTCCTAGATAATTTGAATCATGGGTTTTATAAAGGTGATCCACTATCTTCTAATCACTTTATTATTCTTAAGACAGTAGGTAGATCTTTCTCAAAAGCAAAAATAAAGGAAAAATCAAATAAATTCAAGTTGCAACAAATGGTCCTTTTCAATCTCATCTCTAATTGTTTATGATAATTTTATTTTGGGTCATCCCCCAATCAGCAAGGCCATGGAGTTCAAATCAATATTATCATGCTATAATAAGGTTGTTGGATAGTTTTTTTTTTTAGTTGGTTACATTAAATTGAACCAAGTCCCACCTGTATTACATCATGACCACATAATGATGTTACAATAGCTTGACAATTATTCATGTGTAGTTGGAAATATTTGAACCTAGGTATCCTCCTTGAAAGTCAAGGAATTTAACTAGTTGGGCTCATACCATTTGATAATTGTTGGGAAGTTGGTTATTACTAAAAAATCCAATATTTTTCATTAATAATTTTCTAGATTTATAATAAATTATTTATGGAGATTTTAGGGTTTAAAGTTGAAAAAATATCATCACCATATCTAAGTATCTCTTTGTCTAATAAAGGAAAGAAAAACACTAGGACTCAATTTTGGATTGAATAAAGGTAAGTTCTTTGCTATTGAAGGTTAGAAATCATAAAGCATATTGCAAGGGCAAAATTTCAAAATTACATACTTATGAGTTTGACATTAGGGGAAAAACTTACTTAGAGATTAATTTAAAAATCAAGAAAAGAGTTGGATAAAATTTCATTTCAAAACTGTATAGATTATATCAATGTAATAAAGTTATTTAGAAAATGAACCTTATTCAAGGGCTTAACAACATATAATTTGATATGAGAGAGTTTTAATGATAAATATATATTATTTGGTTAGTCATTATATGAATTTATAGTTTGATTATTGGTTGAAACCTTATATTCATATTTTTTATCTAAAATACAAATCATAAGCTTGTGCATGTTTAGCTTGTAAAGGTTTAAAAGTCAAATATATATCAATGTGAGCAATGAATCTAGAAAATGGATTTCTATTAGCAACCTAGTTGGAGGAGAGAACCTCAAACAAATAATGGATGTGCTTCAAATTATGTTTCAAGAGTTATATTTACCCACTAGTTTGTGCAAGGGAGTTGGGTTGAAAACTAAAAAAAGATAGTGGATATTTGATCAACTTAAGATGTAAAGCTTTGGAGTAGTCAAAATTTCCTATTCCCAAATATTTATCTTAAATTAATGTTTTGTTAGTTGAGGCCTCCCTAAGACATCAAAGCAATATAAAGAAAAAACAATATAGGTGAGAGTTTGAAAATAAGAGGATATCATGGACCTTTTAGGTATACCTTTTGTAAGAAATATATAATATCGTATCATTTAATTCTTTATTGTTCCTTTGCTTAAACCATTTGGGTCAATTTTTAAATGAAAATATAATAGATAGCTCCATTAATGTTGAAAACATTGGTCAAATATTAGACTAGCTCTTTCAAACCCAAAGCATTATTCATTCTATGGAGAATTGGTCCTACCATTATTTGTTAAAATATATGACTTGAAAGGAATAATTTAATTTTTAAAAAAGTCTCAAAATCATGCCCAAGTTTAGAATTATATTGTTGCATCTATTATAGAATGATTATAGTCATGGTCCTCATCATAGGAAGTCTCAAGTATGGAAAAAAATGTGATAGCCTCTTAAATTATAAGATTTGAATATGCATACAAGGGTCATCTTTGATAATGGAGTTAACACTAAGGATTGTGTTGATCTATGGTAAAATAAAAATATCCAAAACTTGGTTTCATCAAAATTAATTTCTATGGAGCTTCAAAAGGAAATCTTAATAAAGTGGTGAAGGTGGTGATTTTAAAAATAAATAAGGAATTCTCTTTAATTTCTAAAAATCATGTGGGACATTAGATAACAACTATTTAGAGGCTATGACACTTATTGTAGGGATCAAAATTATTGTTGAAAAATTATGGAAGTATATTTCAATTAAGTAGAATTCACAAATAATTATTAATGCTATCAAGAAAATGGGATATGAGGATTGGATCAAATAGAGCATTTTTCTTATGGCCATCAACTATTGTTGAAGGTAATATATTGAAAATGTTAGAACATCAATAGAAAATAAAATAACGTAGTAGATAATTTAGCCAATTTCAATGTTAATATTCATCTTGAAAAAATTAAGAAGGTAGTAGTTTGAGTGAGATTTTATCTCTTCATGAAAATGATATCAAAAAGTTAATTTTTTTAAAAATAGTAGTTTCAAGAATATGAATATCCTTGATAGAAAGACAATTTGGATATGGTATAGTTGACCTAATAGTAAATGTAATATGTATATATATATATATTTTTTCATTTTTATGGGAGTTCTTCCTAATAAAATCAACACATAGCTTATTATTAAAAAAAATACTATAGCATTAGAGAAAACTATCTTGGATATCCAACATTTAATATATGTAATTTAAGATATTGAAACTCCCAAGGCAAAAAAAATTCAATGAGTTTAAAAACTTAGAAAAAGCTTGTTTCTAAAACTAAAAATGTGGATACAAATTAGGCTCAAGTGGTTAAGTGAAATATTAAATTAAACACATCTCCTAGTCAATGAAGTGATACATGATAAATTTAATTCAAATATACTTAGAAAAACAATTCATACAATTGTGGATCAAATGCTTAAAGAAATAGAATAACCACTCAAATGTACAATATATTTCATTCACAATATATTGGAAAAAAAGGTATATTAAATATGAGATTTTAGTTATAATATCAATTTATTATGGTTTAAAAACTTTTAAGACAGGATCCAATATTTTCAATCCAAAAAACTCATTTTTATACTTTCAAATAAGGTATACATGGATGAGGACCTTCAAAAGGTCTAATATGAAAGACTAAAGGAAAGTAATCTAAAATGGTTCAAGAAAAAAATGAAAATGAGTTCTCATTTCATGTAGAAGAGTTTAAATTAAGGATGAACCCCTTATACATGATCCAAACAATGGTTCCCCATATTTCTCTTTATGATGATGCCAAATTTTTACCTCCATACATGTCCTTTATGTAGGTATGGAATTATGGACCTTCATTATTTTTCTCACTTGGATTTATGAAAGATACACTCTACCAATGAATCCTAATATTATTTACATATTCGTATGAAATAGATGAAAAAAACTCTTTTACTTCTTGGGTAATTTTCTAATATCAATCACAAACATACACATCATTTTGGTTCCAAAGGTTGGTTTAGGATTGTATTTTTTTATAATGATCACTTGACCCCTTACATCTATATTATATATAAGTATATGCATGATACATTCTTATGGGTGTCATTAAAGAGGGATCCTCCTTGAACTATACTTTTGTTTAAAGTATTTCTCATTACATTCATAATTGCATGATTTTTTAGTTTTTGAGGACTCTTTGTTTGCAAATATTCAACTAGAAGCAACAATATATTTTTAGCTTTAAATAGTATTATTCTAATTATAGTCTTTAATTCAATATTTGAAAATATGTATTTGATGATGATAGATGAAATAAGCATACAAGGTAAATGCTTGAATAAAAAATTGATCCACATCATACAATCCAATATGTGGTGGCATTGAGGACAATTCCCATAACCAATTTGTGGCACCTAAAATTTATGCTTTAGAGTTGTACAATTATAAAGAAGGAACGAACCTCATGCAGGAAAAAAACTCATTCACATAAAATTATATAAATTTAAAAATATACTACATAATACAAGGCCCATGTATTAAGTAATCTAATATTATAAATATTTAATACAAAGGGTACTAGCACTATAGAGTGTAGGAAACTCTATTACACTACACTAAAATAAGTAGCAAAAAAAGTACTTAGGAAATAAGAATAACCTATGTTTGTAGGTGAGAAAGTAAAAATAATAGAATGGAGAGCAAAGAAGGAACATAAGAAGAAGGAAATAGTTTGTATGCTATGCTTTATACATGTACATTGGTAACAAAGTACTTGAGAGATAAAATGTTTTAACTTCTAATTATTAAAAAAGCAATTTCAAAAATAGTTATAGAATTACCCCTTTTGCTTCCTTTATGTATGGTTCTAGTATTTAGAATGGTTAGTGGGTAAAATAGTCCTATATGGAGATGTGTTTGGAACATAAAGTTTTGTTTTTTTTTTTTTTTTTTTTTTTTTAATATCAAATGATGACATGTGAGGTTGGTACCATAGAGTTGTCTAACTCTAAGAGTTGTGCCACTATGGTTAGTGCTAGACGAATGCTTGCACCGTAAAAGTCATGATTTTATGCTAATATTTCTAGCAAAAAGCCTAAATAAGCACAAAGAATACAAGTTATAAGTACCTTGGTGTCATATTGCTTAGGACTCTGAGAAACCCTTATTTTTCTCAGATTATTTGTCCCCCATTGAAATGAATAGTTCTGGTTGTGTTAGTCTCCAACTATGGAAAGGACTACTTGAGTGATCAAGTGTGTACCATTTGGATTGTGAAGGAAACTAAACTTGTTTGAAAACCTTGTACAAGTTGTGTATCCCATGGCAAGTACTTTTTATTAGTGATGTCAATCACCTAGTCTACTACAACAAGCTCCGACTAAGTTGGGTTTATATTTGTTAAATGCTTTATTGTCATAGACTCTAATAGAGGAGGATGATATAGCTAAAGGATTTTTGCATGAAAAACATGATGCATCCTCAAGTAAGGTGGAATGTCAAGAACAAATGCATTCTCATCTGTTTAGAATTGAATAATATCTAGACCATATCACAATGGTTTGATCTTTTGATGTAGGTTGGATAAACATTACTTCTTTATATCGATCTAAACCTTATCTTAACCTAAAATGTGTGTGAAGCCTTATATGATCATGGTGCTCTTGTAATTTTGTTGTCGGTGTTAAAAAATCTCTTGGACTTGAGTTTGTATATTCTACACCTCTTGTAGAAACTTCTCAGCTTTGTCTACCTTGTTGACTTATGTCAATGTCATGGTGCTAGTTGGGATATGAAAGAAAATATCCAAAAGGGCACTATGATGGAATCTAAAGCATGCTTGGAAAGGACTATGACTTGTGGAAGTGTAAAAATTCCTATTATAAGAATGTAGGATGTATGGAAGACTCTCATCCCATGTGAAAGGGTGTTTATGGTTGTATGTCTAAAGTAGATGCATTAATATTTGGTTTACCACCTCTACTTTTCCATCTATCTTTGGATGGAATGTTGTGGAATGTTGAAGCTTGGTATTTAGTTGGTTCTAGAGATGGCACTAAAATTTATTGATAAACCTAGAGTCTTTATCTAATACAATTAAATCTGATAGGACAAAGTGTACCTACATTCCTTGAAAGAATAGGCAAGTTGTCTCAACATATGTTTTCTTACATGGTTCCATGATTACCATATATCTAAATCTATCCACAATACTAAACATATAATCATGTTGGTGCTTGGATATGTTGAAATATATGTAACCTGATCTTGTTTAAGCCAAGGCCAAATGTATGATATGGTGCTTATGAATACCACTTAAGTAACCTACGACCATGTGAATATGTAAATCCTATAGGAATTCCTTATTTATGTAAGCTTATGGACATGGTCATGTAATCATATGGGCCCCTTTCATATTTCACCTTTAGAGGTATTAGTTAATCCACATTTATGGATAACCTAACTTAAAGGGTAGTTTTTTATTATTTTATTGTAAGGTTAACCTAAAGTTTAAGTTTGTTTTACCCTCAGGTTAACCTCTTATTGGGGTTTTGGTATCACTATAAATAACCCTTAATGATTATCCATTTACATTATAAGGGTTAATAAAATATGATATATTGGGGTGTCCACAGGCACCCAAATCCTAATTCTTGCCATCTCCATTCATTTATTTTTTGTTGTTTACTATTGTTATCTATTGATCACCTTTTCTTATTTTTGGCATCAAATATAGTGAATGCATGTTTTGGAAGGTTTATAAAAAGTATTGCAAATTCAAACATTGTATCAAAGCGGATTCCAAATTTTCTTCACTCTTTATATAGAAAATACTCTCATTGGTAATTATCGATATCAAATTTAGATTTTTCTTTAAATATTCAATTTTGTTATGTTTTTACCTCTAATTTTTTCTCACCCAAATGGATTTCTTTGTCTATGCTTGGACTATCTAATCCATACCCGTTCATGAAGGTCTATGTGATCCTGACAAAAGTGGCATCACCAACATGTTGGACATGATGACATGCTTGCATGTTTGATCATTGGAGGTATCAAGTTCATAAACCACCATCTTGGATATTATTTTGAGGTTTTTTTTTAGGTCTTCATATCTATATTACACTAAATAGAAGTGGTGCAACTACAGAGACCACCCTATTTTGATAGAATTATGCAAGATCAAATCTCTAATATAAATTCACTACAGATGTGCTTTTGATTAGTGGGAATACATGCTAGACAAATCCATCCATGGATCTACTCTAGGTGTGGTTATTTGGTGTAATGGATCAACATCTTACTTATATAGGGAAGGTCTCTAGTTTGATACTTTTGTGTATCTTAAAAAAAAGGGAATAATTTTTTTTTTTATTATAAATTCTTTACATTTGCTTGACTGGTGTAGTGGCTAAACATCCTCTTCATAGAAAGGAGGTCACAAGGTCAAATATCATGGGTTTATTTTTTTTTAGATCATGTTATCCATTTGAATAGCTATAGGCTAAGGGATGGGAGGTCTTCACAAGGCCTCAACCTACTAAGTGGTATAGTGGTTGGGTTACTCACTTATGGGATGAAGGTTCCAAGTTCAAAATTTGATGGTGGCACCTTTTACTTTTTTAAATAAGGCACTAGTTGCACATATCACATCTCTTATATATTATATTTATTGCCTGTATGTGGTGCATTGGTTGGTATCCTTCCTTATGCATAAGGAGTTCTGATTTCAATTCCGGTTGGCTCAAAATCTACATAAAATATTATATATATATATATGAAACTTTGTAATCCCATAAATCACATACATTCAAGTGTTAGATTTTGATTCTTTGGTAGAATAATAAATAATCTAATACAATGGTGCCAAGTGGCAACTCTTGATTTGACATTTTTTTAAAGGTATGGCATTTGATTTCTTGTTTATTTGAGTGCTAATTTAATCAAATCTTTTGAAGCCCATAACTTTTGCATAAAAATGTGTTTGGAACCCTTTTTTCTAAATTGCACAAATTTTTGAACTTTATGTAGTGGTGACATTAGTTTATGGACCTATTATAAATATGTTTAGGGATTTCTATGCAAAATGGATTCCTTAGGGCATGTTACTTGTCTTAATGGGAAACATTATAATAGTTATTTTGTTCAAATAGTAGGATTACTCAAAAGCAAAAATATTTAGTTTATCTTCAATAATGAATCAAAAGGTCTCAATGATCATTAACTCAATAATATAAAATAGGAAGCTCTTGGACTATCTTCATGTTAATGGAACCAAATGTACTTTTACATATTAGAGAGAAGATTGATCTCATTGATATATGGACTGCTTTAAAAGATATCTATGGAAAAGTAAGTGCTAGTGAAGTTAATAAAATAAAGATAAATCTCTCCAATATCAAAATCTTAGATTTTTGTACTATCAAAAACTATATATTTCACTTCAAAGTTCTAAAATTTTTTCTAGCTATGATAGGAGACAAGGTAAATAGTTATGAAGAGTATGTCAAATCTATTACTTCTAATATTTCTCCTTTTTATATATTTGGCTTCGTTATTTATGTGAATTCTATGACTATCAAAGAACCAAAATACATCTCTCTTGAAGGTCTTTTCAATATTATAATCCATTATGAAGTGGCATTAAAGAATTGTGGAGATTTTTCTCATACAAAAGAATTCAAGCCAATGGAATCTAAAGCCCAAGTTCCTAATGGCAAGTGTAAGGTTTCAAATAAGTCAAACATTTACAAGTATTATAAAAAGAAAGGACACTCCATCAAGAATTACATTATAAGGCTTAAGAAGATTGAGATAATTCTTGAGGTATGGACACAAGCTTTCTTATGATCAAGATGAGGATGAAGGAGAAACAATGGATTTCCAGTAGAGCATCCATTATAGGGGGAGG
Source organism: Wollemia nobilis (assembly GCA_028583015.1). Taxonomy (NCBI): domain Eukaryota; kingdom Viridiplantae; phylum Streptophyta; class Pinopsida; order Araucariales; family Araucariaceae; genus Wollemia; species Wollemia nobilis. The sequence continues at coordinate 2,679,142 of JAQPPZ010002123.1, read as the reverse complement.
TATTACTTTTAATGGCTTCTCTCCTTGGCCCTCTCACCTTAGAATATGAGGGGATGTTAAAATATGTATAAGTTAAACTTATTAATACCAAGACCAAATGTGTGATATGCTACTTATGAGTGCCATTTATGTAGCTTATGGGTATGTGACTATGTAAAACTATAGGTATTCCTCATTTATGTAAGCCTGTGAGCATGTTCATGTAATCCTATGGGACCCTTTCATATTTCATCCTTAGTGGTATTGGTTAATTCACCCTTATGGATAACATCACTTAAAAATTTATTTATTATTATTTTATCGTAAGTTTAACCTTAAGTTTAAGCTAATATCAATCGGAGGTTAACATCTCACCGTGGCTTTGGAATCACTATAAATACCCCTTAATGGAGTTCCATTTTTATTATAAGGGTGAATAAAATCTGATACATTTGGGTTCCCATCGACACCCACCTTCTAATTCTATTTGTATTCCTTTGTTTATTTTTTGTCATTTATTATTGCTATCTTATAATAACCTTTTCTTATTTTTGCATACAATTGTAGTGAATGAATATTTTAGAAGGTTTCTAGATAATATTGTAAATTTGAATAGGATATTGGCAACCCTAAGAAAAATTTTATGCTAATGGATTCCTAAGGTTTGAAAGGAACATGTAATGGTGTGTAAATACCTAGTATTCTATTTGCTAGTTTGGCAATATTATAAGGTACATGATAACAAACATAGAGCTCCAACTCTTGGCCCATGTGAGACCAATGGAAATATTATTACAGTCCCATAAGTGTCTTGTTAAAATTGAAGTGTTCAACCACCTTGGAGTAGTGAGCCTCCTATATTAGTACCTGATATGATGTACTAGATGGCATTTGGAGCTTCCTAATTTCATACAACCTATTTTATAGGTGATGATCAAGTAGTAACTTGCCCTATGTCAATTATTGGTGAATTTTGGTAAAATTGGCAATTATAGATACCATCCCTCTTAGTATCAAGAAATGACAACATAGTCTATTCCAATGAATGACTTAGACAATTTGCTACTTAATTATCCTTTTCCTTCTAATGTTTGGTCACAAGATGAAATTTTTGTGGATAGATTATCAATTTCATATACCTAGAATTCTATAATCTAATATAAGAATGTACGTATTACAAAGGCTTTTAATTAGAATACATAATGGTTTTATTACCAATGACATAATGGTCCCACTATCATAAAATTGAACAATGGTGGAAAAATCCTCATAGTTTGAGTAGTGTTAAGTTGTATTAGAGAGTATATTAGAATGGTTTACCACTAGATGACCATTTTGGATTAGGATGGAGCCAAGTGCATAGTTAGATACATTAATCTCTAGCTTGAGCAATTGAGTGATTTCTAATAGGAAGAGAATTGGTTCTACTCCAACTCATTCCTTTTATCATTGCAAAGTAAAATGAAACTTTACCTTCCTATATATACCCTAGTTCAAAGGCTATAAGACATGAAAACACAAGATAAACCTATGGTAGAAATTGGCAAGGATGAGGAAGCTTTTGATCTCAATTAAGTTCTTGGGTTTTAACCACTATCAAATGAAATTAATCTTATGTGGATATACATGTATGCCCTATTATTAATTACATAATAAAAGTATGAGATATGTGTGACATTGAAGGTACACATACCCATGTTGGCTTGAATATTATGCTAAAGTAGAGTTTCTAAAAATTGTTATACATGCTAAAATTAATCTTCCTATTTATTGTTGAACATGAGGATGCCATCCAAGTAGACACAGATAAAGGACCATATAAATACTCTCAACACATTATTCACTAAGCACATGAATTTTATCAAGGCATTGGTTAAGTTGATATGCATAACTAGGCACTCATATTGTCCCTATTTGGTCTTAAAGATTATCTTCGAAATGTTCATTAGTTAGACTGGTGCCTAACGATAACCTAATTTAATATCAATATTATGAAGTATTGAGCCTCTAAAGATGGTCCAATAGGTCATAAATCCATGATAATAGATACATGTTCTTCATTGCTTTATTGTTTCGTGGTTTGTAGTCAATACATAAACATCATATTCCACCCTTCTTTGGTGTTATCACAATGGGATTTTTGCATGGCAATGAACTTGACCTAATTATCCCCTAATCGATAAGTTTTTGTATCTAGCACTATATCTCATTGTTCTCCCAAAATGATTTATAATATAAAGGGTTATTAAGGAATGTTGATCTTAGAGTTAGGTCAATATGATGCTTCACTAAAAAGAGTAGCGAGAATCATTGGATTCTAAAAAACATTAGAATATGGATGGAGTAATGCATCCATTTGTTGATACTATGGAACAATCTATATCTAACATGACATAGTGAACTTCTTGATACCTTTGTTAGAGTGAACAATTAGTAAAGCAAACTTTTGAGTATAAAAAATGATTTTCTTATATTGCTTTGATAAAATTAATGTTATATTACTCTATGGTAGGCACTTTAATATCTAGTATGTTGTGTCTTCAACTCATGTAGATCACTATTATGAATAGACTTAGTAAGTTATTCAACGATTGAAGATGTATGGTGTAGACAGTAAGCTATACATGGGCTTATTCCCTGGATTCCTTTATAAAGGGGACCTAAATCATGTGGCAAGTCCACCTCAACATATTTTATGTTCAACATAAACTATGTTGTATGTGTAAGTTTTACAAAACACCTAGGGTTCAAAGTCTAAACCTAAGCCTCTTAAGGAGGAATCTAAAATAGAGGATTAAATGATGCAAGAATTCAAGCATGCAACAAACACATTCCTAAGCTATATGCTCTTCCAATTTTTATGATTACAAATAAATTAAATAGTCTTTTCTTTTTAGGGGTATACAAGAAATTATGAAAGCATATATAATTAGCTTAGTTGTAGCTATATGTTGTTCTTTTTCCTTGCCTAGGTTATAAAAAAAAATTGAATAAGATATGTTTTCTACTATTCTTCATTTCCACTAACTTTATAGTATAAATAGAGGCAAATAAAAGAATACAGAGACCAAAATCATATTGTAATACCTTAAAAACTAGGCAAAAGAGATTTCCTAGATTTATCTCTTAAATAATTATGTTGCCCTTGTCTAGTTGCACTGACACAAATGGAAAACTTAGAAAAAAAAACAAAATAGCTACATGGATGAGAGCAAGGGGGTCTATCCAATTGAGATAGATACTTGAAAATTTTGAATTGAAATATCAAACCCCTTGGACACTTAAGTAAATTTATAAAAATTAAATAAAATGACTCAAACATACCTTGATGATGTTTACACCACCTGTAAAATATATACTAGTGCAAATGCAAATGGTAAAAATATAGGATGATCTAATGCAAGATACAGTAAAATGCAACTAATATATGCTTTATATATGTATTCCTTGGATGGTAGATGTAGCGGATGTGACTTTTCAAGAGATAAGTTCAAAGGAAGACTAAATACAACCAATGTGTTGCCTCCTACAACTCTAGGTGACACAAATTCTTAAGATGAACAAACAAAGAGACATGAGACTAAGTACAAAGTGGGAGGAATATGGATGTAAGTAGCCTGATAGGAGAGGTATCTCATAAATTACTATCATATAAAATCTATTTTATGTTGAGAAGGATGGTAGAAGGCTATACAACATAAACAACCTCCTACAACTAGGGAGGTTCAAATGCTCACAAAGGATGTATAGATAAAAGGAGGTAGTCGTTGTCTACATGAAAGTAATAGGTCTGGGTAGGAAGTAGGTTTGATTATCCTTTAGAAACATTAAAAAATCATACATAATAACTATGTAATAAGGTTAAAAATAAGTGCTAAACTAACAAAATGAAAGAAGACTATGCCTAAAAGAGATTATTAGGAACAATACATAAAAATAATTAGAGAAAATAGATTAGTTAATGCATAAAACAAAAAAAACAAAAAGGAAAAATGATGAGAGGATAAAATAAATAGGAGAGAATCCAAAGAGCATAGAAGAAGAGAGATAGCATCACCCAAGCTTGGTGATGAGCCTACTTGCATATATTTCCCAATGAACTCCTTATCCCTTTGTTGTAAATGATGGCTTGGTGATATCATTTTCTTTCTCTACTATGCTTATCAAATGCCTTTACAAGAGGAATGACTAAGAAGCTATGAAACTTAACTAAAATGACAATATGAAATTAAAAGTATTAAAAAAATGTAGTATTATGTATGTAAGAAGATTGCTTGTTGTTTTTGCATTCCCCCTAGGACTTATTTATAGTTTTTCTATGGGGGGATTCTTAGAATGAAGTTTCTATAGATTTAATATTCAAAAGGAATCAATAATGGATAAGGAAAAAGCATGCATGATCAGGGTAGGGAGTGGAGGTGCGTTTTCAAGGTATATTTTTAAGATTTTGCTTGTGTAGAGCATTTGCGCCGACCTCATTTGTGCCTACGCACAAATGCTATTTGATCACTTGAAATAATACTTTGGGAAGAAAAACATATTTTGGTAGGTTTTGCATGTGCCACCCTCCTTGCATTTGTGTCACTGATGCAAATGCTTTCTAGTTGTTACATTTACAAATGAGGGGTAAATAACTTAGGATTACGCTAAGGTTGGCTAGTTGTGGGATTGATCTAGAGAAGTCATGGTTGTCCAAGCATGAAAAATTGGATGTCTACATTTTTCCTCTTTTTGATGAATTTATTGTATGATAAATGCATCAAAAATTGATGAAGATGCTCCGAATTTTATGATTTTTTGCTTACCATTGTTGGTTTCAGGCAATGGTTGCAGGAAAAGGTATTGCTAAAAATTATACTTTTGGCATCATTAATGCTCACATGCCTTTGGGGTGCCCCCTTGAGATTTTGAGGGAAAATAGAAATTTAGACAAAACTTGATTGAACTGGGAGTATGTATGGTGTATGAGAAAAAATATGGGAATAATTGAAAAAGGTTTTTTGAGGTAAGTTTAGGGGATTAAATAGGGCTAGAGGGAAAAAGTTGAATTCATTTTCACCACATGAATTTAGAAATTTTAGAGCTCTTACATAGTGAATAGTGATAGAGAACTCTAATGGCACAATAGAGGAGACCTAGGCCTTGCTTGGACATCATGCAAAGGTCACCCATAGGAGCAACACGTGTATTACATGTAAGTCAAAAAACACTAACTTGTAATTTTTTTAATTTTTACTTAAATTTTATTTTTTGGAATTGATCAAAGCATTTTTTGTATATTGGTGCAATTACATTAGTGAAATTTATGGGACCAATATATTTGTGTTGGCATACATGCAACAATTCATAATAAATTCTTGAAAATGAATGGAATAGGTTATTAATGTTAGTTTTGTGTATTTTTGTAGTCACAATATGGCATCTTGGAGTTGAGGGAGCAATGACCAAAGGTGCTAGAGATGCTTATGGCATTTCCAGATGTAGATGAGTACAAATTTCTAGAGGTAGTTGGACTTTACCACCTGTCACTAATACCCAAGATAGAGTTTAACAGGGCATTGTTGACATCTTTGGTAGAACATTGGTTTTTAGAGACCAACACTTTTCATCTTACTACAAGTGATATGATAGTGATAAGGGATCCATGGAGCTATTGATAAGGGATCCTTCCTATAGATTGGTTAGGTCAGGGATGGATTGTAAGCATGCTTGCTAGTAACATATAGACTGTCACACCATCCTTTTGATTACCATCATGTCTAGGCTATTGCAATGGGATCTTAGCAAGAGGATCCTACATTGGAGCATAGGACCTATGATCACTATGATGTAGGAATTCTAGGTCATTTTTACATGGGATACCTTGATCTTGGCATGCCTCTACCACACACTACATTAGGTAGTGTATTGAGGTGGTAAGATCTTGATTTATTGTACATTTCTCCATGTGTGGGCATGGGACCATATATTAGTGGTGCGACTGCAAATTTTAACAGGAATCATCATAGATAGTGAGTGACCAATGATGTATCGATGGGACCATGAGTTTTAGAGGGGTGATATGAGGTTAAGAATATGATCATTGAAGGTAACATAGATAAGGTTAAATCGTCTCGTACCCTCTTAGGTTATTTGGAACCCTTGGAGGAGACACCTAGGGTCGCATGAGGATGCATACTAGTCATCCCAGGTATGAAAGGTCATGTGGTTGTTGGGCCTTTGTTGGGATAGTGAGTTGCACTAGATTAATCAATTTTTGAGGAAATTTGACATACAAGGGATTTTAGGGAAGTTGATGTGGTATGTATAGACCACTAGAGAGGTGGAGTTTGGTAGGTGCCCTAAACCCACCAATTTTGCAAAGGTAAATCATGATGATTTAGTTGTGGTGGCACTAGACCAAGATGATGTGGATACCACACTAGACTATGGGCCTTGGTATGCTAGATTCAAGTCAATTATGGTTATGCCCATGACCAAGGTGCCTAAGGGGATATTGATGGACTGGTGTTGTGTATGGCTCGTTCAAGAGACCACCAAGAAATGATAAGAGAGACAAGAAATAGTAGGGATAACACCCAAAGTGGTAGTAAGAGTATCAAGAGTAGTAGGAGGAGTTTTTAAGGCATTGGATGTGTCCCCACTAAGGGTTAAGATAGTATTTCCATGTGTGTTAGTGAAAACTAGGCTCATCTAGTCTACAATGGTTGGGATCCCTCCAATGATGCTAGGAGTGAGGCTAAGTCAAATCCCTCTAGAGGCATGGGCCATTTAAAAGACAACCCTATTCAAATTTTTACTACTCAAGTGGGTAAGCTAAAGTTCAAGGTGAGGAGCCTTCAGGATGCACTAGGCATAGAGCTCAATGGGTGGTAGGTGGAGGTGGTAGGTGGAGATGGTAGGTTAGCCATAATGTGAGACAAATTAGACTAGGTCATGGTTAGGTGAACCATGTGGCTTTATATGTTTTAGCACTTCAACAAGAGCATTATCAGGTATAGGCCCAAGTCCAATAGTTGGGTTATGCATAAGGGGTCGATTTCTAAATCTATTTATAAAATCCTATCAAATCGGTATCCAAATCTTGGTGAATTATGTCCAAGGAGAAATGGCGAATTGCATTCATATTTCACAAAAAAAAATTCAAAATGTGGTGAATCAATTGAAAATATTTCTAGAGGTGTCGATCGGTTGTAGAGGGTTTTAGTTGGTCATTTGTAGAGGGTTTTTTGAGGATTTACTAAGTTTTATGTGTAGATATCGTTAAGCTAGGTGGTTTAAAAAAAATGAATACGGAGCTCTAGATCAAAATTTATGCCTCCTATAAGGTTCTTTGCAAAAGAGCACCTCTATAATCGATTGGCATAAGCGTGTCAAAGTGTGTCAATCAGCCTAAGCCAATCAGTTGCAGAGTTACAACTGATCGGCTTAGGTCAATTAACACACCTCTACAACATAGGTGCTCTTTTGTAGAGAACCTTATAAGAGCTATAACTTTTGATCCAATGCTCTATTTTCAATTTTTTTTTAAACCACCTAGCTCGACAAGATCTACACATAAAACCTAGTAATTTCCTCAAAAAATCTTTGTAACTGATAAAAACCTATGCAATTGATCAATTGTAGAGGTTTCGATCAGTTGTAAAGGTGTTGGTCGATTGTAGAGGGTTTTTTTGAGGATTTTACTAAGTTTTATGTGTAGATCTCATCGAGCTAGGTGGTTTTAAAAAAATTAAAAACAAATTTTTGGATCAAAAGTTATGTCTCCTAGAAGGTTCTCTGTAAAATAACACCTCTACAACCGATTGGTATAAGACGATCAGTTTCAGAGGTGTGTTAATCAACCTAAGCTGATCAATTGTAGAGGAGTGTCAATCATCCTAAGTTGATCGGTTGTAGAGGTGTGTCAATCAACCTAAGCTGATCGGTTGTAAAGCTGCAACCGATCAACTTCAGTCGATTGACATACCTCTGCAATCAATCGACTTATGTCGATCGATTGTAGAGGTGCTCTTTTGTAGAGACTCTTATAAGAGGTATAATTTTTAATCTAGAGCTCTATTTTCTATTTTTTTAAATCACCTAGCTTGATGATATCTACACATAAAACTTAGTAAAATCCTCAAAAAATACTTTGTAACTGATCAACACCTATGCAACTGATCAATTGTAGAGGTGTCAATTAGTTGTAGAGTTGTTGGTTGATTATAGAGGGTTTTTTAAAGTATTTTACTAAGTTTTATGTGTAGATCTCATCACGCTAGTTTGTTTTAAAAAAGATGAAAACAGAGCTCTGGATCAAAATTTATGCCTCATAGAAGGTTCTCTACAAAAGAGCACATCTACAACCAATCATTTGCAACCGATTAACACTCCTCTACAACCTATTGGCGTAGGCCTATTAACACTTCTTTGTAACTTATTAGCTTATGCTAATTGACACACCTCTACAAATGATCAGCTTATACCGATTGACACTCTGAAATCGATCAACTTATATCAATTAACACTTATTTGCAATCGATTAAATTATGCTGATAGACACTCATTTGCAACCGATTGTCTTATATCGATTGACACTCCTCTGCAACTGATCAACATATGTTGATTGACACTCCTCTATAACTGATCGGTTTATATCAAGAGGTTATCCTATGAAACCAATTCACCTTGGTTTTCGTAACTAATCGACATATGTTGATTGACACTCCTCTGCAACGAATCAATTTATGTTGAGAAGCACTCCTCTACAACCTTTTCAATTTTGTGGGACCGATCGATGTCTTCTGATTGATAATACCCTAAAACCAATCGATAAATATGTCGACTACCAATATTTTTTCATTTCTTTAGAGATATTTTTGAGTTAGAGTGTTTTAGATGTATGTTTATCAATACCCCCTTCAGTATTTATACGGGTAGTATATGTGGTGAATTGGGTGGGAAAAACAAAATTATTTATAATTTGAAGGTGAATTATCCGTGGAATTGGGTGAAAGTGGTTGGTGAATTAAAATAAAAATAGGATAATTATTATCAATGTCAGGTGAATCAGCCCCAAAAAAAATTCCATCCCAAAATTTTTGGGTGAATGGGTCCTAGTGAAAGGTCCCAAAATTAGCCAATTTAAAATTTCAAAAATCTTAAATATAGCAAATTTGCGATGATTCACGCTTATGCATAACACTACCAATAGTTGATCTTAGAGAGAGATGACGATGGCATAAGTCATATCCTTGGGGATCAGTAGGGATGGTGCTATGGAAGTACTCTTGGGTTAGCTTATGCAGTTTTAAGAATAAGTTATAGACACCTAACAGGATGTGTAGATAGAGGGGAAGTGAGTGATGCATTATCATGTCTTATCATGCAATCATTCTAGTTGACCAGTATCAACCCTCTCCTACACAATCTAGGATGAGGTCTAGATCATGCACTATGATGAGGTAATATTAAAGGTCCATGATGGGACCACCACCACCAATGTTAGTCATAGATAGATATATTGGATCCTCATGCTAAGGCATTATATACTTAATTTTGTATATACACTAGGGCTGAGTGCTTTGATTTTTTATCGTATTACATCATCCTACAACATTGATCAAGTGTACTAATTTTTCTATTATGGTACATCAACCTTGACATGATGTATATAGATTCATTATATATATGGTTCTTGGATCCAATGCTTGTGTTGTGATGATTATGTATGATTACTTTTATGACATTATTGATTTAATTTGTCAATGTGATGATATGATGATAATGATGTGTGTATAAAAGGTAGTTGATAGCTTGTTGTTTTGATGTTAAACTTAAAAATTGGAAGGGATCAAGGGAAATAATTGGTTTTAGAATAATATTTGATGGTTTTTCCTTGACAATTAGAGGAGTGAAAAGGAGAAAAAATGCATATAGACACAAATGCATCATTTTATTATAGTCAAGTGATACAAATGTGCAAGAGAGATATTTTTCCCAAGAAAGGGGTTTGTAAATAATATCAAGCTAATAGGACTAGGTATATTTTCTTTGATAGATAAAAAATTGATCAGGAGTAAGCAAATGAGTAAATTGCTATTGATTGCAAATGCATTTCTTGATTGCATTCAATTGATACAAAAGCATTGAGAGGTGTTATGATAAAATTAAGGGTACCATGAGTGAGTTGGAGGTGCAAAGATTTGATTTTTGGTCAATTTAGTAGAGACAAGATGATTTGGGATGCTAAAATGAATAAATCACTTTATAGATCAAATGTATCAGCTAACGAAAATTGGATGCCACATTTGTGAAGTTGGAATAAAGGTAGACTTGAGAGAAATGCTATAAGGCACTATCTCAAGAAGGATGGATTTATGTGCAAGGAGAAATTTAGACCCTTTTATTTAAGCTAAAAAGAGGAAATAAGAGGAATACCTATATGCAAAAATGCTAATAATGTAGATCCTATAGAACATGTAAGGCATATTTAAGCAATGGCCTAGAGGACCTATAAGGGACAAAGGCCTAGAAGATGCATAAATATATATGAGAATATATACAAAAATTATTTTATGTCTGAGTGATGGCCTATATGCTTGATGATGGATAAGCACTCTAAGTTATGTGATAAGAAAATGCCATGAGAATATATACAAATCATCATTGCACATCTAAGTGGTGGTCTAAAGGTCTAATAAAGAATAAGTGCTTAGGTGTAAGACAGGTATATCTAAGAATATGTACAACAATTTATCACATCCCTAACTAGTTGCCTAAGATCCTAATATAGGACAAGCACCTAGGGGATGGGATAGTATGCCTATGATATATATAAATTTAATGCATCATTCCCAAGTGGTGGCCTTAAAACCGTATATAAGACAAGCACTTGGGTAGTAATAAAATTTTACTTGGAATATGTACAATATAATACAAAAATATATATAATATTTTGGTTAGTAGATGTCACAAAGGGACTTCAGTTAGTAAATTTCATAAGGAGACTTCAATTAATAAATGTCATAGGGGGGCTTCAATAAATAAAATGTCCAAGGGGGACTTCAATATTTTTATGCCATAGAGGGACTTTAGAATTCCTATGCACAAGGAGGACTTCAAAATGTCTATGCCATAAGGGGACTTCAAAATGTCTATGCCCAAGGGGTCTTTTAATGTCTATGTCATAGGGGGACTTAAAATGATTGTGTCTAAGGGGGTTTTTAATGCCTATGCCATAGAGGGACTTCAAATGTCTATGCTAAAAGGGGATTCAAATAACTATTTCATAGGTAAATTTCAAAATTCCATTGCCCAAGGGGGCTTTTAATGTCTATACCACAGGGAGAATTCAAAATTTCTATGCCCAAGGGGGATTTTAATATTAAGTCAAAGGGGGAATTTAAAATGTTTGTGCCTAAGGGGGATTTTAATGTCTATGCCATTGGGTCATTTATAGGTGATAAGTGTAAAATGTGCATTCTAAAAAATAAAATGATCCAAAGAATAGATGACTTATTATTTGATAATATTATGAGATATACCACCACTACCACCTTTGTAGTATGTGGTTGATCCATCATAATTTTTTCCATAGAAGGTTGTGGTTGATCCATTATCGTCATAACTTGGTGATAATTAAAAACCCACATACAATTTTAATGGAATACCAAACTATGGAGGTAAGCATTCCTCTTTTTTATAGTTAAATTTTCTTTGGAAGAAGTTTGTCAGCTAGAATCATGAAGTGAATGCAATGAAGCTAGGGTTTGCAAAGTGAAGCATAGAAGAATTAAATCGAAGGGGTGAAAGGAGTTACTTTACTAGGGAGGAATATTTATGTGCATGTGAACAACAATTTGAAGAATTTTGTTGGCTAGAATTGTGGAGTGCATGCAACAAAGCTAGGGTTTGCAAAGTGAAGCACAGAGAAAAGTAAAAAAACACAAGAACAATATTTTATTTTTATTGAAACTATAACGTGCTTAGATCTATTCATGTGAATAAAATTAAGGTGGATCCAATTTTTTATTGATATATTTTAAAAAATGACATAAGAAGCATCAACATTTTTTCAAAATCAAAGTGCACTCAAATCTGTGCATGTGAAGAAAATTAAGGCTGGACAATTTTCTTTCTAGAATTGGAGCATTGCAAAAGGTGAAAGGGCTTAATTTTACAGGGAGAAATATTTTTGTGCATGTGAATGGTTGTTTGAAGAATTTTATCAGTTGGAATCATGAAGTTCATGCTTTAAATCTAGGGTTTATAAAGGGAAAATATTAACTTTGTTTTCATTTGGTATTTTTAAAATGGTAGTATAGTTTGAGAAATTGGTATCTTGTTTTAATGGAGAATGAAGAGGAACATTTGGAATTCTCAAAGGACCCCTTTGAGGGGTAGCACATATTTTCAACTCCAAGGGCCAAGGGTCCCATTTTTTGACAAGATTTAGAAGTTGAGAATTGGGGGACAGGTTTTTTGAGTGGCCAAAATAATATTGTAGGTTATCAAAATTTAGTGGATAGAGGGGAGTCTATGTCAGTAGGTTTATAGCATATCAATTTTTCTATTTACTGCTCACTCTTAGGTATCTCAAAACACTCTAATCAAGTGATGGATCTAATGAATGAGCAAGCATTTCATTGCAGGGAATAAAAACTTGAGTAGGATCCAAATAACCTAGACTCACTTTTTCTGATAAAGCTTCCTTTGTTTTGTTCTAGTTTTATTGGTAAAAGTATTGATTTAGAGGTCCTAAGTGGAATGGGCCCTATAACAACCCAACCAAACACACATTGGTTGAAACTTTTAAACACACTTAAAAGTTGGTCAAACTAGGAAGGTAGTTGACAGGGATAAAAAAAATTGTTTCCAAAATTTAGTTTTGCATCATTTTTTATCAATATGCAGCATGAAAAGCCACTTTTGGGAATTTAACTGTTGTAGATGGCATCTCAAGTGGATGAGTCTGGTCAGGTCCCGTAGAAAAGTGCCATTTAGTGTTTCTATCAATGTCACCAACTGAACTCTAATATCAACCACACAAGTCTATACTATAATTTAATTTTCTTCGTTTATATTTTGAACTCTAATAAATTCAATGCATAATTTGTTACTATGATTTCCATTAATTACAATCATTTATATCTATAAAATAATATCTCCTAAGCATAATCGTATCAACATAAAGTTCTTCCATAATTAAATTTTACTCATATAAGTTAATGTGTATTTTCAAATTAAAAAAGTGCCATTAAATAACTCTCTTTAACAAGGATTTGAAGTAGGGTTGCAAAATTTTAGTATCTCTAATTACTAACTGTTGTATTCCATAGCAATATCATAAACTTACGATTACATAGAACCGATTTATTTTCTATTATTAAAATTAGAGCAAGAATTCAAATTGCTAAAGTCACACAATTATATGGCTTATTCCATGGATTACTCTAGTATTAGAATTATTTTGGGAATGAGCTAAACTAACATTATTAGAGCCATACTTTAGATAACACAACCTATACAATGCCAAAATGAAATAGCAACCAATGAAGGTATTTCTTTCACAAACAACAATATATGTTTCAGGTGTTAAAGCAAAGAGGATATAATAACATAAATTTTATTTATTAAAAACAATTTATTTTGCTACTAAGCGATGCAATAAAAAATTCAACTATTTCCATAGGGCTTCTAAAAGGTTTAACTATACCATTTACGACTTTTCAAAAGAAATGTCATTAGAAGTTTTTAGTTCACAAAAATACATAAAAGGGCATAAGATTCTTTACAATGCATAAAATATGATAACGCTTTACCATCCTTTTTAAAAATTACATGCCTCTTTAACTTTCTAACTTATTAGATTTGAAGCACGAGTGTTCAATAATTTTGCGAGTCAACTCAGTATTTCTTAAGCATGTACATACTATAATGAGGAGAAACTATTAATGAATAATACCTTTTGAAGGTAAGCTTACAACATTACAGTTTTTTTAATGAAGATTCAATTAAAAATTACTTGCCTCTTTAACTTTCTAACTTATTAGATTTGAAGCACGGGTGTTCAATAATTTTGTGAGTCAACTCAGTATTTCTTAAGCATGTACATACTATAATGAGGAAAAACTATTAATGAATAATACCTTCTGAAGGTAAGCTTACAACATTTTTTTTAATGAAGATTCAATTCTTCTATCATATCTAAAGAAAAATCACATATTGATATAACCTTGAAAACCTTTCCTTTCTAGAACTATTAACTTATCCAGTTAAGGTACATTTAATGTAGTATTTGAAATAATAATTCTTTGAAGCATACCCCTTAAACCAATATCTTTTTATTTTAATCACTTACCATGCCAACGGTTTAACATGTGTACCTGGAATTCTTACCTCTCTTTATTTCTGAAAAACACAAGGATTTTATAAAAACACCTTCATGTAATCTTAATATTGAATGCAAAATCTTATCCCCAAGTATAAATTATAACAATCTAACGTATCATTTTTTTACTTACATTTTAAAAGAGAACTAGTTATAAAATCTTTTTGTGTTAAATGTGCTTATAGGACAGAACCTTCATTTCCAAAGTCTATTAAATTCAACACAGTTAAACAATTATTATTCCTTCACAAGTTTCTATTTCTGGAGTCTGTTAATAGCCATGAGTGCACCACCTTTCTAAACCATTCTTGGCAATGGCAATCTCCTTTTAATATTCACCTAAAATAATTACCTAGGGAATATAATAATATTTCATACATTATGGCAATTATCATTATCCTCAAATGCAAAGTAATTAATGGGCCAATAGAATTTTTTCAATGGGTAATAATAATATAGACCACCATCCCATAATTTTAATACTCTAATCTACTAGATGATTATGGTTAATGTGATGATGCAAATCTAGTGGCATATTCCATGATTGAAATTTTATTCCACCTTAATACCTGTTTATATGTCTATCTTAGAATTTACACAGCATTATAGCTTTGCATGAGAGAATAGCAGGTAAAGGCTCGTGGATTAATATAATATTTATGCAAATTATTGATGCCATGGTTTTGAAGTGCTCCATCTGAAACATCACTCCAAAATTCACCCTTACATCAGCCATCGTTGGAGGTGCACTGGGTAGTTGGATCCTCGAGATAGGTTTTTTTCATAGGATTAGAGTGGCTCATTTTTCCATTGTAAATAACAACTAATTATGCATGCAATTTCTTGGTATGAATTTAACACTCCATACCCTTTTATTTGACCCATCCCAATGCATTTCAATTTACAACAACACAATCATTATTCCAAAATCATGTTTTCATATATAGGTATTTAAAATTTTAATGCACATAAGATCATTGTTTACCAAGTCAATAATTATCCATACCTAGGTACTATTATTTCACACGTAGTCCTCTACTCACAACCAAATATACCCACATACTGACAATAATATTTCATGCCCAAAAATATACTAGCAATGGTATTCCACACAGATTTTTCACACACAGGCATGAAGCAACGATATTTCATATGTAGCTATGTCACACACAGGCTCAATAATGAAGTAATCATACTATGATATCTGCAATGTCTCACACCCAAACATAATGATGAAGTAAACATACTATGTTGACCCCAATGTCTCAAACCCAGATATAATGATGAAGTAAACATACTATGTTGGCCACAATATCTCACACTTAGACATAATTATGAAGTGAACATACTATGTTGGCCACAATGTCTCACACACAGACAGAATGAAGAAGTAAACATACTATGCTGGCCACAATGTCTCACATCGAGAGTTAATAATATATCATATTGGAAACAAAATTTCACACCCAAGCACCATAACCTAATACACAGGCCACATTATTTCACAACAATCAAATCATAAAATTCAATAATTCTTTTGAAGTTATTTTTTCACACTAGAAACATTATTTTATAGTCATTACACCCTAACAGAACCATATTGTTCATTTATTTAATATTTAAGCAATTGTTCACAACAAAAAGAGGAGCCTTCAAATTCAATCAAGGCATAAGATTTTCTTTCCTTTCAACTAGTTTTATTTTACTTCCTAATACACCTTACCCGATGGATGGGCACATATATTTTACCAGGTTTTTGTTATAATACTAAAACCAAGCTTGGTTGGGACATTGTGTGTGATATCGCTCTTAAACTCTTGCAACGGGTTAGCCAAGTAATGAGTAATAGTCATACAAATTGCGCTACTAACCAAGAAATGTCAAAGCAAGAGTTAAAACATATTTCCTTTATCTTCTAAGATACAGTAACAAAATACATAACACCACATATCTACTATAATACCAACATCAAACTTAACAAAGCATATCAATAGAAATTTAGAACATAACCTAAAATTATCTCACAGATCTCCTTCACAAACTTCTTTGCACCTTTCCTTGCTAGCGGGAAATCTTCCTTGCTACTTCACCACTTCTGCAGGTAAACACACACTATAGAACTACGTACAACTAGACCCTAAGCATACCTCTTCCAAATTCAAAGTGTCCCTTTTAAAGGAAAATGTGCATGGAGTAGGACTGACTCACTAAGGCCCTTGATTTCCAGGTGGCTAAACAAGATTACGCCAAGTTTCAAGTTGATGGTAGGATGATATGAAAACACTTATCACTTATATAAGGAGTAGTTTCCCTTATACTCCAATATATTTAATTTAATAACACCTTTATCCCACCTTATATATATATATATATATATATTGTTATAAATGATTTTTTTTAGAGCTTATATTAATATTTTAAGTTTATATCAATATTTTCTTCGTAATATTTCTTTTATTTAAATAATTAAGTATAATAATTTCTTTGTTTGATTTTTAAATCAAAATAGAAGGAGAATAAGCAATCATATGAAATAATTTAAACATTCAAGGTGCATACATACATAACGCACATACACACTCAATTGCAAGAATTCAATGCACCTATGTGAAATGCAATGTAAATGCAAATGAGCCATTGGTGTGTATCACTCGATAAGGCTTTTTCAACCTTAAACATGTGAATACACCACCATCGTCATTTCCCATTTCATCTCTCAGGAACCTGTATCTGCAAGATCAAAACCCATCAGTGATATCAATCCTAAGAATAATAAAGCATGATGTTCTAAAAATATGTATTCATAAATTATAATAAGCAGATATCATATAAATTCATCAATAGCAATATCATATCATAGCAATATGATATAAGGTGTTTTTGATGAGGACCACTATAGGTCCAAAATTTCAATCAACACAGACTAAAACTTTTGTTACTGAAGTACGTAAGGTACACAAAGTGGTTAAAAAGAGGTTTTCAAAAATTAGAATGGTACTTGGGGAAGAACTTGAGTATGGAACAAGTTTTGGAGTTTTTGGAGAAGGCCCTTATTGGGAATTTTCATGGATGTCAAATAGATGATAATACACTAAATGAGTGGTTGCAGAAGGTATGGGTCCCAATTTTAGGATATGGGTTAAACTTTCACTTACTTGCTAGAGGATGGATAGGTTTCCTTTTTTGATATGAGGAAGATGCACAAAAAATATTGGGAGGTCATTGGTATTGGGGGTCTTCTTATTTGGCTTCGAAGGCTTGGATAGCTAACTTTGATCTAGGACTGAAGTTGCTAGGAAAATCCTGATCTGGGTGAAAATTCTAGGTCTACTAATATAGTTATGGCCAAAAAGAGATTTGAAAGAGATTGAAGGTCCATTAGGTAAAATCTTGGATATATATGTTACTTTTAAATCTAGTGTTTTTTTGTCTATAGCTCAAGTTTTGGTTGAGATAGATATCAATGAAGGCTTACCAAATTGTATGGAGATAGTTGTAGGGAATACAATTCATAATAAAATGTTAGACTATTTGAAGATTCCTTTTAGATGTGTTCGTTGTCATGTTTATGGACATATTGCTAAGAAATATTCTCAATCTTTTGTATAGAAATTATGGAGGAGAAAAAAAATGACTAATGGGGATTTCAAGTCAGCTAACAACAATCAAGAGATACCTACTTTTCAGAGCTTAGTAGTGCTCTCTGATTTGGCACAAACAAGTAAAAATAATATTTTTGAACTTGGAACCAGAACTATAGATATGGAGGAAGAAATTTTGGGCCTAGTTTTGTCTCCATTTCACTGTTCATAGGTTGTTAGAGAAGGGGATATAGTCATAAAGAAAACTATGAAATATTTGGAACCTGATACTATTAATTTTGCTAGTCAATTTTCTAAGACTTATGAAAATTATCATTCAATACATGTGGAGAATAGTTTAGAATTAGGTAATAAAGAAGTTTGTACACTTCCTTATGAATCTCTAGAGAGGATTACTAGGGACAAGGAATTTTCTAGGGTTTTGGACAATGGACCGACAACCTCAAACACATTGAATATGGATTCTGATATATATATTTCTACTATTGGAGGAAGTCTGATTGACCTATCAACTAAATCTTCTAGGAAAGTATCTACTTTAGGGGATGGTTTTGATATGGGATCCTCTTGCAAATATTTGTTACGTTCAAGGAAAATGGAATCCAAATATAGAACTTGTGTACTTTTTGGAAGGTTAGGGTTAGATCTGGACCTTATAAAGGACTCTTCCACTTCTTCAACAGGTAGAAAATATTTTTTGTTTCATGCACAAGATAAGGCTTTGAGGGAAATTCAACAGGGTAAATAAAAATCTATCAAAAGGGTCCATAGAGCGAGATAAAACCCCTCTAAGATGTTTAAATGATCTTTTTATCCCTTAATATTTTAGGTGTTTACAATCCCTCTAAAATACTTGCCTTAGCCAGGCTAGTGGAAATTCATAATCTAGATGTTATCCTTCTACAAGAAACCATGGGGGCAAGTACAAGTCATTGAAGGGTTAAGTAAATTGCTTAGGGACTAGGATTTTTTGGCTTTAGATGCTACCAAAAATTTAGGGGGTATTTTTACCGGTTAGAAGAAATCAATATTCTTATAATTATTCCTTTTTGGTTTTAGGCTTGTGGACAAAATTCTTTTTTAAAGACTTGGGTTTGATGTCGATTTTTAATTATTATGGTCCCTATGAAGATAGGCAGGTCTTCTAGGATGATTTTTTCTTCCATAGGTGTGTTAGAGATGAAAGAGTTATCATTAGTGGGGACTTAAATTTTATTGTGAATAGAGTGAGGTATGGGGAGAATCTATAAGAACTTGATAGACTTGTAGATTACTTTAGATATAATATTGAAGAAGTTGGTTTAATTGATTTAGAAAAGTTATTGCCTATGTGGAGAAATAATAGAGTTTGGGAAGCTAGGATCTCAAAGAAGTTGGATAGATTTTTAATCTTAGATTCATTATACAATGAAATAGAAAAAAATGATCATGGGATGGGACTAGAGGTGGCTCAGATCATTCTCCCATACTTATTAAATTAGAAAGTTAGGATACAAAACCTACTAGTCCTTTTAAGCTCAATCCAATTTGGTTGGAGGAAGAAGCTTTTTGGCAATTGACTAAAAATAATGGATTGGTTATGACCAAAGTTCTAGGTTATCGACGAGTTTTCAATTTGTTTTTGCTTTAAAAAAATTAAAAGGAGTTATGGCATCTTGGATTGTAGTTAAAAAAGAGAGTTTGAATAGAGATCTTAAGTTGGTAGAGAAGGAAATTTTTGAAATTCATTAAAATAATGAGGTTGGTTTATTTAAATAGGAAGAGAAAACAAGATTGGTTTAACTAGAAATTAAGAAGAACAAATTCTTGGAGTGGAGGGAAGTTGAATGGTGAATGAAAAGTAGAGTTGTATGGTTTAAAAATTGGAATGAAAATACTAAGCTTTTTTATAGTTTTGTTAATAATAGAAATAAGGTTAACACTATCTGGGAGATGCAAAATGAAGAACGGATCCTTTTTAGGAGTTTATTTGAGTTAGAAGATTTAGGAGTAAAATAATTTCAATCTATCTATAAAGAACTTGATAGAGTCAATATTGGGGAAATTTTAAAGTTAACTACTTTCTTCCTTGATTTTGTGATAGAGGAGGATAATAAGTTACTTATGAAGGAGGTCACAAAGAAATAACTGAAAGTTGTCCCGAATTCTTTAAAAAAGGATAAAAATTTAAGGCCTGATGGATGGCCTGTGGAATTTTTCCTAGTTTTCTATAATCTTGTTGAGGAGGATCTTCTTAGAGTAATGGAGGAAGTTAGGTTGAGTGGTCATGTTTTGGGGGATTTTAAATCCACTTTTTAGCTTTGATTTCCAAAAAGGAGAAGCTTTAAACCTTTGATGAATTTAGACCTATTTTATTGTGTAATTGTATCTATAAAATCATTGCAAATGTTTTGGTTGTTATATTGAAGAATATTTTCTTTGAAGTTATTTCCTAGGAGTAGTTTGTGTTTATAGTAGGTAGACAAATTTTAGGAGCTACACAATAGAGCCTTTACTCTATTAAAACTAAAAATCTTCCCGCAATGGTCCTTAAACTAGATCTATCTAAAGCTTATGATAGAACTAGTTGGTTGTATCTCAAATTGATGCTCTTACATGTGGGTTTTATCTATTTAGTAGTAAAGTGGATTATGGGATGCATTTATTTTGTATATTTTGTTGTTATTATCAATGGACCGGCTTCCAAATTATTTATACCCTCATGATGACTAAGACAAGGATGTCCTTTATCTCCTTTACTTTTTTTGTTGGTTATTAAAGGATTGAGTAGAGCTATTTTGAATGCAAAGAGGGTAGGATCCATGTCCAAGATCAAAGTGGGGGTCCTTTATTTATCTCATTTATTAGTTTTTTATGATGTATTCTTGTTCATAAATAGTAGTTTAAGAGAAGCTAAAAAGTTGAAAGAAATATTGGACACTTACAGTATAGATACCTTGTATGAAGATAAATTTTTAAAAATCCTCTATTTGCTTTAATGGTCTATAGTAGGAGACTGAACAAGGTTTGATTAAAAAAATTTCTTTTAATCTCCTATATTTCTAGGAAGGCTTTAAGTATTTAGGTTTTTTATTGAAGCTAAATAGTTACAGGAAGAGATATTGGGGATGTCTTTTAAAGAAGATTTAAGTTAGGATTAACCATTGGTGTAATATATGGTTGTCCATTGATGGTATATTAACATGTGCAAAGTTTTTTCTTGAGTCAATTCCTATGTTTTAGAACTCCTTGGTCTTCATTCCTAACGGATTTATAGAGAAAATAAGAAAACATTACTTCAGATTTATTTGGACTAAACACAAGGAAGATGAAGGTATTCCTTTAGTTAAGTGGTAGAGTATAGCTAGGCCAAAGGAGGAAGGTGATTGGGGACTTAAAAATATCCATAAATTATGTTCTTATTTGGTAGAAAATAGCTTGTGAAGGATTCTGACCAGAGAATAATTATGGAAGAAGATTATTGAACAAAAGTATTTTCATCTAGGGACATTTTTGGATTGGATCAGAAGTCCACAAAAAAGCATAAAATGTTAGAAATAGTTTATATTCCATCATTTGGGTTATGTAAATGTATCTTCAAAGGTACATACTTAGGACATTAGATTACTTTAGGGGGAAGTTATCTAGTTACTTCATGCAATGTAATAAATGCACAAGTGTCAATGTGCAAGTTGTAAATGTGCAAGGTGTCACTTGTACAACTAGATAGAGTGTTGGCCAAGTATCCTATTTTACCTATATAAGGAAGGCCTCATTGTTAGTATAGAAAAGCAAGGGGAGTGTCGGTGACACAGTAGCTTAGGGATCTTAGTAGGTAGTTCAGTTCTGTGTGGATCACCATCCATTGGTGATGGATGCAATGTAGTCCAGTAGCTTTATTGATGGAGTGTTCATTTCCTCCATAGCTACATTGTATTCATTTATATATCATTTATGTTTATTGCATATCTCAGTCATCTTGCAGATTTACTTTCTTTCATATTATTCTACATCTCATGATTGTTATCTCCTTTGGATATTGTATCAAAAGCTAATAGTGGTATCAGAGCTATGGTAGATCTAGTCTATGCAGGTCTATAGGAAAATCACCATCATTATTGAGCCTAAGTGTTTTGTCAACCTGATGCGCCATTGGACCAGTCACTGTCAAAATATCTCAGAAGAATCTAGGTGATAGAATCAGGGAGAGTCACAAGTGAGGACTGAAGGATATCTCAGTCCCAAAAAATACTGAGATTGCATTTGACTAGAGTCTTTCCACAGAGTTATAGGAAAACTCGTGAAGACCAGGACTCAACACTCAATCCACTAGATTGATAGAGCATCTAGTGAAGATCCAAGATATCTAGAATTTTCTAACCATTTCCTAAAGTTTATTTTGTTGTAGATAATTAATTCTTAGAGGATTGGTACTCCTATGATAGAAATCTAGGAGACTCCAACTTCATTGCCCGAAGGTCAGTGTGCCCTCATAGTGTAGATATTAGTTCCTTGTGCAGGAGAAGAACACTATGAAAGAAGACTTCTAAAGAAAAGGTATGGTGAAGCTAGGAGACTAAAGATCTCCATTGTATATTGAAAAGGCCATAGTAGCCTTGAAGAATAGGCCATAGAAGCCTAATATAAAAATGCCATAGTAGCCTTGAAGAAAAGCCATAGAAGCCTTGAAGCAGAAGCCATATAAGTCTTGATATTGAAAAAGCCATAGAAGCCTTGATATTGAAAAAGGCCATAGAAGCCTTGATACTAAAAAAGGCCATAAAAGCCTTGATACTAAAATAGGCCATAGAAGCCTTGATCCTAAAAAGAAATTCAAAAGGAATATCTGATTCAGAAGTAGATTAATATTTTAGTATTAACATATTTGTTGTAGGGAAAGAAGATTCAGTGAGTTGGGAAACTTCCTACAAAATATTTAGGAAGGGTATCTTCTTCAGAATCAATTCAACACCTAAAGCAAAGGAGATCAGGAGAATATCTCATTGAAGGACTTCCAGACTTGGAAGAAGGACTAGGAGAGTCCTGCTCGAATCTAGAAGTAGCAGAATCAAAGATCTAGGAGCAGATCACATCACCAACACTTCCAGGAGTAGAAGGTTGAAGAGGTCTCAAGTGAAGACCATCAGAAGCTGCAAGATCAAAGACCTTGGGAAGGTCTCATCGAGCATCCAAAAAAGGCTAGGAAAGCCTTACTAAAGAAATCATCAAAGGAGATCTCACTAGAGAAATCCACTACCAAGGAGAAGCCCTTGATAGTGAAGGACTTGGGACAATTATCGCCATCCAACAACAAGCCCAAGAGAAGGAGAATTTGGCAAGGAGTTCCAAATTGTAGAAGAAGAATCCAGTGAAAGACCTCAAGATATTCAGAATCTTGAGAGGAAGATCCTGCTTGAAGTCAAAATTTGATAAGAAGACTTGAAGATAGAAGAAGCTCATCAAATCTAGGAGATTTGAAGATTACCTCTCATAGCAAGAAGGCACCGCTTCAGAGATAGAGACTTCTCCAAATATATAGTAGAAGGAGAATATTACAAGAGGAGAACAAGCCACCAAATCCTAGGCTCGTAAAAGAAAGTTTGAGACCATCATTTGGTGAAGAAGGAGTTGTTCAAAAATAGTCTACAAAGAGCTGCAAAACCCTACTCGAAGCAACAACTTGGTGATCTTAGACACCAAGATCCACATCCTCTACAGAAGCGGAAGAAGGAGCTACAGAATATTACAAAAAGGTATGCAACTACTGGTGCTAACTAAGTCATTAATTAAGATTCATTAGAGCACCTTATCTGGATTAAAGTTGCATAAAGAAAAGTAGATTACAGTATTCAAAAGTGCAAATAGAAAGAGGTTCATTTTAAGGTTCATTTGCACATTAATTAGGAGTTGATTAGATTTTAGAATTATATCTATCAACTACCTATCATCTACTTAGGAAATAGAAAAGAAGACTAAGTCCTACAATATTAGTTGTAGTGAATTTGCAGAATAACTTCTAAAGATTCATTTTAGGTTATTCTTGAATAGTTGCAGTAGATTAATTAAAGTGCATTATCTTGAGAGTTAAATTGGAGTGATAAGGTGAAATTCTTAGTGCATTAAAAAAGGGTCTATTAGATTTATTATGCACTATTATACTACTCTCAAAAGAAATTAGCTTTTGTGTTCTTGAAGGGCACAAAATCTGATTTGTATCAAGTGTCTAAAGACACTATTGAAGCACTAAAATCTGCAACTTGTAGTGGCCAAAAGAAGCCACCCAAAAAGGTTAGAATCCTCCAAAAACTTGGAGAAGAACCTAAAATAGAAATAGAAGCTTCAATATTGAGACTTGGTGAGTCTCAGATCCAAAGCATTACAAGAGTGAATGCAAGAAAAGAAAATGCAGAAAATTGCATAAACTAAAAGCTTCTATCTATTGTTGTCTAAAGCTTGGATTTAATATAAAAGTGTCCAAGAAAAAAGGGAAGGTGTCTACTCATAAAAGACAACCTCAAAACCCTTGTATTGCAGGAAGAGAAATCTGCCATGAAACCAGAAATTCATATCTGAAATAAGAGTGCAAAAGAAGGAGGCTAATGTACAATCTATAGTACATTTTATTGCACCATTTTAATCTGGTTTTTTACAGCCCAAGAGCAGATTTGGATGTGTCTCCAAAAGGCACAATATCAATAGGAAAATCAACCAAGAAGGGAACATAAGCACTCTTCTTCCCAAGCAATAGCAGCCACTCGAAGGGCGCATCTTGGATGGATGAACCTGCAAAACAAAGCCCACAAGAGGCCATAATCAAAGCTACATAAAAAGGAGTGCACATTCATCGATGGACAACAATGTGAGATGGACAACAATGTGATACAAACAACAAAGTGGGATGAACAACATCTACACTACAAAAGAAGGCGTCTACTCCTACCAACGTAAGATGAACAACAATACGGACAACATCTAAAAGGTGTCTATCTCTACCAAGGAGAAACGAACAACATCTACACTACAAAGATGCACAGGTTTCAATACGTTGGAAGCATAGAAGATAAAGGAAAAGGAGCTACTTTCTTGGTGAAGATCATCCACCAAATGAAGCATCAAATTTGCTACTCAAGCTCCATAGCGCCTCATCAATCCACCTACAGAAAACAAGGTTGCTTGCTACTCAAGAAACATAGCAAAGCAAAGGAATGGTAGACTAAAATACCTAAGGAGTTATAATAATCTCCTTGGAAGGTGTTACGGTAAAGGTCTACATGCAGAGAGTGTGAATGCCACTTGGCATCAATCTTCCAAAGAGCAAGCATTACAAGAATATTGCCTCTCAAACACCCAAGCATTCAAACTTCGTTCCAAATCTCAAGCGTTGTTACTAGAAGATTCGACTCTCAATGCATTACTAGAAGCTTTGACTCTCAAGCACTACTAGAAGCTTTGACTCTCAATGGATGAGCATATGTGGTGACACTTGTTATTCTCAAGTCCCACACGAGTGAGCAAGCGTTACAAAGTGACCAATAACAAGGAGTTACGAAGAAGGGCACCCATACGTAATGGACGTGACACGTGTCACCAAGCTTGAGTTTTCTCCTCCAATAAAAGCGCCCAAAGTCCAAATATTATAGTAGGTAGAGAGAGAGAGAAAATATAGTCAAAGCTAGTCAAGCACAACATGGAAGGAAGGAAGAAGGAGCATTTAAGTCTCTAGGTCTTTGAAGGTCAAATCTTCCATATTCAGCAGCGTATACATTCCAGCATTAAAGACGTCTACCTCCATTGATTCCAGCACCCAAGGGAACCTTATCATCACTATTATATTCAGTCAAAGGGAGCACCAAAGAGTGGGGAGTCTAGCATCAAAAAGGTAAGGGTGAAATCCCATTTTATTATTGCTTTCAACTTTGGAGATATAAGGGTTATAAACTAAGGTATAAAATTTAGTTTAGTGAAAGCAAAGCTATAAGGGATAACTTACCAAATTAAAATAATATTTGCATCTCAACCTAGGAGAAATAAGGAATTCAACTTGGATTAATTTCTTTGATATTTTACAAATATTATTAATTTTCTAATTTTCCAAATTTGGGAGTGATAAGGGTTACAACATCAAACTAGGTCTTTGGAAATTAGAAATTAAAACCTAAGGGTCATAAAAAGAGGTTATTAAATATTTATTGTTAAAGTTGGAAATTATATTTTACTTGTCTTTAAATTTCTCAAAAAAGGACAAAAGGATTCCAACATTAAAACCTCTTCAAAATTGGAAAAGTGCTTAGTTCAATTAGGAGAAATAAGGTGTTAGATAAATTGATTTTTGACTGTACAAAATCAATCATAAAATTGAACTTTATTTTTACAAAAGCACTATATCATACTCCAAAAACATTAGGGAGTTATATGGCATTTTACAAAACTTGATCAAAGGTAGTCAAGTTGGGAAGATATAAGCTTTCTTCAAAACCTAAAATTAGGTGTTCATACTCTCATTACTAGGGAGACATAAGGAAGCCTACAAATCTAAAGGTTTCATCAAATCAAGCTTATATACTTCAATCAGGGTTTGCATATCCTAATATAGAGAGCTACAAAGTAGACTACTCTATTTCAAAAATTTAGGTTATACATATGGCTACTAGAATGATAAATGGAATAAGGAAAATACCAATATGGATTAAAAACCTGATGGATTACAATGATGTAAAGGGCAAAGAAAAGGAAGAACCAATACAATGCAAATTAAGTTCTGAAATCAACAACTATGATGATTCATCTAATGAATCTAATGATCAAAAACTGAAAAAATGATCATCAAGTCTTTATACAAAAAGAAAAGATGGAATAGCTTCAATCGTGCACATATGGTTGGAAGGTCTTATCAAGGAGATAGACAAACATGATATTCCTAAGATAAACTACAAAATTGCTAGATCATCCTTATTGTGCACTCATTGCAATCAATATGGTCATGAAAAAATCAATTGTTGGAGTTTTCATCCATGCAAATATTGTGATGGAATAAATCACTCATCTTTCTCCTGTCACTTCAAATACAGATATTATAAATACTATGAAAGAATATTACTTCAAAGAATAAATTGTTATCTTTAGGAACTTATTCTAGATGGATTTACTAACATTGAACTCAAGGTTGATACTTATAGAAATAGGTCTTACAAAGGAACAAAGGAAGGCAGAAGGGTCAATTCAGATCCACTTAAGACTTGCACTATCATGAAGGCAATGGTCCATCAAAGATGCCTGACATCAAGGAACAAAGAATGGAAAGAGACAAGGAGCCATGACATGAAGACTAAAGTAGTAGGAAAAGAACTAGATCAAGTCTACATCGATCAAGCCAAAACCCAAGAAGAAGATGAAGATCCATATTGAAGACTAAAAGTCTTCAATACCCAAATAATGTAATATAGGGGGTGTTAGAAATAGTTTATATTCCATAATTTGGGTTATGTAAATGTATCTTCAAAGGTACATACTTAGGACATTAGATTACTTTAGGGGGAAGTTATCTAGTTACTTCATGCAATGTAATAAATGCACAAGTGTCAATGTGCAAGTTGTAAATGTGCAAGGTGTCACTTGTACAACTAGATAGAGTGTTGGCCAAGTATCCTATTTTACCTATATAAGGAAGGCCTCATTGTTAGTATAGACAAGCAAGGGGAGTGTCGGTGACACAGTAGCTTAGGGATCTTAGTAGGTAGTTCAGTTCTGTGTGGATCACCATCCATTGGTGATGGATGCAATGTAGTCCAGTAGCTTTATTGATGGAGTGTTCATTTCCTCCATAGCTACATTGTATTCATTTATATATCATTTATGTTTATTGCATATCTCAGTCATCTTGCAGATTTACTTTCTTTCATATTATTCTGCATCTCGTGATTGTTATCTCCTTTGGATATTGTATCAAAAGCTAACAAAAAAATTATTTCCATTCAATGGAAGGCACTAGTACAAGCCCTTCCTATGATTGAAAATTTTTATATTTGAAAGTGGGCAATGGTGAACAAGTTAGAATAGGGGCTGATTCTATTTTGTGTTGCAGAAAATAAATATGTTTGTTGGAAGCTATGATAGGTTATTTACAACATAAGGGTTTTTACTTTCTTCATCAAGTGGGGGAATCATAATCTTCTAGTCTTTGGACCCAAGGTTGGAAGCAATCTTAGGTCTTCGGAATGAGTAGGTTGTTTGGTGGAAGCCTTACACTAAGTCTTAATAAGAGTCATATCAAGCTAAAATTTGAACCAGATACTATTACTTTGGGTATACAAAAAAATTGGGGGTCAGTATATGGCTAGAATTGGCTACAAAGAAATTTTTGACCTTGATCCTCAAGAGCCTACTTGGTGGTGGAAGTAGATTTCAAAATTATCTACCACAAAAAAGACAATTATTTTCATGTGGTTAGCTTTGAGAAATAAGGCTTTGACTTGGAAAGTTTTACAGAGGAGAAGTAGATAAGGTCTAAGTATTTGTATGTTGTGTCAGTTAGAGGAGGAGTATTGATTATACTTCTTAATCACATATTTGTTGATCAAATGCCCTTTTTATCAACAGGTTTGGTTAGAAGTTGAACAAATAACTCGAGTTCAAAATATTTGGAAAGGCGAAATAGTGGAGGTATGATTAAGATAGTGGTTTTTGAAAAAAATCTGAAACAATTTATTTCTTTACCATGTCTTATATGTTGGGGTATATGGTTGGAACAGAATGTAGCTATTTTTTAAGGGAGGTTAATACCCTCATTTTAGGTCATATTTTAGGTGAGAACTTTAGTCTCAATCAACAAAGGGCCTTGCAATCATAAAAAACCTTGACAAGCAGACAATTTGTTCATTGAAAATTCTCAACCATGGGGTTTTTTTATGGGGTCAGTCATAGACAATCAATTTTTAGTAGTGTGGCAGGTATTTTATAATTCTAAAATTTGAAGCATGGATTGAGACAAGCTCCAATAAATTTTGTTGAGTTTCAGGCATTGAGATTGCTAATGAAGTATATGCTTCAGGGAGAAATGTGCAAAAATTATAATTTTTTGGATATTCAATTGGATGAATAGATATACTCAATTACAAAATTATTTTCTTAGAATGGTGGGATATGAAATTCTGGAGGTGATTTCCTTTTTGAAAATATATCTTTTACTCATTTTTATAGGGAATTAAATCAACAAGCAAATAGGTTATCAAAAGGAGCTCAACAAGTTCGAGAAGGTTTCTTGCAAATGGAAGAGATCAAGGATGGAGTTTCTTCTTTCTATGCTAGCTCTGGGTTTTTATTATGGGTCTGTTCATTTGATTGGAGCTTTATGGTAAATTTTAACTATTTTTTTCTTTTTGATATTTTATTCTTTTTGCTGATTTCTTTTTCACTAGTTTCTATTGAGGTTCTGGACATGGAGGTTATTTGATGATTATGTATTATAAGAATTTTTATCCTTACTGTCCCCATGCTATTTTGAATATAGGTTTTCCTCTTTGATCTGCCTGACTATAATTATATTTTAACTCCCAATCATCTATTTTTATCTAGGTTTTTGTTTGTGCCAAGGCACCTAAGAAGTGCAATTTTCTTTCATTCTTGAAATAAAATAATGATTTTTTTCTTGTAAAAAAGTATGAATTATTGAAGTATTTTGCATGTGTATTTGAATAATTGGATGCCCTTAATAAGGAATTAATATGATATTTTGATAAGATTTTCCCCTAGACATGTACCTATTGTAGAATGAGAAAGTGATGATTTTTTCAGAAAGCAAGGATACACATGGAAAAGTTGATGCTTCACATGTTATTGGGGAAAAAAGAGTCTTGCTCCTAGACTAGGTTAGAGGATGAATATATATTGATGAAATATTATTTATACTGTCTCATGTACCATCGAGGAGGGATGATGTTTTTGAGCATGGACTAGCATGTCTATGAGACATCATACATGTGCAAGAAAAATTATTCCACAAGGGTATATAAGGAATCATGGACTTGTGAAGATAGTGCCTTTATAGAATAGAAGATTATAGAATCAGTGAATTATCCCCAAGTAGGTGGCTAAAGTGAAAATCATATATGTTTAGAGTGAATACAATGATGTGCATCAAAGGTCTCCCTCAATTACCTTATACATTATCCAAAAGAGATGATATTTCTAACCATTTATTGGAGTTTATATAAAGAATTATATATCCATAGAACAATGGTTAAAAATATCATCTCTTCTTAGAGGTCTATGCGATAATGCAGTGTGACGATAAGTGCATATCATCAGACATGAATGTTTCAAGGGAAAATTGTCTTGTATTCCTTATAGGCCATGGAGAAGAGGAAGTATTTATCATCATTGTCTGACATGTATAACAAAAATTATATATGCATAAAATAATGAATAGAAATAGTTATTTTTAGGGTCTATAAAGCAACAAGAAAAGGCAAATATGAGAAATATGTGTAGATAACTTCCAAGGGTATGTTCAAGTCAAATTATAGACCAACAAGAGATGGTAACAAGATTGATCAGCTACTTGGCATACACATAATTTCTTATGGATTCATAAAGTGTTGATAAATTGTGTCCCGTAATCTTGAGGATCTATAAGTAGGCAAGGGGGACTAAGTAACAAATATCGATTTTGGGTTACCTGATACACCCTTATGAGGGCCAACCCTTATGAACCATTGCTTGGCAGATATATAAATAATTAGTATTTGAAATACATTGGTTCATGTGTACCAAAACTTTTGCACCCCTTTTCCCTCAAGATGATGGATTCATACCTCAAAGGGGGATGGGAAATCAAGGGTCCACACCTCAATGTGAGGGGCACCTAGTGCCATACCTCCTTTGGTGATTGTCGATAAATAGGGTGGGTTCACCAAGGAATATTTAGAGATTATTCCTAAGTAGGGATAAAGTGTATGTTTTGGTGTGTTATTTTGATTTACATACACCTATATTTATGGCAAAATGCAACTAGAAAATTAAACTATATGTAATTTAGATTTTCTTGAAAACAACATATAGTAAAAGTGACACTTCTATGGTAATTGCAATTCGTTATCTTTCTCTACCTCTTTTTTTTATTTTATATTTTCCAACTAATCTATCTATGAAATAGATGCAGCCAAATAGAGAACAAAGAAAATAAAGTTGAAATTAATTATATTTTGATGCCTACCTAAGCTATATGTTTGAGCAAAGTGAATCTACATTTTTGAGTGAATCCACATCACAAATCCATGTCTAATATGAATCTGCATCATGAATCTACATCTAAGGTGGTGCAGATTTGTGAGATACCTTCAATCACTCAAATAGGGACACTAAAAATGGTGATTAGCATTGGTGTATTTGCTTAGGCCACTATGTGATAAATCTCAGCAACATGGCAGTCAAATCCCCTCGGTCTCTTTAACTAACCACAAATAAAAATGGAAATTTTAAACTTGCTTATAGCTAAACAATGCAAAAATGAGAATGTTGTAAAGTGTAAAATTGTCAATACGCAATATTCCAAGATGCAAGAATGAATTGAGAACAAGAAATTACTCCCAATTCCATGATAGTGTGAATCTGCATCTAAAAGAGAATTTGCATGTAAAAGTGAATCCGCATCACAAATTCACATCTAAGGTGGCACGAATTCATGAAAAATTTGTTGATAGTAAAATGCAAATGCAAAATGAAAGTGTATGCAAAGATCCTTGCAAAAATAAAAGTGCTCACATTGGAGAGTATGTTGGTTGATTTCTAATGGCCGAAGCAACAACTTTTCGTAATGTAGATCCAAGCTCCAAGATCAATCCTGAAACTGTAATAAAAAGATAGATCACAAATATTAAATTACCATTAACCTTGATTGGGGGTGGAATGTTGGTTTTATAACCTTTAGAGCAATCATGAGTTGCACAATTAGGGGTGCCGTTAGAATTTTATTGAACAAAATTTAGCATTTTTCCACTTTAAGAAAATCCACGTCTATTATTTTTCTAGGTGTATATTTGCAAAAATTGTGGGATTGGGCCAAATTTGGGCCGAATAAAAACAACTTATAACAACATCAACAAATTAACTGTTTGTCAATTTTTGGTGAATCCGCATCACGAATTTTTGCAGACGTGGATTCTCTAAAAATGAAGGAAAAGATAAAAATTTATTAGCAAACGACTTTGGCAGTGCAAGATGATGCGTTGTCATTATACACATCATTAATTCTCAATGAATTTGTCAATCCAGGGCTGTGTACAAGGCTATCTACGAAAGAAGGGGTAAACAGGGTTATAACTTAGGTCAATCTAGAGCAACAGGTCTTATTGGTGAAACCGATTGTGTGGGGGGTTTTAGGACATTCCTATCTCTAAATTGCATGAATTAAACCTTAATCTAAGTTGCAGAATTGGAAACTAATCATTAACTACAGAAATGAAGTCCTAATTACAATTGCAGAATGAGACCTAATTATGTTGCAGAAATAACAGTTGCAGAATTGAAAGTCTGATTCTAATTGCAGAAGGAAAATCTAATTACTTTTGCAGCAATGAAAATCTACTTCTAACATGGAAATGAAACTGTCAAGGCTCTGTAACAGAAGGTTGTCAATCTTCTATGCAGGGGTTGACAACAAAACATAAAATGCAAGAAATTACAAAAAATAGTAAATTCTGGAAATGAAAGTCTGCAATAAATTGAAAGCTTTGCTGAAAGTGGGGATTACAACCAAATCATTAATCACAAAACATAAAATAAACTAAGATTGCAAATATCATTAGTTGTTTACAAAGGAATGAAAGGACAAGTTCTACAACTCATTCTACTGCAGCAAAATCAGAATAAAAACCTGTTGTTAGTCCTCCTCCTAGGTCTGGAAGTGGCCAGCCTCTTTGTCCAGAAGAAGGTATGAGTCTCTCTCTCTTTAGATCTTAATCACACTCATTTACAAGCAATATGAAATATAAACAGTATACTTTTATTGATTCAAAAACATGATTACAATAATGCTATCTGAAAATCATTACAGGACTATAATAGTCACTTTCTGATTATCACCTATTATCTGATTTCTCTATCTTCTATTCCCCTTACTCTCTACTACTTTCTTTCTTCTACCTCCTACTAGCTCAACCTGAATGGGAGCCCTATTTATAGATGTCCTAAGATTTACTAACAAGCTGAAAAGATCTAATCCTATTATGCTGCAGCAATTCTTGGTTTTTATCCTAGAAGAAGATCATATTTTGATCTTTCCATAAATGGTGGCTTTGGTCGGCAAGGACGGCAAAGTCAGATCTGAGATATTTCCCTTTATCCTTTTCAATCTTTATTTCCCTTTTTCCAGCGTCAAAATTCGGTCAATAAGTCAAAAAGCACATTCTGTTTTCATTTCGAAGATAAGTGGCTCATTTCGAAGATACTGCAATTCTCATTTCGAAGATCCGCTCATTCCGAAGATACTACAGTTCTCATTCCGAAGATCCACTCATTTTGAAGACACTACAGTTCTCATTCCGAAGATCCGCTCATTTCGAAGATACTACAGTTCTCATTCTGAAGATCCGCTCATTTCGAAGACACTATGTTTTCTCATTTCGAAGATATCTGTTCATTTCGAAGAGACTTCAGAATGAACAAATGTGGGCTCCTTAAATGATTTCCTCTGCATTTCTCATGTGGGTTACTTCTCAGGATCAGATTCCAATGGTCTTCATCTCTTTCCACATGTGAATTCCATGCCTTGCCATTCATTGGCAGCTGGCTGGAATTTACATGGGAAAACCTAGTTTTTGCTGCACAGTAACAGTTTTCTTGAACTGTTGCCATATTTAGGTAAAATGAATGCTTGAGACATATCAAAACATGATTAGTGAAGTGTTGCTATTAATCTAAGCATATCTCATTTTAGCAAGTCATAACAAAACAACATAAAACTTATACAAAAAGCTGTAAAAATCAGAATATAGTATTTCAGATACATTCATCATGCAAATAGTTAATACACAGCATATTGAATCAACTTAACTAGCATATTAGATTAAACATAAGAGTTTATAGGCAATTTCAGTGTTCAAAACATGTTATGATTGAGGCATTTCCAGGCCTCATCATTTTCCCCCAACTTATATTGATGCATGTCCTCATGCATTCTATTGGGCTATGGAATCACATATGTCCATGGTCAAATTCCATGACCTGTAGAACAACTTCTTGCCTATATAAAATCCCCTGTTCTTCTGAAGGTCCCTGAGCCATTCTTCAAATTGTTCATCAGGTTGGGCATCTTCTTCAAAGTAGAATGGGACTGGAGTGATGATGGTTGGAGGCCTAAATCTGAGACCTATCCAATTATGTTGCATGAGTTCAATCAATTGTATTACTCCTTCTGCCCTTCTTCTGGACCATTCTAAGTTGATGGGGGAAATGGGTTCTCTTTTCTGCAAAGACATGGAAAGTTCAGCCCACTTGTTTCTACAGACTGATAATGCTGGCACAAAGTTGTCATTACAAAAATTATGGAATCTGTTCACACAGTCCCTCAAGTTTGTCAAGTACATTCGCTTCACATCATCCCTGTTCATCATGGTGAAGTGTTGTCTTGTGATAATGGGGTGATTTGGCTGAATTGCTCTGACTAACAATTCAGCTCTTGTTTCAATCTCCTTATTCTGCCTCTTTTCTTGGTCCCAATAAAACTGATTCTGCAAGGTGGACATGAATGCCCTCAATTGAACATCTCCAATGTAGATCTGTGGATGAAACTCTACTTCTTCTGGAATAAAGAAACTATGTAAAAATAGTTCACACAGGAGATTTTTCTGCTCAAAAGGGCTGTCAAAGTATGCTTCCAGGAAATCTGTAGTGGTGTCCAATTTATATGAAAGATTTGAACTAATCCTCATGACCTGCCATCTGAGGTATTTCTCCTTCAGAATAAGACTGTAGAATCTGGCTGGCCATCTGAATTGGACTAAAAATTCAGCAATTTGACATAAATCAGACACCTTTTCTTTCAATGCCTGAATTTCTGTTTCCTTGGCTTCTAGCTATTTTGCTTCTAATTTGAACTTTTTAGTTTTAGTGGCAAGCTTCTCATACCTAATCATCCAGCTAGCTATGTCTGCATTGTATTGTTCTAAGGACACAGTATTAGGTGGTCTGACTACAGGTGGAATTCTAGGTAGCAGATCTATCTGAACCCCTTTTTCTGCCACTTCCACTGGTTGTTCATCTGTCAATAATTCTACTTGCACCCCCTTATCTGCTATTTCTATTGGGTTGTCATCAGATAGTAATTCTACTTGCACCCCATTATCCGCTACTTCTACTGATGGTGTAACAGTTTGAAATACAAGGACATCAATAGGAGTACTTACTTGATCTATTTCATGCTGCTGCTTGGACTGTTCTTGTGCTGGTGACTCATCTCCAATGTTTTTTGTTATGCTTTTTGCCAATTCTGAAGCATCTTCAGAATGAAAGGGTGCTTCTGAATGAGAAGGCACATCTTCAGAATGAAAAGGTGCTTCTTCAGAATGAGCTCCTATGTCTACCTCAGTAGAGTCATCTACCCTAGATAAATCCACAAGCAGTTGAGCCAAATCATCTTCATCATTGGATACAGTTGGTTGTTTTTCAGACTGTGACAGCTTCTCTCTTAGTTCTGCCACTTCCTGCTGTAACTCTACAATTTTTCTTTCTTGCATCTCAATGATGTTTTCTTTCTCTAAAATCCATCTGGTCTGTGTCTTGACAACACTCCTTGCTGCTCTCAGCTGCTCTGTGATATCTTCCTCCTCTGTTTCTGCTTCAGAATCAGATGCAGACAAGTCAGCTATAGCAGGCTGCTCAACAACTGGCTCTTCCTCTGCAACATCTGTTTGCTCCTGTTCAGGAGGCTCTATGAAATTGTCTATAATTGCATCTACTATTTCTGTGGCTTGTTGAACTGTAGCCACCTCCAGATTATCCTGCCCAGCCTCTTCCTCAATTATCTGTTCAGGGAATTCTAGGAAGTTTTCAGGGGCTGGTTGTATCTCTGTGACATCTGGACTGCTTTGTCCATCTTCTTGTTCTATGACCTGGTCCGTCATTTCCCTCAAGTGGAGTCTTGTAGACCTCCGAGTTCCAGATGCAAACTTCTTCTTTTTGCTCTATTTTTTGGTGACAGCAGGGGTTATGGGGTTAGTTTCAGATGCCTCTGTTTCCCTTGTTGTTTCTTCCCCTGTTGGGCTAGGTGCTTCATTTCTCTGTTCTGACAAATCAGTTGCAACTTCAGAAAAATGGACCTTCTTCTATTTTTTTGTTCTGCTTCCAGTTCCAGATCCTCTTTTCTTTTGCCTTTTTGCTTGTGAAGTTGAAGGTTCTGGAGCAAGGTGTTCTGTTGTTGCTGTTGGGTGTGTTTCTTTTTTTGCAACAACTTCTATAGCAGTTTCTATTTCATCTTCTGTAATATCTTCAGCAACATCTTCTACAGTAGTTGTTTCTTCTTCTGCAGCAACATCAGTAGTATCTGTTTCTTCCTCTTCATCCTCATCTCCAAAAATTACATCATTTAAGGTGGAGTAAAACCTCTCAAAGCTCCTAGGGTTTCCTCTAAAATGGTGCTGGCAAACTAGTTTGATAAGACCATGGTGGCGAAGACTCCCTTTTCCTTCCTGATATCTTTTTGCCATGTTTTTTAATTCTTGGTGCAGGTATAGGGGAAGATTTACCCTAACCTCTGGTTGTTGCCTACCATGTCTGAGATGATTTAAAATTTTTATGTGATGCCCTGACAATAGTACATACTGCCCTTCACAGGTTAGAAATTTGATTACCCATGTGGCTACTTCATCCCAGGGTTCCTGTAGGCTGGCCCTTTTTACCCCCTTGCATGTGTTATTATGTGTTAAATACTCAGGTGCCCTATCATTTTCTTCCAAAAATTGATTGATTGTGTTTACCAATGTATTTTTGCCAGACCTAGAAATTGGAAGACCTTCTAATGGCAGCTCAATAATTTGACTCAAAACTTCAGGGGTTACCTCAATAGTCATGTCGTTAACGTGTGCCCGGTTGTTTCTGAACGTGTGGGCGAACATGTCGGCCAAGTCTTCAGAGGACCCATTAAATTTATCCAAAAATGGCATAAGCCCTCCATCTTCAAAAATTTGCACCACTTCTAGATTTTCTCGGAGATGGGTGGTATCTGCCGGTTCCATTCTTGTTTTTTGCCCCATTTTCCTATCTTGGTTCATCACAAACTACTCTCTTCTACCGCTATTCCTCTGTTGGATCTCTGATTTTTGGTGTTTGCAACTTTGCAGGGTTTCTGTGTCATGCAGGGTTTTCTCTATTTTTGTTCTTCGAAATGAACCGTAATCTCTAAGCATTGTACTTCGTAATAATTTTGCGTTAGCAAATATGTCTTCGAAAAGAAGAGTGGCACACGTTTCTATTTTTTGCTTTGAACACATGTCCATCAACGGTTGCGCAGATGTCCTTGCCGTCAGATCCACCTTACTCGCTTTTAGTTTTTCTATTTTTCTTGCAGATTCTCACGTGCATGTTTATTAGCATCAAAAATTGGTGGCATACGGTTGGTCACGTCCTCCGTGATTCTGGTATTTTCCAATGGGTGCAAAAACAAACCATATGCTGACTGACACGTGTTCCTTTATCGTATGCGTCAAAAGAATTTTCACTTGATTGTATTTCTTTCCTTCTTTGGATGCCACGTGGAGATATTACATTGAATGTTCTTTCCGAAGATTATAATTTATTGCAAAAACAAAACTTCATTTTAAATATTATGACTTCATTCTGAAGATTATGACTTCATTTCGAAGATGAGTCTTCATTTCGAAGACAAATCCTCATTTCGAAGATATCTCCTCATTTCGAAGACAAATCTTCTTTTCGAAGACAAATCCTCTTCATTCGAAGATAAATCTGCTTCATTCCGAAGACAAAGCTTCATTTTGAAGACAAATCTTCATTCCAAAGATAAATCTTCATTTCGAAGACAAAGCTTCATTTCGAAGACAACACAACAATTAGTCTGAAGAAGATAGCAGGCACTATTTTTGGCATTCTTGTTTCGAAGATTAGGCAAAAATCAATATTCCCATTCTCAAAACATGTTTTAAGTATGCCAACTCTTATGGATATCTTTTATGCTAATGGTTAATTGTTATATACTATATACCAATCATTTACAATGAAGAAATGTAAGAAATATATACCTGATTAAAACAAGTTAATGCAAGTTTTTGAAATATGACTGCTTCTGTTGATGTTCTGCTGAGAATTTCTGCAACATTTCAAAACAAGTGCAGTTGGTGAATTTGTACAATGATGGTTCAGAAATTTTCAAGGTTATGCATGCCAAAAAACTGGTTTTCATGCATACCAACCCAATAGTGCCTTGAAAAAGGTTTTCACTACTGAGTTATTCATTTTTCTCTTCTTTTTTTCTCTTTTTTTTTCTTTTACCTCTCCTTTTCTCTTTTTTTTTTTTTTTTTTCTTGATTATGACTATGCCCATGAAGGAATTTCATGATTTCCCTGAAATCATGCCCATGAAGGAATTCATAATCAGAATTTATTCATCTTTTTTTTTTTTTTTCTTTTTTTGTATTTTTCTTTTTTCTTGAAATCCATGATCATGCTTGATTGTTTTGAAGTGGAAGAGGAAATTTCTTCCACCTGTTGTGTATCCAAACTGTCAAGCTATTGCAAGAATTCCTCTTTAGTCAGAGGTGTATGGTACACCCTGAGGCGATGTCCATTCACTACCAACTTTCTCTGTGACCCATCAATAGGAGATAAACGGACTGCTCCATTGTCAAATACCTCCTCAATCCGGTAAGGTCCAAGCCATCTAGTTCTCAGCTTTCCAGGGAAGTCTTCATAGCGAGAATCAAATAGTAAAGCCCAATCTCCTTGTTGAAGTTTCCTCTGTTGAATGTGACTGTCATGCCATAATTTCCTCTGCTCCTGAATTACTTCAGTTTGGTGCAGAGCATCCAACCTAAGTTCATCCAATGCATTCAGCTGTAGAATCCTGTCTGTCTATGCCTGTGACAATTCAATTCCAATTTCCAATGTTGTGCGCAGTGTTAGTAGCTCAAATTCAATAGGTAAGAGGGGCTTTTTACCAAAGACTAGTTCATAAGGTGTGAATCCAGTAGTGGATTTCCAAGTAGTATTGTAAGCCCATACTGCTTCAGGTAATTTATCTAGCCAGTTCTTCCTATGAAAAGCTACTATTTTTGTTAAAATTCGTTCTAGTTCCCTGTTTGTTACCTCAACCTGGCCATTTGCTTGTGGGTGATAAGGTGATGATTTTCTATGTTTGATTTCATATAATTCTGTAAATGCCTCAATGACTTTAGATGCAAATTGGGGTCCTTGGTCTATGGTGATAGACCGAGGAGCTCCAAATCTCTAAAAAATCTGAGTATACAAGAAATCAGCGACCTTCTCTTCACGAGCATGTTTGAAAGCACGCACCTCTACCCACTTTGTCAAGTAATCAGTGCATACTAGAATATGCACCTTTCCTTGAGAAGGTGGATCAATAGGTCCTACAAAATCAAGCCCCCACCTCTCAAATGGCTCTAAAACCAATTGAGGCTGTAGTGGCATTTCATTTGTATGAGTGGGTTTCCCCATTCTTTGGCATGCATCACAATGCCTGATGTACTTTTTCACATCCTTGTGAAGAGATGGCCAATAATATCCTGTCCCTAAGATTTTTCTAATTGTGCTTTTTACAGAGTAGTGTCCACCTGAGGGTTCATCATGACAAGCCCTAAGGATATCATACACCTCATCCTTTCGGATGCACCTACGTAACACATGGTCAGGACTGCACTTAAAGAGTATACCCTTGATCCATTCAAAAGAAGAACTCTGTCTGATCAATTGTTTTTTCTGTTTTGAAGTGAAATGTGGAGGAACTTTCCCTGTGACCAAGTAATTGGCTATATCTGCAAACCAAGGTGATTGGACTGATATAGCAAATAATTTTTCATCAGGAAAGGTATCTTCAACTAATTCCCCTTCATCTGTGTTCTGTAATCTGGACAAGAAATCTGCTACAACATTAGCTTTTCCTGGTTTGTTGATTATAGTGATATCAAATTCTTGTAGCAACAGTAACCAACGAATAATTCTTGCACTTACCATAGGCTTATTCATCAAATATTTAATGGTTGTGTGATCTGTGTGAATAAATATTTGATAACTTGTGATGTAATGCCTAAATTTGTTGATGGCATAAATTACCGCTAAGAATTCTTTTTCGAGTTGTGGTATAATTTTTCTCAGCTCCTATCAAATTCTTGCTAATGTAGTAGATGGCATAGTGTTCACCATTGTCAATTTGTCCTAATGCTGCTCCAATTGCAGTATTGGAAGCATCAGTCTGTATGTGAAATGGTAATGTCCAATTAGGGCCTCTTAACACAGGTGGAGTTACTAATTTTTCTTTCAGAGCTTCAAATGATTCTTGACATCTTGCAGTCCAGGAAAATTCAGAATCTTTAGTCAATAGGGCAAACATGGGATTGGCTATTGTGCTAAAGTTGGGAATAAACCTGCGGTAAAAACCAATGTGTCCTAGGAAGCTTCTGACATTAGTCTGAGTTTTAGGAGGAAGAAGATTCTTGATAATTTCCACCTTCTTTGGATCAACTTGGATTCCTTGAGGAGAGATGTGATGACCAAGAACTATTCCTTCCTTCATCATCATAAAACATTTTTCTGGATTCAAGGATAACTGGTATGTTTCACAGTGAGCTAAAACTTTGTCAAGGTTTTCTAATGTAAAGTCAAAAGTCTGTCCGCATCACTGTGAAATCATCCATGTATATCTCAACATTGTTGGTAGTCGAGATCAGGAAAATATTGCTAAAAGCTGCTCGTTGAAATGTTGTTGGGGCATTACACAAACCAAAAGGTAAAACCCTATAGGCAAATGTTCCCCATGGACAGGTAAAGGTTGTTTTCTCTTGATCTTCAGGTGCAATCTGAATTTGATTATATCCACTAAATCCATCAAGAAAACAAAAGTATCTTTTTCCAGAAAGGGTATCTAACACCTGATCTATGAAAGGTAATGGAAAATGGTCTTTGTATGTCACCTTATTCAGCTCTCTATAGTCTACACATATTCTCATTTTTCCATTCTTCTTAGGAACTATAACCAATGGAGAGACCCACTGGCTATCAAAAATTGGGTAAATGAATCCTACCTCCAGAATTTTTTCAATTTCTTCCTTTACAATATCCCTTAGGGCAGGATTCAGTCTTCTCTGGAGTTGTCTTATTGGCTTGACTTCTTTAGTATAAATTCTGTGGGTACATATATCAGGGTGAACTCCTGACATATCTTTATAGTTCCAAGCAAAAGCATGAACATGCTTCTGCAAGACAACTATCAATTTGTCTTCCTCTTCCCTAGTAAGCCAACTGTAAATGTTTAAAAATTTTCTTGGTTGGACTTCTATTTGTTTTGTATTTGGAAGGACTGAACTCACTTCTTCATACCTGGTGATTAGGGAGTTAAGAGGACACTGCTGAGATGGGAGGAAATAAGAAATTTTTGTTTCATTATTTTTTGATGGAAGCATATCCTGTATGGAACAGTGAGAAGGAAAAATCAAGTGATGGTGCCACCCATGTGGTAGTGAAACAGAGTTTTCCTGTGATAGTACAGATGGTTCACCTTCAGAATTTTGGTTCTCCTCATTCCTTAACAATTCTTGGATATTTATTGCTTCTTCTTCTAACCCTTGTTCATGCAGAACATTCATTAGGATAGTTTCATTTTCTGAGTTTTCTGTGTCATGGAGGTCTTCTGTGTGTTCCCTTACTACCAAGGTGGCTAGTGTGGAAATAACCTCCTCTGATTCTTCATCTGAATCAGGAAACCATAACTGACCTAAAAAAATTGTTGGAGGGTCTTGCAGGAGGATACAGAGAGATCTGTTTTAGATCAATACCATTTGAAATAGTCATTTTTCCAGATCTGCAGTCTATGAAGGCTGCTGCAGTTGCAAGCCAAGGTCTTCCCAAAATGATGGGATATCCATGTGTTGAATTTCTTGGTTGTAAAACCAAAAAATCTGTAGGGAATTCCCAAGAAGAAACTTCTATAGGAACATCTTCAATGATACCTTCAGGTTTTGCAACTGACCTATCGGCCATTTCTAAAACTGTAAATGTGGGGCTGAGATGTTTGAGCTGTAATTGTTTCATTATATCCTTGGTCATGACATTTATTGCAGCTCCTAGATCTACTAAGACATTTGATATTGGTACTGAACCTATAGTAACTGTGATAACTGGACTTCCTGGGTCACTATACTTTGGAGGTAATAGTTTTCTAGATAAGAGATCAGCTATCTTTCCTTCAATCTGAACAGTCTTGGGAAATGCCTTCTTTTTCCTTCCTGCTCTTCTAATGCACAAATCTCGGATAGTACTTTTAATCACTGGTATATCCTTAATGGCTTGCAATAAGGGCAATGATATAGTTAACTTTTTAAGTTCCTTGACCAGGTCTGATTCAGAATTTTCTGTTGTGGTATTGAATCTTTCAGGATATGGAATTATCCTTGATGAAGGTAATTGTTCTGCCTGTGGTTCTATTTGTTCTTCTTCTTTCTCTATTGTTGGTTCAACTATAACTGGTTCCAAGGGTTCTTGCTCTTCATTTTCTTTGCTTTTATTGGAAATGGGTTCAGGTACAACTTTTCCTGAACGAAGTTGGATGTTACTACAATCAATAACATTGATTTCAATATTTTCTTCAGCTTTACCACATAGACAGGGGATGCCTGTCTCATGCTGTTTGGATTAGTGACTGATTGAGCTGGAAGTTGAGGTTGTTTCACCTATTGTGTTTGTTGTGGTTGGTTCTATTTTTCTTGAAAGTTTTGATTAGGTGCAAGCAGCAAATGCTGATTTTGACCTTGATTTCTTTGCTGCCTTGGATAGGACTGGTATTGTTGATTCCACTGTGGTTGATTTTGCATCCAA
Source organism: Wollemia nobilis (assembly GCA_028583015.1). Taxonomy (NCBI): domain Eukaryota; kingdom Viridiplantae; phylum Streptophyta; class Pinopsida; order Araucariales; family Araucariaceae; genus Wollemia; species Wollemia nobilis. The sequence continues at coordinate 2,636,155 of JAQPPZ010002123.1, read as the reverse complement.
TGTGGATTAGTCTGATTCTGATTCTAGGGTGGATTGTTTTGATTCCATGATGGGTTGTTTTGACTCCATGATGGGTTGTTTTGATTTTGATTCCAGGCTGAATTACTCCAATTTGTTTGTGGCCATTCTTGGGAATTTGTCCATTGAGGATAATTCCAAGGACGTTGGGGTGGTTCTGATTGTCCCCAAGGCATAGTACCAGGATTATGCCCCCAATTTGTAGGAAAATGAGGGGGATTTTGGTATTGAGAGAAATTTCCCCCTTGTTTTGGTCCAATATAGTTGAGTTCCTCAATCTGATTTTCTAACATAGTTTTGAGTTGTGGTAGCAGGTGGCATTGATCAGTTGAATGCCTCTTTGAACAGATACTACAAATGGCTGAGATAGATGTTTTATTCAAAGGACATTCCTGCAAAGCATGTTTATTTCTACATCTTGGGCAATAAATTGCCAAAGGTTCTGTGTTTTTTGCTTTTGCAGACATTTCCCCCAAAGTTGTGTTTAATTGCACTAGAATATCAGTTTTAAAATTTGCAAGTTCCTCTATTAGTTCCTTCACATCAGTGCCATTTGTATTTTTTTTCTTCTTCCTTGCTTATTGCGAGAGTAATTCCTGTAGAGATCCATAATTTCCTCATTACTGAGAGTATTTACATCTCCTCTTCCCATCAAATCCAATACGTCTCTGGATTCATCTTGCAATCCTCTCAAAAAGATGGTTTTGCATAACTCTGGTTCTACAAGTCCACATCTCCTTTGAACAAAGGAGAACCTATCAAGATAGTCTTCTAATGTTTCATCATCTTCCTGTTTAATCTTGAATAACTCATCTTTCCTGTTCCTTACACGGCAATACTCCTGATATTTGTCTAAAAACATAGTTTCCATTTGATCCCAAGTTCGGATGGAATTTGGCTCTAAACTCATGAACCAGCGTAATGCTGAGTCCTTGAGTGTTGAGGGAAAAACCTTAAGTTTTTTATTGTCATTTACATAATCATAGGTTTGACACACTACCTTGAATTCAAACAAAAACTGATCAGGATCTTCAGATACAACACCTCGAAAGGTTGGAAGTACTGAAGGTGAAATAGTCTTCATGGGAGAGTTTTGTGTTGGATTCAAACGGATAGGATATTCAAATGTTCTGGAAGGTTGAGGAATATCCTGATCATCTCCTTCATCATGGACATAGCCATGTTGGCCATTGCCTCCCTCTGCCATAGTTTCTGGTTTCTTAGTTAAACTTATCCAAATTTCTCTCTCAAGAGGTCCAAGATCCTCTGTTGATAATGAGTCTGATGATTCTTCTTTCTCAGGATGTTCTAGTGATGGTGAAACTGGTGATTTTCCTTTCTCAGAATGTTCTAATGATGGTGAGACTGGTGATTTTTCTTTCAATATTTCTGGTAATTCAAACACAGGTGATTCACCCCTTAGGCGTGAAGATCTCCTTAATGGAACAAGCCAGGGATCCTTTTGGGTAATTCTACCTTTTTCATCCCTAGACTTACTCATTCATGTTCACTCTAAATGACATAAATTATATGTCAATAGTTGTTATTTTAACCAACTGTTCTATTCAGATTTTATCCTGAATCTTCACAGTTCAGTCTAACTAACAACTATTGGACTGTTGTTACCTTCTAGCAACACATATCCCCGACAACGGTGCCAAAATGATGCGTTGTCATTATACACATCATTAATTCTCAATGAATTTGTCAATCCAGGGCTGTGTACAAGGCTATCTATGGAAGAAGGGGTAAACAGGGTTATAACTTAGGTCAATCTAGAGCAACAGGTCTTATTGGTGAAACCGATTGTGTGGGGGTTTTAGGACATTCCTATCTCTAAATTGCATGAATTAAACCTTAATCTAAGTTGCAGAATTGGAAACTAATCATTAACTACAGAAATGAAGTCCTAATTACAATTGCAGAATGAGACCTAATTATGTTGCAGAAATAACAGTTGCAGAATTGAAAGTCCGATTCTAATTGCAGAAGGAAAATCTATTTACTTTTGCAGCAATGAAAATCTACTTCTAACATGGAAATGAAACTGTCAAGGCTCTGTAACAGAAGGTTGTCAATCTTCTATGCAGGGGTTGACAACAAAACATAAAATGCAGGAAATTACAGAAAATAGTAAATTCTGGAAATGAAAGTCTGCAATAAATTGAAAGCTTTGCTGAAAGTGGGGATTACAACCAAATCATTAATCACAAAACATAAAATAAGCTAAGATTGCAAATATCATTAGTTGTTTACAAAGGAATGAAAGGACAAGTTCTACAACTCATTCTGCTACAGCAAAATCAGAATAAAAACCTGTTGTTAGTCCTCCTCCTAGGTCTAGAAGTGGCCAGCCTCTTTGTCCAGAAGAAGGTATGAGTCTCTCTCTCTTTAGATCTTAATCACACTCATTTACAAGCAATATGAAATAGAAACAATATACTTTTATTGATTCAGAAACATGATTACAATAATGCTACTAAAAACTATTACAGGACTGTAACAGTCACTTTCTGATTATCACCTATTACTGATTTCTTTATCTTCTATTCCCCTTACTCTCTACTACTTTCTTTCTTCTACCTCCTACTAGCTCAACCTGAATGGGAGCCCTATTTATAGATGTCCTAAGATTTACTAACAAGCTAAAAAGATCTAATCCTATTATGCTGCAACAATTCCTGGTTTTTATCCTAGAAGAAGATCACACTTTGATCTTTCCATAAATGGTGGCTTTGGTCGGCAAGGACGGCAAAGTCAGATCTGAGATATTTCCCTTTACCCTTTTCAATCTTTATTTCCCTTTTTCCAGCGTCAAAATTCGGTCAATAAGTCAAAAAGCACATTCTGTTTTCATTTCGAAGATAAGTGGCTCATTTCGAAGATACTGCAATTCTCATTCCGAAGATCCGCTCATTTCGAAGATACTACAGTTCTCATTCCAAAGATCCACTCATTCCAAAGACACTACAGTTCTCATTTCGAAGATCCGCTCATTTCGAAGACACTACAGTTCTCATTCCGAAGATCCGCTCATTTCGAAGACACTGTGTTTTCTCATTTCGAAGATATCTGTTCATTCCGAAGAGACTTCGGAATGAACAAATGTGGGCTCCTTAAATGATTTCCTCTGCATTTCTCATGTGGGTTACTTCTCAGGGTCAGATTCCAATGGTCTTCATCTCTTTCCACATGTGAATTCCATGCCTTGCCATTCATTGGCAGCTGGCTGGAATTTACATGGGAAAACCCAGTTTTTGTTGCACAATAACAGTTTTCTTGAACTGTTGCCAGATTTAGGTAAAATGAATGCTTGAGACATATCAAAACATGATTAGTGAAGTGCTGCTATTAATCTAAGCATATCTCATTTTAGCAAGTCATAACAAAACAACATAAAACTTATACAAAAAGCTGTAAAAATCAGAATATAGTATTTCAGATACATTCATCATGCAAATAGTTAATACACAACATATTGAATCAACTTAACTAGCATATTAGATTAAACATAAGAGTTTATAGGCAATTTCAGTGTTCAAAACATGTTATGATTGAGGCATTTCCAGGCCTCATCACAAGAAAAAAGGTGGGCTAAGGGAGGGTGAACTTACATGAGTTAGGGGGAGAAGGGAATTTTGAAATGTGTCAAAATTCCAATGCATCAAAGAAAGATGTAGACACTTGAGACAAAAATTGAAGCAAGCAAAAAGGGATTGATGGGTTTTTGATAGAATGCTAACATGAGAATGTTGTTAGAAAAAAATTATTTTATATATAATATTATTTCTTTTGGAATGCAAATCGAGGCACAAAAATAAAATTTTAATTTTCTAGTTGGGGTGCCCCCTCAAGTTTCGTGAAGGATGCAACATGCTTCATAAAACTTGAAATTGTAGTAAAAAAAGTTTGATGTGAAAAAAGGAATGGGGTGGGAGGGTTAAAATAGTGTTTGAGTGCAAAACCCTAATTCATTGTTACAACACAATTTCTTTAATTAGAGCTCTGGAGAAGATGGACCTACCGATTCATAGAGAAGAATAGGTGTACACAGGGGATAATGAAGTTGAACCGAGGATGCGGGTAAGGATTATTTTACCCCGTTGCTTGTTTTTTACAATTTTCTTCTAATTGTTTTAGATTTTTTTTGGATTTCATGATGGATTTTTATTGCATGATTGGGTGGGGTTAATCAGTACCTACATGATGGATCTACATCGAAGATTAACTTTATTAGGGTTTCTAAAAAACCCTAGCAAATTTGCATCTACCCTGGTGCGAATTCATGAATCTGCATCTACCCTGGTGTGGATTTTTACGCCGCTGAAAGCACCAGCCACCATTGCAATTTATATTTTAAAAAGAGGTTTTATTTTCTTTTTCTTTTTGTCTTGCTTGATGATATGATGAATGTGACGTACTAATTATATGCCATGTTTCATGTTTTTGTTTGCACTATGGTACTCTCACTAGCAGAAAGTGGTGATGCAAGAACTTTCCTAATCATGTGGAGGCTCTTACTAGGGGAGATAGGGGCTTGCTACAATAGGTTGGGCTCCTATATGTAGCAGAGATGCCATTAATAGATGCAGAAACAACCCTATTGATCGCATTAGTAGAGCAGTGGTATCTAGAATCATCCACATTCTGGTTACCTATAGGTGAGATGATAATGAATCTAGAGGATATATGGAGGATCCTCCACATTACCATCAAGGTTAAGCATGTTTATCACCCTATGTAATAGGATCAAGCCCTATAATGGCTAATCGAGAATCCACAATTTTTGATTGAGAAGAACAAGATCAGTGTGGAGCGGATGACAGCCACACAGGAGATCTCCACATTGATGGTAGTACTGAGTAGAGTAGTTATCGGTTTGCTTGCTTACCACATGAGCAAATTCCATCTACCATGGGGTCTAGCAGGGATTGTGGCTAAGATGATAGATATTGGGATGCAATTTTCCTAGGGTCCTTTTATACTATATCACTTGTATAGGACATTGTATAATGTTGTGTACAAAAATCATAACAACTTTGTGCTCACTACCTTGCTCCAAGTATGGAGTTGGGAACTCATAGCAGTGAGGAGGCCCATAATTTTGGCATACAGGGGTATAGACAACGGTTAGCTACATATCTATGGAAACCTTTTAGAGGAGAGAGAGAGATGACCAGTGGGTTGAGCACAATGAGGCTAGAAATAGATGACCTACATCCATCATGGATTGTATGGAGGCCATGGTGGACATATCCATACTGGGATGAGGATAGCATAGAGCTAGCTCAAGTTCACTAGATATAATGGTTGCAATTGAAGAAGGGTGAATTTGATCTCTATCACTTTGATTAGGTGCAATGCTAATTTGGGTTAAAGCAGGTCAAATTTGAGAGATACCTAGTTCAAACGGGTTATGAGAGATTTGACTGGCATGGGAGGTGATGTTGATATCACATAGTTTAGAGAATCAGATGCGAATGACCCCTTACTAGTGGATCCTAGGGCATATGACATAGGGGTGACTAATGAGTACTAGAGATGGTACCATGACTTGATATCTAAGAGGCTCACTCCTCACCTAGTGTGACCATGGTGATGGATCATAAATTGTAGGGTATAATGTACAACTAAAAAATTGGTTCGATAGAGTGTGGTAGACTAAGGTAGTGGTTCAATAGAGTAAGGCAAGTGGACTAAGGTAGCGGGGAGTGCACAGGCCTAGGGCAAGGGGAGGCCTACCAAGACAAAGGGAGATTTCTCAATAAGAGAGATCTCAGTAGGAGGAGACACCTCGATAGGAGGAGACACCTCAACAGGAGGATGTACCTTAATAGGAGGAGGCACCTTAGTAGTAGGAGGGACCTAAGAAAACACAAAGTAAGATCGATATTTCTATGGTGATGGAGATAGGTGGTATTAGTAGGGGAGGAGATGAGGAAGACCATAAATGATTTTTTGCTCTAGAAGGAGATATGGCTACCCTGATAGCATAGATAGCTACTCAGACAGAGTACATTTAGTCATTGGAAATACAACTGACACATGCTCACATCCAACTACAACAACAGGCGAGGGCTACATCCTCTTCAATTAGGCCAACACACTCTTTGAGCATAAACTCTCCCTACTATTTTGAAGAGAAGTTGATGAGGGCTAATAGGTGAGAGGCTTTTTACTAAAATCTATATTTCCAACTAGTTCCAATGGAACATAGGATGCCACTACCAGTAGATATGACTCTGAGATGGAGCTGAAGATAGAGTGGTGTACAGTCTAGTTCATGTACAATGACTTAGTCCATTAATATGCATCCACCGAGGCCACTAGGGTATCTAGGTGAGGTTCAGGGATCTAGGGGGTGATATGCTAGGATTTTAACTTTTTGTAGTATACTTCCCTAGTGATTGAGTATGCTATTTTTTTATTGTGGCATACTAATCGACTCTATATATGTACTCTTTTTCTTGAGATATACCATACTAGATTTTTATGTTTTTATGTATGTGTTTGTACAAAAAAAAATTTGCTCTTAATGTTTTTTTCTTTTTGCGGATGCATGTTGTAAATGATGATAATAATGCATATAATTATGTTAGATGATTTTAAATGCACATCTACCATGCTTGTAAAAATGTGGTTTGTAAAAAATGGAATGTGATTTGATAGGTTGTAATGAACATCATAAGGGTGTTGCGTTGGGTGGCATATCCTTATTATTATGAGTTTTCAGCAATGACCCTTAAGGATGTATGCTTGTGTAAGACCTGAATGGAGGTTGTTCCTTGTTTGTGGTCATGAAGAAAATCCATGACTGAGAGGTGTTGTTATGCTGACATCACAAGGATATGGCCCAAAAGATATGCTTGAATTTTGATTGTTCAAAATAATTTTGAAGATGGAAGGAAAATAGATGCACATTGGGTTTTTGAGCTCTAGCAATTTGGCGGGAAACTTTCTGAACTGTCGTCGGTCGAGGCTCTAGGGTTTCTGGTGGGAAAATTCTACCAGGGGCTCAGGTGGTTTTTTGTTGTGTTTCACTGACGGCTCTTTCGTTGCCCCGGGAGGGCCCAATGGGGTCTCCTCCAGGATTTCTTGATGGGAAAAAGACCTCTTATGCCGAGATATTAAGAGAAAACCCTGCGTCTTCCTCCGATGAAGCTCAGCGGAGTGCTTACCATTCGCTATCCAAGAATGCGGGCAAGGGTTCTCCTATGCACAGAGTCAATGGATGTCTCCCGCAATCCGCTTCCAGACCGAAGATTGTCATAGAACCAAAGCTGGTCGAGGATACGATCAACTACCGTGCTACTCATGACCTGATTTGCAAATTCATGGGTATCCGACCCACCCTGCACTTTCTGCACACCTGGGTGAGACAAAACTGGGAGCCTATCGGTGAGTACTCCTTATGGCCCATAAGCAATGGGTATTTTATTATTAGTTTTTCCTCCTTAGCGGATAGAAACAGAGCATTTGAATCAGAAAAGAGGAGCCATGGCCCGGCAGGGTTATTTTTCCAACCGTGGAGAGCGGGCTTCGATCCTCGCATTGAGCCCATGGCTGTCCCGGTTTGGATCCGACTGTATGCTCTCCCGATGGAGTTTTGGGGTGAGCAGATTCTTGAATTGATAGGTAACTCTCTAGGTAGATATTTGGGAGTTTCCAAAGATACCATAGAAGGAAACACTGCTATTTTTGCTAGAATTTGTGTAGAACTGGATATTAGCCAGCCGCTACCAGCTGAGATGGAACTGGAGTTAGCAGGACAATCCTGGATACAACAGTTAGACTATGAAGCCCTACCTTTTCGATGTAGAGTTTGCCATAAGCATGGCCATTTGGCTAGGTTCTGCCTGAATATCTTGAGCACCAAAGCGGATGTTCCATAGGGAATGCCAAATCACCCCCGAGAGGGTAAGCCCACTCCGGTCAAGGAACCACCCATCATTCCCCTTGGTTCTGATGCCCAGAAATATGGCTTTGAACAGCCAGAAGAGAAGAAGAAACAAAAAGAGAAATGGCAAGGAGCAAGCTCAACCCAAGCCAACCAACCGATATGAAATCTTCAAATCTCTTGTGGATCAAGAAGACCAAATTATGGAAGGAGCAGATGGGAACCTTGAGGATAATTTCATCCATTCTCATGCTCCTCCCTCACCAACCCCTGTCCTAGAATAGGTGATTGACTCCTCTGATATTTTGCAGCTAGAAAACCCAGGGGCATTGGTAATCCACTCCCCAGCACAGACAGTTATTAAGGATGTCACCATGGGAAATGCAAAAAATATCAGAGAAAGACCAGCTCTAGGGATTACCCAGGTGGAGAAGAGGTCAAAAAATAGTAATTCCCAAGGGGCGGGCAGGAAATCCAATAAGGATCTAATTGCAGTGCAAGGAGATAAGCTAATCAATGGAGGATTGGCGAGAACAATTGATTCTTATTGCTCCCAAGGTTTCCAATGATTATTCAATCTTGGAATGTGAGGGGTTTAAACAGTAGAACCCATCAATCTGTTGTTCAAAGACTTTTAGAGAGAAGTAAAATAGACTTTCTGCTCATTCAGGAGACAAAAATGTCTTTAGACCTTATGAGTAAAACTGTCAGTCGAATCTGGAGGGGTGCTGGCCATATGGCTGTGGCTGCTCTAGGTGCCTCGGGAGGGATTGCTACTCTTTGGAACCCTTTGGCGTGGATAGCAATAAAACATATAGCTTGGAGGGGTGTCCTCACATCTCTTTTTAGGAACATTGTTATAGCTGAACAAGTCTTAATTACAAACTTCTATGGGGCTCAGAACATCGATGGTCAGCGGTTTCAATGGAAAGCTGTTCAAAACATGAGGTCCTCCCGGGAAGATTTTGATTGGATTATTGCTAGGGACTTCAATGCCAAATTATCTGCCAGGGATCAGGAAGGTGGCATCCCAGTTTTGGATACAGGGGACCGGCTTTTAATTGCCCAAGTCCAGGCCTTTAACCTTGTTGATATCAAAGGCCCTGGTACGAACTTTACCTGGACTAATAAGAGAAGAGAGCCATACAACAGGAGGGTTAAGCTTGACCGGTTTCTGGTCTCGGAGGAAGCTTTTGTTAGATGGAATATCAATTTTCAGATTTTGGATGGCCCAGTCTCAGATCACTCTCCCATTTTGCTGGAGGGAGGGACCATGTCAGGGCAGTATTACAAACCATTTAAATTTGAAAATTTTTGGTTGCAAAAAGAGGACCTCCGAAGGAAAATTCCACAGTGGTGGGAAGAAGGTCGTCTCCCTTTTGGGACAGCTATGTTCAAATTTCATAAACAGCTTCTTTTTGTTAAGAGTAAACTAAAACAGTGGAGGCAAACTAACAAATCTGATTTCCAGCTCCAACGGGCTCCCTTGTTGACCAGATGGAACGAGGTGCAAAAACAATTCAGGGAAGGAATCATTTCTGAGCATCTTAAATCCGAGGATGATGCTTTACGCAAAGCGGTTGAGGACATTGATAATCAAGAAGAGATCTACTGGAAACAGAGAGCAAGAAACACATGGTTATTAGAAGGAGACAAGAAATACAAAATTTTTCCATCGTTCTCGCTCGTGCTAGAAGACAATTGAATAACATGGAACTCCTTCAAGACGAGAATGGAAACTCTTTTGACACTCTCCCTGGTATGCACTCCCACTCAATGGAGTATTTCTCAAACCTCTTTAAGGAAAGTATGGAGCATGATGTGGAAGCCCAAAATGAAGTCATTGATGGCATTCCCTCTATTATCTCTCATGAAGAGAATCAGGCCCTTCTTAAGCCCATAGATCGTGATGAACTCAAGAAGGTGGTCTTTGGGATGTGCACTGGAAAATCGCCTGGTCCTGATGGCTTCCCTATTGAGTTTTTTCAGGCCTTCTGGGATACCCTGGAGGAGGATGTGCTGGCTGTCATTGAGGAGTCCCGAACTAATAAAAGAATGCTCAAGGCTCTAAATCACACCTTTATTACCTTAATTCCAAAAGGAGAGGGGGGGGTTCACATTTTTTATTTCAGACCTATTGCCTTATGCAATGTGATTTACAAAATAATCACTAAAATTATGGCTGAAAGACTAAAACCTCTTCTTCAGAATATAATCTCCTTAGAACAAGGGGGTTTTGTTGAAGGGAGACAGATCTTGGATGGAGTGATCTTGGCTCAGGAGGCTATCCATACTATGCACAATTCAGGTAACAAAGGAATGTTCATCAAACTGGATATGTCTAAGGCTTATGACAGGGTAGAGTGGGGCTTTTTGGTCAAGATGTTGGCAGCCTTTGGTTTTTCTCAGGACTGGATTGCCTGGGTCATGAGTTGTATCTCTACGCCTTCATACTCTGCTTTAATTAAGGGGCTTCCCTCGCCACATTTTGGAGCCTCTCAAGGTCTTCGCCAAGGAGACCCTTGCTCTCCTTATCTCTTTCTCATCTTGGCTGAAGGATTAGGCAGACTCCTCCTGAGAAGAAGACTTCAAGGACTGATAATAGGAATTAAAATCGAGGCTGAAGTTTTGACTCATTTACAGTTTGTGGATGATACTGGATTGGTAGGAGTGGCCAGCCTCAGGGAAGCAAGAGGAATCAGAGATTCTCTAAACGTCTACCTCTGGGCTTCTAATCAAATCATCAATGAAACAAAATCCAAAGTGGTCTTCTTTAATCTTGATCAAAGGTCACAAGATAGAGTTATTGAGATCTTGGGATTCACTAGGACCTCTCTTCCTGTAGTTTACCTGGGGGTTCCTCTGCATTTCAAAAAACTGAAAGTTGATTTCTGGAAGGACCTTTTGGATGGCATCAAAGAGAGAATGAATCACTGGTCTCATAGATGGTTAAGCTATGGGGGCCGACTGACTTTCCTGCAGTCTGTTATTCAGGCCATGCCAATTTATAAATTCTCTATCCTGGCTGCCCCTCCTTCAATTTGGAAAGAGCTGGACAAAGCGGCTAGAAGTTTTCTTTGGGAAGGTGCCAAAGGAGAGAGGAAATGGGCCTTGGTTGGATGGGATAAGGTCACCCAGCCCAAGGAAAAATGTGGGCTGGGTTTAAGAAGCTCCAAGTTTAACAATCAGGCTTTGGCTGGTAAACTGTATTGGAGGTGGATTTCCCAGCCAACGTCCCTCTTCAGCAGAATCCTCTCTAGTAAATACTTGGGTCTTGTTCACCCCAATGACTTGGGCCACTTTCCTTTGGAGGGTAATGGATCATTAGTGTGGTAGGCTCTCAAGCTTGGATCTCGCATTATCAAAGATCAATTGTTCTGGAAAGTTGGGAGAGGGGAGAAGGCCCGGTTCTGGACTGATTCTTGGGATCAGAATCCTCCCATTCTTGCTGTGTTTCCTGAATTGCATCCATTAAAATTAGCTCTAGAAGATAAGGGATGGATCCATATTGAGAGCTACTTCAATACCAGCCAATTGGGGGAGTATAAGATTCAAAAGTTCAAGCGGCTGGGTGAATGGCCAATTCCAATCCCCCCGGAGCAGGCTCCAACTCTGGAAAAAATCTTGTCAGAACGGTTTCTTACTGGGAGAGATGAGGAGGATGAGCTTTCCTGGGGCTTTGGGAACCTTGGGGTTTATACTGTGAAGGAGGGCTATGATTCGATCCTTCCAGAGCCCCCCCCACACTCTTTTCCAGTTCAAGAATGGAGGAAGATTTGGCATCCCAAGGGCTGGCCGAAAGTGAACTTCTTTGCCTGGAAGCTTATGCACAATGGAATCCTGACCTTTGACAATCTCAGAATCAGAGGCATCATTGGTCCTTCCCAGTGTGTTTTATGCTATAGGAATGAGGAAACTGCTGATCATCTTCTGTTTGATTGTCCTTTCACACAACATATTTGGCATCGTTGGTTCTCCCATTTTAAACTTCAGGCTATTGGAGACTTGTATCGGACCAATTTATGGGAAAGCTGGAAGAGAGGTAGATTTTCATCTAAAGCTCTTCGAATTGGCTGGGAGCTTGGTTTCCTTTTTATTTGGTGGCAGGTGTGGTTGGAAAGAAATGCTCGTATTTTTCGTGAAACCTTCTCTTCGGTGGATGGGATATGGCAGGTCATCTGGAGCAAAGTAGTGGAAACCGTTGCCATCTATGCTGAGGAGGAAAATCAGCCTGCTTCTAAGCCTCTGGAAGAGAGAGCTGCTGATCTTGAGAGACAGGTAAGAAGTTGTTGGAAACCTCCCCCAGAAGGCTGGATCAAAATCAACACTGATGGAGCTGCAAAAGGCAATCCGGGCAATGCTGGAAGTGGAGTAATCTGCCATGATCATGTTGGGTCTGTGCTCTATTGGGAATTACAAGGTCTGGGATATGCCACAAACAATGAAGCCGAGGCCTTTGCTATTAAATTTGCTTCCATCTGGGCCGTCAAGCAGGGTCATAGAAAGATAATCATTGAGTCTGATTCCCAAATCCTGGTTGGCGCTCTTGATTGCATGAGGAACTTTGCCTTAAAATCTTGGAGGCTACGGATTCTGGTCTCCCAAATTAAAGAGCTTTGGAAGGAATTAGAGGATGTGATACCTGTTTATGCTAGCAGAACTCTTAATAATGTGGCTTATTTCCTTGCTAAGATGGGTGCTGAGAGGGAGGTTGGGATGCATCTGCATAGTGATATGCCTGTGGAGGATGCAGAGATTAGACAAGGCCTTGAACAAATTTTGAAATAATGTGCAGTTTTTTTTATGCCAAGGAAATTTTTTGTCACGATATCGCGACTTGTAGTGCTGTCGCGGCCTCAAGCCGTAAGCTGTCGCGATATCACGACAGGTTGAGCCTCCGTGGCCTTTGGTGGGTTTCTATCGTGCTATCGCGACATGTCGCGCTATCGCGGTCCTTGTTGAGATCCTGTCGCGATTTCGCACCTCTTTTGAAGATGAAGAGCAAAGTTGAAATTTTGTCGCGATATCGCGACAGGTTGGAGAGTGGGAAGCTGCAAGGTAATCTTGTCACGATATCGCGACACATTTGGCACTTAAGCGGTTGGGAGGAAAATTTTCACGATATCGTGACCTGTAGCGCCGTCGCGGCCTCGAGCTAGAAGTTGTCGCGATATCGCGACAGGTTGAGCCTTTGCGGCCTTTGGCGGGTTTCTATCACGATATCGTGACATGTCGCGCTATCGCGGCTCTTGTTGAGATTATGTCATGATTTCGTGCCTCTTTTGAAGATGAAGAGAAAAGTTGATAATTCATCGCGATATCGCAACAGTTTGGAAAACTGGAAGCTGCAAGGTAATTTTGTCGTGATATCGCGACACGTTTGGCACTTAAGCAGTTGGGGTGAAAATTGTCGCGATATCGTGACCCTTCTGTGGCATGAGAGTCGTTTAGAAACTTTGTCGCGATTTCGTGACGCCTTTGCTGGTTGGATGATGCGGAGACAGTCCGTCGCGATTTCGTGACCTTTTTGGCGCTTTGGTGCTCTTTGGAGTTGTAGTCACGATTTTGTGACGCCTTTGTTGTTAGGCTGCCGGAAGGTGCTGTCGTTGCGATTTCGTGACTCTTTTTGCGTGTGGCTGTCGAGGGCCCTTCCTGTCACGATATCGCGACATGTCGTGATATCGTGACATTTCGCGATTTCGCGACATGTCGCGATTTCGCGACATGTCGCGTTATCGCGACTGTTGGCGCCGACGCGGTCGAGACGGGGGTGACTGCCGCGATTTCGTGACATGTCACGATTTCGTGACATGTCGCCTTTTCGTGCCCTGTTGTTTTCTTTGCCCTGTGGTTGTTAGTGTTGCCTTTGTGCTTTGCACTTGTTGTGTTGCTCTTTGCTCTGGGTCGGGATGTGTTCTCTCCCGTTTGTATTTGTTCTTTGTATTAATACAAGTTTTTCATTTTTTCAAAAAAAAAAAATAATAATTTTGAAGATGATGGATAGTGTATACCCTTAAAATTGATTTTTGTCAAAAATTAAGGGTGTGAAGGATGATGTAGATGACATAGCATGAAGAATGCAATTTTTGTGTAGAGGACTTGTGCTAGGCATGAGACTCTAGTATGAAATGAAATGTATATTAGAAAAAAATTGGCTAGATATTATCTCATGCCATCATCATAAAGTCTTTATGCAATTACATGATCAAACAATGGATATGCAAAGTATGCAAAAATGTTTAATTCCTAATAGGTTATTATACAATGTGACTAAGCAATCATGGAAATTCTTATATATGCAATGGATATAGATATAGAATGCAATACTAACTATTAATTTGGCAACAAATTCTTGTGATAATAGTCATACATGCCTATAAATAAATCATGACAACGAGTATTCTAGCTCATAAAAATCTTGAATGTTCTCAAAGTGAAATCAGGTCTTATCAAGAACCGATTTGTGCTTCATGAACTCTTTTCTAATCTCAAATATTGATTATGATATGAATATTTCAAGAACCAATGTGTGTGTGGTCTGTGAAGTTCATTTACCAATTTTAAGTAAGTAAATGACACAAGCTATTCAAGAACCAATGTGTAAGTGAATCCATTGAACAACCTCGAGTAAGGTAGGATTAAACCACTTATAGAAAGAATCCATAATATAGCTTGTCCTTATGTGTGGTCAGAGGTCTTTTCAATAGAGATGTATCGCCATGCATCATAATCCATTATTAGGGTCTCCAAGATTTTGAGAATCAGATTCTCAACCACCCAAATCAAGTCCTTATGAGAATTTTACCCTATCCTTACTACTTGGAGACTTATTATTAGTTGTTGTGTATTTATTTGTAATGTTAAAGCTTTGGGGATTCGGACCACATAATCATCTAGCTAGAAATATAATCCTATCCTTAGTACTCATTTTATTATTAAGATATTATTTTTGTGAAAGAAGTATGACTTTTGGGATTCAGGAAACATAACCATCTTACTAGAAATGCAGACCTATCCTTACTACCCACTCTTTTCATTTTTGTAAAGTTTTGTAAAGATGTATATTTATTTTTATTTGTGGACTATATTTATAATGGGACAAGAAAGAAAAAAAATTCGCTTCAAGGTTCATTCCAATCATGGCATCATCTTCCCAGATGTAATATTTTATTAATAAATGTGATAAGTGCTTGGTTCAAGAATAACCTAATCAAATCCCAAAACTCAAAATTTTCCTTAGTGAAAAAGTGCATTTTGGTTCAAGAAATATTTTTAATCAATATCAAGGATCAATTTTTTAATTTAATGTGAATCATTTGAATCATGTGAATCAGATAAATTATGAACCTGTCAACACTTGTTTAGAAAATAATTATGGATAAGTATGACTATATGGTGTAATCTAATGGACTAATCATAATATAGGGTGCAAACTAAAGTGTAGGATGTCTAATGTAAATTATAAGATGTATGATGATGATGATGATGGGCTAGGGGATAATCTATATGCAAAATGAGGTTTAAGCAAAAGGATGGTTTATGTATAAGATATATAGTATGCTTTATGTATAGTTATGCAAGATGAATTATGCATAATATTTCTTTAGGTGCGTAATATTCATTGGCTCTTTAAGTTATTTGCCTTCTAATGTAGCCAAATGATATGCACCTGACCCAAATTTAGTTGTTATAATGAAAGGTCCCAACCAATTTGGTTTAAATTTTCCTTTAAGATATTTTTGAGCATTAGTGTTTTTTATTTTTTTAAGAACAAGATCACCAAACTCAAAAGAATGACTACGAATCTTCTTTGAATATGACCTTTTGAGATTTTCTTGATAAGCACAAAGGTGCTCTAAAGCATTGATGCACTTTTCATAAAGAAGCTCTAACTGAATTAAGAATTTGATACAATACTCATCTCCTACTTCTGTATCTTGAAGTAGAATCCCTAAAGAAGGTACTTCAAGCTCAAAGGGGAAAACTGCTTCTGCACCATAAACCAATACAAAGGGAGAAGCACCTGTAGGGGTTCAAACACTGGTCCTATATGCCCATAAATTTGGATATAGTTGAATGTGCTAGTCTCTTTCTAATTTATTAACCAATCATTTTAAGATTTTGATTAGCAATTTATTAGATGCTTCTACTTGGTCATTGTCTTAAGGATAGTAAGGAGTAGACAATTTATGTCGAATATTATATTTTATGCACAATTGACGAATGTCCTTATTCTTGAAATAAGTTCCATTATCCAAAACAAGGGTCAAGGGGATTCCAAATCTACATATGATTTGATTAAAAATAAATTTAGAGACTTGAACCCTTGTACAAGAAGCTAATGGCATAACTTTGACCCACTTTGTAAAGTACTCAATTGTTGTGATTATGAACTTGTGCCCATCGAAAGAGATGGGATTGACCTTACCTATGATGTCTAGATCCCACATGGAAAAGGGCCAAGGAGAGGATATGGCACGAAGATGTTGAGGAGCATGAACAAGGTTGGTGGTGGGACTGAATAAAAGGCACAAATTGTATTGATGAAATATGTTACAATATATAGGCATCAAGCCTATGAGTGAGATTTGACAAGTGTCATAATCTCCACTCCAAGTGTCATGCAGAAGACAAAGAACTCAAAGTGGATAACTCCAACTGCAAGGCATAAGACAAGTGTCAAAATGAAGGCATAGTGCACATTATAATATTCCCCCTTAATGTGCACTATCCTAACTATAGATAAAAAATAATTCAACATTAGATAACATTCCCCTTAATGTTGACTTTTATTACATACATAGAGCAATTTGCTAAACTGAGAAAACTTGTCTAGCCCAAGTGACTTTGTGAAGTTTCAGCCACTTGATATTGAGTTGGTACATACTCCATGTGTGTAATGTCTTCTTGGACCATTTCTCTGATGAAGTGATGATGGATCTCAATGTGCTTTGTTCTAGCATGGAAGACTGGATTCTTGGTCATCTTAATGGTACTTTGATTGTCACAATATATAAGTTGGACCATCTATGAGTAGCCCAATATCCTAAAGTAATTACCTCAACCAAATTGCCTCCTTAGTTGCCTCAACTACTGCTCTATATTCAGCCTTTGTTGAATATAATGAAACTGTGTTCTACTTCTTGGTGCTCCATGAAATAGAGCCCTGACCCAACTAAAATAAATAACCTTATGTGGATCTTCTAGTTATCCCAATATGAATTTGTGTACCCAATCAAATAAAAAACATCACATGATGTGTACATAAGGCCATGATGAGGGGTGGCCTTGAGGAATCTCAAAATCCTCATAACTGATATCCAATGGCTCTTATTACGATCCTACATGAATATAGAAATAAGGCCAACTAAATAGGAAATATCTTATCTAGTTGAATTTAAGTAGATCAAACTTCCAACTAGCTTCCTGTAAAGGGTGCCATCAACCCTTTCTTCATCATCACTATTAACCAATTTCAACCTAGTTTCCATGGGAGTGAGGGAGGTTTTACACTCCTCCATGTGAAACCTCTCCAAAATAGACTAAATGTATTTAGCCTATGATATAAAGATCTTACCAAGTTGTTTTCATACCTCTATGCCTAAGAAATAGTGGAGGAGGCCTAAGTATGTCTTCTCAAAAAAATTACATAAGTCCTCCTTGAGCAATCTTATTCCTTTTGTGTCATCACCTGTAATGAGAAGATCATCCACATACAATGTAACCAAAATGATGCGGTTCTTCCAATGTTTCACATAGAGAGTAGATTATGTTGTAGATCTAGTGAAACCAAGGTTGATGAAATAGGAGTCAATATTTGCATACCAATCTCGGGGTGCTTGCTTCAACTCATATAGAGCTTTCTTCAATCTAAGAACTTTGTTTTCTTGGCCTATGACTGTGTATCCTGGAGGTTGGTTCACATACACTTCCTCCTTCAATGAACCATTAATAAATGCACTTTTTACATCCATTTGATATATAGGCCAATGTTTTTGAGTTGCTAAAGCAATAATTGTGCGGATTGTAGTCATATTTGCCACAGAAGCAAAAGTCTCCTCATAATACATTCTCTCTTGTTGCTTGTAGCCTTGAGCTAATAGGATATCCTTATAGAAATCTAATGAGCCATCTAATTTATACCTTATCTTGTACACCCATTTTGTGCTAATGGTATATTTGCCTTAGGGTAAATCAACTAACTCCCAAGTGTGATTCCTTTCAATGGAATCCAATTCTTTATCCATGGCAAGAACCCATTTAGGATCACCAAGTGCTTCTATGATATTAGAAGGTTTAGGTTGGCTAAGGAATTTGGCCATAAGGGCATAATTCACTTGGTGTCTTAGGGCTAAAGGTCTTTTACTTGTATAAGTGGGAAAATGACTTTGGGATTCATCTATGGTGGCTTGAACCCACTTAGGTAAAGGATTGTATGATGTGGCTTGATCATTAGACGGAGGAGTAGGAGGATATGGATCATTTATGGGGAGTTCTTCATGTGGAAGAAATTCTTGATTTATGAGTGAAGATAAAGGACTAGGTGATATTGTAGGTGTAGATACAAAAACACAACACTACAACTATTTCTTAAAAGAAAACAACAAATGAATATATCAAACCAAAAATGCACAACCACGAAATATATGTATTATATTAATGGGAAGCTTATAAACTCCATTGTTACAGATCAATATGACACACAATCCTTTTATTTATACAATGTTACAAATATATAGGGCTCTCCAAAACCCTAATGGAAAATACTGCAATGTCTTCAATCGTGTCTTTGATCCCAACAGGGTTGAGTGGGCTTTAGATATCCGTTGAGCTGGGCCACTCTAGCTTCACCAGTTTTCCAATGCTTCTAATGTACTGTCTAATCTGCACAAAGAAATTCCAAAAAGTTAGTAATAATAATGAGGGCTCCATTGTGTGAGACCTCAGAAATCTTAACTAAAACTCTAGCTAATAATAGTATGAAATGTGAACAAAATTAAACAATATGAAATGTAACCAAATAAGTAGATTTACCTTGATGTCTGTTGATGAATAGATATGTTGCTCCATTGTAGAATTGTGATGAGGTGGAAAGGATGGACGAAGTGTTGGATGGATATGGGGAATTGCTGGAATGATGGGAGTCCTACGACAAGCTAGGGTTTTAGATCTGTTCTCACAAGTGGATTTGATGGTGGAAGTCCTCAAAACTCTACAACCTTCTACTTCACCAGGATCTCTTAAGGGCATAAAATAGTCCAATCACCTTCCAAGGTTGAGCATTATGAATGCTCTTATTTATAATCTAGCTTAGGGTTTACTTAGGGTTTTAGCCTTACACTTTTAATCATGTGGCTAATATTAAATCAGATCCTAATGTTGATATTATACTTTAGATGTGGCATGGATTAATGAAGATGGATGATGGATATTATATTATATCGGACGACTATGGTTAATTGGGTTTATAAATTTATATTTTATAGTGAATATATTATAATATAATATAAAATATTATATTAAATATAAAATAATATTAATTAATATTAAAATAAGCCCAATTGGATTAGGAAATGGCGAGAAAGGGCTAAAGTGGGTCTTTTGAAGGTAGGAAGGGTTAAGTGGGCCTTTTGAAGGCGAGAAGGGCTAAAAGTGACTAAATGGATGGTGGGAAAGGTGTATGGTGGACAAGTGGGTGGTGGGATGGTTAGGATGGAGTATTAATGGCTATAAATTTGTGTCTACAGTAGGTATCAAGGGAGTAACTATATCATTAATTAATTCAAAATTAGGGGCCATAGGAGGAGGATTATATGGGAGATACTCATGAAAGGTAACATCCCTAGATAAAAATATCCTCTTGGAAATAGTCTCATACAACTTATAGGCATTGGAACTATCACTATAGCCAGCAAAAATGCATTTTTAGATATTATCATCAAACTTCTTCCTTTTATTATGAGGGATATGAGCATAGGTATCACATCCAAAGACTCTAAAATGGCCCACATAGGGCATCCTTCCACTCCATTATTCTTCAGGTGTTCTATCATGTAAGGCCTTTGTGTAGGACCTATTAGTCAAGTATGAAGTAGTAAGAATAATTTTTTCCAAAAATGAGTTATGTAATGTAGCAGCAAGTAACATTGATTTTTCTCTATTTGTGATTGTTTGATTCATCCTATCAGCTACTCCATTTTTTTGGGGGGTAGAAGGAGTTGTGAAATACCTTTTTATCCCATGGTACTTAGAAAAATTAAAGAATTATTTGGAGACATTCTCCACAATTATATGATCTTAAGGTGGATATATGGTAGCCACTTTCTCTCTCAATAATTGCCATGAATTCCTTGAACTTATCAAGGGCTTGCCATTTATACTGAATTAGGAAGATTCATACCTTTCTACTATAATCATCAATGAAGGTGATGTAGTATTTGGCCCCAATATAATATTAAATAGATATTGGCCCACAAATATCTGAATGAATCAATTGTCAAGTTTTGTTGGCTCTCCAAGCCTTTCCTAACTCAAAAAGTTGTCTATGGTGTTTGGTAATAACACATGGCTCAAAAAACAATTTAGACTCCTTAAGGTGAGGAAACCCTTTTACCAAACCTTTTATTGCCATCATTTGAAGATTATGAAAATTTAAATACCCCATTCTTTCATGCCACATGTACTCCAAAGAAAAATTAGTAGTTGTAGGCAAAGAGTTTTGAGTTACAGATTTGGTAAGGAGGTAGTAAACACCATCCTTTTTTACTCCCATGGCTTTGATAGTACCATCTGGTTCTTGAATGTAGCACTTGTATTTTTAAAAATAGACAGTATAACCATTGTCTATAAATTTCCCAATAGAAATAAGACTCCTCTTAAGACCAAGTACATACAAGACATTTGTAGCAGGAACATTATTCCCATCATGTAAAGCAAGTGGTGCCTCTCCAACACCTTCAATGGGAAGGGTACTTTCATCACCAAAAGTAATGAATTGATTAGAAGTAGGGTGAACCTTAGTCAACCAATCCTACCTTCCTGTCATGTGCTTAGCTGCTCCAAAATCTATATACCAACAATATTTATCTTCAACATTAATTTGATTTGCTGCATACAATGTGTTGAGATTATTATCTTGTGGATCCCTTTGATATCTTCATATTTGATAACAATTAGTGACATTATGATTCCATTTGCCACAATAATCACACCCTTTTTTATTGTTGTTTTGAGGTCCTCTATTAGGATGACCCCCTTGGGGAGGTCTTGTTTGCCATCTTGGTTGTTGATTTGGATACTAATTATATTGCTATAATTACTGATGAGGTGGTTGCTACTGGTACTATTGATGTGTTTGCTACTATGTGGTTACTGATGCTACTATTGATGTGGTTATTGTGGGTATCTCTGATGTTTTCTACCTCTTTAATTCTAATACTACTAATTTAGACCCTTGTTGTGTCTAGGCTATAAGGATACCTTGGTGGCAAAAGCTACTGATGAGGATTCAATCTCTTCATCTTTGATTAGGGATTGCTCATGTTTCTTAAGTAGAATTTCAATCTCCTTAAGTTATGAATTTATTGTTTTATCACTTAGATCTAGCATGGTAGCATAGGAGTGAAATTTGGAAGGAATACTATGTAACATTATAGGAATAAACTCATTATCATCAAGAGTTTTTCCAGTAGCTAAGAAATCACTTCCATAAGGTAATCAATAAGTGAGCCTTTCATACAGATATTGTGCAATTTTTGTTTTAGATACAAAATTTTGTCTTGACTAGGCCTATCAAACAATATTATTAGAGCATCCCAAGCTTGTTTAGGTGTAGTTGAAGCCCTTATAGTTTCTCTACATTGAATTACCAGCTAGCTTGATGATACTTAAAGCTATATTAGAATTCTTTTCAAATAGTGCTTTTGTTGTAGGGTCTTCAGGTGTTGTGAGTGGGTCTTCATCATATTTCCTATCTCTTACAAAATCCCACATGCCATTCATCATTAATATGGATTCCATTTCATATTTCCAATTTACAAAAGAGTGAGCTCCTTCAAGCTTTTTAGTGAGACCAATTAGTAGATTTGTGGAAGCCATGATTAGAAAATGATTGAGATAAGAGGGAGCTCAACAAAGGAGAAAATAAGAAACGCAAATGCTAAATAAAATCCCTAAAAAAATCTAGGGTACACCACTTAAAATTGAAAGAAGAGTTCGTGTAGTTTTCCCTATTCCAACCTGATAGAGTAAGAAGTGAGGTGAAATATTTGCTTAAAAATATTTTTCTTGGTTGCTTGCTTTGAAAAATGATGTGCCAAGAAACAAATGCTTAAGTGCAACTTTGGTCACAAAATGAAAGAAACCCCAAAGACATGTGGGGGTATAGCAAGCATAAGTGAAAGGCAAGCAATAAGTGTTAGGCAAGCACAATATCCCCCCTCATGGTGAATCTCGTCTAGAAGGTTTCGGGCTCCATCGAACTTGGAACATACTAAAAATGCACCTTAATACAAAATAATTAGAGCCATATAAGAGTGTCGGTCTTTTCCGAAAATGCACTCAAAAAATATAATAAAATGAGCCATAAAATCCAAATCATGTAATAAGGGAGGATGATAGGGTTCTTTTAGAAAAGTACACATTAAGGGGAGATGTTAGAATATTAATGTGTACTTTGCCTGCATGTTATGACATGTGTCCTTGACACTTGTCATGTTCTCATATAGGCTTCATGCCTTTATATTATAATTTATTTTTGTATCAATATATATCATCTATTTCAGTTTCAACAATTGGCATGGTGTTGGCATTTATGAATAAAATCATTAGCATCCTTTTCCATGGAGGGCCAGTAATATCCCATTCGAAGGAGATTTTTAGAAATCATACTGCCACTGAAGTGATCTCCACATAAACCTTCGTGAACTTCACTAAGAGCAAATTTGGACTCTTTAGTATTTAAATACATTAAAAGAATCCCTTCGAAAGAACATCGATATAAGGTGTTTTCTAAGATAATAAATCAGGTGGCTCTCTTATGCAAGATTCAGCGCTCATTTTGGTCCAAACCTTCATGGATTGAGCCATTTTAAATGAAATATTTAATATCTATGTAACATGGCTCTAGTTGTGTATCTCCAATTATAAAAACATATAGGGGTATGAGACTAGACTCTAATAAAGCAAGTTCTTGAAGTTATCGAATGATGATGGTGGTATGATCACCCTCCAACTCTAAGGGGATTAATGAAGCAGATGTCGCCATAACATCCAAAGAACGGTTTCTAGAACATGAAATAGCCTCAATAGTCACATTTTCAAACAAAGAAACTAATTATAGAACATACTCTTTATAAGGATGAAGCTTCTCATCATGAGTTTGGTATACTTCATTGATTTGGTTACCACTAGTTGATAATCCCAAAAGATAGATAATACTTTAAATTGTAAATTTAAGGCTACATGCAACCTAATAATTAGAGCTTCATATTCTACTGTATTATTTGTGCAAACAAACTATAATTTAAATGATAAAGGAATCAATTACGTTTGTAGTGATACCAATATGATGCTTGCACCAGCACCACTCATGCAACGGGCTCCATAAAATAACAAAGGCCAAGAGTTGAGATGATCGACTTATAGGTTAAGAAACTCATCTATAAATTCCACTATTAAAGGATGAGTAGATTGGAGAGGAGAAATAGTGAGTTGATCGGCAATGACTTATCCTTTAATGGAATTTTGGTCGATGAATGTCAAATAAAATTTGCTTAGGGAAAGAACCCATTTTGTTGTTCATCCTAATAAGTAAGGTCTACTCATCAAATAATGTAGTGGATCAAATTTACTGACAACGAGTATGCTTTGACTAAGCATATAATGATAGAGCTTCTGTGTAGAGAACACTATCGCAAGGTAAAGTTTCTCTAAGGGAGTGTAGCAAGTTTCGTAACTCAATAATGTTCTACTGATGTAATAGATTTATTGCTCTTTCTTTTTGTCATCATTTTGGACGAGCAATGCCCCTTGTGTGTGCACTGTAGAATATATGTATAGGATGAAAGGTTGGTTGGGTTTTGGTGGAATAAGCACGGATGGTGTTAAAAGGTAGTGTTTCAATGCATCAAAGAAATTTTTGCACTCTTCATCCCAACAAAAATGGATCCCTTTCTTAAGTAACTTAAGAAAGGGTTAACATTTATATGCTATTGGGTAATGAAGCGATGGATAGACTAGAGCTTACATTGTAAGATTCATAACTTAGATAAATTGGTGGGTGGAAGCATGTTGACAATGGCTGCGATCTTGATGTGATCTATTTCTATTCCCTGTATTAACACAATAAGTCCTGATAATTTTATATATTTGACTCCAAACACACATTTGTTAGGATTTAGATGAACCTTATATTCATGAAGCCTATCAAATATCCATCTTAGATCAAAAATATGATCTTCTTCCTTAATGGAACACCCAATAATATCATCCACATAGTCTTGCATAATGTCATGCATCATATCATGGAAGAGATATGTCATGGCTCTCTGATAGCTAGCACCTACATTTTTCAAACCAAAAGGTATTACTTTCCAATAGAAAGTGACCCATGATGTAATGGAAGTGGTTTTAGGTTGATCTTCAGGGACAATGTGAATCTGATTGTATCCAAAAAAACCATCCATGAGGGATAACATCCCACTCCTAGCTGTAAAATCAACTATTTGATCCATATTAGGAAGAGGGAAATCATATTTAGGACATGTTGCATTAATGTCCCTAAAATCTATGCATACTCTTATTTTTTTGGCTTCCTTCTTCACTACAAGGATGATGTTGGATATCCAATCAGAATAATCGATGGATTGAATAAAACCAACATCTAAGAGCTTTTCTAGCTCTTCTTTGACTAAGAGAGAAACTTTAGGGTACAT
This sequence comes from Wollemia nobilis, assembly GCA_028583015.1. NCBI lineage: Eukaryota > Viridiplantae > Streptophyta > Pinopsida > Araucariales > Araucariaceae > Wollemia > Wollemia nobilis. Next base: position 2,611,306 of record JAQPPZ010002123.1, on the reverse strand, counting down.
TTTATTGAGCTTTTGTTTTATAGGTTTCGCATCAAGACAAACCACTAAGGATGCAAGACCATGGACTAATCGAGATATGACATGTCTGCATAATACCATGCAAAAATATAAGGATATTTCAATAGGAAGTTCATAAATTTTACTTGTTCTTCATTTAACGCAGCTCCTATTCTGACCATGTGAGGATTGGTTTCAGTACCAATATTAATTTTTAAAGTTTCCTCAATCACCATTTGATATTCTCTCTCAAAATTAGGAGGAGCGGGTGAAACACCCATTTGCTTTAGATATTCAAGAGAGAAATCAGAATGTTCATTTTGTAAATTAGAAGCTTCAATGTTCTCTATACAAGGGATAGAACCATAAAAAAATAAGCCATCATGCACTACATCTTCATGCGATATGTAACAAAGGATATCCTCTTCTATACACTCCTTCGAAATTGCAATTAAATTTGGATAAGCTAATGAAGCATATTGCAATAAATATTTGAGGGAGAAGGGGGTCCCTCATCTTCTTCTATCCATTCTAAACTTTGACAACTTTCCAAATACTCAGCATAGGTGATTAAATGATCATCATTGTCAAAGGGTAAAGGTTGATTCTTTGTTGGGATGTAGCCTAGGCCACATCATGTTGCCAAATGTCAGCGTCCAATGGCTCACATATACCATTTTCTAAATGATCTAAGCCTTTGCCTTTGTAACCCATACTACACATGATTTTCTTAGGAATCAAGAACTTGTCTAATGAGTAGAAATGGGTAAAATGATTTTCTTCAAGATTTAATATTTTATCAATAATAGTCTCATTTGTCATATACCCATAAAAAATGAAGATACATTTACCTAAGTAGTAAACATCTCCTTTCTTACGAGGTAATCCCATGGTTTGAGGAGATCGTGGGAGCTTAGTCAATATGAGATAATCTTGTATGAAAAATATTTGTGGTTAGATGATAGGGATAAAATGGAAAAAATTGGTATGGTTTTATATGTAAGGGCATATGATGTATATGGATCATTTGTATGGGAGGAATGAGGTTGATGGGTTAAAGATGATTGTTGAGAAGAAGATGAATCTGATGCAGATGGAGGACAATTATTAGAGGGTGATGATGATGATAAATATAGGAAAAAATGAACAACAATAGTTTAGCCATTACACAAAGCTCAAAATATCTAGGGTCTCCATGGATAGTGACTAGCTGACCCTTAAACTCAAATTTTACACATTGGTGTAATGTAGAAGGGACTGCCTATTGGTTAAAATGACAACACCTAGGGAAATAAAGGTACTCCTTATTTTTGAGCAAACAAGGGGCGAAAGTCATGATAGTGCAATGTTTTGAAGAGGAGGACCAAGCGAAGGATAAAAATTTATGATAGCACGATGTTTTGAAAAGGAGGACCAAGTGAAGGAGAAAAAGTCGTGATAGCATGACGTTTTGAAGAGGAGGACCAAGAGAAGGAGAAAAAGTCGTGATAGCACGACGTTTTGAAGAGGAGGACCAAGCAAAGGAGAAAAAGTCATGATAGCACGATGTTTTGAAGAGGAGGACCAAGCGAAGGAGAAAAAGTCATGATAGCATGACGTTTTGAAGAGGAGGACCAAGCGAAGGAGAAAAAGTCATGATAGCACGACGTTTTGAAGAGGAGGACCAAGCGAAGGAGAAAAAGTCATGATAGCATGACGTTTTGAAGAGGAGGACCAAGCGAAGGAGAAAAAGTCGCGATAGCACGACGTTTTGAAGAGGAGGACCAAGCGAAGGAGAAAAAGTCATGATAGCACGATGTTTTGAAGAGGAGGACCAAGCAAAGGAGAAAAAGTCATGATAGCACGACGTTTTGAAGAGGAGGACCAAGCGAAGGAGAAAAAGTCATGATAGCACGACGTTTTGCCAAGCCAGAACCAACATATATAAAAGCGAGTGGAGAAGATCTCTGTAACAAGAATATCTTAACCTTTTTGGTTAAAAGTTCCATCACTCAAAAGATATCTGTGTAACAAGAAGAGATCTCGATCTCTAACCACTCTGTTGTTAGGATAAGCCTTCGGGCATTCTGTTGTAACAACTTTCATTAGTCTGTTATGTAAAACTCTATATAAAGAATGAGCGACCAAAACACAAGGTCGACTCTTAGGTGTTTACAAGGCTATGTATTCAGACTTCTAAAATATTAATAGAGATCATCCACCCTAGTTCTGAGCTCATTTGGTGTGCAAGTATGTATGTGATCGTTTATTGCTAAAGTTGAATCTATATTGAATATACCATACATTAATTCTTAAACTAAATTTCTGTGTTAAATGTTCTATTAGATCTACAATTTACTTCATTGATAAACTGCTTTGGAGTTAAATATTCATCGAGTGATCTTAGTTTATTGTGCGTTGGGTTTTATTATGCTTTTCTGCAAAAGGTTGAATCAACACTATGTTGTTACTTAATCTGTACCAATTTTAATCTCATAGCATTGGCTACGTTTCCCTTCTTTAAGCATTCCTTTCTCTCTACCCTTTTCCTATAAAAACAAGGAACCAACCTTCTCTAGAGACTGAACCAGGAAAACCTCAGTTTTAGCCTGGTCATTCAATGTTGATGAAGTCTTGGACGCAAATTATAACCTAAGGTGGATTTCATTCCAATAGTTTTTGGCACGCCCGGTGGGACCCAAATCCCATGCATTATATACAGTCAAAGTCCCGGTGAAGCCTTTGTCCTGTTAACCTTTTTTTATCACCTGGCGACTCCGCATAGGAAAGGAACCCTGAATAAATCCTTACCTAGTATCTGGTTATGAACCATTCTTATGATAACCAGATCTAAAGCAAAAAATTTAGAAGAGCCCATAGAGTTCTTCGAACTACACCTTGGTAGCCTTCGTGCTAACCCAATTTTGGTTGCTAGGATAGTTCTTACTCACAATAGCAATCTCAGGCAAGCAAATACTTCTCATATAGCATTCTCTAGCACTGCTACTATCAGAACCCCAACTCTAGTTACTAATCTGACTACGATGGCTGGAAATCTGCCTGAACTACCCTATCCTTTATGGAACCATACAGGCCCTTTGAATCTTGGAATCCAACACCCAATACCAGTAGCGGCCCTAAAAGTGCTACCCCAGTATGATGGTACTGGAAAAATAACATATGAACATTGCTTGGATGTGGCTGCATTGGCGCCAATATATGACATCTCAGAGGAAGACGTGATGATCAGGCTACTGATTATTTCCTTAAAAGGAAAAATGCTCTACTGGTACAGAGCCCTGGAATACCAATCTATATCTACTTGGGCTCAGCTCACCAAAAAATTAGTGGAAGAATTTAATGAGCATACTGATCCTTTTTCATTACTAAATCAGTTTAACGCCATTCAGAAGCACCCTCAGGAAGAGATCATGGATTTTAATATCAGGTTCAGTCGAACCTGGAAGAGAGTTCCTGATGGCCTGAGACCATCACAAGAAGGAGCTATATACTACTATTTGAGAGCTTTCAATTCAGAAATAAGTATGGCTATCAGATAGTCCCGAGTAACAACTTTTCCTGAAATCTATCTAGAAGCACAAAAAGCGAAAAAGGACTTGATCACCATAGGGAGATTCCCTTCCAAGATAATTCCACCTATCTTTCCAAATTTCCCTCAAATTTCAAGTGTTGCTCCTCCAGTTCCCCCTACAAATCCTAATGCCGCCCTTCCCAAGTGGAATGGACAACCGAGCATCCCACTCCTACTAGCACCCCCTCCCCTTTCGATGCTCCCTCCTGTTCCTGCACTTTCCCCAATAGCAAACACGTCTACTCAAGACACCCAGCTGGCAATCTTGCAAGATTTGCAAGCCTCGTACAAGACTCTATCAAATAAATTCATATCTATGGAGCGAAGAGAAGTGGAAAGAAACTCTCAACCGAGACGTTATCCACAAGTAACAAGAGATCAAGCATCCACTAGTGGAAGAAATTATGAAAAACCAACACAGTGTATGCCAATGAAGATGTGGGACCTAGTGCTGATTCACCTGAATCATCCTTCTGGTGTTCCACATGCAATGATCCTCATGGTGAGACTGCTTGCATGATTCATCAACACCAGATCCAGAAAGTAGCTACAGAAAAATCAGAAAGGTCCCTTAAGGGTCAGGTAAGCATGATCAGGGAAGACGATCAAAATTTTATGATGCCCTCTCTAGAACAAGTCTCGGTTCTGACTAGATCAGGAAAGAAACCTTTCCAGGTTGATCCTAAAGACCTTAATCCTTTGAAGGTACCTATGCCTACAAGGAGTCCTACTGAAAAGAGACCTCCACAAAATCTAGACCCAAAAGGAGCAGAGATTTGAAAGGAAACACCTTCGGCTAAAGAAATAGAGACTCAAGAGCAAGCCAGGGAAAAGTTGAGGTATCCCTCATTGACTAAATACCAAAGAGTTGATGCTACTCAGGGGTACAAGAACAGGTTTGATACAGTAGTAAAAGAGAAGAGTGTTGATTCTCTCCCATTCAATATTGTTGAAGAAATGAAGAAGACTCCTTCCAAAGCCACTATGTATGAAGCCCTACGGATCCTAGGATAGATAGACCTACTACAGGAATCATTGAAATCTATGAAAAATAAAGATAAAGATCCAATTAAATTAAGCTCTACCCAAGCAAGTCTTTCTTCCACCTCAAGAAAGAATAGACCTCCCCCCTTTTATTTATCTCTCCAGATGGAAGGATGGGTAGTCCATAATTGTATGATTGACTCTGGGGCCGCGACTACTGTTATGCCCAAAGTAGTGTGTGATATCATGGGGATGGAATATACAAGGAGTGCTCCAGGAGTTTTGCAACTCGATGGAACTCCTATAAAAATAGTAGGCATGATTAAAGATATCCCTATCATCCTTCATAGGCTCCCTCAGCTTACAGTTATACAAGAAGTGGTAGTGGTTGATTTAGAACCTTATTTTGGCATGTGCCTGTCTAGAGAATTTACTGCTAAAATAGGTGGATATCTATCTCTTGACTTTTCACACCTCGAAATTCCATTCAAAGGCAAAAGGGTGAAAATATTCAATGAGAAACCCTCCACCTATCATGTCGAGAGGCTTGGAGAAGAGGAGAAAAACTCTACTACTGTAAACATGATGACCGAAGAACTGATAGACTTGAGTCTAATGGAAGAAGCTCTTAACGAGTTACAAGAAGAAGACCAATTTTCTCTCCTAGATTTCAATGCCATGATCGAGACAGATCTGGGTAGCTATACCATTCAGAAGCCTGAGAAAAGTAAATCTCCTTCTTCCCCACCACCTGATATATCCACTAACCAGTTGTGGAAACTTTTCTTTGATGGAGCCAGATGCAAAAATGGAGCAGGAGCAGGCATTGTCCTAATCGCTCCTACAGGTGAAGAGAAATTTTTCTCTTACAGGTTGACCTGGAGCTGCACCAATAATGCAGCAGAATACGAAGCGCTCTGTTTGGGCCTCAAGAAGGCTGAGAAGATGGGCATCAAGCAATTGCAAGTTTTTGGTGATTCTGAACTAATAGTAAATCAAGTGACAGGAAAATGTATAAGCAAACAACATTATCTGAAGGCTTATAGAAATAAAGTCTGGGATTTACTAGAATATTTTGAAGCTCTGAACATGAAAGTGATCCCCAGGGAGAAGAATACACATGCTGATTTGTTGGCTTCAGTTGGAGCAAATTTCTGTCCTATAAGCAACGTCATCCAGAAATCAAAGATGGTCAGACTGATATACAGACCTTCTGTACCTGATAGAGATACTTTCTGGCAGGTTTTCAAAAATGATCAGCATATAGTAGATTTTCTAGTCCATGAAATGAACTGCTCCAACAATAGGGAAAATGAAGATGAAGAAGAGGCAGTTGTCATCCAGTTAAAAAATAATCACATCCCAAAGGGGCTAGTCACACTTGAGTCCCTATTTGATAACAATGATAGATCAACAGGTCATAAGATGAAAGTTGACAAACACAGGTATAAGGAAGCTACAATAGGACCTGACAAGGCCATCAAAGTAGGTGTGAAAACTATGGACAAGGAATTGGATGAGATCAGAGAATTATGCAAAGAATTTCCAGATACAATTTCCTGGACCTATGGTGATCTAAAGGTGTACTCAAAGGAAACAATCCAACATACAATTGAGCTTCAAGAAGGTGCCAAGCCTTTCCGTCAAAAGCAGAGGCCAGTAAATCCAAAAATAGAAGCTTTGATGAAACAAGAATTGTTAAAACTACTAGAGGCTAAGATTGTATATCCAATCAAGCACTCAACGTGGGTTGCTAATTTAGTACCAGTGAGAAAGAAAAATGGAGATATTCGACTATGTGTGGATTTTCGTAATCTGAACAAAGCTTCACTCAAGGATCATTACCCCCTCCCGCAAATCGATCAGATCTTGCACACAGTGGCTGGAGCTAAAATATTTTCTCTATTAGATGGTTTCTCCGGGTATAATCAGGTATGGTTCAAGGATGAAGACCAATTCAAAACAACGTTCACAACCAAATGGGGAACATTTTCTTACCAAAGGATGCCCTTCGGGTTATCAAATGTTGGAGCGACTTTTCAAAGAGCCATGGATGTAGCCTTTGGAGAACTTGTGAACAAAATAATAGTGATATACCTGGATGACATGACTATTTTCTCTCATAGGAAAGAAGATCATATAACTCACCTCAGGAGAGTACTGGAAAAATATCGAGAGTTTGGTATATCCATAAACCCCAAAAAGTCTATTTTCATCGTAGAGGAGGGAATTTTACTTGGCCATGTGGTTTCAAAATTAGGTCTAGCCATAGACCCCAACCGAGTAAAAGCCTTGTTGGAACTTCCCCTCCCCTTAAACAAAAAGGGGTTACAGTCATTTTTTGGTCAGATCAATTTTGTACGCAAATTCATAGCAGACTTTGCACAAATTGTTAAACCTATGACATAATTGTTGAAGAAGGATGCCATTTTTAAATGGACTGATGCAAGAAAATAGGCTTTTCGATAGATCAAAGAGTAGATAGCTCAAGCTCCCATCCTGGTAAATCCAAACTACTCCAAATATTTTATCTTATATGCAATAGGCGAACAGGGAAGCTACGCCGTTGTGCTCACACAGAAAGGGACTGACAATGAAGAAAGGCCCATCACCTTCTTGAGTCAAAATATGTAGGAACATGAGGAAAAGTACAATTTCATTGAAAAACAAATTTATGCCATCATGAAATCCCTAAAAAATTTTAGGCACTTCTTGTCGCAAAGCAAAGTTATCGTATATACAATACACCCTGATGTACGAAGCTTCATTACACAAGGAGAACTCGATGATACTAGAGCAGGTTGGGTAACTAAAATACAAGAATATGATGTAGAGATACACCCAACAAAACTAGTCAGGGGTAGAGCTTTGTGCCAGGAACTTGCAAAACAAGCATCTACAGAGTATGTGGCTTGTCAGGCTCAAAAATCCATATCAGATGAAGAACAACCTTCAGAGCAGCTCGATTGGGCAGATGAATTAACTAGGTATTTTTAGACTGGGATATGTCCAGAAGGCTTGAACGCTTCATAGAGAAGAAGATACAGGATCCAAGCTCTTAAATACACTTTATTGCCCAAAGGATTATACAAAAAAACTTGGATGGAGTTCTCCTTCGATGTGTGTCAGAAGGGCAGAAATAGAAGATTTTAAAAGAATTTCATGGAGGCCTATCAGGAGGACATTACTCTGGGAGAACTACAACATTGAAAATCATCAGAACTGGGTGTTATTGGCCAATGGTTTTTGTAGATGCATTTAAGATCACAAGAAACTGTGATGAATGTCAAAAATATGTGGGAAGAAATAGGAATGCCCCGCTACCCCTCAAGACCATTCAGGTTGAAGAGCCTTTCCAGCAATGGGGTTTAGACTTCATAGGGATCATAGAACCAAATTCATCTATAGGGCATAAGTACATTCTCACAGCCACTGACTACTTCACAAAATGGTCAGAAGCTATACCCACTAAAAGAAATGACCAAGAGGTGGTGATCGAGTTTGTGGAAAGCCTGATCACAAGGTTCGACATCCCAGAGGCCTTGGTCATAGACAATGGTTCACATTTTGTGGGAGAAAAAATGATCGACTTTGCAAGTAAATATGGGATATACTTGAAGACATCTTCGAACTATTATCCTCAGGGTAATGGATTAGCTGAGTCCACCAATAAAAATCTACTCAAAATTTTGAAAAGGACCCTCAAGGACAATAAAAGAAGTTGGCATTCTTTGATAAACTAGGCACTTTGGGCTGATAGGATCACGATTAAAAAATCTATCAATACCTCTCCCTATTCTCTGGTTTATGGTAAAGAGGTTGTGCTCCCAATACACATAGAGATACCAGCTCTAAAACTATTGGATTTAACTGGGACTGAAGAAGCGAAACCAATGGAAAATAGGTTGATCCAACTCCTGTAGCTAGAAGAACTTAAGGAACAGGCCTATGATCATTACCAAAAACATGCAGTTGTGACCAAAGGATGGTTTGACAAGAAAGCCACTTTAAGGAATTTCAAGGTAGGAGACCTAGTTCTAAAGTGGAATGAAAAGAGGTCAAAACCAGGGAACCATGATAAGTTTGACACATTCTGGGATGGTCCCCTAGAAATCATTGAAGAAAAGCAACATAATTCTTTCTAGCTGAAGGATGAATAGGGCCATGTCCTACCCATTCCTGTTAATGGCTTCCACCTGAAGCTATACTATAAGTAATGGATCCTACCCTATCCTTGTATATATTTGTTTTATGTATATAAGTAACCTTGTACATATGTTATTTTTTGCAAGTTGATCCATTTTAAGAAAAATGTCATGATTTCATGACTTTTGGAGCACTCATGGCATCCTTCAGGAAAAATGTCATGATTTCATGACTTTTGGGTAAAAGAGAGTGTCATTTTATTTTTTGAAAGAAGGAACCATATCAGTGCACCATGTCAGACCTGATGCCTCGAACATCGGAGCACCACGTCAAGGGTCTATTGTACAGCTGTACACCATGCCAGAATAATCAGGCATCTCAAGAATATGAAAAGCACCACTATTTAAATCGAGATCATACTTTTTGACAAGACCGAAAGAGGATCGCCCCATTGGCTCGGTACCATAGCAAAAGTCTCCCATTGGTTTTTATTAAAAATGGCAACTCGAGGTAGTTGGTATCATTAAAAGCTAGCACATAGGTCGAGACTCCAGCCAGCATTCTAAATCAACATTGGGACGTGTTCCCCCAACCATAATTACTGCATGTTACTTGAATAGTTGGGGCACGAGCATACATAGCCATTTTAATAAACAACTTTTATCAGTTTATCTCCTATTTTCTTGATTATCTGGTTATCTGAGTTCTAACAGTCACCCTGAAAGTTCTGCAGTCTCCCGAATACCTAAAATTATAGTAGTATCACAATGTCTACCTCTCCAACCCTAGGTTCTATGTCTGCACCTCCCAAAAAGAAAAGGAGTTCAAGCACCAAAGTAGACAACTTTGTCGACCCTGATGGCCACATTACAGACACAAAGCTGACATGGAAGGATCTAGGACAAATCCACAAGGAAATAGTCGCCAGACTAAATGTAGATGCCTCTCCATCAAACCCAAGCAATTTCACCTACTACTCTATGCTCTACTGGTACGTATGTCCTCAAGTCCACCCCTATCCAGAATTGGTTAGAGCAATGGCGAAGTTGTATGATGTCAAGAGCAGGAGTGTAAAAAATTATAGAGGTGAGACCCTTTTTACAATAGATCCCAAAACAATTAAAGTTGTGTTTGCTCAGGGATGTAAGCCTCCAGTACCTCCTATTTTATTTGAACCAACCAACTCTGCAAAGTTCTATCTCAATACCCCAAACATAAGAGCTTTCCTACAACAAAACCTTGAGAATGAACTCCCAAAGGGTTCTATTCCCCAATCTCCCATACCCTTGTCCAAGTTCAAAAACAAGCAACTTTTCTCTATGTTAGCCATGGTAGCAGGTATGGAAGATGATACTCAGGTGCATGGGTGGCAAGTTGTTGTGGCACAGTGCATTTCAATTTATAAATTCTATGATAAAGCACGCTTGGACCCAAATAAAGTCCCACTTTTCTTCGACTGGCCATCCTACATAGCTCAAAAACTACATGCAGGACTTTCAAAACTACACGTAGAAGCCCCAGATGCTTTTAGGTACTCCTCCTATTTGATTTGGCTTTTCTTCTTTTTTCAATCAAAAAATTTGAAGTCTATATCTGTAATGCAAAAGAATGAAAAGGGAGAAAATATGCCTGTGTGTGAATGGACTCCACTTCTCTCAAGAGCGAGTTCGTATTACCAGTTCAACATGGAATTCCTGGGCCCTGCTATACAAATTGTGCTAGGACCCATGCCGAGGATTCCTAAGGAAGTGGAAGAGACCCTGAGGCGCCCTCATGCAGAAGAAGGAGACTTTTTCATCCTAACTCAAGGAGTGGTTATAAGGCTTTTTGGCTTCACAGAGAAGCCTTTCTTGTTGCCTTACTACATCACCAAATGACTCTTTGCCTTAGAATATGTAAGACAACAAGAATTCATAAATTACACGTTTGGGACAGGCGCTCAGAAAACCCATACTTGCCTTATGCCTTTCAGTTTTGAAGGGGTAACTATTTCAAAAAAGGGAGATCATCAGAATATTACTCAACTATTAAGAGGTATGGGGCTGGTAGAACTTCCACAGAGGTGGAAATATGATCTCAAGGATATATTCACAAAAATGTAGGCCACTCTGAACAAGGCTCCCTTCCAACAGTTCCACGTCTCTGGGAGAGACATCGAGCAAAGCCAAAATAATAGTGAGGATCATCCTCTGGAATGGCATGTTGAGAAAATGCAACCACTAGCTCCGTGGCATGATTTCTATGAACATCTGACAGATTACAGCCTGGATTCCTGCCCATCACACAAAATCCCCACCAAGACCTTCAACAAAATGAAGAAAAAGGGAGATGACTAGAATGAGGCCAAAATATTAGCCTGGTGGCAAATGCGGTGCCACATCGAAACTTTCACAAGGTATGGGCTCAAGATGGATACTAAGTTCTATGCCAAATATGATGAGCATCATCAGAGCTGGTCCGAAACATTGGTCGATAAGGTCTCGATTGGAATAGGTGATGTTTCCCAAAAGCAATCTGAGAAAGATACTAAAAAGGGAAAAGGAAAAGAAGTAGCAGCTGGACAAGTAGAAACCACAAAAAAGAGACGTCGGATATATATCCCATGTTTAGGATCAGATATAGAATCTGATGACAACACTCCTCTGGAACATAGAAATATGGCAGCTGAGCAGAAGAAGGGGAAAGCAAAGCAAGAGCAAGGAGGAGGCCGAAAGAGAAGAAAAATTCAAGAATCCTCTCCTGAAGAATCAAAAGAAGAAGAACAAGTAAATTTGGGAGAAATAGAGGAACACAAAAAAATAGGGGATAGCAAAGAAGAACAAGTGGCTAAAAATGCTGAAGAGCCCCCTCAAAAGGAGCCACCGAGCCAAGAGCAGACTCCACCGCTAGTGATAGATGGTGCAGATATTTCATGTCTAAAGCATATAGTGGAAGCTTACACAGAATAATCACAAGAAATGGGAGGCTCTAACCCATAGAAGGAATGAGAAATATCTCCAATCAATCTTGATACCCCTTCTTCTTCCCCTCATTCATAGAGGATTTCCTCTCCTTTTCAAAAGGATAAAGATACTTCAAAGCCATCATCACCTCCTAAATCCCCCTATGTTTCGCCTCACCGCACCCCAATAGGATCTCCCTCTCAACCAACGAGCATGGAATCCTCATTACCACCCACTCCTTTTCCACTTTCCATGAATCTATTGAGCCTACAGTCCTTACAAAGTACCTCTTCTTCCAATAATCCCATAGTTGCCAAATTTTGAAAGCTAAAGAAAGCTACGGTAAATGCTGCTACATGGCTGAAGACACAAAGTTCCTCGAGTGCCACTGAGATGGCCCATGTCCGAGAAGGGATAGTACTAGACCCAATCAGTATGCAACGCTCTACTATGAAGATGACTCCTTTAGTACAGAAGCCTGAGAAACAAATGACTCTAGATGATTATCAAGCTGAAATCATCATAGAAGACATGACCCAACTACCAATGGAAGAAGAGTGGAGCAAGGCTCAGACTCACATGGGGATGATTTATCTTAATGCAGAGCACTTCAAAGAAAAATTCCTCAGAGAAGTACAGGCTCGCAAGCGGCTAGAAGAAGCTTTCAATCAATAGAATATCACTGAGAAAGCTCTTAAAAATGAAGCCAAGAAATGGGAACAAAGGTTCAGTGAAGCCGCATCCTTCCAAGAAAAGGTAGCAAAAGCAGAAGAACAGGTTCAGATCCTACAACAATAGATAGAAGAGTTGAAACAATAGTTGTCAGTAGTCCCAGATGAGCCTCAAGGGTTCTCTAAGGAAAATGCAATAGCAGTTCAGAAAGAAAAGCTCACGAGGTTAAGAAAATTGATCCTAAAAGCTAGACCCACTCTGGTCTACTTATCCAAGGTAAACAACGTACTAAATCAGGTAGAGAAATATTTTGAAGCTTCGGTTAAACTCTTGACACCTAGAGTATCTGCAGCCAACAAGATCAAGGTCCTGGCAAGCAGCACGCAAACAATAGTTGGCTATAGAACCCAAGATGAAAATTGGTCTCAAGCTAAATCAGTTGCTAGGAACTTCTTCAAGCGACATAAGTTGGTGATGACTGCTATAAAAATTATACAAGAATTAAGGGCAGAAGCAAAGTCAATTTCAAAACATGCTAATATGGTTGAAGATTGTGGTATGCCTAGTTTTTGGGACTCACATTCCAAACTATTGTCAGAGGATGAGACGAAAGTTATTTGGCAGACTTTCTTTGATGATACATCAGAAATTGATAGTTGGGAAGAGCCAGTATAGGAAGATCAAATTTTTAGTATGGCGCAAGATATCACTCAAATAAAGTCTAGCCTGAATGAGTTATACCTTAAGTCTAAAATTCTATCTTATGATAAGGTAGAAGAATTGGAGTACCTATATGCAACTTTCAAAGAAAAGGCGGATACATATGAAGAGACCTGGAAGAAAGCGTGTACCGCTTATAATGAAGTTGTTCAATCTAGAGACAAACGGGATAAGGAGAAGCAAGAAAAAGCCCAGAAGGCTACGTCAAGTAGTACAACACTTCTAGGTCAAGAAGGGGTAAAGCAGTCTGAAGAAGAGTCCATGAAAGAATAATTCCTCCCCAGGCTTGATTTTTTTTTTTTGAGCTTGGTATCATTCCCTTTCTTTCCCCTCTTTTTCTTTATTTTCTTATTTTCTTGTTTTTGACTCCGTTGCCCAATGGATAAAGGCTCTAAGTTCTGACATTCAGTTAACATAATTACCCTAGGAGGTACCAAGAATGTTGGTCAAAATGACAACACCCAGGGAAATAAAGGTACTCTCCTTATTTTTGAGCAAGCAAGGGAGAAAAAGTCACGATAGCATGACGTTTTGAAGAGGAGGACCAAGCGAAGGAGAAAAATTTGTATGAGATAAGGAGGAAATGAAAGGAAGAAAAGGAGAAAAAGTCATGATAGCATGATGTTTTGAAGAGGAGGACCAAGCGAAGGAGAAAAAGTCATGATAGCACGATGTTTTGAAGAGGAGGACCAAGCGAAGGAGAAAAATAATAGGATAAGGAGAAAATTTTGAAGAGGAGGACCAAGCGAAGGAGAAAAAGTTGTGATAGCATGATGTTTTGAAGAGGAGGACCAAGAGAAGGAGAAAAAGTCATGATAGCATGACGTTTTGCCAAGCCAGAACCAACATATATAAAAGCGAGTGGAGAAGATCTCTGTAACAAGAATATCTTAACCTTTTTGGTTAAAAGTTCCATCACTCAAAAGATATCTATGTAACAAGAAGAGATCTCGATCTCTAACCACTCTGTTGTTAGGATAAGCCTTCGGGCATTCTGTTGTAACAACTTTCATTAGTCTGTTATGTAAAACTCTATATAAATAATGAGCGACCAAAACACAAGGTCGGCTCTTAGGTGTTTACAAGGCTATGTATTCAGACTTCTAAAAGATTAATAGAGATCATCCACCCTGGTTCTGAGCTCATTTGGTGTGCAAGTATGTATGTGATCGTTTATTGCTAAAGTTGAATCTATATTGAATATACCATACATTAATTCTTAAACTGAATTTCTGTGTTAAATGTTCTATTAGATCTGCAATTTACTTCACTGATAAACTGCTTAGGAGTTAAATATTCATCGAGTGATCTTAGTTTATTGTGCGTTGGGTTTTATTATGCTTTTCTACAAAAGGTTGAATCAACACTGTGTTGTTACTTAATCTGTACCAATTTTAATCTCATAGCATTGGCTACGTTTCCCTTCTTTAAGCATTCCTTTCTCTCTACCCTTTTCCTATAAAAACAAGGAACCAACCTTCTCTGGAGACTGAACCAGGCAAACCTCAGTTTTAGCCTGGTCGTTCAATGTTGATGAAGTCTTGGACGCAAATTATAACCTAAGGTGGATTTCATTCCAACACTACCCTCATTGCATTAATCCATGGATGACCCAAAAGAACACCTATGATGTTGGACAAGGTACAACATAAATACTTGTATCTAGAATTCTAGGACCAACCTGTAATGGGATGGACATCACACCACATGCTTCTTGAATTTCATCATTAAAAGCTTTAATCATCATATTTGTTTTCCTCAAATTCTTGTCTTCAAATCCAAATATTTTGAAGAAATCATATGTGCAAATGTTAAGAGAGGATCCATTATCTATCAACACTCTCTTAAAAACAATGTCTCCAATCCATGCTATTATGTAGAGAGGATTATCATGGTGTAAGCTATGAGGAGGGATATCCTCATCATGAAAATATATATAATCCACTCTATGAGATGTTACAACATTAACTACAGTAGTCGGATTGATGTCTTGGGGTACCATCATCTTACTCAAGGAATTCATTAATTCCTCCCTATGAATGGGAGAGGATTTAAGCAATTCTAAAAGGGAAATTCTAGCGGGTGTGTGGGCAATTTGATCATTAATGTCAAAAGGTTTTTGGTTAAAATTTAGTGGTATTGTTATCCTTTTGAGGTGCTCTCAAGATCAAAGGAACTTGAATAGGTTCACTTGGTTGTGATTATGAAGATGGTGGTTGAATTGTCAATGTTTGAGATGATTGTGATGCTTAGGCTTGAACCTATAATCTGGTTACATCGCTAATCATACCCACTGTATTATCAGGTTGAAAAAGATAATGGATGATAGTGGATAGAGAAGTTGAGATGATTTGGATAGGGTGAGGTCTATGATTTATTGCTTGCTCTAAAGGGAGGAATTAACGCGAATATGGATGAGTTGTCAAGAATTGTGCGAAGGGTTATTTAGAAACAAGCAAATCTATGATAGGTAACACATGTTCTGATTCATTTTCTGAACTATTGGAATGAAGTGAACTAATTTCAATCTTAGAATCTGACTCACTTTCAGGATAATCATATGCTACTACTCTGTAATCTCTCTTTTGATTTTCTTTTGTAATGATAGTAAAAGGTGTAGGTGCAATCTCATTTAATGGACATTGTGATAGCAAAATATTATTAATCATACCGACATATCATTTTGGTGATAGTGTATTCTAATAATCAAGTTTTTTTACCACCTTTACCACAATTGGGTAGTGGATTTTGAAATATGTCCAAATTTTGATTTGCATTTTGTGCTTGTTGTGCATGAGGTTGTGTAGTGGCAAGAGTGTCTGAATTTGGGGTAGAGCCTTCTACCTCCAACTTACCACTATAAATTAAATCTTGTACTAGATGTTTTAACATCCTACAAGTATTTTTCATATGGCCATCGACTCGATGAGAGTCACAATTTTGGTCAAGTTTATACCAATTCTGGGTTGTATTTGTTTGTCAAATTTTCAATAGCTCTATTATTCCTCTTTCTAACAATTGTGGAAATACCATTGACAATGGTTAGTTCAACTTTATGAAATTGCATGGAGGTGGATTTTATGGTTCTTTCAATATCATATTATTTATGAAATTAGTATCATTGACATTAGTAGGGTGTCTATTATTTGTGACCCCATATCCCACCACGTTTTTATTCTTGTACTAATTTTTGGTCATTTTGTATTCTTTTCTTTTGATTTTTCCTATCTTGATGAGAGCTTCTTCTACTCTCCTTGCCAAATTAATGGCTTGATCAAAGGAAGTTAGAATGGCAGTGGCCAATTAATAAGAGAGTTGCTCTTGTAGATTTCCAATATTTCTCTAGGAGGTAGAGCGAAGTGTAACTTACCCACAAATTTCCTCCATTGTGCCAAAAATTCATCAAAACTTTCCTATTTTCCTTTTTTTAGGTTGTATACATCTTTAATATTTAAATATCTTTCAATATAATCTCCAAATTTATGCATAAACAATTCACCTATCTCTTCAAAAAAAATTAAAGAATGTGTTAGCAGCTGGTAGTACTACTCTAGGGCCATACCCCCAAGACGCTTAGGAAATATTTTTAACAACAACATGTCATCATAATAAATATCATGGCATGTTATTCTAAACATCCTAAGGTGTTCTATGGGGTCTTCAGTCCCCTTGTAAATAGGAAGGATTGGCATGTTATTCTGATGTTTACGATGTGGCCTAGAGGTGACTATGAGATCCAAAGGTTGATTACACATTTCTTTATAGTTATATATAGGATGATATGGATCCATGTGATCCAATTGTGCAGCCAATTATTTGACTATAGTTTCCAAATGATGTGCTTGTGCATTATGAACACTTGGTGCTACTAAATTCCCATAAGGAGGGTAATAGTTAGATTGCATGACGTGAGGAGGATTCATAGAAGGAATGTTAATATTATTATGCAAAGGATTAGAAAAAGGTGGATTAGCTTGTTGATATGGATATGATATGTTGTACATAGCATGTGGGATATAATAAGAATATGGGAGAGAAGAAGAAGGTGGAAGATAAGAGGAATGTGGAAGTTGTTGCGATTGCGATGGAATAGAAATCTATGAATGAATTGGTTGAGAAGAAGAATACAATTATGAATATAGATTATGAAATTGATGGGGAACAATATTGTGACCAGTTGAAGAACCATGTGGTATTCCTCTGCTATTCATGATTTTAGCATTAGTATAGACATGATTGTGCCATAGTAAATTCTAGGTATAGATCTACAAGTAAGGATCTGCCACTTGTGTGGATTGAGTGATTTCAACCAAGGTTTAACTCAAAGGATTCCCATGAAAAGGTTGAGAGGAAATAGGAGGGGGTTGAAAAATCCTACCTATAGATGTTTCACCCGAAGTCTCACCCTTTTCAAGGTGATCTGATTCCTCAAAAGCTTCCATGAAGGTAGTTGATTATATTTTATAAAGCCCCAAAAATTTTCCATGGCTCAAAAGTGAATACCTCTTGTAGAATCTTCTTGAGGTTTGAAGTGAACTCGTCTGGTGTGCATAGTTCATTCAATTTGTTCCTCCTTGTTTTCTTGGTTTTATTGGTTATCTTCTTCTATTTCAATGTTGTCTTCATTAGGATTTTCAGTATCTAATTCGTCCTTAGGAGGACCTATAATTTTCTTACCATTTCTTAAATGCATGGTTATCTCTTGATGATCCCTCTATTCTTTTAAGATTTTCAAGACTCTCACTAAATCCTCCTCCAAGATTTTCTTGTTTTTTTTTGTTTGATTTTTGTAATCTTTTAAATTAACTCATAAATTTTTAGAACCTCTAATTCTTCTACAACAAGCTTTGAGTGTATCACTTAATCTTCTTTGAATAGTTTGTGAATATCATTAATTGGTTCCAACTACTTTGGGGTCATGTAGTGTTCTTCCTCAAATGTGAAATTATTTTTCAGAAGGGTAACCAATTGAATGATAAATAATTGCCCTTGAATGGTGCTAGCATTCTCAAATTGTAGGTTGTGGTAGAATTCTTTAAAAAGTACAGCTCTAGGTGCTTTATTGTATCTTCTATTATATTCTAAAGTTGCCTCTTTACTTTCTATATCTGCCAAAAACTTATGAACAATGAGGTATTATTCAAAGTAACTCTCCCAAGGATATACTATTGAGTAGACACTTGCCCTCTTATCTACCAACCAATACTCACTACTTTTGATGTCAAAGTAGGGTGAATGATAGTATGCACCTAAGGCTTTAGCTATGTTTATCCTCTTAATGTTGCTTAGCTCTTCTAACCTTCTCTTAAGAATATCTAGACTTTCCCACAATTGACTCCAATGTTTCCAAGGTAAATTTACATCTTGCCTATAGAGAATATTGAGTTCATGTTCTAGAAATGTTCTTCTAATATCTATGAATGTAGACTCTCTAATGTAATTATCCACCATTTACTTATCTCTCTCTATTTTCTATTTTATTTTGTTTTTTTTTTTTTTTTTGAAAGAAATGCTTCACACAAAATATTTCTCCTATTCTAATGATCACACACACATAAGCAAGGAAAAAAATTTCTTTTAAGATATTCTTATAGTAAGGGAAAAGCATTTTGGAATTTATCTTTTTTGTGTCTAAGTTCTTTCCAACAATTGACTATGTGATCTTGATTAAGTGAAAAGAAATATGTCCCTTCCAACCACAATCCTCTTTTCAAACTAGTCCAATGTGGTCTAATATTAGTTGTATCTAGCTATCCCAAGAGTAGGAGGTGTACACCACTTAATACCCAACTTTGCAAGTTGGAGGGTTTGACATCAAACCCACACTGAAGCTTGACACCACTTGATGCCAATGGTGGGATGAAACTAGAATGATGTCAGTACGGACTATCACTGGAAAATATTGAAAGGGGGAAGGTGAAAAGAAGAGGGGTGTGATAAATTTAAACCCTTAATGATCATTCACATCGGGTTCACCAAAGAATGTGTACCAAAAATTTTGCACCCATTTTCCTTAGGCTAATGGATGCGTACCTCAAAGGGGGATGGGAAATAAAGGGTCCACACCTCAATGTGGGGGGTATATGGTGTCATGCCTCCTTCAGTGATTATCGATAAATTGGGTGGATTCACCAAGGAATATTTAGAGACTATTCCTAAGTCTAGATAAATTGTATGTTTTGGTGTGTTATTTGATTTGCATACACCTATATTTGTGGTAAAATGCAACTAGAAACTTAAACTATGGTAATTTAGATTTTTTTGAAAATAGCACATAGTAAAAGCAACACTTTTGGGCTAAATGCAATTCATTATCTTTCTATACTTCTTTTTTATTTTATTTTTTCCAACTAATCTATATATGAAACAGATGCAGCCAAACAAAGAACAAAAAAAATAAAGTTAAAATTGATCATATTTTGATGCCTACTTGATCCATATGATTGAGCAGAAAGAATTCGTGTCTTGGGGTGAATTCGCATCATGAATCCACATCTGATACAAATTCACATCATGAATCCATGTCTAAGGTGGCACAAATTCATGAGAAACCTGTAATCACTCAAACATGGATACTAAAAATGGTGATTAGCGTTGGGGGATTTTCTTAGTCCACTATGTGATGAATATCGATGGCGTGGCAGTCAAATTCTCTTAGTCTCTTTAACCAACTGCAGCTCAAAATGGAAAATTTTAACTTGCTTATAAATAGTACAAACTAAAATAAAGTAGTTAAACAGTGCATAAATGAGAATGTTATAAAGTGTAAAATTATCAATGTGTAACATGCCAAGATGCAAGAATGAATTAAGAACAATAAATTATCCCCAAGTCCATGATAGTGCGGATCTGCATCTGAAAGCAAATCTGCATCTGAGGTGGCATGAATTCGTCAAAAAGTTGTTGATAGTAAAATGTAAATGCAAAATGATAGTGTATGCAAAGATGCTTGTAAAAATTAAATTCCTCACAGTGGGGAGTATGTTGGTTGATTGCTAATGGCCAAAGTAGCAAATTTTCACAATGTAGATCCAAGCTCCAAGATCGATCCTAAACCTACAATAAAATATAGCTCAAAAATAAAAATGACCATTAACCTTGATTGGGGGGGTAGAATTTTAGTTTTATAACCTTCAAAGCAATCAAGAGTTGTGCAATTAGGGGTGAAATTAGCATTTTGTTGAACAAACTTTAGAATTTTTCCACTTTAAGCGAATCTGTGTCTAGTATTTTTCATGCGTGGATTCACAAAAATTGTGGGATTGGGATAATTTTGGGCAGAATCAAAATGAATTCTAACAATATCAATAAATTAACCGTTTGCCAATTTTTAGCGAATCTGCATCACCAATTTTGTAGATGCGGATTCACTAAAAATGAAGAAAAAGATAAAAATTGGTTAGCAAATAACTTTGGTGATGTGGGAAAAGAGGTGGACTGATGAGGGGTGAAATTACATGAGTTGGGGAGAGCAGGGAATTTTGAAATGTGTTAAAATTCCTTGTCTATAGTTCATATGGTTTAAACCCCATAATGGTTTATGAGGAAACCAAGCAAGATTTGAGCTAATTCAAGAGGGAAGCAAGAAGGTAGAAATCAAGAACTTAGAACATTTGAATGCATTAACCAATAGGTATTAAAGCTTGATTACTTGATAAACCCTTGTAAGTGCCAGGCCATATGCACCATTTTCTAGTATATCTATAAATAATTATATATTTGCAAGACATTGGTACACATGGCTTAGGTCTCACAATAGTGTATGAGGCAACCAACTAAATTGATTGAGAGAAAATGATGATTTTAAGATGTCCTTAATTACTTGATACAACAATAGGAGGTTCAAATATTGCTATCCATTAGCTAGAATGCATGTAAATATTTATATATCTATAAGGTATTAGATACAGAGAGATTCGAGCCTCTCATTGGCCTATGAGGCAATGGGGATTTATTTTAGATATTATTATTAATTACCTAGTGTGTCAACCATGGAGCTTCTAAACCCTATATCCATTAACTAACACACTTATAAATATTAACATGTTTGCAAAATATTGTATATGGAGGGGTTCGGACCGCTTGGTGGTTCACTATGCAACATAACGAGTTTGAAGAGGATGGTAATTAGGTGTTCTTAATTTCCCACTATATCAGCTAGCTTATTATGAAATCCATCATCTATTATCTAGCCTATGTATAAGGTATTCATATATCCATAAGGTAATTGATTGAAGGTCCAAGAAGAGGTGATGGATTCTTGGGTAATGTAGATGGATGAGTAGAAGAGAAATAGATCAAAATGGCTAAGAAAAAGTCTTAATTATTGTTAGAGCATTAAATCATTAACAACTCATTAATCAAGTCCTAATTGGAATTCTTAAAGAAGTTACCTGACTTAGTGCTCTAATAGTCATTAAGAATTTGGTCATGGTAGGTGATGAAATATGAGTTATAAATGAGATAGAAATGAATTTTCTCATGTTTGTCTAATAGGACATGGAAAGGTCTGACCCATTGATCTAGTGCCTAGGTCTGAAATATATTTACTAGATATTAGATCAATAGGCCTAGATATTTTTAGGATCTACTAGGCGAGTGAGAGTTAATGACAATAGATCTAAATTTTTCTCTTGGTTGTCTAGTAGGTAATGAAAGATCCAACCTTATAAATCCATTGTCTCACAGATATACAAGTAATTGCAAACTTGCAAGAAATTGGATTTATAAGCCTAAAACATTTAAGGGCCTATAAGATGACCTATAACTAATAATGATTGTTAAACTTTATGTGATGATTCGTATGGTGAAAGGGAGATAATAGAATTAATTAATTACCTATTACAACTTTGATTCCTTAATACATAAGAAAAGGAAATGATAAGGTCATCAAGGCCATGGATGATCATGTTATACATCATTTAACCCATTTGAGGAAAAATAAGAACATTATCTATGAGAGAGGTTCTTGATAGAAGAAGTTGAAAAATTGATAGAAGAAAGAGGGTTGTGGGATTAGGAGAGTCCACTAGCATTAGGTACCTAGTGCAAATGAAATGCAAATTAATATTTTTGCTAGCTAATATCAACATAACATCATTATAAACCCCTTAACTCTATGGTAATAAATAGATATACTCAAGCAACCATGTAATCAAGAACATGTGTTCGAGTAGGTATGATATTTAGGCATTCATGCCTACAAGCAATTATGCAATTAGTCTTATGTGTAAACAAACTCATGCAAATTCAATCATAATATCCCTTAATATGCATTACGTTGATTGGTTCTTTTTGTTCTTTGTTGTGAAGTGTGGCTAGTTGATAGGCTCTTGTTCTAAATTTAGTGGTGATTATGAATGGACCTAGTCAATTGGGCTTAAATTTATCTTTAAGTTTATTATTAGCATTAGTGTTCTTTTGATTCTCTTTAAGGATGAGATCACCAATTTTGAAGGATCTAGGTCACACCATTTTATTTTAGGTGCATCTAAGCCTATCGTGATAGTATCGTAGGTGCTCTAGGGTATGGATCCATTTTTATCCAAAAGTTCTAGTTGGTTAAGATGGCCAAGGTGATTTCATATACTATAGAGGAGTCTTGAAGCAAGACTCATAAAGAGGAAACCTTGAGTTTGAAAGGAAAAACAACCTCAATTTCATAGAGCAAGGTATAGTATGTTGCACCAATGGGTGCTTGAACACTAGTGCAATATGCCCATAGATCTGGATAGGGTTGCAAGTGCCAGTCATAGCCAATCTTATTGACCAATTTTTTAAGGATATTGATTAATGTTTTATTAGATGATTTTGCCTAACCATTACCTTAGTGCTAATAAGGTGTTAACCATTTATGTTGAGTTTTGTATTTCATGCAAATATTTTGGACCTCTTTATTCTTGAAAGGTGTACCATGGTAAGAAAATACAATGGAAGATATGCCATAGTGACAAAGAATTTGGTTGAGGATGTATTTAGATATTTGGATTCCAATGGCAGAAGATAATGGCATGGCTTTGATTCACTTGGTAAAAATTTGTGTGTTTATGATAATGAATTTATGTCCAATAAATGATTATGGGTTAATATTTCTAATGATATCAAGGCCCCATATGGAGAAGGGCCATGGTAAAGTGATTGGTTACAATTCTTGGGAAGGAGCCTAAACAAGTTTATCAGGATGTCAATATTGGTTGCACTTTTTGACATAATTTCAAGAGTCCTTTTCCATGGACAACCAATAATAGCCCATTCTAAGAGTTTTTTGGTGATAGATAGACCACTAAAGTTTATAACACATGATCCATCATGGGTCTCTTTGATGATCATTTGTACTTATTATACATTTACACATCTGAGTATGTCATCAAAGCAATGATAGAGAGTATATACCATGATGACATATTGGTAGACACATTGCCTAAAGTGTCTATGCTCATGGTAGGCTCAAGCCTTTTGGTAATGTGACCTATTTTAAGAAGGCAAGAGTGTCTTGATACCATGGTTATGGTAGTGATGGAGCTTCAATAGTGTATACATCTAAAAGGACTTGGCTAGACTCTAATATTGCAAGCTCTTTGATTAGTCGTATGATAATGCTAGCTCACTCATCTTCTAGCTCTAGAGGAATGAGAAATGTAGCTCTAGGTATAGCATTTGCATGGTGGTTGCTTGATTGTGGGATGGTGCCAATAGTTATTTTATCAAATAAAGCTATTAATTTTTCCACAATATCTTTATATGGCCTTAGTTTATCATCTTTTGTTTAGTACACACCATTTATTTGATTGACTACTAATTAGGAGTCACCAAATATGGAAAGTCTTATTTTTTAGGCTAATGCAACTCATATATCTAGGATGAGGTCCTCGTATTTTATTATGTTATTTGTACAGTAAAATCTAAGTTTAAATGATAAAGATATAAGTTTTTTTTTTAGAACAAGGGGTTGTACTCAGGTTCCCCACCCTTGTCAAATCATGAATCTCTCCTTTAGATATTGACAATTTAAAAATAGATTCAATTATCATCTCAATTGAGTTGTTATAGCTAGATACCTACATCATTTTTCATAAAAGGTTTGGATGCTTGATTTTCATTTTTTGGATCTTCTTAAATTTCTTGTATGAATATAAATATTCCAAAATTCAGCATCCTTCTTCTTGATATTCTCCTACAAAAATCTTCACAATACCAAAATGCCACCTTTATTATCTAAGCATTGCATCTTATTAGAGTAATATTTCCAAAAAATTATGCTATCATAGTTCACTTTACCATATTTGTATTGCTAGTTTCCTTCTTGAAGCATAAGTGCAACCACAATAATTGTTAAAAATAAATATATAAAAACACATTAATGTTATAAAATAAAGCAAATATTAATGTAGTGATATTTCACTACATGCAAAATTTTCTTGCCTTAGGTAGATACTGAAGGAAGAATAGAATAAATGCAAGATGGTAGAAGGCAAGAAAAGAGACATCAGATAGATGTTGACAAAAAACATTTGACCAAAGGTGGGTGCAACTTTGCAAAAGTTTCAAGCAAGAGAGCAAGGCCCAAGTCACAAGTGCTTTTGTGGCCCAGATTCTTGAAAAGGAAAAAAGTAAAAGAGACTACTAATGGGCATAAGAGAGAAAAGACCACCTATTTTTGGAAGTTTTTAAGTTCCAAAGGGGAAAAAGGAAGAACAGTTTCAAAAGGTGGATTATGAAAAATAAAAACTCCCAAAAGGAAAACACAAAAAGGTCTGATGGGAGAGTAGAAGGGAGGTCTTCATCAGAATATTTTTAAAAAATAATTTAAGCCTAATTTCTAAATTTTTCAAAGTTCTGATGCAAAAAAATAAAGAAACGTTCCAACAAGTAGACATAGCCCTCATCATCTAAATAAGAATAATAAGAGTGTTTTAGTAAGTAAAGCATAGTGCAAAAAGCTACCAACTCAGAAGAGGGATCAGATCAAGTTGTAAGACATCAATAATTATACACAATCTCCCATAAGGGGTAGATGAGATAGATTAATATGCAATAAATAAGGAAGAGCAAATATCACCTACTAATGTCACTTCAACTCTACAATCCAAGGTATGTGGTTTGTTGAAGATAGAAGCATGGAAGTTGTAGTAACAACAATCCTGAACCTGACAATATTGATTACAAAGGTTACTTCTAACAAGTTTCAATATCCTTATAATAATAGTTGAATATCCAATAGCTTGGAACTAAGCCAAAAACACCAAGAAACTAAAAGGTAGCATATACAGATCAAATCAAGAGGGCAATAGAGATTTTTCTCAAAAACTTCTGTATAATTTTGGAGCTAAAATTCCCATTTTGTAATCTATAAATTGTAGTTGTTTACGTATTGCAAAGGATTATTGAGTTGTATAAATTTTACTTCATTTTCTTCTATATAGCAGTACCTGAACCCTAAGTGGTCTTGCAAGCAAGATTTCATGCCCCCACATCTAGAATTATCTATAATTTTTTATATTCATATATATATATATATATATATATATATAGAGAGAGAGAGAGAGAGAGAGATATTCTTGAGAACATGAATATTTGGTTCCTTATGTCCTATTTCTTGTATGTATGTGTGTTTATGTGTGTATACTAGAGGTTGTGACTAACTGATTTCTATCCCATTTCCTTTATATGCAATTTGTACTTAACATGCTAAGAGGATGAAGTGTTCACCTTTGAGCTATCAACACATTACACTCATACATTTGTGTTTTTTATTGTTATGCAGAGGCATCTTATTTTGATCTTGGCACATTACCCTTGTTAGCTTAGGATATTTTTTCAATCTGATATCTTTGTTTTCTCTTCCCTTTTTCTTGAATTTGGTTAGATTAGGATAAAGTAGAAAGTGCATTAAAAATCACATCTTAAAAGGATTTAGCCTTATAAAACACTTCAAAGCCACCTAATTGAGTCAATCCTTATGCTCTTAGAGTTACCCTATTGTATCACTCTATACAATGCATGATAGTCCTCACCATTTGGTCCTTGCATCTAGTGGTTGAGACAATCAAAGAGGATAATAGTTTAATGGTATGCCTAGTGGGATCCAACTGATCCATATTTATTGGTCCCACAGTCAAAAAAAATATCATAGGTTGATACCTTGGTGAAGGTCCTTGCCTATTTTCTTATTTTAAGCATCTAAATATCTCACCTAGTGACTTTTCTCAAAGAATGAATATCCAAAAGTGGCCATTTAGAAATACATCAGATTGAGGTTCTAGTGAAGATCTCAATCTACCAACTTGTAGAGAAAATGCAATATTCACCTAGTAAATCCATTCAAAATTAGGGATCCAAAAGTGTATGATGAAATACCTACCACCATATCTTGGGTTGTTGTCAATATTAAGTATTGCTCCCACCACTTAACACCATTTTGAAAAGAAGAAGAGGTAGAGGCCAAAACATGGTTGTCCCACCACCTAGTGCATTTCCTACCTAGAATGAAAAATGTGCTTTGAGACCCCATGATCTACCTAAAATGGGATGAGATACTAATTTCTACATTGAAATCTCTCTCATAATTTACTGGGGAGGACATAACTCCAATCAAGCATCTAAACCACATGGTGAGCCTATATGCTCTTCATAATGTATCAGAGAAAAATATGGATCTAAGATTATTAGTGGCCTCATTCAAAGGCAAAGCTCATGAATGGTATGTTATGCTTCAACCTCACTCAATTGTAGTCTAGGACCAACTTGTTGCCTTGTTTGTAGAAATATTTAGAGAGAAGGAAAATGGAGTGTCTCTCTTGGAACAACTATCAACCATAAAGAGAGCACCAATGGAGGTTGTGGATGATTTCAACCTCAAATTTTATAAAATTTGGTATAAGATACCTAATGAGATTTATCCTCTCCTAGGTATGGCATTTATTTACTATCTGAAGGCTTTAGATTCTAAATTCTCCTTGATGATTAAAGCTAGATGTGAAAATTCCCTACAAAATGCCAATAGCATAGTTATCCAAGTTGAACATGATTTGATTAGACTAAAATGCTAGATCCCATGCCTCCTATGTCTATGTATCCTAGTATGCAATCTCCATATTAGCCCCCTCTAGTCATCTAACCAATAACATTTTAGTCAAACTTAGTCTTACCTGTAGTAAATATTACTTTGTCTACTCCCCTGCCTACTCTAGCATCATGTGGTTCAGATAAGTCAAAATTTGAATCCATAAAACTCCTACTTAGATTGGTCATCAATAAAATGTTGTCTATGAAAAGACAATAAAATATCCAAGGTTCCAATATTAGAATAACCCAATACCTCCATTCCAGCAATGCGACTAGGGTAGTAGAACCCCTTATAATGGCTACCATAGACTGTAATATCAAGCCAATAATTAGGAACATAGCCAAAATTAAAAAATTATACTAGTACTAATACCACTACAACAAGAACATCCTAACCATGCCAAAGATAGATTTAATCCAGAATAATTATATGGAGAAATTTATTTCTTGGTTCTTTCCAACCCCAAATGCTTACTCCAACCAAGTTTATCCCTAAAAAATCTCTTAGCTCACCATAACCATGTTAAATGAACCAATGCCTTATTAGGTATCTACATATTATTTAGGTATTGATACCTAGATGGAAGGTCAATTTGCCCCTACTTCATCCTTCCCTAAGTTGAGTTGCACTCATCCAAAGCAAATCCTAGTCACTTGGGATGAGGAAGAAGTGTACACGATATTTTATGGAGTGAGCAATATGAAAGGAAATAGGACTCAAGTCTGATAAGACTATGTGATAAGGGCCAAAAATAGGTGATGGGGGAGTAGAAAAAAGTAATATAATGACTCCAAACAACTAGAATCGACCAATTGATTCAAGTTGGAAGTCTCTTCTCATGGTACCTCCAAATCCAGGTGTGTCTATATCCCCTGCTAGTAGCAAAAGGAGAAACCATATGGCCCCTAATGGTTAGACTAGAACAATTTTTTTTGATCCAAAGTTTTTAGTAATTTTACCTTTAAGAGTACCAAATCCCTCGATGATTGTTAAGCAAAATATCCCTCAAATATAAAAGTAGCAAGCACTTTATTTGAAAGCAGTTAAGATCCTTCAGCCAAATAGATACACACTAGGGATTTTATTACTAACAAATGTTGTTTAAAAGGTTGCCACCCTTGGGTCATTCAATATTATGGATCACCTAAAGAAATCAACTATGGTGGTACTAGTATGGGATGTCTTACCTATCCCTAGGTAGAAAGAGCATATGAGGAAAGCACTAGAGGAACAAAAAGAGAGGAATCAACAAGAGAAACCTATAGTTCTACAGATATCATCCCTAGGAGTGAGCAAGCCTAAATCACTCTCTTTTTATTTATCTTTTATTTACAAGGATAAATTAATCCATAATTGCTTGGTAGATTCAGGGGCAAGTACCTCTATCATGTTGAAAGGAGTGGTGGATGCACTAGGTGTAAGATATTAGCCTATGAACAAGAGGGTGATGCAATTGGATGATAGTGCAATCCAAGTCCTAGGAGTAATGGAAGAACTCTTGTTTACCTTACATGCCTATCTGAGCCTAGCAGTAACATAGGACATAGCAATAATTGACCTTCCTACATCTTTTGGCATATGCTTATCAAGGGATTTTACTTTCAAATTGGGAGGTTGTTTATACTTAGATTAGTCCCTTATGGTCTTGAGGACTAGATATGGGACCAGGATAAAATTCTCATTGAATTCAGTCTACTTGCACCACATTGAAAACTTACTAACATCTAGGCTAAACACGGATTAAATTATGATGTCAGAGGAAGAATAGTCTGAGTCAAAAGTTTTGGTCGATGAAATACACTTGTTTATAATGACCATATGGACCAATGGGTAATTAATATTTGGGATCCTAATTCTCCTTAGGAATATGGATCTATAGGAAAGGGATAAAGCTAAAGCAAAATCATGATGATGATCCAATCAAGGTTGTGTGTATGAAAAGAAATGTGAATAAATATACATGTGTATATTTATGAAATTATCCAATAATTTATCTCTTTACATAGTATTAAAGCCTTAAGGAGTCTTTGATCCATGCTAGATGCTCGCACTACCCCAAAGGCTCCAAGAAAAAGTTATTTGCACTGACATAAGAGCCCCCATTAGAAAAATAATAATTCAAATCCCAATAGTCAAAAATATAGTAGAAAGCTTCAGACATGAGAAAAAGGCCAAAGCCTCATACAAACTGAATCATCTCTATAAATTCAAAAAAATTTGTATCAGTCGTAGATGTCTGAATCGGCCAAATATTAGGCACGACTATAGAAAGGTGTCAAGATGGTAATATGCATTGATAAAGACCAACTAATTAAGAAAATCAATGGATGACATTCAAATTTAGAGTAATTTCTTGAGAAAGGCACCAAAAATAGAGATCCAATTAGGAGGTTTCTTGAATGGCCAACTATAAATGAAAACATTTAATTTTTCCAACCAAAGCCTTTCGGTGAGATGGAGTTAATGTCCCATACATAGTTAGGTGCATTGAATATCAAAGCATACGCCACCTCAACCTTATCTAAAGCAAAATAAATTGGCATAGGAAATCAAATGAGAATGAGTCTACCTGGGATGCACAAAGATCTTATGGAAGTGACTCTATAAGGGAGAAGGATTGATTGTGCAAGTTGATGAGCCTCCTACCATAATTTTAAAATACATGGGTTATAAATGCAAGGCACATGAATGAAATGTGGTGAATGTGTGAGGTGAGAAGGGAAGTTTCTAAAAATAACCCTCCCTTCTAGTATTATCTTTACCAAAATCCAAAGCATTTAAAAATTTTGAGGCACAACAAGCCATTGAAGAGTATAGTTGTAGAAGGGATGCAAAAAATATAAGGTTACAAAATTCTTAAATAGGCACTAGAAAAAAATGGAGAAGGGGACTTCTATTTGTTCAACAACATCTAGACTTGTATTTCTAATTCAAAGGAGGCACATTCATCAGGGGCTCTAGAGGTACTTGTGCCAACTTATACCTCCAATATCAAAATATTGAAAGACCCCACTACAAATTTTTTGTATCCAAGGATTTCAAAATGGACTAAGATTTTGAGGATAGGCACATGGGAATGATTCAAGGTAACTCAACCAACAATTTTTGGGTAAGAATCTAGAATAGTTATTTGGTGCAGTACCTAGTTCCTGAAGAACATACTTATTAGAAACTAATTGTAGTGTATGCAAAGTATTATGAACCTACATCGCAAGAAATTAGGTCCTTGAAAGAGCATTTTAAAAAAGCATTGAGGGATATATTATCTAGCAAATGATACTTTTACTAGAAGGGGAAATGCATTTTAATATGGAACATGAGGAGAAAACCTACAATGCATTACCAAAAGAAGACAAAATAAAATTACTAAGCACTGAGTGTAGAGGCCTAAGCCTACATGATGTAGGAGCATCCAGTAGCACCTGATGCAGAAGCATCCAGTGGCAGGAGGGCCACTTCTGAAAAGTTGGCTAAGGAGGAAAGACGTCGCAATTTCGCGACATGTCACGAAATCACGACATAAGAAGAAGAAGAAGGCAAGGAGAAAGATATGTTATGATATCGCAATAGAAAAAGTGTCACGATATCATGACACAAAGTGGAGAGAGGAGCCAGCAGAGAAAACTGTCGCGATATCACGATAGAAAATGTGTCGCGATATCATGATGCAAGCAGAGAACGAAGCCAGCGGGGAGAAGCTGTCGCGATATCACGACAACAAATGTGTCACGATATCGTGACACAAGTGGAGCAGAAGAGTCAACGAGGAGAAACTGTCATGATATCATGACAAAAAATGTGTCACGATATCATGACACAAATGGAGCAAAGGAGTCAGCAACGAGAAGCTGTCGCGATTTCACGACAGGTTGCAGTTTCGCGACCAGAAGGCGAAGAAGGAGCCAAGGAAGAAAGATGTCACGATTTCATGACATGTCACATTTTTGCAACTAGATGGCAAGCGAAGGGGCTAGAGGAGGAAGATTTCATGATTTTGTGACATGTCACGATTTCGTGACCAGCTGGCGAGCAAAGGAGCTAGAGGACGAAAGTTGTCATGATTTCGTGACATGTCACATTTTTGTGACCTGAGGAAGAAAGAGAAAGCCGAAATCATGATTTCATGATGCGAAAACAGAAAGAAGAGTAGAAGGCAAAATGTCATGATTTCGTGACATGTCATGAAATCGTGACCCAAGGAAGAAAGAGAAGACGAGGCGAAAAGATATCGTGATATCGCGACATGTCACGATATCGTGATCGAAGAGTGAGAAAAGGCGCAAGGGAGAATTATGTCACGATATCGCGACCGAAAGGAGACAAGAAATGTCGAAGAAGAAAATTTTGTGATTTCACGACATGTCCCAAAATCGTGACCAAAAGAGCAGAAGGCAGGCAAGGAAGAGAAATGTCACGAAATCGTGACATGTCACGTTTTCGTGACTCGAAGAGGAAAAGAAGAAGCAAGGCAGAAAGATGTCGCGATATCGTGACATGTTGGGTTTTCATGACCCAAAGAGGAGAGAGAAGATGAAAGAGCAGAAATGTCGCGATATCGTGACACGTCGCGCTATCGTGACCGAAAGAGAAAAGGAAGAAGATGTCATGAAATTGCGACAAGCTACATTTTCGAAGGCCATTATAGAATGACAGACTGCATTTTTTAAAGCTGTTACATAATGACACATGGCAGCATAGAACAACATGTGGCACCAAGGTGTAGTGAAAATAGGTGTAGAAGAACAGTTAATGAAATATAAAGTAAGTGTCGAGAGATGAGTAGATGATGGTAGATTTTTCCAAACAAGTTAAGGATAAATTGAGTAATTTTGCAACCACTTAGGTATTTAGGCATTCATCTTTATCGGTGCATCTAATTCTATTTCAATACCTAGGATCATTTTTGTGCCTAAAACCAAAGTAAATAGATGATAATGGTAAGGAGGTGTTGGTATATTCTTAGACAATGGGCTTGGAAAAGAGATCTTCCTTTTATTGTTTGGTAGAGCATTTCTCTAGTCCGGCTATTACACTTTTAAAGGCTCTTGACTAGAGCATACTTTAGAAAGATGTTATTTGTTTGTAGAGGTACTTTCTAGGGACTGGTACTTTACTGAAGAAGGAACCATCATCAGAATGCATGAATTTAGTTTTATCTTATACCTGCTTCCCAAATTTATCCTTGACTAAATTTTTTCTTTAGAAGTTTTTGGGCAACTAGACCTACTTTATTACAAATATGGAAGAAAAAATGTAAATGCATCATACTATAGGACTCTTTTTAGTCTGATAGGAATTCTCCTACAAAGGAATGAAGTTACCTCTATTGTAGAAGGCAATCTGAAAGGATTAGGTCTCAAGCAAATAGAGGACAACTAGAATTGTGACCCTTGAGGAAGGTTCACCTCATATCTAAATAACATCAAATGCCTAAGGTTTGATCAAGAATAAAATCTTGATGTTGAGATTCTAAGGAATCTAGTAGATGATACTAGAACATGCCCTCCCGGTATGCTCATTAAACCTCCACCAAAACTTATGTCATATGAATCTTTCTACACAACAATGGGTAAAGTTGACCCATAATGCAAAATTAGCAAGAATAAAAAGATGATTTGAGAGAAATGCATTGGAGAATGCCCAATATTAAGGCTTGGTGTAAAATAATGCAACAAATTGAAAAGAAAAAATAAGATCCAAGCACAATACCTAAATATAAGGAATTCAATAGACTATACAATGAAAAACACCCATATACTAAAAGCTCAAGTCATAATAGTGGAGTGAGGAAGAGAGGTCTTGAAATACTCCAAAAAATAAAAGCAACAAGAGCAACAAAGGAACTCAAGATCCCCCATATAAAATTCCTATATAAATTTTGGCTACCAGCACTCATGCAAGGACTACAATGTCAAAACCCCGGCATGGCACATTTTTTAACAAGATATTGCACCACAAAATCTAAAGCAAAAGCAAAAGGTAGAGTCAGAAACCAACCCTATTAAAGTAAAGAAGAAGAAAAGGGACACTTCCATAATTGACCTAAGCACTAGTGGACTATGGGACTTCGATACCTACCTTACCATCCCTTCCTACACATGAATAACTAGCCCTAGAATCAGTAGTAGTCACAAAAACATAGGCTCCAACATTCCTTAGAAACTATATCCTCTTCTACTATTCTGAAAACCTTCTCCAATCAAGAGGTGTTGCAATTGATGCACTTTTCTTGAGTTACTCTACTCATATTTGCTACCACCTCTCCACTTCCCCTCTTGTAGCACTTTCATTATTCAAGTAATTATCAATGTTTCTATCACCTCTAAGGCAACAAGAAGGTGCATAAGAAGCCTTGCTAGATCTAAGCCCATGGGAAAAAAAAAATCAAAAGTTCTAGTAGTAGAAAACCCAACATAAGCAAAAGAAGCAAGCCAAGCAAGTGCAACAACTAGCTATTACTCACATAATTAGTCATTTTTCCCCTAGAAGTAAGCATTTTTGTTCACAAAGAGAGACCCACTAGTATTGAAGCCAGAGGAAGAAATGACAAAACAAGACTAGCAAGTAGCTACAATTGGGCTTGACCTAAAAGATGCCCAACCACAAAATACTATGTAACTCATGTGAGAAACTGAGAAGATAGTTACACAAGTATGATTCATTGAGCCAAATTTTAGCCAAAAAATAAAGGGAACTAGAGTGGACAAAAAGTACTTTAAGCAATTTACAGGAGAAATTCAAGGCACTCCAAAGTCAAATAAATATGTTAGCCAAGCAATTAAACGAATAAACATTGGATTCCCTTTTGAGAAAAATGAAGATAAAATATAAAACCTCTCAAATAGGCTCATCAACCAGGAGGGTCAATTCACTCAAGCAAGAGATGATCTACAAAAGGAATTGGAGGAACTTATAAAAAAGAGCAAGATGGGATGGTGGTAAGGAATAAAAAGTCTCATCAAGGGGGCTAGTGATGCTTATTGGAATGAAAATAGTAGTATTGTGATGATGTTATTTCAATTGTTCAAATTCATTGACTTAGCTACTGATCAGGATCTTTAGGTGAGTAATGAGATTGAGCAAAGCCTCAATAAAACCTCTACAAAAATAGATGAGGCTAAGGTATATTAGATAAAAGTGTCATGGTATCATATTTCAAGTTGATCACTATCAAGATTCAAGATAGAAAGGTAACAACACATAAGGTGGTAAATCTCCTTTGGAAGAAGCATGCAACACAATAATTTTCAAGCCAAGTGAACGTCCTATATTTCACCATAAAAAGGCTCAAAAGGTAGATTTATATTTTAGTGTAAGGAGGAATTCCTTCTCCTTGAAATGAAGCTATCAGGCTTCATTCAAAGATAAATATTTATAGGTGATTAAGCAACACAAGGAAGATCCCTACCATTTTGAAAATTGGTCAAACCCTCCTATTATATTTAATTTGGCTTGGGTAATAGGGCCACTAGTAGAGCTAAGAATCCATGCACATGAATTCATGAACTAAACAAAGAACTTCTCTCACATCGACTAGATTGATATTGAGGTAACCTAAGAGTATTGCAAAATAATCTAGTGCCCATTAGATGAGGAGTGGGTAGAAATTAAGAAAGCATTGGAAAAGCTTCCAATCTTATAATATTATATATTTTGACTCTTTACCCAAGGATAAAGGCAGCAATTTTGATTCCTTCTTCAAGCAAGCAAGAAGGTACTTATGAGTCGCTATAACTATAGTGATTTTTCACTACATGTAAATTTTCTTGCCTTAGGCAGATCCTAAAGGAATAATAGAATAAAGGCAAGATGGTGGAAGGAAAAGAAAGAAACATTAGATAGAT
Source organism: Wollemia nobilis (assembly GCA_028583015.1). NCBI lineage: Eukaryota > Viridiplantae > Streptophyta > Pinopsida > Araucariales > Araucariaceae > Wollemia > Wollemia nobilis. Next base: position 2,576,365 of record JAQPPZ010002123.1, on the reverse strand, counting down.
ACAGACATAAAAATAATGAGCAAGAGAACAAGGCAAAAATCTTGAGCACTTATGAGGCCTAGATTTCTAAAAAGATGAAAAGTGGAAGAGAGGACCAATGGGAACAAGAGAGAAACGACCTTTGATGATTGGAATTTTTTAAATTTTTGGAGGAAAATGTTAGCTTTTGATGTAATGAGCACTAGGAGATAGCAATCACAAGATGCAAAATAATATGAAAGAAAGTAAATCTGCTAGATGACTGAAATATGTTGTAAATAGAAATCATATAAAATAATACAATGTAGCTATGGAGGAAATGAACACTCCATTAATAAAGCTACTGAACTACATTGCACCCATCACCAATGGATGGTGATGTACATAAAACTGTACTATGCTCTAAGCTACACTATCTGACTATGTCCCCCGACTCTATATCTATCTAACAATGAGGTCTTTCTTATATAGGAAGATAGGTTCCTTGGCCAACACTCTACCTAGTTGTGCAAGGGACAACTTGCACATATACAACTTGCACATTGACACTTGTGCATTTATTACATTGCATGAAGTAACTAGATAACTTCCCCCTAAAGTAATCTAATGTCCTAAGTATGTACCTTGGAAGATACATTTACATAACCCAAATGATGGAATAAACTCTATTTCTAACACCCTCCTGTATTACATTATTTGGGTATTGAAGACTTTAGTCTTCAATATGGATCTTCTTCTTCATCTTGATCTTTGTACTCTTCCTCTGTATTCTTTGTAACATGTTCAAGCAAATAATTAGTGTCTCTATAATATGTAGCATTTGTTGATAGAGCTTTCACCTCATAGGCATTTGTGGGTTCTTCCAGTTCTTCAATTTCTTCTATCCTCTAAACCAGGTGTCCCTTCTGATTTCTCTTCTGATATTCCAGTTGAGGATAATTGGTTGGTCACTAAAATTGCTATTGATGAGGGTTCCTTTGATATTGTCGAGTTTGAAATTGATTCCCATTATTCATCTGATTTCCTTGCTTTCAATTTTTGGGATTGTATCTGCAATAGTTGGTACTATGACCTTTCTTTCTGCATATCTAACAATACCATGTTTTTCATCCTCTTGCTGAAGAAGCAATATTTCCCTATGGATTATCTTTTGATGCCAATGCAGTGTTAGTCATCTCATCTTTCATAGTATTTTCTACTTCATATTCTTGAAGTATATTGACTAGGTCATCAAAAGAAGTATCTTTGCTTAAAACCTGTAAAGATGTGACCAAATGTTTATAGTTGTCTGGAAGTGCTCTCATGGTTACTTGAGTGAGAAGTTCATCCTTAACTGATTCTCCTAAGGTCAATAATTTCCCTTTAATATCTGCTACCTTCCTTAGGAACAGTTCTATGCTTTCTCCACTATTCATCTTTAATGAGTGAAGTTGAGTTTGGAGATGAAGGATAGTCACCTTATTCTTTCCTTCAAAAAATTTCTCTAGGCTTGTCCATGCATCTGAAGATGTTTTGGCTGAACTGATATATGGTTGAATCTCATCAGTGATAGCAAAAGTTATTATCATTAAAGCCTTTGAATCATTTTCTTCAAACTTTAGGATTTCAGTTTCACCTGTGGTAGGTCTCTGTGTTTTCCCTTTGACAACATCCCAAAGTTTTTCATATACTAAGATTGCTTTCACTTTATTTTTCCAAGAGAAATAATTTGGACCCTTGAGTAGTTGAGATTCTGCTAGGAAGAATTTGTTTGATGCCATTTGAATTTCCCTAATATCAATTCTTAGATTTTGTGGACTTCCTTATGTCTCCCTAGATATTTTGGAGTATGATATAGTGCTTTTGTAAAAATATAGTTCAATTTTGGTTGATTTTGTACAAATTTTGTAAAGATCAAAAATCAACTTCTTAACACCTTATTACTCCTATTGAACTAAGCACTTTTCAATTTTTGAAGAGGTTTTAATGTTGGATTTCTTTTGTCCCTTTTTAGAATTTTTGAGACAAGAAAATTATAATTTTCCAACCTTAGTAAAAAATCTAATAACCTCTTTTTATATCCCTTGGATTGTTTCTAATTTCCAATAAATTAATTTGATGTAGTAACCCTTGTGGCTCCCAAATTTGGAAAATTAGAAAATTAATAATATTTGCAAAAATATTAAAGAATTTAATCCAAGTAGAATTCCTTATTTCTCCTAGGTTAAATTGCAAATATTAATTCAATTTGATAAGTTATCCCTTATAGATTTTGCTTTCAAAATCTAAGATTTAACCTTAGCTTATAACCCTTATATCTCCAAACATGAAAGCAATAATAAAATGGGATTAAACCTTACCTTTGGATGCTAAATCTCCTCACTGTTCGATGCTTTCTTTGGCTGGATATAACAACAATATTAAGGTCACCTTTGGTGCTAGAATCAATGGAGATGCCTTGGAATTGCTTGTCTTCAATGTTGGAACGTAGGCGCTATAAAAATAGGAAGGTTTGACCTTCAAGACCAGGAGCCTTTAATGCTCCTTCTTCCTTCCTTCCACGCTGTGCTTCGGATGGCTTTGACCGTGCTTTTTGTGTGTTGAAATTTGGACTTTGGGCACCTTTTATGGAGGAATAATCATGGGCTTTGTGACACGTGTCACACCCATTACAAATGAGCGCTCCTCTCCTTATTTAATGTACCAATTTCTTGTTCAATGCTTCTTGGTCATTCTGTAATGTATGGGCACTCGTGTGGGCACTTGTGTGAAGCTTGTGGAGGATAACAAGTGTCACCACTTCCTTGATATTCCTTGTAACTCCTATGTGAGGTTTCTTGAGCATTGAGAGATGAAATGGTGCCTTAGAAATTTTATGCCAAGTGGCATTCAAACTCTCTGCATGAAGTCCTTCCCTGTAACGTCTTCCAAGGAGAATATTATAACTCCTCAAATCCTTTTGTATGCCATTCCTTTGCTTTGCTATGTTTCTTGGGCAGCAAGCAAACTTTTCTTTTGTAGGTGGATTGACGATGCGCTATGGAGCTTTGAATGCCGATTTTGGTGCTTCCTTTGGTGGATGATCTTCTCCAAGTTAAAGACCTTGAATGTAGCACCTTTGCTCCTTGTCTTCTATGCCTCCAACGTGTTGATTCCTGTGTAGATTTTTTATGCCTTTTCTTAGTAGATGTGCACTCTTTTTGTCTACGTAAATGTAGCTTGATGATAGCCTTATGTGGGCTTTGATTTTGTAGGTTCGTCCATCCAAGATGAGCCCTTTGAGTGGCTCCTTTTTCTTGGGAAGAAGAGTGTTGATGTTCGACCTTCCTTGGCTGATTTACCCTATAGTTATTGTGCCTTTTGAGGCACTTTCAAATCTGCTATTTTTCTGTAAAAACCAGATTAGAGTAGTGCAATAAAATGTACCATAAATTGTATATAAGGCTTCTTTAATGTACCTTATTTTGCACTCTTTTTCCAGATCTGAAATTCTGGTTTTGTGGCAGATTTTTCCTGCAATATAAGGGTTTTGAGGTTGTCTTTTATGAGTAGACACCTTCCCCTTTTTTCTTGGACACTTTGATAACAAATCCAAGCTTAGATAATAGTAGATAGAAGCTCTTTAATTGATGCAATTTTCTGCACTTTCTTTTCTTGCATCTAACCTTGTAATGCTTTGGATTTGAGACTCACCAAGTCTCAATATTTGAAGCTTCTATTTCTATTTTTGGTTAGTTGTGTTCTTCTCCAAATTTTGGAGGATTCTAACCTATTTTGGTGGCTTCACTTGGCCACTATGTGTTGCAGATTTATGTGCTTTAATAGTGTCTTTAGACACTTGATACAAATCAGATTTTGTGCCCTTCAAAAACATAAAACTAATTTCTTTTGAGAGTAGTATAATAGTGCAAATAAATCTAATAGACTTTATTTTTAATGCACTAAAAATTTCACCTTATCACTCCAATCAACTCTCAAGATAATGCACTTAATCAAATTTACTTCAATAATTATTCTCCAATTTCACTACAATTTAGTATTGTAGGACTTAGTCTTTTTATTTTTCTAAAGTAGATGATAGGTAGTTGATAGAAGCAATTCTGAAATCTAATCAACTCCTAATTAATGTGCAAATGAACCTTAAAAAGAACCTTTTTCTTTTGCACTTTTGAAGACTGTAATCCAATTTTCTTCTTGCAACTTTAATCCAAATTCAGGTGCTCTAACAAATCTGATAAGTAATCCAATTAATGAATCTACTTGCACCAAAATTTGCTTACCTTTTGAAATTTTCTGTAGCTCTTTTTCCACTTTTGTAGAGGATGTAGATCTTGGTGTCTAGGATCACCAAGTTGCTGCTTCAAGTAGGATCTTGCAACTTTTTGTAGACTATCTTGAATAACTCCTTCTTCACCAAATGATGGTCTCAAACTTTCTTTCATGAGCCTAGGATTTGGTGGCTTGTTCTCCTCTTGTGTTCTCCTCCTTCTACTATATATTTGGAGAAGTATTTGTCTCTGAAGTGGTGCCTTCTTGCTATGAGAGGTAATCTTCAAATCTCCAAGATTTGGTGAGCTTATTCTATCTTCAAGTCTTCTTATCAAATTCTGACTTCAAGCAGGATCTTCTTCTAGGATTTGGCACTCCTTGCCAAATTCTTCTTCATGTATTTGGCACTCCTTGCCAAATTACTTAGGATTTGGCACTCCTTGCCAAATTCTTCTCTTGGGCTTGTTTTCGGATGGCGATAATTGTCCCAAGTCCTTCACTATCAGGGGCTTCTCCTTGGTAGTGGATTTCTCCAATGAGTTCTCCTAAGAACTCTTTTGATGATCTTCAACAAGGCTCTATAAGCCTTTTTCTAGATTCTTCTTGAGACCTCTCCTAGGTCTTCGATCTTGCAGCTTTTGATGGTCTTCCTTGAGACCTTCTCTTCAACCTTCTACTCCTGGAAGTGTTGGTGGTGAGATCTTCTTCTGGATATTTGATTTTGCTGCTTCTGGATTCGAGTAGGACTCACCTAGTCCTTCTTCTTCTTCTTCCAATATTGGAAGTTCTTCAATGAGATCTTCTCCTGATCTCTTCATTTTTGCTTCAGGTGCTGAGTTGATTCTGAAGAAGATACTCTTCCTAACTTTCTTGTAGGAAGTTTCCCAACTCATTGAATCTTCTTTCCCTGCAACAAAGATATTAGTACTAAAATATTTAGTCTACTTCTGAATCAGATATTCTCTTCGAATTCTTCTTCAGGATCAAGGCTTCTATGGCCTTTTTTTAGTATCAAGGCTTCTGTGGCCTTTTTCAGTATCAAGGCTTCTATGGCCTTTTTTAGTATCAAGGCTTCTATGGCCTTTTTCAGTACCAAGGCTTCTATGGCCTTTTCTAGTATCAAGGCTTCTGTGGCCTTTTCAGTATCAAGGCTTCTATGGCCTTTTCAGTATCAAGACTTATGTGGCTTCTTCTTCAAGGCTTCTATGGCCTTTTCTTCAAGGCTACTATGGCCTTTTTGTATCAAGGCTTCTATGGCCTGTTCTTCAACTGTGAAGTTCTTCAATCCAGCAATGGAGATCTTCAGTCTCCTGACTTCACCACGACTCTTCACTAGAAGTCTTCTTCCACAGTATTCTTCTCTTGCACAAGGAACTAATCTCTGCACTATGAAGGCACACCGACCTTCGGGAAATGAAGTTGGAGTCTCCTAGATTTCTATTGTAGGAGGAGTCCCAATCCTCTGAGAATTAATTTTTTACAACAAAAGAAACTTTAGGCAATAGTTAGCAAATTCTAGATATCTTGGATGATCTTCACTAGATGATTTGTCAATCTAGTGGATTGAATGTTGAGTCCTAGTCTTCACGAGTTTTTCTTGCAACTCTATGGAAAAGACTCTAGTCAAATATAATCTCAGTATTTCTAGAGCTAAGATTTCTTTCAGTCCTAACTTTGTGACTCTCCCTAATTCTACCACCTAGACTCTTCTGAGAGTTTTTGATAGTGGCTGGTCCAGCAGTACATCAATGGTAGGTTACTTGGACCTAGCTTGGGTTTGTAATGAAATAACTAGAGTTAATACCAAAATATGCAAAGAAAAATGAATGAACCACTATTTAACGAATCACTTTTGCACTGGAGGAAATCATTCCAATGGATAAAATATAAATATATATTCTTTTTATTGATGGATGATTGTTTACACCCTATCAAATTATAATATATACCTATTCTAGGGTTGTGAGTGAAAGGACACAATGGTCCATATGAATTAATTAATAAATATGAGTGATTAATTAATGATAATGGTTAGGATAGAGAATTCTAACATTCTACCCTCCTTAAAATAAGCTTTGTCCTCAAATATGAAAGTGAGGAAATTGTTGTTGGGATGGATGAAGCACTTCCCAAGTAGCATTTTCTCAAGTTATTGCACTATTTTAATGTCATATTTTTGTAAGCAAGGATATTGTGAAGGTTGAAGTGTTGGTGGGGGATTGGTAGGAAGAATAGTAGGATCAGAATGACGGTGGGGGCAACCCTTTTGGTGCATGAAATATTCTAGAATGGTATTGTAGAAGTTGTAATTTTGGTACCTATTTTTGTTCCTCCTCGGTGGCTTGGATAGAAAATAGGTGGGCAACCATTCCCTTGCCTCCTTTATGAATAATTTTCTCCAATAAGTGAGAACTTACAATTTTGGAAGGGTCTGATTGTAATACTTTAAGAGTATATGTTTGATTCTTTATTGTGAATTTCATCCATAATTCTTCAAAATCCCATTGGATTGTCCCGAGTGTTTGTAACCATTGCACTCCTAAGATAATATCATAGCCTCCTAATGGAATTGTATACATGTCATTTTTCATGTTGTAATCGCCCATGGTGAGCTTAATATTTTGGCATTTCCCTTTGCATGTGATCCTTCCTCCATTACCAATCATGACCTCAAAACTATTACAAGGTTGTATAAAGTAGTTAGCTTGTTTTGCCACACGTGGGTCGATGAAATTATGGGTACTGCCAGAGTCAATAAGTACAATAAGATTTTGTCATTTGAAGGACCCTAGAACTTTCATAGTTTGGGAAGAATAATTATCGATGAGGGCATTAAAAGAAATTTCTAGTGGATTGTTAGCATTATCATTAGGTGTATTCGGTACTACTTCTACCTCAATATCATTTTCTTCATTGGTTGAACTACAAGGATCAATTGCATCTAGAATATATAGTTTTGGTGTAATACATTTATGATTGGGTATAAATTTCTCATCGCAATGATAACATAGTATTTTTTATCGTCATTCATTCATTTCCTCAAATTTGATATGTTAAATTGGTAATATTTTGGTAGGTGTGTGGGTAGTGGAAGTATTTGGTGATTTCCCCATAGGTGGTTTTTCTAGTTGATGTTGAGCATTGAATTTGTCTTCCACCAATTTGGCCAATCCAATGGTCTACATCATGGTAGTAGGATTGAACATTTGTACTTATTTTTGAATTTCTTCTTTCAATCCATTGATGAAGCAACTTTGAAATAATGAGACATCCAAACCTGATGTGCGATTGGTCAAATTATCAAATTGAGCTTGGTATTCTCGTACATGATTTGATGGAGCTTGGTAAGGGCTCCCATAAAATCTTCAAATTTATTAGGGCCAAATCATACTACTAGATTTTTTGTAAATTCTAGCCATGTAGGAGTACCATTAGTTTTCTCGTACCACTGGTACCATTGGATGACATCATTTTCAAGGTGGAAGGATGCAATACGGGCCTTTTATGCCTTGAATATCTAGTAGAGGGAGAATTATTGGTCTACCTAATAAATCCAATTAGTGGGGTCACTTCCTTCAAATTTGTAAAAATCCAATTTAGTAGTTCTGGGAAGGATGGAAGTTTGTGGCCCCCAAGTGGTGTCTGGTGTGTTGGTCCTCCGGTGGTTTGGCCAACTTGAACTAGTGCCATGTTTTGATGTAGTGTATCAACAGAGTGATTGTAGGTGTCTATTTTCAAGTCCATTGTTGTCATTCTTTGCTCAACTTCCTACCTCGTTTTTAGATTATCTTGAGTAATTTGGTCCTTCCATTGGTGAAACTCCTGGTGGAATTTTTTGAGAGTAAGGTCTTGTGATCTCCGTATGTCGACCATTCAATGAATTTGCAAAATTCAAGTCTTATTTGGTGAATTTAATTAGGTTTTGAAAATATTTTGCAAAAAAATATGTAATTTTGTCAAAAAATTGACAAAAATTTTTGCTAAAAATTTGTTTAGCAACTTTTATTTTGAATTTGAGCCTTCCCAACGGTCAGATTTTTTAAATCCCCAATGGTAAAAAATTTCAATGGTTAAATTTGTGAGGCAAACAAGCTATGATATTGACAAGCAGATAACAAGTAGCACGCTAGGTGCTGAAAGCAAGGCAACACAGTAGGTGAGGTACGAGCATGGAAGGCAAGGCACGAGTGGAGGGTGTTGAAGATGAGGAACGAGCGAAGGACAAGGTAGGATTAGAGGGCACTGGAGGTAAGGAAGTACATGGGCGCAAGTGGGAGAGGCTATGTGACCACCACCAAGTGGTCACAATGTCTTTGTTGTGACTTGTTGTTTATAAACCTTTTGTTGGCCACAACAAGGCCAATGTGGGATTTTAATCCCCATCAAAAAAGAAAAAATAATTTATGAATGTTATTTCCTTGCAATGAACTGTCGATCTCATACACTTGTTTTCTTATTTGATGTTTTGACTTTATAATGTGCAAAATTATTTCCTTCATGTAGTGTGTTGATTGGTTGACAAAAATTAGATGTGAACTTCATGATTCCTCCTTTGATGATGGTGAGTAGTTTCATGGTGATGGAGAATAAATTAAACCTTAGGTTTTTAACTTTAATTTTTAATATTTCTCTCTCATGTTTTGTTTGACCTACCAAAAATGGTGTTCTCTACGAATTTACATTCCTGTAGATGTTTTTTTGAGATAGAATGATCTCTTGGTGACTGGGTGATATTTTTTGGAGGATTTTGATATGGTTTCAGAGGGCTTGAGTATCCCCAAATAGATGATGATGATGCAGTAGTTTGTGATGAAGCTATAGAGTTCTTGGATGTTCATAAAATATCGATAAAAGTGTGGTAGGTTCTTTTGCCTTTGTGTGCAGCATCGGTTTAGTTCGAGGTATGAGCAACCTGAAGGAGATAAGGTCAAAAAGGTGATGATTTTAAACTAAATGGAATAAAAGGTTGTAGTGTCTTTTCTTTGCTAATGCGACATCATTTTATGAGCAGAACAAATACAGGTGAAATGTGACTGAAATAGGTGAAATGATGGATGAAAGGAAAGTGATAAGGCTCAAGAATTCAACTACTCTAATACCATATGGTAGGTTCCTTGGACCTAGCTTGGGTTTGCAATGAAATAACTGGAGTTAATATCAAAATATGCAAAGAAAAAAGAATGAATCATTGTTTAAACAAATCACTTTTACACTGGAGGAAATCCTTCCAATGGATAAAATATAAATGTATATTCTTTTTATTGATGGATGATTGTTTACACCCTATCGAATTATAATATATACCTATTCTAGGGTTGTGAGTGAAAGGACACAATGGTCCATATGAATTAATTAATAAATATGAGTGATTAATTAATGATAATGGTTAGGATAGAGAATCCTAACAGGCAGGTTAACAAAAAACTTAGGCTCAACAATAATGGTGGTTTTCCTATTGACCTAATATGGCTAGATCTATCGTAGCTTTTATACCATTGTTATAATTTGATGTAATGAGAACTGGGATATAGCAATCACAAAATGCAGAATAATTTGCTAGATGATTGAAATATGCTATAAATAGAAATAATATAAAAGAATACAATGTAGCTATTGAACTACATTACTTCCATCACCAATGTATGGTGATGTAAATAAAATTGTACTATACGCTAAGCTACACTATATTACTATATCCCCTGACTCTATCTCTATCTAATAATGAGGCCTTTCTTATATAGGAAAATAGGTTCCTTGGCCAATACTCTACCTAGTTGTGCAAGGGACAACTTGCACATATACAACTTGCACATTGACACTTACATTGCATGAAGTAACTAGATAACTTCCCTCTAAAGTAACCTAATATCCTAAGTATGTACCTTGGAAGATACATTTACATAACCCAAATGATGGAATAAACTCTATTTCTAACAAAAAAGAGAGAAAAGTTCTAAAATGTGAATTATGCAAAACAAAAACTCTCAAAAGAAAAAATACCAAAAGGCCTAATAAGAGAGTAGAAGGGAGATCCTCCTCAAAATATTTTTAACAAAGAATTTAGCATGATCTCAAAAAATTTCAAAGTTTCAATGTGAAAAGACAAAGAAAAGTTTCACCAAGTAGCCATAGCCCACATCATCATCTGAAGAAGAATTAGAGTGCTCTAGGAAGTAAAGCATAGTGCAAAAAGCTACCAACTTGGAAGAGGGGTCAAATAAAGTTGTAAGACATCAATAATGATGCACAAGCTCCCAAAATGGGTAGATGAGCTAGATTAATACACTATTAATAAGGGGGAGTAAATATCACCTACTGGTGTCACTTTAGCTTAGCAATCCAAGAAATTTGGGTGGCTTGTTGAAGATAGAAGCATGGAAGCCACATTAGTATCAATCTCAAACCCGACAACATTGATTATATAGGTTGCTTCTAACCAATTTCAAGATCCTTATGATGATGGTTGAATATCCAAAAACTCATAACTAAGCCAAAAACCTCAAGAAACTAAAAGGTTATGTATAGAGGATTAGATCAAGAGGGCAACAAAGCATTTTTTTAATAGCTCCTATATAATTTTTGAGGGAAAATTTCCCTTTTGTAATCTATAAATAGTAATTTTTTAGGTATTGTAAAGTATCGATGTGTTGTATAACTTTCCCTTCATTTTCTTCTATATAGCAATATCTAAACCCTAAGTGGTCTTCTAGGCAAGCTTTCGAGCACCCACTTTTGGCATTATTTGTAATTTTTTATATTCATGTGTATATGCTTGAGGCCATGACTATTTGGTTCTTTATGTCTTTTTTCTTGCATGTGTGTGTTTATGTGTGTATAGTAGAGGTTGTGACTAATTGATTTCTATCTCATTTTCTTTATATGCAATCTATGCTTAACATGTTGAGAGGATGAAGTGTTCATATTTAACCTTTCAATGCATTACACTCATACATTTGTGTGTTTTATTGTTATGCAAAGGAATATTATTAAGATCTTAGCACATCGCCCCTTGTTAGCTTAGGATCCTTTTTTATTTTTCTATTTTTGTTTTCTCTTCCCTTTACCCCTTGAAGTTGGTTAGAGTAGGATAGTGTAGGAAGTGTATTAAATATAACATCTTAAAAGGAGTTAGCCTTGTGAAAAATCCTAGAGGCACATGATTAAGCTAATCTCCATGCTCTTATAGTTGTCCTATCTTGTCACTCTGCATAAGGTGTGATAGTCCTAATCATCTTGTCCTTGTATCTAGTGGCCAAGAAAATTAGAGAGGATAAAAATTACCAATGGTAAAAACAATTTACTTCATGATCCTCAATTAAAACCCCTCTATTTTCTAGACTATCTACACATTTATTTCCTTTCCTTAACATATGTGTAAACCTAATTTCTTCAAACCTTTGTAGCAATTTATTGTATTTCCACAACTATCTCACATATATTCCATGGAGCCTTTGCTTTTCTTAAGCTTTCATTTATTACTATTAGTAAATGAACTTCCATCCATACTCTATTCCATTTCATTTATCTCCATATTTTTAACCTTTCTAGATCCACCCAAGCTTCAACATCATTATTTATCTTAGATCCACTATTGAAAATTTAATGAGACAAAATATCTCCCCTATTATTTCTAATTATTCCTCCTCCTCCTCCTGGTCCTAGATTTCCTTTAGATGCTACATCACAATTCAATTTAACCAACTCCACTTTTAGTGCTTTCCACTTTATATTATTTGCATTGTTTTTGTTTCTCTTATATCCAACATCTTAATTCAATTTGATGACTTGACTTCATCTATCAGGAATATTTGCTTCAAGATTAGGGATTAGGTGAGTTGATAGGGTTGGTTTAGTCTCCTCTATGGCTAAAAAATTCTTCATTTTCATTACCTCTAAAGTATTTTCCTTTCCTTTAAATATTCTTCTATTCCTTTCTAGCTATATAGTCCAAATTATTGTATCTTTTGATATATCCTAGATTGTCTATAAAGCCTCACTTTTAAAAGTTCTCTACCATTGCTTTAACCATTCTTCAATTATATCATTCATCACCATGCATTTTTCAAACATATTAAGAAACTATTACCATAGTTTCCAAACTATGTCCCGAGAGATGATCTATACTCTTCTCCTCCTTTTTACATAGAACACATTATGAGAGGCCATGAAGACCCCTTTTCATAAGGTTATCCCAAGATTAAAAAAATTCTATGACTTAGTAGCCAAAAAAGCATTTTAATTTTAGGAATGCTCACACTATCCCAGATATCTCTCCATATTCTTGTGGTATTCCTATTTTATTAGTGCTTTACATTATATCTAATTCTTGTTGTATATTCTCTTGAGCTGTTCAACTTCCAAATCAACTTATCCTTGGATCCCCTCATAATAATTATTTTTACTATCTTTCTGACCAACTCCCACATAGAATCAATGTCTTGTATACTTGTAAAAAAATATTCTTTCCATTTGTATCTTTCTTCTGTTAGGAGGGAAAACTTAAGGGATTAATATTATTGATAAAAATGTTACAATATATAGGCATAAGCCTATATTCAACACATGACACTTGTCAAGAGAAACTGACAAGTGTCAAGGAAGGCATAGTGCACTTTACTTTAACTCTAACATTCCCCCTTAAAGTGCACTATCCTAACTAAAGAAAAAACAAAGCAAGTCAACATTAGGTAACATTCCCCCTTAATGTTGACTTCTCGAAAACAACCTATCATCCTCGCTTATTGTTGATTTGGTCTAGGCTCGTGCTCTTTTGTGCTTGGCTCTCCAACTATGAATAATGCTAGATCCACTGTGTATACATCTCGGTCTATTGCCTCAGGGTCAGCCACTTCCACGGGTCTATTGCCACTGGGTCAGCCGTCTAAGTGCCTCAAGGTCATCATGGGTGCCTCAGGGTCAGCCACTTCTGGGTCTATTGCCTCTGCAGGTCATCCTTAGAGGATGTTGCCTCTCATAGGTCACTGACTAGATTCACCATGAGTATGAAATCCCTCCTCATGGTGAACTCAATCTAGAAGGTGTCGGTCTCTGCAAAAAATGCACCTAATGAAAGGAAAAACAAGCCATATAAGAGTGTCGGTCTCTACCGAAAATGCACTCAATACAATAAAATGAGCCATAGATCAAAATAGGAGGAGATAAGAAGAAAAGAAGAGAATCTTCTGAAGTGTCTTCGTCTGTAGTCTTCAGAAGTAGATCCAAAAAAAACCTCGGATAGAGTCTAGGGTGTCTTTGTCTGTAGTCCCTAGTATAAGTGTCCTTAGGGTGACCATGTCATCTCACCGAAATTCATGGGTAACCAACCACTGCATTCGCCAAGTGTATAGAAAAGGTCACTAGGTACAAGGATCACATATAAAATTACCTTGGGAGTGTCGGGTACAACCGAGAGTGCACTCCAAGGTATAATAACTTTGAGGCTAAAAAACTAAATTGAAATAGCCTCAAAATTAGAATTTGACACCACCATTGTGTTCGTCACGGAAAACCGTTTCCAACGACTATAAATACCCCTATATTCCACCATCAAAGGGGCCTTCAACATGTGGAAAATAATACCATGCCTATCTAGGCAGCAAAATAGACAACATCGCTCAATGGCGGCATCGCTCTCAGGTGGAATAAAAAATAGTCTTAAAATTTCCCTCGCAGGAGAATTACAATCCCACTTACACTCTTCATTAACATGTAAAGACAAAATACTTGTCGGGCAATAAAGAAATAAAATCCATGTGGGATGGCATGGATTGTGAGCATATTAAAAAAAAACTTAAAAACAAATCTCCCAACACTTTGATTTAAAAAAATTTACCATGTCACCATGTGACATTTCACGTGGTCCACCTCTAGTGGGCTGGAGTGCAATGGCCACATACTCTATCTTCAATAGTTGCCTTCAACGGGTAGATTTAACCCATAAATAGTGCCAATTTTATATTTCTCCTTCTTGCCTCCACTGTATGTGCTTTTTCAAATCCCTTAACATACCATAATTATCGCCAAGTACCACTTAGTCCACCAGATCGCTGCCAGATCACTGCAGCAAGCATGATACTGTGCACAAATAATAGAAAAAACACATCCACGTGGTGGCCTATGCCGGGGTTTGCAGGACATGGAGGGGAATCACGAAGGACATTGTGAAGCCATCATTGCAGTCCGGGTGTCTCACGTTTCCCATTTCGTTGAAGCAACCTGGACCCAAAGACCTCGATCAAAAATTTAAGATCAAAATTTCTTGGAACGAAGTTCACGATTTATGATAGCCAACCTCCTCATAATGGTGTTGCAGCAACAAGTCATGCTGGACGGCACCTGGGATCAAAACAAGTTTCTTCAAAAGTTCCATCTAGCAGTTTCAATGTCGCTCACATTGTCTATGAATTGAATGTTTTGGTATCAAGGGGTCCAAGGTGAATGCTCTATACCATGCATTCTATACCAACATCAGCAGTAGAACCTGGAATGCTGGTGTTTGAATTTCCCATGTGTTTTTTTCCTGGTAGATCTCAACGCGGTTTGACAACGAGAGTTGAATTAGATCGGTGTCACGAGGGCCAAGTTATTTTGCTCTCCTCAATTTTCTTGATTATCAGCCTCATTAGTTCGGGATCAGGACCAATTTCCCTGGTTTCGAGGCTCCAAACATGTTTTCACCCATTTCGCCATTGAAATACCTTCAAACCCTCGCATCTGAGAAGATAACCACTCTTATTGCAAACCGAGGGGTTTTGAGAATGGCTTAACGCGACGGTCTACGAGTGTACAAATCGCATCCGAGGCTTTGATTGCTCCCCTTGCAAGTTTTTCTTGGATTGAGATGAGGGCCAAAATTTAAAGAGCTACGGATGCCTTAGTGGAAGTTCCAGAAGTTCATGGATCTGAGCCATTTGTTTCCTTACACCACCAACATCGTCATAACCTATTTCGTCCAATCTATCTTCATCCTCCCACTTCACTGGCTCTCCCTCATAGAAAATTTTTGTATTCGAAGAAATGACACAATACTCGACACATTTCTGTATCTTCATTTTTCCCATTGTTTTTCAAAATTGATGAGGTGACTTGAACCTGCGACGCAGTAGCTGCCGCATCGCCTCGATGACGTTAACTTTTGGGTTGGCGTTAAACTATGCATAGAGCTTTGTGTGGGCTGCGACGACGTCTTCCATGGTGATGCTCCACTCGGCCCTGCAGAGCTCGTCCTTCACCACCTCGGCACAGAGCCCGTAGACCCAGTGGCCATGGAATCGTTCCCTCACCCGGGCTATGTAGGTCGGTGTACATTCCTCCTTCAATCCACAACACTCGATCATTTCATCTTTGACCCACAGTCATTTCAGCTTGCTGCCCGAATAGTCTCAGGAATAAACCTATCATGAAATTTTTGGCCAGAATCACCGTCATCATTGTCAAAAAAAACTCGGCCCAAGCACCATGACGAGGAACCCCCAGCATTTGCGAAAGAAAAATAATGTCTCCTGGAGAGGAAATTTGTGCTTTATATGGGCTTTCTGATGATGCGGTGCAACATAATCTGCTGGGCGGATACTATGATTTCGACAATCATATCAAATACAGCTTTCCATTCTGCAAATCTAATAAAAACTTTTAAAAAAAATTGAAAAAATTTCCCAAACTTTAAAATTTTTACCATCTGGTTTCTGATCCATCAAATGATGGAGAGCATACTCCCTCGGTAAAAAATTAAAAAAATTGGAAAAGAAAAAAATGAGGGGAGGGAGGATTTCCATGAGGGAAATCCCCCCTCAAGGGTTTCACAGGGTAGGGAAAGCCTGCTCTGATACCAAATGTTAGGAGGGAAAACTTAAGGGATTAATATTATTGATAAAAATGTTACAATATATAGGCATAAGCCTATATTCAACACATGAGTCAAGGAAGGCATAGTGCACTTTACTTTAACTCTAATGCTCCCCCTTAAAGTGCACTATCCTAACTAAAGAAAAAACAAAGCAAGTCAACATTAGGTAACACCTTCCTTATCCTTATA
Organism: Wollemia nobilis; assembly: GCA_028583015.1. Lineage (NCBI taxonomy): Eukaryota > Viridiplantae > Streptophyta > Pinopsida > Araucariales > Araucariaceae > Wollemia > Wollemia nobilis. The sequence goes on along the minus strand of JAQPPZ010002123.1, from coordinate 2,560,104 downwards.
CATAATGTTTGAAATCTTATCACCATATTTTTCTTGAAGTAGTCTCATCCATTGTTTCAAAATTAGAGCTAGATTGAGTAATTTTTTATCACACCAAGTATCCATCCAAATAGAAATTTTTTTCCTAGTTCCCACCACCCATATTAGACCGTTAATCACTAGATTAATTTATTTTTTAAACCATTCCATAGTGCAAAACCATCTAGTAGTGAGAATACAATAAATGTTAAGCTTGGGTAATTGTGCTCAACGTACTTACTTAGAAGAATTATTGCCCATTGTCCTTGACTCTCTTTGTATAATATCCAGATTAATTCTCCTATGAGATCTAATTCTACATCTATAAGAACTCTTAATGGAGACCTCCCCTAGTTTTATCATCACACATCTTGCTCCATTTCAACAAAATAAATTTCCTTTTATCATATAATCCTGACCATATAATATAGATTAACTTGTTTCTATCGATTTTGGCATAATATACAAAGATATATGATATGTTGGAATGGCCTATAATACTGATTTAATTAGTTGCACTCTTCCTACTAATTATAACCATCTATCTTTCTATACTAGTAGTTTATTCTAAACTTATAACTAGATTTTATAATTCTATCCTTATTCTCCCCTCAAATAAGAGCATTCCTAGATAAGTTACTAGAAAATTTGCCTCCTTTATTTGAAGTAACTTATATATCCTTGCTTTGATTCTAGTTGGAGTGATTAGGAAGTAAATTTTGGATATTTTCCTATTAATATTTCACACTAATTCTCTTTCATATTCATTTAATACATTATTCAATGCTCTGGCCTTGTTTATCCTTGCCCTCCCAAAAGGGTTGTATCATCTACAAATTGTTGATGGGTGATGTTGTCAATGTTATTACTAGCCTTAAGTTCACTTATTAGCCCATATTTTTTAGCCTTCTTCAAGTTCCTACCCAATACCTCTACTATAATAATGGACAAAGGTGGTGATAGAGGATCTTCTTGTCTAAGACCTCTCTTGTCTTTAAATTACTCTATTAATAATTCATTGACCAACACTAAATATGATACTCTAGAGACACAAGCTTTAATCCATTTGACCCATAACTTCTCTAATCCAAACTTTTTTAGTACTGCAAAAAAAACTATTTAACCCTATCAGAGACCATACTCATATCAAGTTCTAAGATCATTGCTCTCTCTTTTCTTGAAGCTACTAAATTCATAACTTCATGAGCTACTATGATCCCGACTATAATATATCTCCCTTTCAAAATCCTCCTTGCTCTTTTGACATAATGTTGTCTAACAATGGTCTTAACCAATTTGACATCACTTTGGAGATCATCTTATATGCCATATTACACATGCTTATGGGCCTAAATGATTCAAACAATTAATTGTCTTTTTTTTGGAATCAGGGTAAGATATGTGCATTTATTTTATAAGGTGTGTATTTTTTTACCCTAGATTGTTCTACTACCACCAATAAATAATCCTTCACTATATCCCAATTATGCTGATAGAATGTTGCAAAGAGCCAATTTAGACCTAGGGATTTATTTTTATCAAAAGAGAAAAGATCTAAATGAACTTTTTCCAGAGTAATAAGCTCTGTTAGTTTCCTATTGTCTTGATTTGTTATAATTGAAGTTACTTATCATAGGAGTTTATCATTAAGAACTTCAAACTCCCCCAATCCTAGAATATTATAGTAAAAAAATATTACCTCCTTTCTGATTTCACTATGGTTTTCAATCCAAACGTGTTCTACTAATTCTATATGATGATATCTATACTATAGACATCCTATGAAAAACATTGTGTTTTTATCTTCTTTTAACCAAGTTTGTCTTGATTTTAATCTCCAAAATTTCTCTTTCTTACTCAAAATATTATGATATTCACTAAGCAACTTCCTTTCCTCTAAGCTTAGATAATTATTCTCACCTTTTTAGAATTTTTAAATTTTCTCTTTTAGTTATTTCTTCTCAAAAATGTTTCCAAAAGTGTTCTTGTTCCATTATTTTAATCTAGATGTCATTAATTTAATTTTTTTTTTAAAGTGTATATAGCCCACCATTTCTTCAAGAATTCTATTTTTGCACTATCATATCAAAAAATTGAGGATGGTCTTCCCACATCTACTCATATTTAAATTATTATCATTTATTAAATTTACTTACCACCATTTTAACTCTTATTGACCAATGATCTAAACCAATCCTTGTCAAAGTATTAAATTTAGCACAAGTCCTTACATCTAGCCAATGATATAAGAGTATGCATCTATCTAATTTTTTGTTATTAGGTTCTATCCTCTCCTATTGTTGGTCCATGTATAGTTGTCTTCTTCAAACTCAACCTCTCATAGATTATTGTTTTGAATAAAAGTTGAAAAATCTCTCATACTTTAGGTTAATTTTCTAATTATCCCAAAATTTTCATCTAGCTTGGTTATGGCATTAAAAATATCCTATGATAATAGATTGGGTTTCTTGGCATTTACTTCTCATAAAGGCTTCAATCCCACGTTATACTTCTAATCTACCTGACTGTGTTGTAGATCCATAGATATTGATAAGGATGAAATGAACATCTGTAAAGTAGCATATGACTAAAGAGGCTATCCAATACCTAGTTTTATGAGTGGTTACATACAATGTCCTAATGGGATTCCAAAAAGTTATAATTCCCCCTATCACTTATTTAAAATCCATAGAATCCCATTCACATATTGCCTATATTTATTTCATAGTTTTTGAAACTTCTTCTTTTGTCATTTTAGTTTCCTAGATATAAAGAATATTAATCTTATTATTTAAATAGAGGTCCTTGATAAACCTTTATTTTGAGTGGGTATTAGCACCCCTTATATTCTATGATATTGTAATCATGTTTCGTTAGGGGCTACTGGCCCTACCTACAAATTACCAATATTATTATGTTTTTTGGTAAAGAGAAGTTCAACCAAATTATATTGTGTTCCTTTCTCTATGTTTGCCCTTTGCTTCCCTAGCTCTCGCTTAATAATTTAAGAATTTTCCTCTTTTTTCCTTGTCTATATCATGATTATGTAATATTATTCTATCCCTCAATATTATTTCACAAATTTCCTTTTTATTAGATTTATCCTCTCTTGGTTTTGCTACAGAAGCTTTTAACTTGTCCTGCTCATTTTCTGGTATTTACTTATTAATGGTAAAGGTATTAACATCTAAGATTAAATTTTTTCTACCAATTTTCTTATCTTGAATGGTGCATGGTACTTCAAGAGAGTCTTCAAAATATGATGAGGGTCATTTCTTAGGTTTAGGAAGAATTTACATCCCTAAATTAAGATCATACTAAATAGACAATTCCTTGTTAATATTCTAATCATGTTGTATCATGTTCTCTAATATTTGTTGTGTTTTTATTCATAGGCTAAAGCCTCAAAAGAATTGGTATTTCTTCCAATATCCTTCCTTACTAGTCTCCACTGTTTATTTACTTTCATCTATCTGGACCTATTTTTTGGAAGTTGAAAACCATTCTCATTCATATCCAATTGCAAGTTTCTCTTGAAGTTTTATACTTATGTTTTTGTTGTACTCTTCTTAGGGCATGATATCTCAATATACCTCACCCCATTACATCTATTTTAAAAAATAGATTTTTCTTAATATATGGTTTGGATGCACAACTTGCCCCATACTTAAGAATGATTGATTTTGGTAAAGATTTACTGATATCAATCATGACCAATATTTAGGCATAAATAGCCAAGAATCCATTTTTTGTAGTTTCTAAAATCTCAAGGAATTCTCCTAGAGTGTTTCATTTTGACTTAAATATATCCATACATCATAACCTAGACTGGTACTAGGGATATAATTAAGTATTTAGGTGCAAAGCCTTCATACCAGCACGTAAGGAAGAGTCTTGCTCTTCCCATTAACCAAGGATCCCTTTTAGGATTTTATATATTTCCTTCCTATACCAAAAAATAGATAGGAAGAAATATTTGGATAGAAATTATAGACTCACTCTTGGAGACTTCCAACTTCTATCAATCTATTTTCTCAAGGACAAAGACCCTATCCAAGACCCATTAAGTTTATCAATAATATACCTAACTTTGAGTAACAAGGATTGTGTTTCTATGATATCCTCACTAAACTCTACTATTAGGGGTGATTCTAATGATTTAGTTGTAAATTTATCCATGGGAAGGAAACTATAACTCAAAATCTACTAAAATTTACCAATATATCCTATAGCAATTATATTATTTGAAAATAAACCTATAATAATTTACATGCAAAAATTTTAAGATAATAAAGAGAAAAAATAATTTTAGGTTAAAAATTCTACACCCAAACATAATGTCCTACCTCACTAATTCTCTATCCCTGTATTGCTCCTCCTATGATCCAAACCTTGGTTGACAAATATCTGTAATTTTATTTTTTGCAACTTGAAAAATCATCATTGCCCTTGCTCAATATGGCTAACTTCATAGGATTTTATCTCCCTCAATACCACTCAAGTTCCTTAATATGACCACCTATTTTAAATCTCTTTAAATTCTACACAAATTTATCTAGGAATCATCTAAATCAAACAACTTTTCACAAAGAAATGGCTTATAAAAGATAAGAAGTTTTCAAGAACATTTTTCCCTAACTCTACCCTAGTTTCGAATGGTTGCCTTCACATGATCATATTGTCATCAATATTATTTGGATTATTTTGAATAACCACTCATTTCAAAGCTTTTCAAATTTTACATAAAATGGCATAAAAATCATATGAATCGGATAACTCTATGCAAATATATGGATCCTAAAATATTATTCATTTGTTAGAAAAATTTGCCCTAGCTTTTTTTGGTGATATTACATTATTTGGTACCTTGAGTAACATTGTAAATATCTGGATTAGGATGTAATTTTATTATTTAGTATGTGTCAAGATGTGAAGTGTGTTTATGTGTCATGTAATCAAGTGTGATTTATGAGTGAAAGGTGTTATGTATGCAAGTGTGAGTTATGAGTGAAAGGTGTCATGTGTGTAAGTGAAGAGTCTTAAGTGTAAATTAAGATTCATGTATGGTGTATCAATATTTGATGTAGGAAGTTATGTAATCATAAGACGGTTTGTCATTGTATCATAAAGGAATACGAAAGGTTGCATCTCTCATGAGTTAGAGGAGAGCAAAAGTTGGGTGCATTTAAGAGTCACATGAAAGCTTATATATTTAAGATAAAGCTTTATACTATAAAATAAAGTTTTAATATTTTTAGATTGAATCAACAAAGTTATTTTTGTTCAATACTAGTTATATTATTGAATGAGATTATTTTTTTATTATATGATCCTAAAATCATAGACCTTTGATATTTTGGGCTCACTTTGCTAATAGTGGTATCAAAGCTTGGTTAATAAGAGTCGTTTTAGTTGAACATGGGGAGCTATTGATTAAGGAGTTGAAGGATATTTATGTGAGAAGTATTCTAGAGATTGAAAGATTAAAAATTGAAGAGGGGATTGGAGAAGAATACAGTAGCAACAAATTAAAATTTGAAGGAAATAATTGAAAGGAAATGGTAGATTGATATTGGACTGAATATTTTTAGAGGAGATAGAATATTGAGGAAGAAATGGAAGATTGAGAGTTGAGGAGAAAGTTATTTTAGAAGATATGAAATTGGAGGAACTTATAATTTGGAAATAACATAACATGACGTATTATAGTGAAGTATAGAGAAAAGTTTTTGAGAGGAGATTATTGGAGAGCGCTTAGAGAAAATGACATTGGAGGAATGTATTATGATAACATATTGGAGAAGAATGTGATAATGTAATAGCTCTTGAGATATTAGAAACCAAAGAGTGTTTAAGACAAAGGGAGAAAGCTTCCGATAATTAGAGAATGTCTAAGATGAAAGGAGAGTGTCTAAGATAATTGAAGAGAACCTAAGATGAAGGGAGAGTGCCTAAGAGCAATGAACAAATGTAAAACAAGAGGTCAAATTCTATAATATTTGATATTTCAACCTAAGATATTGAGAGAGCAACATATGAACATGAACTTGAGTGCACCCCAAACGTTGAAACCTTTATTATAGAGAATGGATGAATGTGAAACAACTAGTAACACCTTAGTTACAAAGTTAAATTTGGAATTCTAACACCTTTGGAAGCATTATTTTCAAATATCCTGATGTAGAACATGGCAATACTTGTAGAGAGAATTTAAGGTATTTATCGATGCACATATTTATGATTAAATTTAACATGAAGTTAATGATTTGGGAGATATAAGGTATTATTCAATTTAATTAAAATATTGGAATGAATGGAGTTATAAGTTGTGAGATTGAATGATTGAATTAATTAATGAATAGAGAAGTAAAATTTGATATTTGGAGGAAGTAAATAAGAATCAGAGAGATATAAGAGGATTTAGAAATATTAAAGTCAAAATTAAAATTGACTAATATGGAAATTTGAAGAAGATTAGAATTTGGAAATTTAAATTGAATGGAAATTGGAAAAAGAATTGATTGAGAGTTGAAAGTAAATATTAAAGAAGAATATTATGAAAGATTGATTGAAAGAAATAGACTTTGAACTTTGGGAGCAACAAGGAATTCTACAAGAAGAATTAAGAGGAAAACTAAGAGAGAGTAAAAAAGGGAAATCAACATGAAATAAATTATTCAAAATGCATATTGGAAGATAGTAAAGGAATGTAAGAAAATTTTAAACAGTGCACACAAAGTATGATAGAGAATGCTGAAAAAAAAAATATGTAAAATTAAAGGTGGTCTTACAAACAATTTTCAAAGAAACCAAAGATAAACAATTTGTAACACTTGAATATTATCTAAGTATAAAACTGACTGAAGCAAGTGAAGACTCCAAAAATACTATTATAATACCTATTGATATAGGGAAAATAGCATATATGGCATTACTCTCTCTAGAAGTTCAAGTTCATAAAAAGGAAAAAGAATTGTCAAATATCAAATACTCTGATCAAGAAATTGATGACAAAAAGAACTTGAACATTGAAGGAAAATATACAAAATATATGAAGTCATCAAATGACAACAAGAATCATGATAAGAAATCAATTGACAATGAAAGTAAAAATAGTGAATCTTCACATTATAAATCTAATAACAAAGCAAACAACAATAGAAATAATAACGATGAAGAATGAGTCATATTATTACAATGATTTATTGAGAAAGGTAACATAAGCAAGAAATAGCTCAAAGAAAGAGAATAAAATGACCAATACCAAGGAAACGAAGCACAAAGCAAAGAACCGAAGAAAGAGGAACAAGAATTAAATATTGAAGTTAAATATCTTCACACCAAATAATGTAATACAAGGGGGTGTTGGTGATATTACATTATTTGGTACTTTGAGTACCATTGTAAATATTTATATTAGGATGTGAGTTTATTATTTAGTATGTGTCAAGATGTGAAGTGTATTTATGTCTCATGAGTGAAAGGTGGCATGTGTGTAATTGAAGAGTCATATGTGTGTAATTGAAGAGTCATGTGTGGTGTATCAATATTTGAAGTAGGAAGTTATGTAATCATGAGAGGATTTGTCATTGTGTAAGAAAGTCATTTGAAAGGCATCTCCCATGAGTTAGACAAGAGAAAAAATTAGGTACATTGAAGAGTCACATGAAAGGTTATGGTAGAGAAGGCATGTCATTTTATTGAACATAAAATATTTCATGATACAAATTTCTTCCAATGCCCCTTGGGCTACAATGAGGGTTTCCAAGGTGAAAATCCCTTTTATAATACAAGGTAATGGTACTCTTGTCTTATCAACCAACTCAAGAGGAGGGTGGATTTTATGCTTGATGGTCACCCGAGCTGAGCCAAGCTTCTACACCTGCACAACACAAACAAATGTTAATAGTACCTCTTGGGTCCACCTAAGTTGGACCCAAAAATATATGAGAGGTAAAAAATAAATAGAGCTTACAATAAATCAGTAAATAGAGATTGAAATGAGATAAAAACATAGTAAATTTTACGTTATTCACCTCTCTATATGGTTTATTATGAAGGGGGTGATTGTGATTGGTTACTAGTAGGAACCATCCCTATGGGGATGGTCCTTAATGTGAGTCATCCCTCTATGGACATGCAATAAAATTTTGAGGGACCTTATATAGACTATCAGTTGTCTCTAGTTTGAATTTTGCATCTGTTGGAGCTTTCAAACCTTGACAAATTGGTCCAAGAAACGAGACCAATATTAAGAGATAGAGTTCAAAGAACCAGATATTTGAGACCCTTCAGAGAAAGAGGTAAGTAGACCTAGTAGAAAAAAGGTCATATTTGATTGAGAAAGAAAGGATTCATAAGGACAAAAGTCCTAGAAGACTTGTATATTCGATATTAAAGGTAAATATTAAGGAGAATCATTAGAAAATCTCTAGAAAGAGTATTTACTCTGAATTTGAGACAATCATCACCATTCGATGACAAGCCCATAAGACAGATTAAGGAGACCCATTGGAGAAGGTCCTATTGATATTTGATGAGACCCATTTGATAGAGGTCCATCATAAGTTTATTGGTCCTTAGTAAGAAAAGAGACCATTAATCTAGCTTGTTCTACAAATATAGAAAGCAAGCAAGAATACTTGAAGGAAGAAATAAGACCTCAAGCAAGTAAGAAGACTTGAAGGTAGCAAGAAGACCTCAAGGTAGTAAGACGATTTCAAGATAACAAGAAGACTTGAAGCTAGCATACAAGAGAAGGTGGCATATTAAATCAAGAAAAATATTGAAGCAAAGCCTCATGAAAGTCTAGATAGACAACAATAAAGATTATTTTTGGAAGGCAAGCATCTTGCCAAATTTTGAAGGACACGGGACTAAAATTTAAAGAACTTAGGACTAAAATTTTAAATAAATTAAGACAACAAGTTCAAAGAGTGTAGGGCAACATTCATAAACATTTTTAATAAGAAAGTGGAGCATCATAGTAGTGCCATAGTCAAGTAAGTGACATAGAAGCACTATTCAAAGGAGAAAAGCAAGTAAAGAGAAGACAATGTTAAGAAGACAATAAAGCCAAAGAGTTAAGAGAGACTCAAAAACATTAACAGTAAAGCAAGGATAGTGCAGTGATTAAGTTTCAAGTTGCAGGTACAAGTTCAAAATCAAGGAAGTTTCAAGTTGGAGGTACAAATTTAATGTCAAGGGAGTGCCATCACCATCTAAATCTGCACCAAATCATAGTGAGAATAGATTGTTCAAAGGATTTACAAAGAAAAAAGAGACATGCATTAAGGAAAGTGTAATATTAATTTAGGTTACATATGACCAAGGGAGCTCTAATTCCAATGTAAAGCAACTCAGCAAGACAAAAGTTGAGTGTTGTGTAGAAGTTGAGCACAATGCAAAACCATAGCCAAGACAAAATTTGAGTGCAATGCAAAACGTGAGTCGAATAGCAAGGAGCTAAGGATTAGAATTTGAGTGTGGATAAAAGTGTAGAGCTAGAGCAAAGCACGACAAGCCTCTCAATTACCAAAGAAGTTCCAAGCATATTGAGAGTCGAGAGTGTCAATAATCCAAAGCACCGCAAGGAGTGGAAGCACCAAGCCTGTAAAGTGCCACAAGCATTGGAAGAACCAAGAATCGAGAGAACACTAAGAGCATCTAAAGTGCTAAGTATTGCAAGTGACAAGCAACAGAAGGACCAGGTAGTAGAAGCATTTAGTTCAAGGTAAAGAGAAGTGAAGTATTCAAAATTCTAGGTGTCATCTCCATTCAAACCGAGCTAAAAATGTCTATGTAGTATGTTTGCTAAGGTTGAAATGAAACGTTAGAGGAAAGGGCATAATAATTTTGGATAACCAAGCACCAAAGTGATTGAAATGCCAAAGGGATTTGCAAGTCCAAAGGTTCAAAATGTTACTCTAATCATTATCGTCTAAATAACTTCACCATTGAATGCCACATCAAGTGAACATTTAAAAAATACCCCAAATCAGAGAAACCCTAAATGGTGAAGCACCACATTGAGGACATTAATATGTTCATGACAATGCGGATCATTTCACACTGAAGTGATATTTTAAGGATTTTAGAATAGCATTAGAAACATCATCTTTCAAGCATCATTTAAATGCCCTCAGTCAGCAAACAAATAGCACCAAGTGCAAGATGTCAATGTGTGTAGGTATATTCTAAGGTTTCAAAGCTTATTAATTTTGAAATCTAATTTTTGACCTAAGGATAAATGGAGAGATAAGGAATAATTGATTTTATAAGGTTTATTTTTTATTAATAATTTTATTATTGATATTAATCATTTTATAAGGTTATTATTAAGATTAATTAGGAGTGATAAGGTTTAGTATTACATTAATTAAGTTTTTTATTATTTTTGGAGTGATAAGTAGCTATAAGGTTTTATTAAATTTTTTGAAGATATTATTTTTTGAAATACAAAAGCTTTTAGAATTTTTGCAAATTATTTAATTTTGGAGAGATAAGGAAGTCTACTTCAAATTAGTATTTTTAAAATTTACAAAATTCTTATTTTCTAGTTTCTAATTAATTATGGATACATAAGGAATTCAACATCATAGGTTTTTGGAAAATTTAGAAACTTAGGAATTATTATTAAAACCTAGGGAGACATAAGGTAGTCTACATCAAAGGAAATATATTCTTAACATTGTTTTGCATATCATGGAAGAAATTGTTAAGAATGCATTTAATGAGGATAGTGAAGACATGTTGCATGCACTTAGGTTTTACTCTCAAAACTTAATAAATGACTTTGATGGAAAGAAACAAATGTTTAATGATTTAAAATAAAAATTGACTTTGTTTCTCAAAGAAGCAAAAGAAGGAAATTTCACATCTCTTATAAGCTATATTCACGAAAAACATTTTAGGACATGGTGGGATTCTCAAAACACCATTATATTTTCTTCAAAAGAGTGTTTAGTGATGTATCTATCATTAATTAATTTTGAGATTTTTCAAAGGAAGAGACAAATTGAGAAAAATAACAAAGCATATGAGGAATCATTAAGATCAAAGCTATATTATTGTGATGACTTACTAACTGAATGCTTAGAAGGTATATCATCAGATATATCACAAATAAAATTGCAGAAAAAGAAAATAAGAAAGAGGAAGAGAAGAAATCACAATAGGAAACTTGAATCCAAAGACAAGGTCAAGCAAGGAGAAGAATAATAAGATCAAAAAATTCAAAAGAAGGCAAAAAGAGAATAGAGAAAGCACAAGTCCTAGGATCACATGAAAATGAAGACCTTGATTGAAGACTAAAGTCTTCAATCACAAAATAATGTTTGGTACATGATAATGTACCACCTTGGTACATTATTGTAAATATTAGATTAGGGTTGTGTCCTAGATTAGTGAGTGAATATTTTATGTAATGTAATAATGTGCAAGAAATGCACAAGTGTCATGTAAATATGTGTGCAAGTGTTATGAGTGTAAATGTAATATGTAAGTGTGCACATATGTCCTTAGAATAGGAAAATGAAGAGTTATTAGGAAGATTTAAGAGTGAAGCATATGAAGAGTCACATACAATTATATATTTGTGACAAAGCATTGTAATATTATGAAGGTGAATCAAATGTGCAAAGATTTATGCTTGCATTAGTAGACCTTTATTCAATAGCATTTTCAATATTTTCATGTGTAATATTGTGAGCATGTTTATGTGAGTATTCTAATGAGATATTTTGTTTAATATTACATTTTGAGTTATTATTTGATTTATTATATTGCAACTTTATTATATTATATCCTGTGATTATTTTCCTATGGTGATTTACATTAATTATTGAATCTTCAAAAGCTAACACAAATTTTAATATGACATTTTTAGGTGTCTACATTTACCCCTTTTTGTTCTACATCATGTGTAAACATGATGCAGTGCAAAAACATGACACAAAACGAGTGGATTGACGGTGGGTGACAATGGATGACAATGGTTGACCACGGCTTTTGGCACATCACAATGACAATTAAGGGAGGAGATGCATGGTTGTCTCAAATCAAGAACAATGTAGGATGCCCCAATTATAGAAGGGATAAATATCCTTGAAACTTTACCTTTGACATATTGTTGAGTTCACTTGTTTAGCAAGTTGACCAGTCATTGGTAGGGGTCCTCATGACACTCTAATTGATTGTAAGTGGTTTTAATTTGCCACCTTGATGAAGTGAGTGTGTGAGTAACCATACAAACATTAGCATGGAGCATATCAAATTGGATTGGGTTAGAGTTTGAGTTGAGAAGAGAAATTCAGATTTTTGCCCTAGCAAAGGAGGGTTAGTGATAGTCTTAAGTAGATATTCTTGTACAAACGTGATTCCAAGTTTGAGTGTTTAAATATTAGACCTATTCAAGGTAGCATTTGTGGGTAATATCTACCCCCTAAAGCGATGATTTTATAGGTGAAGAGACAGAAGACAACAATGAAGTTCTTGACTAAAAATAATTACACAACAAAAAGTGGAAATGTTATGAAGGATTTATGATTGAATCGATAATAGGAAATGAGACCATCTAGCCAATCTCAAACTATAAAATTAACAGGAGATCATTCCTAAACCAAGCGCAACAAAAAGGATGCACATGGATGTGCAATAGTTCATTTGTGTTGCATGACTAGAGATACAAGGGAGGGAGAGTGATAGGCAAGGGAGAGAAGTTAACATGAAGTGATATAAAAATTATCATGAGGGACGAGATGTCAGGCAACAATACGAGATCAAGGGGTAGCATGCAAGTTAAATAGGTTAGTGGTTTTCACCCATATATTTCACTTGCTTTATAATTTTTTGATAAATTGAACCCTATGGTTTTATTTTCTTTAAGCAAAAAGACATCATAGTATCCTAGGCTAGGTTAGGTCTTATAAAAATGCATGTGTGGATTTTTATATTTTTGTGGTTCTTGTTTTTTTTGGTGTTATGGTCTTTTTTTCAACTTGGTTTTGGCTAGAATGTTTGGACATGGACCGTCCATGTATAGACAATCATGTAGACTATTCATATAGGGGTAATTGTTTTGAAGGTGCATGGGATAGGAGATGAGAGGGATCTAAGAGGGATGGTTGGCATGATTGTAGGAGAGGGTGATGTGATTGCAACATTAGTTTTTGTCACTCCTCAATGACTTGAAGAGGGATTCGATGCTAGTGGACTAGGATTGGTTATGGAAGATTAGGGTTTGGAACATAAAATATGTCATGATAAAAATATTTTTCAATGCCCCTTGGGCTACAATGAGGGTTTTCAAAGTGAAAATTCATTTTACAATACAAGGTAATGGTACTCTTGTCTTTTCAACCACCTTAAGAGGGGGGTTTTATGCTTGATGACCACCTAGGTTGAGCCAAGCCTCTACACCTGCACAACACAAATAAATATTAATAGTACCTCTTCGGTCCACCTAAGTTGGACCCAATTTTATATGAGAGGCAAAAAATAAAGAGAACTTGCAATAAATCAGTAAACAAAGCTCAAAATTAGATAGAAATACAATATATTTTACCTTACCTCTTTAGACGGTCTACTATGAAGGGGGTGACTATGATTGATTCCTGGTAGGAACAGTCCCTATGGGGATGGTCTTGACTATGATTTATCCCTCTATCAAAGGTCTAATTTGTACTACCCATAATACAATGAACTTTTGAGAGGGCCTTTTGTAGGCTATCAGTCATCTCTAGTTTGAATCTGGCAACTATTGGAGCTTCACCTTCAAACAGTTCACAAAAATAATACATGCAAGTAGAGGCATATAATGTTGTCCATGGTTGATATGCAAGTAGGTTGAATCCTCACAAAGTGCACACAAGTAAGTTCTAACTAAATTTTGGTAGAGTTTCCCTATAGTAATCTCACACTCATATGAAAATGAAAGAAATAGGGGCCTATTTATAAATTTTCTCAAGGGTGCGGGGGTGGTGAAATGGATATGAGGTGGTTGTGACATGGCAACCAAGTAGCTTGGTTGAGGTGAGGAAAATTTTAGGTTTTCCCACATAGAATTTCAAAGGGACATGTGTGCACCATGCCTCATTAATATTCTTAGTTAAGGATATTCCTCACCCCATCCAAGGGGTATGTGTGCACCATGCTCCATTAATGCTCTTGGGTGGGGAGAGTCCTCATCCCACCCATATGCATTAAAGAGCATGGGGGGTTGTGTGGGTGCATGGGGATATGGAGAGTAGGGGGTAGGCTAGGCTAGGGTGAGGTGGACCTAAGCTAGAGTCAAAGGGTAGACTAGGGGAATGTGCACATAGGCTAGGGGGAGTGGGATAGTCACATGGTGACCATGGGCTAGGTGTAGGATGGGGCTTAATGGGTAAAGGGAGCTAAGATGGGTTGATTTAATGTTTCTAAGGTTACTATGTTAAATATTTGGATTATTTGAGATAATTACAAAACTATTAAATATTGACATTGGAAAATATCAATATCATATTTTTTAGGTGTCTACATTTACCCCTTTTGTATTGCATTGTGTGTAAACATGATGTAGTGAAAACACACATGACACAAAATGAGTGGATTGAAGGTGGGTGATAGCGGATGATTGTGGTTGACCATGAATTTTGGCGTAATACAATGATAGTTGAGGGAGGATATGCAGGGTTGTCTCAAATCAAGAATAATGTAGGATACCCCAATTATGGAAGGGGTAAAATCCTTGAAACATTACCTTTAACAAATTTTTGAGTTCACTTGATTTAGCACATTTACCAGCCACTAGGAGGGGTCCTCATGACGCTTTGATCAATTGAAAGTGGTTTTAATTTTCTACCTTATTGAAGTGAGTGTGTGAGTAACCATATAGACATTGGCATGGAGCATACCAAATTGGATTGGATTAGAGTTTGAGTTGAGAAGATAAATTCTATATTTTTCCTTAGTAGAGGAGGGCTAGTGATAATCTCAAGCAAATATTTTTTGAAAAACATGATTCCAGGATTGAGTGTTTGGATATTAGACCTATTCAAGGCAATATTTATGGGTAATATCTACCCTCTCAAGCAATGAGTTGATGGGTGAAGAGACGAAATATAATAATGAAGTGCTTGACTAAAAATAATTGTACAACAAAAAAGAAGAAAGGTTATGAAGGATTGATGATTGAATGAATAACAAAAAATGAGATCATCCAATCGATCTCAAACCATATGGTCAATGAGAGATCGATCAAGCGATGGCTGATTGTATAGATTTCCAACAGCCATACAATCGGTCCCAAGTTGAATGCAATAAAAAGGGCACATGTAGATTTGAAATAGTTCATTTGCATTCCATGATTGGAGAGATAAGGGAGGGAGAGCAATGGGAAAGAGAGAAATTGACATGGAGTGATGTTGAAATTATCATGCAGAGGGACAATATGGTAGGCAGTGGTGCAGGATCGAGGGGTGGCAAGCAGGTAGGACAGGTTAGTGGTTTTCACACATATATTTCCCTTTATGATTTTTCAATAAAACAAACCCTAGGGATTATTTTTTAAGCAAAAAGACATCATAGTATCTTAGGCTAGGTTAGGTCTGATAAAAATGCATGTGTTGATTTTTGGATTTTTGTGGTTTTTGGCTTTTTTTAAGTTTTGTATTATGTTTATTTTTTCTTTGATGCATTTCCTACCAGAATTTATGGACGTGGATCATCCACATATAGATGGTTGCATATACAGGGATAATTTTTTTAAGGGGTATGGGATGGGGAATGAGAGGGATGGATGACATGATTACGGAGGTGGATGGTGTGCCTCCTCAATGACCTAATGAGGGAGTTGATGCCAGTGGACTAGGATTGGTTATGGTAAATTAGGTTTTGGGAAGTGGTCTAGATGGAGAAAACATGTCGTTTTATTGAACATAAAATATTTCATGATAAAAATATTTTCCAATATCCCTTGGGCTACAATGAGGGTTTTCAAGGTGAAAATCCCTTTTAAAATACAAGGTAATGATACTCTTGTCTTCTCAACCACCTCAAAAGGGGGTGGGTTTTATGCTTGATGACCACCTAGGTTGAGCCAAGCCTCTACACCTGCACAACACAAACAAATGTTAATAGCACCTCTTAGGTCCACCTAAGTTGGACCCAAGTTTATATGAGAGTAAAATGATAAAGAGAACTTATAATAAATAAATAAAAAAAGCTCAAAATGAGACAGAAACATAGTAAATTTTACCTTACCTCTCTAGATGGTTTGTTTTTAATGGGGTGACTATAACTAGTTCCTGGTGGGAACCATCCCTGTGGGGATGGTCCTAATAATGATTCATCCCTCTATGGATGGTCTAGTCTGTACTATTCATAATGGGATAAAATTTTGAGGGGACCTTTTGTAGGTTGTTATTCATCTTTGGTCCAAATCTAGCGTATGTTGGAGCTTCCACTTGCGAGTAGTTCATAAAATAAATACATGCAAGTAGGGTCATATAATGTTGTCCATGGTTGATATGCAAGCATGTTGAATCCTCACAAAGTGCACACAAGTTCTAACTAAATATTGGTAGATTTCCCTATAGTAATCTCACACTCATATAAAAATAAAACAAACGAGGGTATATTTATATATTTTTTCAAGGGTGAGGGGGTGGTGAAGTGGAGGTGAGGTGGATGTGACATGGAAGCTAAGTGGCTTATATGAGGGGAGGAAAAATCTATGTTTTTCCACTTGGATGGTAAAAGGGACATGTGTGCACCATGCCTTATTAATTTTCTTGGGTGGGGAGATTCCTCACCCTACCCAAGGGGCATGTGTGCACCATACTCCATTAATGCTCTTGGGTGGGGAGAGTCCTCACCCCACTTATATGCATTAAAGAGCATGGGGGGTTGTGTGGATGCATGGGAATAGAGTAGGTGGTAGGCCAGGCTAGGGTGAGATGGACCTAAGCTAGATTCAAAGGGTAGACTATGGGGATGTGCACATAGGCTAGGGAATTGTGCACATAGGCTAGGGGGAGTGGGATAGTCACATGGTGACCATGGGCTAGGTGTAGTGCAGGGCTTAATGGGTAAAGGGGTTTAATATGGATTTATTTAATATTTCTAAGGTTACTATGTCAAATATTTGGATTATTTAGAATAATTGAAAATTTATTAAATATTGACATTGAAAAAATGTTAATATGATATTTTTAAGATCTCTACATTTGCCTCTTTTTATAATGTGTCCTGTGTAAACCTGATGCAGTGCAAAAATATATGACACAAAAAGAATGGATTGACGATGGGTGACAACAAATGACAGTGGTTGATGATGGCTTTTGACATGTCACAATGACAATTGAGGGAGGATATGCAATATTATCTCAAATCAGCAACAATGTAGGATGCTCCAATTATGGAAGGGGTGAATATCCTTAAAACTTTACCTTCAATAGATTGTTGAGTTCACTTGATTTAGCAAGTTGACCAACCATTGTTAGGGGTCCTCATGATGCTCCAATCGATTATACGTGGTCTTAAGTTACCACCTTGATGAAGTGAGTGTGTGAGTAACAATGCATACATTGGCATGGAGTGTACCAAATTGTATTGGATTAGAGTTTGAGTTGAGAAGAGGAATTCTACTTTTTGTCCCAGTAGAGGAGGGCTAGTGATAGTCTCAAGCAAATATTTTTTAACAAGCATGGTTGTAGGATTGAGTGTTTGGATATTGGACCTATTCAAGGCAACATTTGTGGGTAATATCTACCCTCTCAAGTGGTGAGTTGATGGATGAAGAGATTAAAGACAACAAAGAAATGCTTGACTAAAAAATCACTATGTAAAAAAAGTGAAAAGGTTATGAAGGATCGATAACTGAATGAATGACAAATATTTATATTGTTCATCCAATATCATATCATACAATTGATGGGAGATTGGTTGGGTGATGGTTGACCATACGAACAGTCAATTATTGTATAGATGATCTTGGGTTGATCACAACAAAAAGGGTACGCGTGAGTGCGTAATAGTTCATTTGCATTATGTAAAAACCTCAAAACTACCAACCCAATTTTTTTTAAATGAGCACTTACAAACAAAGGCTCACAAACGAGACACCCTTCAGCATACAAGGCTTCACCACATTTGTGTTCCAAGTCGCTACAGATGACACTCAGTGGACAGGAGGGGCCAACTCCTATAATTTTTGGGAGGTTCACCTTACTAAACCTACACATTTAGAAGGATGCCAAAAGTGGTCCTCCCACCTTTATTGTACCCTTCATGGCATAGGACCATGTGACCATGGCATAGGCATTATCTCTTAAGAACTACATTTTTAAAGGGGGATGCCTATTCCCTAACCCAACTCTCACTCCATCTAGGAAGATTAATTAACGTGGAATCTTGGTGCTTAATTACCATACCTCTGCAAGCTAATATCATTTCCACTTCGACGGTAACTAACATGATCTCTTGATCCTACACGATCAAGGGATCACCACCACTATCTTATGAATGGTCTTCCTAAGTTTTAGATGGGATGCATATGATCCTTCATGTTTAAGGTGTTATGATTCACAAGTATCTTTGCTATTGTATTCACATAACTCCTTCCAAGTTCATGAGTTCTTAGATATTGCATCCTCTCAACTCCTTCTAAGACTCATATTGCATGCTTAGTGCAACTCCTCCCATGATTGTATTTTATGGTTTACAAGAGGAATATTCTACCCACCCCAAGGATAGATACTCATTACAATATTTATGATGAAATAAACAATGCACTAAGCATAATAACAAGAAGTACATAAATTCCATCAAATTTGAAAAGCACAACCAAGATTCCTCTTAACCATAAGCCATCTAAGCATAAATCAAGTGCTTGAATTAAATTAATTTCTAACAAAATAAATGCATAGACAAGATAATCTATAACATAATCATTTTTCATAATTGATAGAACTCAATAATAACTATCCAATAAGATTACCAAAATCACATAAGGTGCAAAACCCAAGTCATTAAACAACATAAACTTTCAATTTGTACAATAATTCAATATACAAAACTTATTGATCAACTCAATAATTACAATGCCTTTAATTTCCATAACTTCCAAAACATTCAAAGTTATATGAAACCACTCCAAAACATCCTCGATTTAACCACAAGTCAGCAACTCTCTTCGCCATGGGAACACCACCCACTAAGTTATGAGGTATATTTAGGGATCATAATAGCTCTTCATGCAATGCAACCTAAATCATGCCATTATCTATTATGCAAATATCCATGCATAAGAAATGATAAGAAAACAAGGAGAGAATCCCATACTTCTCTCTATAATGACCCCTTTACCTACTCAAGTCTTAGGAGACCATTATAATTTCAACCCAAGGATTAAAATTTATTCAAAATGGTGCAAGAAAACATCAATAGTAAATAGAACCCCATACTTCTCTCTATAAGAATTCCTTAACTCACAAAAGTCTTAGAAACCATTATGTTAGTTTCTCTTTCAAAACCACATGCCTAAATCCATGATTACTTAACTATCACAAGTCTTAAGAATCAACATAGCAATTTCTCTTTCAAAACTAATTTAAACATACAAAATCAATACAATAGAATCCCATACTTCTCTTTATAATTATTCTCCCTACTCACAAGAGTCTCAAAAAATATTACATTAGTTTCTCTTTCAAAACCAGAAAATACTTTAGTTAAACAACCATAAACAAGTAATTAAATTTAAACAAGTACTTTATTAAAATAAGATAACCAAAGTACTTAATTAAAAAAACCTACAATCTAAAAGTAAGCAAAGTACTTTATTATCCTCAATAATCAAAGTACTTTCTTAATCAAAAAAATAAGATAATTATTAATCCACTTAATAATCCAAAATACTTGTGGTGGTCGATAAGTTGACTAAGGTTGCACATTTTATACTGGACAACATCAATGATGATGCACTGGTGGTGGTAAATAGGTTTACCAAGGAAATTTTTAGCTTACATGGTTTTCATGAGGTGATCATATCAGACAAATATTCTAAGTTTACATCAAAATTTTGGTAGGCTCTTCATCATGCAATGGGTACTAAATTGAATACCAGTTATGCTTACCTTCCAAAATATATATGGGTAAATAGAGAGGGTGAACCAAGTTATAGATGACATGCTTTGCATGTATTGCATGGATCAAAAGTCTAAGTGGGAAGAATTTTTTCATCTAATTTAATTTGCACATAATAATGGATACCATGCATCCTTGGGAATAGATCCATTTGAGGCCTTGTATGGTCGAATATGTAGAACACCTCTATCATGGGACAATCTAAAATATCGGGTGGTGATCAAACTAAACACTATAAAAGAGATTGAGGAGCAGCTCAAATGGATTCAATGGAGACTCAAGGAAGTAATCAATCACTAGAAGAGCTATGCTAATCTGAAAATATCACCAAGAGAATTATCTTTAGGAGATAAAGTTTTCTTGAGGGTAAGACCCATGAAAAGTGTCATCAAGTCAACTAAGTTGGATACTCATTTTATTGGGACTTTGGAGATCATTGATAATATTAGTCCAATAGCCTATAGGCTCACCTTGTCACCCAACCTATAAAATATCCCTGATACTTTCCACATATCCCTACTTAGGAATTATGTTGTTTATCCTTCTCATGTTTGGAATGTTTTAAAATTGTAGATGGTAGATCCCTCAACCATTGAGGTGTGATCGATAAGGATTCTAGGGTTTCATTTCAATGTGTTGAGGAAATGAACCCTAGATCAATGTAAGGTCCAATGGGACCAATATTCTAAAAATTATGCAACTTGGGAAGATGTTGAGGAAATGAGGAAGCAATTCCCATGTTTATTTGAATGAAATATGTATGCTTATTTTTAGAAAATATACAGGGCTATGTTTAGTCTAAGGGTATAGTATGTAGTGGCCCTCATTGGCAGGACTTAAACTTGATACTTGACTTATGTATTGATGTGTAGATGTCTAATGCATAATCTCATTTTATATTATCAATATGAGTTTATAGTTGCACTTTATGTTTTGATTATACTATTTTAGAATATGATACTACTGATGGAATTTATGGTTGTAGGACCAGGTACTCTCATGAGTGGATTGGTATGGGACAACCACTAGAGTTGAGAGAAAATGGAAAATGATGGATGAAAATCTCATCAAAAACTCAAGGGTAAAAATAAACCCTTCATATAGGTGCATTGCATATATGTATATTTGATTGGATGCATCGTTGGGTAAGAGGGCTGCTATTAAGCAAAGGAGCCATCCTTAGTAGGAGGGTGATAATATTTCAATTATCCTAAAGCCTTATACTCAAGGAAAATATTATTACATATTCTATTAGCAAGATCTTTGTGTTGCTTGTGTTTTGGAAGCATAGTATTGTTTGGTTATCATTTAACCTAATAAAGTATTAATAATGAGGATAGTAATATTAATACTTGGAATATTAATATCAGTGTTAATAGTTAATATTAAAATTTGGTATATTCCTACTAGGAGAGAGTACGAGTGAGAGCCAAGAGTGAGGGCAACCGATAACAAGTGCAAGTACGAATGCGATTCAAAAGTGAATGCAGTTGGTAGTAAGCATGAGACAAGAGTGAATGCAGTCGAAAGCAAGCATGAGCTAGGAGTGAGTGTAGCCAAAAGTGAGCATGACCAGGAGCAAGGAGGAAGTGTGAGCAGAAAGTATGACGTAGAAAGCAAAGTGTGCTCAAGGAACAAGTGATACTTCTTGATCCAAATCTTAGAAAAATTTAAAGAATTTAGTTGAAGAAAATTTAAAGGATTTAGTTGAAGGAACATTGGAAAAAAGAAGAGACAGGGGCAATTGTGATCTAGGAGGGAGTGCAATTTAGGAGCGATTGTGATCTATAAGGGAGTGTGAACCAATATGGAGTTAGGATTTAGTCATGGAGGAAGAGAAACAAGTTCATATAAAGTGTATAAATGCTTCAAACCCTTACCATGAATGTGTGGAACATTGTTTTCAAAAAATGAATTGAAGTAAAGGGACACTAAGAAAAAGAAAATATAGGGACAATTGTGATCTATGAGGGAGTGCAAGTTGGGAGTGTGTGAGGCAAGAGAGAGTGTGAGTCATTAGCAAGTGTGAACCAAGAGGGGATATGAAACAAGAGGAAGTGCAAGCCAATAGCGAGCCCTATAGCTAGTATGGAAGGAAATTCATAATTGAAATCCCTAATGGGAAGTCAAGATGCCCTAGCTAGAAATTAGGATACCCTAATTAGAAGTATGGTGGCCCAAGTTAGATATAAGCATAAGAGAGAATACATGGAATGTTTGATGTAGGTAGCATATGTTTCATTAGAAATAAGTGTCAAGAATGAGATGATTGAGCATGATATAATGGTTCTTAAAAATAGAGGGTTAATATGTAAGTTCCATAGATCATGGCCAGGGTTTTTGAAGATTCAAAATTGGATCAAATGGAAGTGGGGATTGAATTCAAATTACTCTATGACTTTTCTTTCTAAATATTTTTCCTCATATTTTCCAATTAAAAAATTAGGGATAAATAATGGTTGGTGGCCCATGGTTTAGGGGAAGAGATGCACTTTATTTGAGACCATGAAATGAATTTTTTTTCAGTTGAGACAGAAACTATTAAGAAGCTTCTAGTGTGGGTTAGGCTTTTTGGACTTCCATATCAACTTATAAATAGAATTTTTTGAAGAATATTGAAAATATCCTTAGAGAATTTATCGAGGACTAACTACTAAGGAGCTAAATCATGCTATATATACTTAAATATGTGTTTCTATGTATATTTCAAAACCTTTGCCACAATCTATTAAGATTAAATCTAAATCAATAGAATGGGATCAACAAGTAGATTATGAAAATATCACATTTCGTTGCCACAATTGTTATGATATTGGACACATGGAAAGAGTTTGCAAAGTGAAAACTACGAAGAAAGAGATAAAAAAATTTATCCATGAGATAAACTTTGAGACGAAGCAAGAAAATCGTATAGTAATAGAAGCTAGATCATATCTAGGATATTCCACTCCAAAATATGAGGTAAAGAAAGCCTATCTGTAGTATCATTTGGAAATCTTGAAAGGAATTAAAGGTGTAAAATAATATGCAGAGATAAATCCTAAAACAAAGATGGCAAAAGAGGTCAAGTTTATTCCAAGTAAATCATATTTTTTTCCTCAAGTAGTATTGAATCCTCTCCACATTTTTTTTATTTGTGGAAAACATCCCAAAAGGGATGCCACTTTCGGGTAAGACCCAAGGAGGCGGGGGTATCCATTCCACCAAAAATGCCCAGGACTCGGACCTGGCCTACCACCTTTGACATACTCAAGGAGCAAACAAACACACAAAACCAATTTAAAAATAAGTAAATAACAACAAAAATAATAAAATAAAATAAAAAACATGCTCCTTGAGTGTGTCAAAAACAAAAGCACAACCAAACACGCACAATAAGATAAAAGAAACCACAACACAAACCACATAGAAAAACACAAGAACCACATAACAAAACACAAACAAGACAAAAACAACAGAACACTACAAAGACATAACCCAAAAAAAACATGAAAAATAAACACAACCAAAACCTAAAAAATTTAAAAAATAAAATTAAAATAAAAATAAAAAACAACCAACAACAGACAATAAACAAAAACAAAAAACATAGAAAACACTCACACATAAAAACATGAAATAACACAAACAAAGAGAAACCCAAGAACAAGAACGAAAAAAACACAAGAACAATAACAAAAAACATAAAAAAAAAAAACAAAACAAAACAACAAAAACACATGAACAACAAAAAACAACACAAAGAACAAAACAAAACAAAAGAACCCACCCACCTTAAAAAACTAAACAAAAAAAACAAAAAAGAAAAAAAAATTGAACATAACAATGACCTATCTAGACCAGAAGACTATTAAGGCAAGAATCAACAGAGGAAACAAAATAAAGAATAGAATGAGCTAGGGAACTAAAAAAAATTGAATGAACCAAAGAGAAGCAAAAAAAAAAAACAAGAAGAAACTAGGTACCTTCGAACTGGAGCCATCCAAAGAAATGATAGAAAGAAGAGCTTCCCTAATTTGAGAAGCCCACCATATAGGAGGGTGGCCATAACAAGTAAGATCACCTTTGTCCAAAGCCCAATTAGCTAAAGCATCAACACTCTTGTTTTGATCTCTGACCACATGATTGTAATCAACTTTCAAAAATCCCATCTGGATTAATTGAATCTTCTCAATAATTCTTTTTATTCTCCAATCCACCTTATGATTCTTAGAAGGAGTCTTCAAGAGATTAATCATAAGTTGAGAGTCGGACTCAACTAACACCTTTTCCCATCCAACCTTAGTAGCCTCCTGAAGGCCTCCCGAGGATACCATACCCCTCAGCAAGGTTATTGGAAAGAATACCCAAATTCTCAGCAAAAGTAAAAACCAGGGAGCCATCTGAAAGTCTACCAATTCCTCCCACACTGGCTTTTCCAGGGTTCCCTCTAGAGGCTCCATCGGTATTGACTTTTCCAAAATCCTTAGGAGGAGGTTGCCAATTTCTAGTCCTATCCATCTTACTAATACTCACATTCCCTTTAAGTTGGTTGCCCTTAGAAGATTTAATCTTCAATATTTGCATCACTTGATCCCATCTTTGGTGGGAGTTTTGGGGGTGATTAAGGAGTTGATGGACTGATTCAACTAAGTTGGCTATGGTATTTTGCCAAATATAGTGAATATCCTTCCTATCTTGATTAAAAATTTGGTTGTTCCTTTCATTCCAAATATTCCAAAGAAGAATGGTAGAACCCATCCAAACTACTCGCCTAATAAAATGATCAACACCCTCTTGATTAGGCCAATCCCTCCAAAGCTGTTCAAAAGTAAAAAAATTGGACCACTTGTAAGCCAAGTAAAGTGGCCATTCTCCTCCATAGCTCAGAGGCTAAAGTACACTCAATAAAAATATGGTTGATATTTTCTACATTCTCTTCACACATTTCACATCTAAAAGGGCCATGAAAACCACGCTTCATAAGTTGCTCACCGAGTAAGCACCCTACGATGCAATAAAAGCCAATTAAAGAACCTCACCTTAGGCCAGAGCTTTTGAGCCCACAATCGAGAAAATATGTCAGAAGAATGGTTGGGATTATTATGGCATAAGGTCAAATAACCTTGAGCAACTGAATACTCACCCTTAGTAGTGTTGTTCCATCCAAAACAATCTTTTTCATGGGACCAAGAGAGGGATCTCATATGAAGGATGCCTTGGATATCTTGTCTTTGCCTTTCTGGGATTTGAATAGGCCAGTCCTCAATAGGGATCCAATATCTACCAACCTTTGAATTACCAGTATGGTACCGACAGTAATTAGCCACCTTTATCCAATTAGCTCGGTGAAGCTCCTCCATCCAAGGCCTCCAATCGGAAACTGAGTTATCAAAGGCTTGTGACCATCCCAAGAATCTGTCCAAAAATTTGCATGTTGACCATTATGAATGATCCAAAATAATTTTTTCTTTATCAAATCCTCACCGAGTCTTAAGAACTGCTAAAATGGGAGAACCTTTGGTAGGAAGTTGATAGCGAACAAGGTCTTCAGGACTTTTGTTCTCGGCATATTTAGCACGGAGATTATTGGCCCAAAGAGCATTGGGGTTATGCAACATCCTCCAATATAATTTAGCAGCTAAAGCTTTGTTGTTATTAATTGAAGACCGGAATCCTAACCCCCCTTCACTCTTAGGAAGACATAAAGTATCCCATTTCACCAAGGCCCATTTTCTTTTCTCCTTAGTACCACTCCAAAGGAAACGATGACTGATTTGATCCAATTCTCGAAGAACAGCCTTTGGGATATTCAAAATGGAAGAAACATAAATAGGAATAGCTTGAAGGACTGATTTTACCAAGGTGATTCTACCCCCAGAAGAAAGCCACTTGTTGGTCCACTTTCCAATTTTCTTCTTGACTTTGTCCAACAACCAATTCCAATATTTATTTTTTTGCCTTTGAATATTTATGGGAATACCTAAATAAGTGATTGGAAGAGAGGTCTTCTTATATCTTAATTTATCCAAGACCATGGATTCCTGTCTAGCAGAGCGGTGAAAGAAAATAACTTTAGATTTGTCTTCATTGATCAACTCCCGAGTAGCCTTAGAAAAATAGCTAATGATTTGCTTAATATTAGAAGCTTCCTTAATTGTAGCTTTACCTAAAAGAGTAGAGTCATCCACAAATTGAAGATGAGAGATAGGTCTAGCTCCATGAGCAATGGTAACTCCCTCAAGGGTTTTGTTTTCCCTCTTTTTGGTTATAGTCCTACCCAAGCATTCAGCAAGAATGATGAATAAATAAGGGGATAGCGGGTCACCTTGCCTAATACCTCTGGAAGCTGGGAATGACTGAGAAGGCCTACCATTGATAAGAACTAAGTAGGAAACTGAAGAGATACATCCCATAATCCAATCCATCCAATCCTTAGAGAAACCAAATTGCCTCAAAACTTTGATAAGGAAGTGCCAATCCACTCTGTCATAAGCTTTGGATAAGTCTAACCGAATGAACATGGAAGGAGAATTTTGCATATCCATGGAATGGATGGCTTCCTGAGCAAGAACTATCTCATCTACTATTTGACGTCCTTCCACATAACCCCCTTGCTCTGGGAAATAATCTTATGCAAAAGAGGCTTCAACCTTTACTGCCATGATTTTAGTAATGATTTTGAGAAGAACATTACATAAAGCAATAGGTCTAAAAGTTGAGATATGATCAACCTCTTGAGCTTTTGGAACAAGAGTAATATAAGTTTTATTGATAACCTTCAAAATTTCTTTGGCTTTCCTGGCTTCTTCCACCACCTCTAATAAATCAACATGAAGGATATCCCAGAACTCTTGGTAGAACTCAATGGGAAAACCATCGGGACCTGGGGTTTTCCCTTTTTGCATTTTAAAAACTACTTGTTGAAGCTCATTGATAGTAACAGGAGCAGTCAAAATAGAGTTCTCCGCCGAAGTGATAAGAGAAGGGATTGCTTGAAGAACATTTTGTTGTGAAGTTGAGTCAAGAGGAGTAGCGACAAAAATATTGGAAAAGTAATCAACAACAATAGAGTTCATGCCATCCCAAGTATAAACAACATCTCCAGAATCTGATTTTAAGGAAGAAATAAAGTTGTGAGATCTTCGAGCTAGAAGAGATTTGTGGAAGAAATTTGTGTTTCGATCTCCTTCTTTGAGCCATTGAATTCTAGATTTTTGCTTCCATAAGATTTCTTCTCTTTTTTCCCATTCCTCAAGCTGAGTTGTGAGTTTAATTTCATCTGCACTTCTCTTCTCTGTGAGGCCATCTAAATGGATTTTCTTATTCAAATTTTCAAGATGAGCAATAACTTCATGTTTTTTTATGAACATCCCCAAACTCTTTCCAGTTCCAAGTCTTGATTTTGGATTTAATGTATTGCAGTCTTTTGGCAAAATAGAACATCTTAGTCCCATGCCTAGGTTTACCTTCCTTCCACCATTGTTGCACATGAGGTCTGAAGGAAATGTCTCTAAGCCACATTAATTGAAAACGAAAAGGAGAGAAACTCACATTGGTTTTCCACATTTCCACCATGATTGGCCAATGATCCGAACCAACATTATTAAGAGTCTTCACTTTAGGAATGTGACCATGGATTAAGAAATTTTTAGAGAGCAAAAACCTATCCAATCTCTCCATTATACAAGCTAAGCCTTGCCTTCTGTTAGACCAAGTCATAAGGCCATTATCTAGTTGGATATCCACAAGATGGAGGTTTGCAATATATTCGCTCATGAGGTCAGTGCTTTTGTCCAAATTTCTATTTCCCCCCCTTTTCTCATCCAGAGAGAGGATGGTATTGAAATCTCCTCCGATCAAGATCCAAGCTTTAGGAAAATGAGAGATAATATGAGTAATATCCTTCCACTATCTTCTTTTTTCCTCCAAAGAAGTCGGAGCATAAACAGTAATGCAGAGCATAATCTGGTTGGAATGTCTACTTTGAATAGCTATAGCCAACAAACCCCAACTGCCAACCATATGGTGAATAACTACCTCTTTTGGGTCCCAAAGACAAGCAATGCCACCCGAAGTCCCTTGGGAGCCGAGGGAAACCACTTTTCCAGCTGGCCAAATTTTACTGGCAATTGAGTCCATATCCTCCATTGACATCTTTGTTTCTTGAAGGAAAACAAGATGTGGATGATTTATCCGAATCATTCTTCTAATTTCATTTTGTTTTGAAAGACTCCCTTTGAGTCCTCTAATATTCCAAGTGATGATCTTCATTAATACCAGGGCTAAAAAATTTGGGAAGGGCATTAATCTTACCTTCCTCTACAAGCTTTTCACCTTCTTTTACCATATGATATTGATTGGTCTTGCGACCTACTTTTTTATTAGAATCCATCTTCAATTTTTTTTCCCTGTTTCTTGACTTATTCCAATTGAATCTGAGATGGCTTCTAACCTTGAAGAATGCTCGTACACAGCCAAAATTTTACTAGATGGTTCAATGGAGTCTATATTGGGACTTGCATTATTTGAAGTTTTGACATTTGAAAGATTGTTTTTCTTGTGTAAATTTTCTCCTTTTTTTCTGTTGAAAACCTTTGATTTGTTGGTTTGTCTCTGAGTTCTTCCCTTCATATTTAAATTGTGTTTCTAAGATTTTAGTTTCCATTATTTCCTCTTCCTCACTTGGGACATCATTTGTGGAAAGGATTTCAAACATATTAGCAGATGACTTTGATTGATCCTTCATAACTGGTTTTTCTTAGTGTTCTTCTTCTTAGGTATTTGGAAACCTGTTGAGTTTATATCTTCTTTCTTTTGATCAGGAATTTTATTTGGGCAAGCACTGGCCAAATGACCATATTCATGGCAAATTCTACAATGAAAAGGAATGTTCTCATAGTCCACTACTTGCTCCCAAGTGTCTTCCCCAAATTGTAATGTGATCTTTTTAGGTAGGGGTTTGTCAAAATCCATTAAAACACAAATCCGAGCATAAATAATATGTTCAAAATTTTGAGTACAATCAGCAGTCATCATAAAAGTTCCTAAAGAGTTTCCAATTGAAGAAAAAATAGTAGGATTCCAAAATTCAATAGGGAGGCCAAAGAGTCTAACCCACATGGGAGCTATAGAAGGCATCTCTTCTTCGGCTTTAAATTTAGTATGCCAGGGCTTCATGAAAAGCCCTACCCTTCCAAAAAACCAAGGACCCCCTTGAAAATTTTTCTCTCTATCTTCATTATTAGCAAATAAAACAAGAAAATAACCATTTGGATAAATAGAGATTTGTAACTCACCTTTAGTTTTCCAGCTTTTTGCAGCCCAGACTTTGAAAGCAGATAGACTCGGACGAAAACCCACGAACCGACAAATTAGTCCTCTTTTTCCAAATCTTCAATGCCAGTCTGAATGTTACCCATATCAAGCTTAACAATAGGAGTTCCATCAGCTGCTTTAAGACATCCTGACTCCATTTTCCTGGGATCAATCTTAGGCATTCTTAGAGGTTTATGGGAAGCCCTAATATTGATATTAGCATTGGGCTGAGGCTGTCCACCATGAAGGGCATCCCTAAAATTCATTTTTGGGACTGAGTCTTCGAAATTCTTACCCTTGACAGGGGTTTTCATAGTAGAATTATTTTGTGGGTGCACCTTAGCACCAGATTCACTTGAGATATGAGCCATTTTTTGATCAACTACTTGAAACTTGTTTCGTGATCTCTTTAATCCTTGCCCTAGACGTCGTGGAAAGGTATGGTTTTCACTTTTCTTTTGTGCAGCAAATTGGAAGCCATTGTCACTCAAGTTCACAGTATGATCTATTGAAAGATAAATTTCTAACCCATCTTGGATCCCCTACAACATTTCTTGCTAAAATATTGAGCATAAACCACAAAAATATTGGCCGCTAGGGCCCGAAGGCCCTAAAAACCAACCTCTGGAGCTGCTTGCACTCAACCCAGATGAAACCCTCGCATAGTCGCTTGCCAAATATCTCGTTCACACATAGGGATGCGCTAGGATCTGTGTTGCTCCAAATGATATGAAAATTTGTGGAGACGTTCTAGGGTTTTTTAGGCATCTACCCTCAAAATTTTAGCTCAATCCGAGTCCGGATGAGTGAGATATGGCCGAAACGAGTTCGGAAGTTTGGGCAGTCCACATAATAGAAGTGAAAGTGGTGAAGATTTTATCCCTTGCACATTAAGGTTTCAAGAGTAGCACAATAAATAAATGAGGATGGAGGAAACCTATAATAATTTAGGGTTTTTAGGGTAGAATAAGAAGGTAATTTCTATAGAATAGCATCCTTCCACTTTAGGGTTTTTAGGGGAAAATAAAAAGGTAATTGCTACAAAAGAGCATCCTTTCATTTTAGGGTTTTTAGGGAAAAATAAGAAGGTAATTGCTATAGAAGAGCATCCTTCCACTTTAGGGTTTCTAGGGAAACATGAAGAAGATTGTGCTTTTGAGGTTATTCCTTGCACTTCATATCCTTTAGAACAAGGTAAACCTAAAGATAATAAGTCTTACTATGAGCAGTGTGAGAAGATTGAAGAGATTGATGAAGATGAAAGTATTGTTGGGAACGAAAAAAAGAGAAGAAGACCCAAGAAGTAAAAACAAAGAGAAAAAGAATCCCAGAGGGATATTGATATTGGAAAAAAAAATCAAATATCACAAGTGTTAACAAGAAGTGGGGCTAAACCCATAAATAAAAACAAAAATTAACAATGAAAATAATATTGTAGAATATTAGGGGAATGTATAAGAACCCTAAAAAAAGGTATTTATAGACAAGATGTTAGCATTCATAAGTATATTACATTAATGTCTTTATATTTAATAAAATGGTATGTTTTATGCGCTTGTTAGCGCTCCTCCAAACCGTTGGAGGTTGGTTGGTTGGTTACCCAACCAACCCTTAGCCATGTATATATAAACCATCGAAATCAATAAATCGATTG
This sequence comes from Wollemia nobilis, assembly GCA_028583015.1. Classification (NCBI taxonomy): domain Eukaryota; kingdom Viridiplantae; phylum Streptophyta; class Pinopsida; order Araucariales; family Araucariaceae; genus Wollemia; species Wollemia nobilis. The sequence continues at coordinate 2,529,008 of JAQPPZ010002123.1, read as the reverse complement.
CACTTTGCATTGTTTACTTTGCCAACTTCAACATGGTACCAAAGCGATAGAGGACCTGGGATGTGAGGATGCACGGATCCCAATGATGGTAGGTGAGCGACAGAGGACCTGAGATGCAGAGGATGCACGAACACGGATCTCGAGGGAGACTTGGTAGTTTTACTGATGCACAAAGGATGCATGGACATAGCTATTAAGGGAGACCTAGTGCGGAGGACCTAAGACACAGATCAGGGTGTATGGATTTTGAGGTGTTTTCTTGTGCAGGTGACAGGTCAATAGGTGATGTGGCACGTGGAACTGGCAAATGATGCTTACGTGGCATGTGGGACCTACAAGACACCTAACTACTGACATGGCACCTAACTACTGACATGGCACATGGAAAGGGCGGACGATGCTAACATGGAATCAATGGATGATGTTGACGTGGCACGTGGGACCCACCAGACACCTAAACTGCTGACATGGCACATGGAAAGGGTGGATGACATTGATGTGGCAGACGTGGATTGAAGCCTGGTTCGATTTAGGTGGCAAAAGGAGAGTGGGGGAGGGGTGACTGCCCGAAGGCAGTCACTTTCAAAGGTGGCCCTCCCACCTTATAAATCTTTTTTTGCATCCGCAGGATGCATGTGGGATAATCCCACATAATTTTTTTTTTTCAAATCTTCCCCACCTCAACGTTAAAGCCCAAGTGTTGGGCTTTCCTTCCCAGCACCTTGGGTAGCGCAGTTGGTTTACTATGCTCTCTATCGTGGACGAGGTCCATGGATCAAATCTTGTGGTCGCCAATATTTTTGATGCCCCGAGTGGGTCCTTTGACACCCAAACGCATCTTTGATGCCCGAACTCAGTATTTGATGCCCGAACAAATTTTTTGATGCCTGAACTCTATTTTTGATGCCCAAACTCTATATTTGACACCCGAACTCAGTATTTGATGCCCAAACACATTTTTTGATGCCCAAAAGCTATTTTTTGACACCCTATCAGTGTCATTTGATACCAAAACCATCCATTTGACTCCTAAGGAGGATTTTTTTTCCCTGGGAGGCCCAAGAGTAATTTTTTTTTACTTTTTTCCCTTGTTTATTTTTGCAACAAGAAGGGGGGATCACAGTATTCTTATTCTTCTTTGCAAAATTATAAGACAAAGGGGGGACATAAGGAACTTTCACAATGGCCACTGTTCACAAATATCTCTCCGATTCACAGTTGTTGAAAGGCCCTAACTTTGTTCCATGGAAAACAAAGATGAGAGCCATTCTTCAGGTGGAAGATTTATGGGATGTAGTAATTGGCACTACACCACGCCCTCAAACAGTAGGAACAGATCAAGACGCTTGGGATAAGAAGGACAAAAAATGTCTCGTGTTTCTCCTGCTTGCTACTACAGATGAGGTTCAACCTCATATCTGTGATGCCAAAACCAGTAAGGCAGCTTGGGATGCTTTGATTACTGTGTATGAAGGAAAGAATCAGTCCACTATTCTACACCTTCAGACTCAACTACATACCCTCAGTATGAATTCTGGGGAGACAGTTGATCTATTTCTTTGCAGAGTGGCAGAACTGAAAGCAAAATTGAACACTATGGGAAAACCAATGGATGATGATATCTTGAACTCTGTCATCTTGAGAGCATTGCCAGATTCCTATAAAATGTTGATCACTTCCCTCAATGTTTCTGGTAGACAAGTATCTTTTGTGGAGTTGGTAAATTTGCTTCAGACTGAGGAGGCAAATCAGGTTCAGAAATATGAGGTGCCAGACAATGCCCTTTCCACCCAACAAAAGGGTAAGAAACAAGGTCAATTTCAAAAAGGGGGTTCCTCTTCCAAAGAAAAAGGGAAACAAAATCAGCAGAAGGATAAATATTGCAAGATTTGTGATATGAATAACCATGACACCAACAGGTGTTGGTTCAAAAATAAGCAACAAAATGATCAATCTCATAAGAAGAAAGGGAAAGAGAAACAAAAATATAAAAAACAACATAAGCAATCTAAGGGACATGTTGCTTATGCTGACTCCCACTCAGACTCAGCTTCCTCAGGGTCCGATTCAGATTCTGACTCTGAAAGAGCACACAAGGTGCTCATGACCCATACTTCATCTTCTCAGATAGATGTTGTATGGTACATTGATTCAGGAGCTAGTAAGCACATGACTGGAGACAAATCATGGTTTGAAACATTTGAAGAGAAAGAGGGAAAGCCAGTCACCATTGTTGACGATCAAGTATACCAAGTAAAGGGAGAAGGGAATGTTTCTGTCACTCTCCCAGATGGTAGATGTCAGATAGAAAGGGTTCTCTATGTCCCCTGGATTAGCCAATAATCTGTTGTCTGTTCCCCAGATGTTGGATAGAAAAATGGATGTTGTGTTCCGAGTTGTAAAAGGCAAGAAGAGATGTTTTATAACCCAAAAAGGTAAACATATTGCAACCGGTTCCTACAAGCATGGCTTGTTCATTCTCGATGCTCTTTCAACTCCTCATGTTGCTCTGGCTGCAACTACAAAGGAGGCCACTTATCTCTGGCATAGAAGATATGGGCATCTCAGTTCAGGGTATTTGCTCGAATTGAGCAAATATGAAATGGTGAGAGGACTTCCTCATCTCTCCTCCATCTTACCTGTTTGCTCGGATTGTTTAGCAGGGAAGCAACACCGGGTACCTTTTGAAGCTAGTTCTTCTAGAGCTAAGAAACCTTTGGAGTTGGTACACACCGATCTGTGTGGTCCTATGCCAATCAGTTATGGTGGCAAGAAGTACTTTCAATTGTTCGTTGATGATTACTCCCGAAAGATGTGGGTTTTCTTCCTCCAATTGAAATCAGAGGCATTTTCATACTTTCAACAATTCAAGAAACTTGTAGAAAAAGAGTCTGGATGTTTCATCAAAACCCTCCGCTCAGATCGAGGGGGAGAATATACTTCCAAAGAGTTTTCATCATTCCTAAAGGAACATGGGATAAAACAACAACTGACAACAACTTATACACCACAGCAAAATGGTGTTGTTGAGAGGAGAAATCGCTCCATTGTGGAAATGGTTCGATGTATGATAAAAGGAGCCAATATTGAAGATCAATATTGGGCAGAGGCAGTCAATACAACATCATACCTCCTGAATAGAGCACCCACAAGGGCTCTACGAGGCCAAACTCCACAGGAAGCATGGAGTGGTAAGAAACCCTCCATTTCTCATCTACGAGTGTTTGGATGTAAAGCCTTCATGCATATTCCAAAACAGAAAAGGAAGAAGTTAGATGAGAAAACCTTGCAATGTATCTTTCTTGGTTATGATGAGCATTCAAAGGGATATCGCTTGATCGATCCTATAACCAAGAAAACACATATAAGTAGAGATGTAGTGTTTGATGAAGCTTTCACATCAAATACTACCTCTACAATTGTATATCATGAGGATGATGAGCCTAAGCAAGAGGCCTCACCCCCTCAGAAGAAGATTCCAAAATGGTATACCAGCACTTTGAGAGATTCTAAATTGACCTCACTTCCAGATATGACTCTAGATCGACCATGTACACGCAGTATCACTCAACAGAAGAAGGTAGAAGCATCATCTTCAGAAGTTGATGAACTTTGTCACCAGTTTGATGAACTATCCGTAGATGCAACAGAAGATAGAGAAATGGATATTGAGGATGAAAGGGTTTATCTAACAACGTTGGATGAAAATGAACCCACAACTTCTCAGGAAGCTCTTAGTAAGCCTCAATGGAAGGGTGCTATGGAAGCAGAGCATACATCTCTCATGAAAAATCACACTTGGAAGCTAGTAAATCTGCCTTCAAGAAAGAAACCCATCGGTTGTAAATGGGTATTCAAAGTAAAGTATAAGGCAGATGGTACAATTGATAAGCATAAAGCCCATCTGGTTGCAAAGGGCTATGCTCAGAAAGAAGGCATAGATTATGAAGAGACATTCGCTCCTACTACAAAAATGACTACCATCCAAGTATTGTGTGCTATGGCAGCTCAGTTTGGATGGAAGTTACATCAGATGGATGTAAAAAGTGCCTTTCTTAATGGTGATCTACAAGAAGAAGTATACATGACTCAACCTAAAGGATTTGTTGTCAAAGGACAAGAACAAAAAGTTTGCAAGTTAATCAAATCCTTGTATGGGCTAAAACAAGCTCCTCGAGCTTGGTACATTAAAATTGATAGTCACCTATTACAACATGGATTCCAACGAAGTCCGTCAGATGCGAATCTCTATATAAAGAACAATGGTTCTAACATAGTGATTCTGGTGCTATATGTAGATGATTTGATCATAACAGGTAGTTCAGGAAATATGATTGATACAGTGAAAAGTGATCTCAAATCATCTTTTGAAATGACAGATCTGGGACTTCTGCACTACTGTCTTGGTTTAGAAGTAACTCAAAAAAATCATCATATCATAGTTACATAGAAAAAATATGCCAAGACTTTGATTGAGAAATATCGCATGACTGACTGTAAGTCAAAAGCTACTCCCATGGAAGCAGGACTTAAGTTGTCAAGATATGATCAATCTCCACAGGTAGATGGCACTCTCTATCGTCAACTGATCGGGAGTCTTTTATACCTAACTAATACCAGGCCTGATCTCAGTTTTGTTGTAGGGTATCTTTCACGGTTCATGCAGGAACCCAAAGTAAGTCATTGGAAAGCAACAAAAAGAGTTCTACATTATGTCCATGGTACAACAGATTTTGGCTTGGAATACAAAAAGAATAACAAGTTTTATCTACAAGGATACATGGACTCCGACTATGCTGGATCCATTGATGATCGAAAATCAACTTCTGGATATATCTTTCATCTTGGTTCTGGTCCTGTCTCTTGGCATAGCAAAAAGTAGCAGGTGGTTGCTATTTCTTCTACAGAGGTAGAATATCGTGCAACCAATGGAGCAATCTGTGAGATAATATGGCTACGTCGCATTCTTACAAATATGGGTCTTCCAAAGAATCTTCCACTGCATTTGTTTTGCGACAATCAAGGTGTTTTGAACCTTGTCAAGAATCCTATTTTTCATGATCGTACCAAACACATTGACACAAAATGTCATTTCATTCGAGATGAAGTTCCAAAGCATCATATACAGCTCCAATACATTCCTACTGAAGAGCAAGTTGCAGACATTTTCACCAAAGCACTTGGACGAGTCAAGTTCGAAGTATTTCACAAAGCTCTCTGCATTTTGCCATTAATGTAATAAGGGGGGATGTTAGCATACATAGCCTATATCACATGCTAATGTCTTTGGATATCACATTAATAAAAAATGTGTGTTTTATGCGCTTGTTAGCGCTCCTCCAAACCGTTGGAGGTTGGTTGGTTGGTTACCCAACCAACCCTTAGCCATGTATATATAAACCACCAAAATCAATAAATTGATTGCACTTTGCATTGTTTACTTTGCCAACTTCAACACAAGATATTTATAGGTATAGAAGTTATGCAGCAAATATTTTAGCCATTAGTAGTATTGAATTTTATCTTGAAAGAGTTTAAATTTTAGAAGGCATCTAAGGTGTTGATTATGGAAACTTAGCAACTTGAGGAAGATGGAGAATATCTTTGATAGAAAGGCAACTGAAAAATATCTTTGATAGAAAGGAAAAGTTGGATATGCTTTAATTAACTTATTAGAAATGTAATGAGAGCAATGTAATGTTTTGTTTTTGTAATGGGAGTGGACCCCAATAGAAGCCACACATAGCTTATTCAAAAAAAAATTAACACTTGGTATTAATTAATAAGTAATTAATCCAATTACCCTTTTGTTAACATTAAGAGGTAATAATAATATTGGATGAGTTCATTAGATTTATTACTTATTTTTTTTTCTTATAAATATTAACAAGTAGACTTTAAATAAAATAGAAGTAATATTTAATTAAATAAGGCAGCTATCATTTGAAAATATTGCGTGGGGTGGCAACGTGAGTGAGCTTTCTTGTAACATAGAGTAATACATTATTGTGTGCTCTTTGTTGACATGCAAGAAGGAAGTACTATGGAAAGTTTCTTTCTTTGGGATTTTTATCTCCAAAGTTATTAAAGTAGAAAATAACTAAGTTTTGGAGGATAGCAATAAGGAGATTTAGGAGGGCGAAGCACAAGGAGGATCGACCAAAGGAAGTAATGCAAAGTGTTTTATTTTGGTTTGTGGGAGAAGGTATTTATCTCCATAGTATTAGTTGCTTTAATATGGTTTTTATGGGTAGCAATTAGATTGGAACGCTTTTGCTTCGTGCTTGTGATCGCATGTTTTCTTTGTGATTTGGCCTCTGTGAGTTACTCTATATAGTTTAAATTTTTGAGTTGTGTTTAAGCTAGAGGGTCAAAATTGTTAAACCTTTCATTCCTTCATTTAGGTTTGAGTTTTTTTTCATTGTGATATGGGCGCTATTACTCTATTTAAACCTGTTTAGTTTTTTTGTCTCAGGAATTGTATTGTTAGGAGTGTTTTTACATACTCCTTATAAGTTCGATGTTGTTGTCTATGCCTGGTTAGCCTACATGTTTTGATTGGATCTTTTAGTCCTTGTTTCCCTACCTATATTATTTTATGGATTGAGGAGTGTGGCTTTGGATGGATTTTCTAGTCATTTTCATGGTGTGTGCATTTTTTTGCTCTAGATGAAACCAAACACACATTAGTTTTAGATCCATGTTGTATGTTGTTGGGTTCTTTTATTATCGATCAATAAGCCTTCATGGATAGTTGTTTTATATCTTTGTAGTGCACTTGTAATTTTATGAGTGTTGATCTATGTTCATCTCTTTTAATAATTTGTTTTTATTTGAGATAGATTTTCCTTGTGTTAGATTTAAGTTTGTTTAATGCATTAATAATCAACTTGGCTAAGTCAACAAACTTACTTGTTATATGCTTGATTGGAATATAGAAACTTGCTTGGTGGATGATGTTTGAAATGGAAATTAAACTTTTATTTATAAGATGTATAGTTTTTTTTTTTTTGGTAATTAAGGTACAAAATCATTACAACTGGGTTTTACAGGTTAACCCAAAACCTAATACAAAATCAGCACAATGCTTAAACGTAACAAGACCTCAATAGGGATAGTCTGTCCTTAGCCCCCTGAAAGCATGAGATTTCGAAAATAAAAGAAACACTTAAGATGCAATAAAAACAGAACTAGTTTAATGCATGTAATAACACGGATGTAATCAAATCAATAATAGGAACACAACCCTTTTTATTAATATGATGTCGGCTCGGTTACAATACATCTCTTCAGTTACATACAGATGAATAGTGATCTCCTTTCGCATGCCCACATTTGAAACGGGCAGGCCAGTGTTGCTGCCGCTTATGTTAATCGGTCCTTGCTTGCTGTTGTTTTTCCTGCGGTCAAAGAAACGATAAAAACGTTTAGTAGCACCTGTGACTAAAGGATAAAACGTTTAAAAGAAATACGTGCAAAGATTGATTAAATATTTGAATAAAACAACTCAGGCTTACCCAAGTAAACATTCAAAAAACTTAATGTAAGATAATATTTAAAATACGTGATTAAATACAGAATGAGCCAAAGCCTCAATAGTACGACGATACATATTCGAAAAACTGTTTAAATATGACAATACGTGATATACATTTTCTGAAATCCATATTGTAAAATACATAACAGCATACAGTATAACATAGACGTAAAACATAAGTTGTTTAAATGCGTGTTAATTTTGCAGGATATATCAAAAAGAACGGCATATATTACTTTAACTAAAAATATGCCTGGGGTACCCAAGCGGGCCGCCCCGTCAAAAATCGACTTTGGCGCCAATCCGATAAGGAAAGGCCCAGAATCGTTTATATTGAGTGTTGTCGTCGAATTGGTAGAATACTGTGTCTACTGTCGGGTATGAAGGTTCGGCTTCACCCTCTGAAAGCAACCCACCAACCTCTCTTTCGTAAGAGATTCTGGGTGTGAGGAGGGTAAAATCGACTGATGCAATCGGGTCGTAAATGAACAGCACTTCGTTGTGTTTACAAAATGCTTCGTGGTCCCTTTTTACATTGCATTGAGCTAGTTTTTATAGAGGAATTTTGCCTCTGAAACATTAACGTCAAAACCCTAAGTCCGCAGGCGCCGCTGAGATTTGACCGTTGTCAGATGATTATGAGGCATGGCTCGCACAGAGATTATCGCTGGAAAATCATATCAGCAGTTATGAGGCATGGCCTAGGGCCGGATTTGTTGTTGAGACTGCTCGTCTCATTATTGCAGTTGGTGAAGTCCGTCGATTTTTACAGACCCACGTGGTCTCTTTAAAAAAATGACACACAGGGGTGCCACATGGAGGTTATTCCTTGGCTGTGGCGGCCACGTCAAAGTCTGCCTTTGATTGGAGAAGTGTTTATCGTGCCTTTTGTCCCGCGAGGCTCCTCCAAAGGTGTCGCGATATCGCGACGACTATCGCCTTGTGCCTCGGGAAAGGGAGGTGTCGCGATATCGCGACGATATCACGACACCTTGGCCGAGGCTCCCCTCGGGGCCAAAGGTGTCGCGATATCGCGCTATCGCGAACACTTTGGCCGACTCTCGGCGAAAGGTGTCGCGATTTCGCGACGTCTAAGGCCAAGGTTCCCCTTTTTGACTAGGTTTGCCTTAGAAGTTTTGCGGTTTTCTTAAGACTTGAAGTTTGAAGGTTGCAGTTTGTTAAAGGCTCACTTTAGATTGAAGGCTTGTTTAGGATTTGAAGCTTGCAGTTGCGACCAACTTTGCTCTGCTCATTTTTCGACCTTCTAAACTGCCGTGTGAGTGGCCAGGACCACTATTTGACCTCTTGAGGGCTGCCCTGAAAGCTGTGTATGTCAATGCGATCAGTGTTTGTAGTCACTTAATCGGATTGGTGCTGTTTTGGTGTCTATAGATGCCCCTTTTTGGGAAGCGCTACGGGTGATGCAATGCTGAGCAAAAAATAGAAAACCAAAGCACTAATGATTAGGGTTTCTTGGTAACCTAACCAACTTTTGATGCCCCAAGTATGGAAAGGGCATGCATTCTTGAATCCTTGCTTCTGACGAGCTAAGGAATTTGATTTCAAGTGTTAACCTATTTTGGTGAGGTGTGACTTGAGCTTGGAAATTGATCAACCATGATTAGGCAAAGGGCGTAACCTTTTGTCCACAGGGGAAACCTTGTGTTCATGCTTCGGGAATGCCAAGTGTTTGATCAACTTAATGATTGCTTGTTTATTGCCCCAAGCAGGAGCGTGATTGTCTTTGTCAATGATTCTTTGAATGCATGTCATTGCCTTGATTGGGTGTGTGCTTGTTGATTGGTGACTAAGTGTGACTACCCCCTCAAGCGACGAATCGATGAGGGAATGACCTTCGTGAGAAAAGCGACGAGTCGCTTGACCCAAGATGACTTAGGTTAGGGTGCCTTTAGATGTTTTACCATTTAAGCACGTGCAGTTTCCCGACATTTGGACCTATTTTTGGTGGGTGTTAACCCTTTTGGTGATGCCATAATGAGGTGAAATCATCAAAAACCCATCTTCCCGTGGAGCGGTCCAGCTATGGTAGCCTTCTTGGGGAAGTGAGAAAGTGACAATTTGAGCCCCGACATCGATTTTCTTTATGCCAAGAGGTTAAGTGCAAGAGCACTTGTGTCCGGCAACTTATTGCTATGGTTTTTGTGGTGCAATTTTGTGATGTTTTTGTTGTTTTGATTTTCTTTCTTTGTGTATATGTCATGATTTTATGCACAATGATTGATGTTGATGGATGCATGCTACTTTATATTGATGGATGCATATGTTGTGATGAATGCAAATGTATGTGATATGCGAGAGATGAAATGGATGGATGGACTTTGTGATGTTTGGCCATGGCACCATAGACTGTTTAGAACTCCATTATTTTGTTTTGAGGCGATTGCTGTGATACATGACTTTGTATGTATACATGTGGTTTTTCTTTTTTTTGTATTTTTTGATGGTATTGTAAGGATGAAAAGTAGCGCAATTGGTTTAGAAATGTAGCTAAGGTTTTCTGAGACTCAGACGGTTTTAACTTACTAGCCATGACTGTACTTTATCTTACAAGACTTTTGAACAAGGTATGAATCGGACTTGTTTTTGACCAAGTTATTTCACATCCCCGTGTGTGCAATTGAGTTCATTTATGTGGTATTTGTCAGGATACCGCCAATGCCGAATGGGCTTTCAACCGAATCTGTACTGAGGATCACCTAATTAGCTCCACTAACTCCTTTGTTGTATGTAGTTAGATTAATCTGCGGTGTTATCCAGGATGCCATAAGCTAGCTCATCCACATGCAAACATTGATCTGTACGCAAATTTAATGTGACAGATATATCGTCATGCGGGTAGGATACCACCATTGCCAGATAGGCTATCAACCAAACCTGTAATGAGGATCACCTAGATGGTTTTTCGAATGCTGAGAATTCCAGGGATTCAAGTTCAGGATGTTTGTTGGCTGAATGATTTAGAGGGTTGCTCGTCTATATAGTGATGAAAATCACTGTTTATTTTCTATTAATTCTTTTTGAGCAAGGATTTTGAATAGTGGCGATGACCACTGTTATTTGATTTTTGTGTTTTGAGTATTGTGAATGGCTTTGATCCTTGTGGCCTTGGGGATGACTACCCATCCTGGTTAGGGGCGGATAGTACGAATCCTTACGACGTTGGGGACCAAGGGGATGATGGAGGTTATGGAGTAAGGGCATTGATCTGTTAGGCCTTGGGGATGACTACCCATCCCGGTTAGGGGCGGATAGTACGAATCCTTACAACTTGGAGACCAAAGGTGAATGGAAAGTGTTAGGATGATGATTTGTTGGAATTTTGTTTGTGAATGGTGTTGATCCCTTTAGGTTTTGGGGATGACTACCCATCCTTGGCAGGGACGTGTAGTACAAATCCTTACAACTTTGGGAACCAACTATGATTGGGATTTGGTAGTGGTGAAAACCACTGTATATGGAGGTGAATGGATAGGAAAGAGCTTGTCCTTTTGTCAATTCTCAGCATTCTAGAACCATTCGCACGGGGGATGAGCAGGATATCATTTTTTTTTATGGTGACCTGGGGATTATAAGGTGTTTCATCTTTCTTTCACACAACTTGGGAATTTTTATGTGTTTTAATTTGTGTTGGGATGTTACGTAACAAGGTGTATTTCAAGTATGACTCTACCTTCGTAAAATCTGTCTGACTTGATACATTACATGGCTAAAGAGCAAAATGATGACTGAATCACGAAAACCCTTGATACATTAAAAGACCATTGACTCTAGTGTGGAAAAAGAAATGCATGGTGTTTTTGTTGTTTTTTTGGAAAATGGAATAGTGTGGAACAAGATGGACTAGCGGATTTATTACAGCCTATGGTGCCCTTGACCTATACGACCACAAATATGCAATGTATGGATGCAATGCTTTAATGCAACTATGTATTTTTGTATTTTTGATGGATTGATTTTTGTGAATATGAAGATGAATTGCGAGAAGAACTCTCTTATTGATGAATTTGAGTATGCCTAGAAATGAGATGCAAATTTTTGTTGTTTTTGATGATTTTTGTTGTTTTTGAATTTTCTTGATTTTTGACCAAGCGATTATGGAAATCCTTGGAGCATTTTGGGATTGACCAAGTGATTGCAAGAATCCTTGGAGCATTTTGGGGATTGACCAAGCGATTGCAAGAATCCTTGGAGCATTTTGGGATTTTGACCAAGCGATTGCAAGAATCCTTGGAGCATTTTGGGGATTGACCAAGCGATTGCAAGAATCCTTGGAGCATTTTGGGATTGACCAAGCGATTGCAAGAATCCTTGGAGCATTTTGGGATTGACCAAGCGATTGCAAGAATCCTTGGAGCATTTTTGGGATTGACCAAGCGATTGCAAGAATCCTTGGAGCATTTTGGGTTTGACCAAGCGATTGCAAGAATCCTTGGAGCATTTTTGGGATTTGGCTCTCTTAGATATGAAATGGTCGCAAATGACTGATATTCAAGGGTTCTGTTTCCTTGATACCATCAAGAGAAGCTAGCCGGTATGTCCCGGGTCCTATTTTGTTATCAATGACATATGGACCTAACCAATTTGCCGCAAACTTGTCCCTTAGGTGAGATGGCAAACTGGAATTTTGTTGGTTTTCCTTCAAAACCAAATCACCAACCCGAAAGTCCCTTAGGTGAACTTTCATGTTGTAAGCTTTCTTAAGTCGCTCTTGATAAATACGTAAATGCTCGAGAGCATTAACGCGTCGTTCGTCAAGCAACGTAAGCTGGTCTAACCGGGCTTGCCACGCAGAATCATCGTCGATGAACTCCTGCATTGATATGCGTAGGGAAGGAATCTCCAACTCGAGAGGCATGACTGCCTCGGAGCCATACACAAGCGAAAACGGAGTGGCCCCAGTGGGTGTCCGAATGCTAGTGCGATAGGCCCATAGGGCAAGTGGGATTTGAATGTGCCAATCCTTATGACTGTTCGCGACGGTCTTTTTAAGGATGGCAACTAGCATTTTGTTTGACGCCTCTGCTTGCCCATTCGCTTGCGGATAATAGGGTGTCGAAAAGTTGTGCTGAATCTTGTACTTTGTGGTCAAAGCACGCACGTCTTTGTTCTTGAAAGGCGTTCCATTATCCGAGACTATTTTGGATGGAATACCAAAATGACATATGATGTTATGCAAAATGAACTCCACAATGCGGGGTCCTGTCGTAGAGGTAAGCGGAATTGCCTCCACCCACTTGGTAAAATACTCTGTGGCCGTTATGATAAACGTGTGACGGCCTGACGATGCAGGGGAGATCTTTCCAATTAGATCGAAGCCCCACTGCGAGAACGGCCAATCAGACTGGACTGTCTGCAAGGCCTGAGAAGGTACGTGCATCAAATTGGCATGATGTTGACACTTCACGCACTTCTTGACATAGGTGCAACAATCTCGCTCTAAAGATGGCCAATAATAGCCCATGCGAAGAATGCGCTTTGCGATGGCCATACCACTGAAGTGGCCACCACATGTACCATCGTGCGCTTGGGCAATCGCCCAAGTGGACTCTTGTTGGTCCAAGCAACGAAGGAGGATTCCTTCATAGCTGCGACGATACAAAATGTCTCCTATCAAGACATACTTAGCCGCTTTCTGCTTGAGTGCTCATTTTGCGGCATGAGTCAATCCAAGTGGGAGATTACCTAGCTTGAGGTAGTCTCTGATGGGTAAATACCAGTCTTGTTGATCAGAAACCTCGACAGTATGAACAGCCAATCTCTCTTGAAGTTCCTCCCTAGCAAACGCTGAATGGGATAGAACCCGCAAGAATAGCGTTGTGTTGCTATTAATGGGAGTAGGGGAGAACAAGGACCCCCAGTTGGCGCATTTCGGACGATCTCGGATTCGAGAGAACTTATCCGAGGATGGTTCAATCTGGATCATGTGGATTCCTGGCGTCAAGTCTGAGCTTGCACGCTCCATCGCGGATTGCGATAAGGTTTTGACTTGAATGGTTGTCATATCACCGGAAAGGTCCTACGGAATTAGTGACCCCAAGGAGGCCATTGTGTCCGCAAAACGATTCGATGATCGAGGGAGGGCCTCGATGTCATACCACTCAAGTTTTGCCAGGAATTTGTCCACAAGGGCTTTATAAGCCTTCGAACTGGGCATTTGCATTGATATACCCCTTTGACTTGATTGACTATTAACAGCGAATCACCAAAGATATTCAGTCGTTTGATGTTCATGGTGATTGTTGTCTGAAGACCTAGGAGCAAGGCTTCATATTCTGCGTTATTGTTGGTGCATGGGAAGTTTAATTTAAATGACAGGGGCATTGGGGCACCCTACGGTGTGAAGAATACAATTCCCGCACCACCACCTTGCTCACATTTAGAACCATCGAAGAATAGGGTTATGTCGGCGTGTGACTCAGGCTCATCAGAATCCGACGATTCTGAGACATGGAAGACCCCATCATCGGGTAGTTCTATGACCAGAGGCTGATCGTCTTCAAGAGGAGCCTCCGCTAGTTGATCGGCTATGACTTGTCCTTTGATAGATTTTTGTCCAATAAACTCTATGTCAAATTCCGTCAACAACATGATCCATTTCGCCGTGCGACTACTATGATAAGTACGACTCATCATGTATCGCAATGGATTCTCCTTAGACACAACATACGTAGTGTTGCTCGAGCATGTAGTGGCGTAGCTTTTTGGTAGCAAACACCACCGCCAAGCGGAGTTTCTCAACGTATGCATAGTTAAGTTCATAATCGACCGGGGTGCGGCTAAGATAGTATGTAGCCTCGTTCTTTGTGAAGTTCATTCTTCCGGGCTAGCATGGCGCCCAGTGCCACCTCGATAGCTGAGATGTATAAGTAGAACGACACTCCTGGTCTAGGTGGTGCCAATACTGGCGGCGAAGCCAGGTATTGTTTGATCTCGTCAAAGGCTGACTGGCACTCGTCATCCCAATGAAATGTAACTCCCTTGTGCAATAATTTGTTCATGGGTCGGCACTTGTCAGATAATTGCGCTATGAAGCGTTTAATCGATGCGACCTTGCCCTGCAGACTTCTGAGCTGCTTGATTGTAGTTGGGGGAACCATTTCAAGGATTGCCTTGACTTTCTTTGGGTCCACCTCGATTCCTCGCTTTGAGACTATGAAACCCAAGAGTTTTCCAGATGTGACGCCAAAGACGCACTTCTTGGGGTTTAGTCTAACTTTATGCTCCATGAGGCGATCGAGGATCTGGCTTAAGTCAACGATATGATTTGAGCGCAAAAGAGATTTGGCTAACAAATCATCCATGTAATCTTCCAAAGTTTTGTGCATGTAATCGTGGAAGATATATGTCATGGCACGTTGGTAGGTGGCACCAACATTTTTAAGGCCAAAAGGCATGACCTTATAACAAAATGTCCCCCAAGGCGTTGTGAACGCCGTTTTTAGTTGGTCTTCAGGATTGATACGAATCTGATTGTATCCTGAGAAACCATCCATGAGGGAGAGCATTTCGTGACCTGCTGTAGCGTCTACCAACGCATCGATGCTCGGTAAGGGGAAATCATCCTTAGGACTCGCTTTGTTTAGATCTCAAAAATCGGTGCATATGCGAATCCTCCCGTCGGGCTTCTTGACGGGAACCATGTTGGACAACCATGGCGGATAATCCACGCAGATGACAAACTGTGCATCCAACAACTTTTGCAATTCATCTTTGACCATCAAGGCCACTGTTGGGTGCATCTTACGTAGTTTTTGCTTTACAGGCTTGATTGTCGGATCAAGCGTTAAATTATGCGTGACTAGCTACGGGTCTAGTCCTGGCATATCCTTGTACGACCATGCAAAAACCTCCTTCTTCTCTTTGAGAAGGGCAATGTAGTCGGCTTGCTCTTCGGGGGAAAGACTTACCCCCAACTTAAGAATCTATGGATTCATTGGATCTGTGCCGATATCTACATCAGTCGTTTCCTCGACTGACATGTGGGATCCGTCCTCCAATTGATGTGGAGTCGGGATCAAATGGATGTCATCAGCTGAGTTTAGATCTACGTTGGGAACCTCGGGTTCCTCTTCAGCCTGAAAAATATCCTGAGTTGTCCTTGGGGTAAAATGAGGTATTTCACCGAAAGGCCAGTACTCTGATGGTGACAAAGGTGAATTGACGCGACCCCAACCGATGGCATCTATGTCGAGATGCAATGACCGTGTCTGGATCGGCCGGATTGCGGATGGGTGCGGTCAAATCAATGGAGATCATGTAGATGGAATGAATTGGGTCTCCATTACCGTGGGTATGATAACTTGAATCTTCTAGATGCTCCCTATACTCGGATCTGGTTCTAAGGGAACGGGCACGAATGGATCGGCCCTATGTGCTGATAGGAGGACAGGGTCTTCCCTTGGCACTGTTGTCATGATAGGGTCTCGAGGTGGACGGTGTTCATCGTGAATTTGGAGCCATGGATCCAAGATCAGGTCCCACCCTGCTGGGTCTACCCACCATTCATGTCCTAATCTTATGCCCATCTGTCCCATTAGATCTTCATGAGTTAAAGGGCGATGATTCCATCGCGCATGTCTGAGATAGATCATCTCAGTCTCATCTTCCGAATCACTTTCGGAGATCCAAAAATGTTCATTCTCTTCAAAGAATCGTTACTTGCGACGTTGAGGGTTCTCCTTGTTCCAAGAAGTTAATCTCGGTCCCATTGCGGTTGTTCCACTTTTGGTGGAGGGACCTGATTCTCTTGACATGGTATTGATTCAACTGGAACCTCTAAGGGGAATAGCTTCAAAAAGATGTCCGGACACCGTTGATGTTCTCTTTGAGGATTAATGTCCGAACTTTCACCTCTCTCTAGCAAAGGAGAGGGATTACCGCTGTTGCCAAGGGTGTTTGTTGACCATGGGAGGTAATCTCCCAATGTATATTCTGTATTTGGGTTGGCATAGAGATCGGGTGCCAATCCCCCCTTGTTGCCTATTTCTAGGCCTTGCATATTTTCTACCAAGATGTCTAAGGGCAGGGGATGGTGGAACCCTACTCCTGACTTATCATATGGCATCTGATATCTTGGTTGGCAAAGGACCCGCATCCCTTGCTCATATCTGCCTAGCTCGTATCCATGCCAATTGCATTGGCCGAGATATTTTAGGGCAAAGTTTGGGTTTGACAGATAGTTGATGTTTTCAACAAAAGGCTCGTCGTCTGCTTCCTTTTGCTTGCATGGTTCAAGACCATGATCAAGGCCCCCATACACAAAGTTTGTCTGGTTGGGTGGGTGACCTAGAGGAACAACTGTTCCTATGGGAAGGCGAGGTCTCCCCATATCTTGTACTGATTCTACTGTAGGCGTTGCCACAACATTCTCGCACTAAGTATTCCCCAGTGCCTGTACTTGCCATTTCAATAGTGATTGTTGATTCTTGGGAGGGAGGGAACGGCAGTCCTTCCCGAGTCCATTCCATGTTTGGTGGTTTAGGAATCTCAACTTCCGTAGTGCTAGGTGTTTCCTCTCGTTGATACCGTTGATATTGTGGGCAAACCCTCTTCTAGGGGCTGAGCCTCTTCCATGATCTGTTTTCCCTTGTCCTTCTGTTTAGCCATGACAGGTGGCGTTGGTAATGAAGGAGCAGATGATGAGGATTCACCTGGCTGGGATTTTGGTGATTTGGTCACCAGTGGTGCCTCGCGGTATTGGACCCTGTTTGGATGGATTTAACTGGAAATCCAAATGCGTTGAAGGGAGGGTCGATTGAGGCATTAGTTGTACCGCATTGCAATACTTGAAGGGTTCCAAGTCCATCGGGACTACATGTATTTCTCCTTCAAAAGCATACTTTAAGCACTGGTGAGCGATGGAAGGGACACACTTCATGTCCCTGATCCAAGGCCGCCCTAGCAGTATATTGTAAGCCATCTCGCCTTCCAACACATGGCACAATGTTGGTATTGTCTTTTGTCCTACCTGGATAGGTAGAACGACTGTGCCGACTGTCGAGCATATTGCATCATTGAAAGCTCGCAGTGTGTACGTGGAGGTCGTGATATGAGAGGCTGGCAGCTTTAAATGTTTTAATGCTGCAGTGGTGATGATGTTATTGGATGAGCCGCATTCTACCAAACACTCTCTTGTATGGGATCCCGTTGACCCGCGCGATGACGTGCAGGGGTGGATCTGCCGTGTCATTCGATATTGCTTTGACTTCATCCTCTCCGAAGGTGATGACCGGCTCCGTACATCGTTTCACATGTCCTACGAAGTTGTTGAAAGAATTTGCTTCGTGAGGTCGTAAGTCGATGGTTTTTAAAATGTCCATAAGAGCTTCCCTATGAGGTGTTGACTCGTTGAATAAGCTCGTAAATGGACAGCCTAGCCGATGTGGTCCGCAAACTCTGCGTGAGTTTGGTCCGTATCGTGACCTCGGGTCTAGGCGGAGGTACTTGCACAGGGCATTGCTGAGGCTGCGACGTCGTTGGAACTTCCCTCGTAGCTACCGCGGGGGCAGCTGTCGGGTACTTTTTGTTCCTTGTCACTATGCTGATCATTCCCACAAATCCTTGCATGGGAAGATTCTCTCGCACCTCGTTAATCTGGAGAGGTTTTGTCGGTGCCTCGTGGGCAGGCAAAGGGTCTTTGAATACCCCCATTTGTTGGTTATTTGGCGCTATGGGGTTGTCCACGGCCAATGTTTTATTGTCGATTAAATCTTGGATTAATCCTTTGAATTTCCAGCATCCATTTAAATCATGTCCCCTGCGCCTATGGAATCTACAATACAATTCCTCTCTGTATCCCTTAGGCTTGGGGGCGTTAGGGTCGATAGTTTGGATTTCTGGCAAGGTGACTAAATTTGCCGCTGACAAGCGGTCAAATAGGGAGTCCCTGGACTCCGTGTAAGGGGTGAATTGTCGCCTAGGGCGACGCTGCTGATTCTGCTCCTGTTTCTTATTGTCTTTTTCATAACTAGGAGGCACTGCCTGGTAATTAGCCTTTTGGGGCTGTATTTCTTGCACAGGCTTGGGAGCATTTATCGCAACTTGGTTAACCGCAGCGGGTTGTGATTGCGTATTCCCAGTCTTAGTGGTTTTATTCCACTCTTTCTTTTTAGGCTTGGCAATTGCGCCTTCGCCTATCTTAATCTCTTCTATAACTCGGCTTGCGCCAAAGCTTCTTCTAAGCTGTCGTATTGCTGCAGCAAGCAATAGACCAAAGATTGATTTTAAGCAACTCCGTGCAAACATCTCACGTAAGATCAGACATAGGGGGACGGTAGGGTAACCTAGAAAGCAAAGCCCTCCAGCGATTCCCGTATGCTGTCATTGTTTCTTCCTCATATTGCCTGAGGCTGGCCAGATCACTCAGTGATGCCTTCTTCTTTGTGTTGAAAGCAAAGCGTTCAAGAAACGCATCTACTAATTGATCGAGATTGTTTATGCTGTGTTTGGGTAATTGTGTGAACCAATCCGAGGCAGGGCCTCGCGAATGTGGTTATGAAAGTTCGAAGCAACAATGCATCATTATCTTGGATGCCGAAGCATTGACTTAGGAACCTTGTGACATGTTCTTGTGCGTCCTCTTCACCTTTAAAAACTGCCAATTGAGGCAACTTGAAGTGTTCGGGGTAAAGAGGTGTAGGCACTGAGGGATGCACTGGATGACTACGGAGTTGACGTAATGTGGGCTTTTGATGCCCAGAAGCTTTTGTCTCCATAGACTCCAAACGCTCTAATAGCGCTTTGTATGCATCGAAAGATTTTATTTCTTCCTCTTTTGTTTGCTCCCGTGGTGAGTTATGGGAGACTGGAGGCCTATGGGGGGGGGCCGATTGGCAGCCCTCCCGCCTTGATGGGGCGTTTCGGCCCGTTCTATTTCTGGTTCGTACTCCTCATAAACTTCTTGAGGAGTCTCTGGGCGAGACCTATGACCTTGATTGAGTCCCCGCTGAGGGTACCCATCATTGTTTCGGGGAGTGGCCTCCCTCTCGGGTCTATAAGGTCTCGGAGGCAAAACTTGACGAGGTCGCGGAGACCTGTCTTGCACCCAAGGATTGTGCCTCTCATATTGTTCTTCTCTGTGGGTGCGAGGGGTTGGCACCCTCTCAGGTAGCTTATAGCGCAACTCATCCGCTTCGCGCCGCATGCGCTCTTTATTCAAGCGGTATAAGTACTCTAACTCTTGATGACCCTGCTCAAGCTACATGATTCGAGCTTGGCGAGTGGCATGTCTGGCGACTACCGGGTCAACTGGGTCTGCCCTCTTTTGTTGAGGAGGCTTGAATGTTTTGCCTATGTGTTTGCCTCGATCTTGATGGTCTAAAATTTCAATGGGTTGCTTCCCTTTGTCGGGGTAGGCGACATTTGCTTGAGGCTCTAGCCTTGATGTGTGATCATGATATCTGGCAGGCGCAGAAACACAAGGTTCCCGCGTTGTATGTTGTTCCCGAGGAATGCGATGATCTTCCTCGTACTCCCTTTCATGGGTGTGAAAGGGGCGGGCGGAGTTAGCTTGCCCTGTGTAAAGAGCCCTGCGCTCTGGATGTTGTTTTTCTGTTCTGATGGGAGGTAAAGAAGAGACGCCATATCCACGTTGTCCCTCCAAATGGATAGTATGCCTCTCTAGCGCTTCATCGCGCTGTGGCCATTCAAATCTAGCCTCAAGAGGCGGTTGTCTACCTACATTGAGATCTACGTGTAAAGCGTCTTCCCGAAAGGGGCTGTGTTGGATGGGCATACCCCAATGAGGAGGCTCCCAATAATTTCTTTTTGATGGGGTCTGATATGGACTCTCTTGTAGGCTAGACCGCCAAGGCGGTATGGCCAAATCCTCAGGGCTAAAGCGAAGGCGACTAGCGCCCTCTCTTTGTGCACCTTCCGCAGCGTTTGCCCTTGATTGGGCTTGGCTACGGGTGTACACCATTGTAGTGCTTCTCTAAGCAGATTTTATCTTGTTTTATGATGATTTGTCTTTTGGTCTACACTAAGCATAAATGAACACACTCATACACAAAATCGTGATTATCTCTTTTAAGGATTTGATAGTGTGTCCTAAACTGGTTTAGTGCATTTTGATGTTTTGTTATGTTTTTGCAAATTTTGGAAGAACGTTTAAATGCATAATGTTGGCTCATATGACTCCCATAAATGGTCGCCCCTTCAATATACCATTGTCGGACCGATATACCAACCTCTCTATATACCCGCCCTTACGAGAGGGAAACTATAGGTACGTGAGAGCAGATGGTACGTGGAACATAGGCGGTACGGAAGGGGGATTGTCCCGTTAATGACACCTACCATAGAAGACTTATCCTCGCGTGCATGGGAATCCCCCCAGCAACACTCGGTCAGCTTTCGTCAGGATTTACGTCTAACAACAGTGACAATCGGGGAAATGGATGCAAAGCTAAGCCAAGGTGGTGATGAACCCACCGTTGGTCTTGCTCAAGGGCTGGGGTTTTACGACCAGCGCCTTGGTTTAATTTATCACGTGAAGTGTGTGCGGTTCATTTTATGTAATAAAAATGAAACATGCAGCAAAAAGAAAGTGACTTTCCCTATGCTAAACAAACACTACAAACCGGAAAACAACAATTAAAAATTTGAAATTTTTTTTTTTTTTTTAAGCAATTAAATAAATAAATAAAGCAAGAAAAATTTTATAAAAAATTTCTCTACCTTTCTTTTTTTTTTTAAATTAATTATTAAATAAATAATTACATAAACAAATAAATAATTAATTAAAGCAAGAAAAATTTTATAAAGAAAATTTCTCTACCTTTCTTTAATAATTAAAAAAAACTGAAAGTAAACGATTAAACAAATAAAAATAAACGGAAATTTCACAGCAGAGAATGACCTGGACAGTTAGAAACCGTTAATGTCCGGACTTGCTGCTTCTGACCTCCGGCTAAAAAGGGTACCTGTTAAGCACAAAACACAGCAAATCTGATTAGTTTCTGTGATTTAAAAATCTGGGAACGGTCCCACCGTGATCGCCACTGAAAGCATGAGATTCCGGAAATAAAAGAAACACTAATATGCAATAAAAACAGAACTAGTTTAATGCATGTAATAACACGGATGTAATCAAATCAATAACAGGAACACAACCCTTTTTATTAATATGATTTCGCTCGGTTACAATACATCTCTTCAGTTACATATTTTCAGTTACAACAGATGAATAGTGATCTCCTTCCGCATGCCCACATTTGAAACGGGCGGGCCAATGTTGTTGCCGCTTATGTTAATCGGTCCTTGCTTGCTGCTGTTTTTCCTGCGGTCAAAGAAACGATAAAAACGTTTAGTAGCACCTGTGACTAAAGGATAAAACGTTTAAAAGAAATACGTGCAAAGATTGATTAAATATTTGAATAAAACAACTCAGGCTTACCCAAGTAAACATTCGAAAAAGTAATGCAAGATAATATTTAAGATACGTGATTAAATATAGAATGAGCCAAAGCCGCAATAGCACGATGATATATATTCGCTAAACTATTTAAATATGACAATACGTGATATACATTTTCTGAAATCCATATTGTGAAATACATAACAGCATACAGTATAACATAGACGTAAAACATAAGCTGTTTAAATGCTTGTTAATTTTGCAGGATATATCAAAAAGAACAGCATATATTACTTTAACTAAAAATGTGCCTGGGGTACCCAAGCGGGCCGCCCCGTCAAAAATCGACTTTGGCGCCAATCCGATAAGGAAAGGCCCAGAATCGTTTATATTGAGTGTTGTCGTCGAATTGGTAGAATACTGTGTCTACTGTCGGGTATGAAGGTTCGGCTTCACCCTCTGAAAGCAACCCACCAACCTCTCTTTCGTAAGAGATTCTGGGTGTGAGGAAGGTAAAATCGACTGATGCAATCGGGTCGTAAATGAACAGCACTTCGTTGTGTTTACAAAATGCTTCGCGGTCCCTTTTACATTGCATTGAGCTAGTTTTTATAGAAGATTTTGCCTCTGAAATATTAACGTCAAAACCCTAAGTCCGCAGGCGCCGTTGAGATTTGACCGTTGTCAGATGATTTATGAGACATGGCTCGTACTGAGATTATCGCTAGAAAATCATATCAGCAGTTATGAAGCATGGCCTCGGACCGGATTTGTTGTTGAGACTGCTCGTCTCATTACTGCAGTTGGTGAAGTCCACCATTTTTTATAGACCCACGGGGTCTCTTTAAAAATGGCACGTAGGGGTGCCACGTGGCGGTCATTCCTTGGATGTGGCGGCCACGTCAAAGTCCGCCTTTGATTGGAGAAGTGTTTGCTACCGAAGTGTCACGATATCGCGACGTCGCGATATCGTGACACTTCGACCGAGGTTCCCCTTCTGGGCCAAAGGTGTCGCGATATCACGACGCGCGATATCGCGACACCTTTGGCCGAGGCTCCTCTCTGGGCCAAAGGTGTCGCGATATCGCGACGCGATTGGTAGCGAGACCTTCATGAGGTCTCGGAAGGTGTCGATATCGTGTTTGGATATCGCGACACCTTGGCCGAGGCTCCCCTCGGGGCCAAAGGTGTCGCGATATCGCGACGCGCGATATCGTGACACCTTTGGCCGAGGCTCCCCTCGGGGCCAAAGGTGTCACGATATCATGGGGTATCGCGACACCTTTGGCCGAGGCTCCCCTCGGGCCAAAGGTGTCGCGATATCGCGATGCGCGATATCGCGACACCTTTGGCCGAGGCTCCCCTCTAGGCCAAAGGTGTCGCGATATCGTGACATGGGGTGGGGGCACGATGCGAATATCGCGACACCTTTGGCCGAGGCTCCCCTCTGGGCCAAAGGTGTCGCGATTTCGCGACGCGCGAAATCGCGACGTCACGATTTCGCGACGTCTAAGGCCAAGGTTCCCCTTTTTGCTAGGTTTGCCTTAAAGTTTTGCAGTTTGCTTAAGACTTGAAGTTTGAAGGTTGCATTTTGTTAAAGGCTCACTTTAGATTGAAGGCTTGTTTAGGATTTGAAGCTTGCAGTTTGCGACCAACTTTGCTCTGCTCATTTTTCGACCTTCTAAACTGTTGTGTGAGTGGTCAGGACCACTGTTTGACCTCTGAGGGCTGCCCTGAAAGCTGTGTGTGTCAATGCGATCAGTGTTTGTAGTCACTTAATCGGATTGGTGCTGTTTTGGTGTCTACACCCCCTACTAGGGCCACACAACCAACAAATAGCAACACCCTTACAAAAGATGACACACACCTTAGAACACAGGCAGTCGACACTTTCGCCTCCTAACACTTTCTCTTCTCTTTTGGTCATGAAAATGCGACATGTCGCGATATCGTGACACTTGTCCGTCCTTCTCTTTCTTTTCTCTTTTGTTAATAAAAAAGGGCATGTCATGAAATCGTGACACTTTTTCTTCCCGCTCTTTCTCTTCTCTTTTGGTCGCGAAAATACGACATGTCTCGATATCATGACACTTTTTCCCTCTTGCTTATTCTCTTCACTTTTGGTCGTGAAAAAGCGACATGTCACGATATTGCTACACCCTTTCTTTCATTCTGAACATGTCGTGACATCGCGACACATTTTCTTTCCTCCTCTTTCTCTACTCTTTTGGTCGTTAAACTACGACATGTATAGTTGGCATGTAAAGGAAACCTGAAAGTCATGTTTTTTTTTATCATTTAAAATTAAAGTGGGTTTTTATCAAGGGACCCAAAACCTGATTACAACAAGGCAAGAGACTTTTTAAACAAGGCCATAAAAAGGCCACAGGAAAGGAGAACCTTAAGGAAAAGGATTTCCTTTTAGGACAAGATTAAAGAAAGCCTTACAATATAGGTTAAAGGATAGCCTTACAGGATAGGCTTAAGGACAGCCTTCCAAGGATGCAAGAGAAATGGAAAACCCACCCTGAAACAAATTTGAAAATCCCACCTAGTGGGAGGAGGAGAAAGTGGAAAAAAACATTTGAAACTCCTGCCTAGACACTAGTTTGAGCCACCCAATAGGCGGGAAAAAACAACCCACCAAAATTTGAAGAGCAAAATCTTGCGCAAGGGAAAATATAGAAACCAGGTAGAAAACACCAGAAACTAGGAAGAAAAATAAAAAAACCCCTTGAGGAGTAGAAAGGGGCCTGGAAACCACCAAAAAAATATAGGGATATAAAGGAATATAATACTACATAGGCCTAAAAAAGGAATAGCAAACAAGGGACTCCATAGGCCATGAAATCCCGTTGTAACAAGGAAAACTACTTAGAAGTTGAGGGAGACATAGAAAACATCATTGTAGAACCATGAGCTATGGGAAAGAGATGGGAAGGTCCCAAGGAACCTTAATAAAAGGAACCATGAAGCACGAGTTGCCAACGATAAATGTAGGGCCCCCTCGAAGGTCAAAAAAGCAATAAGAACTCCATAGCATCCTCCAACACCACCGACAAGCAGCTTTAGGGATCTAGAAGAGAATGACCAGTAGGAAAAACTATCTATACCAGTTCATCCTCTTCTAGTCTGATCCTAACATGACTAGCAATGAGTACCCTCACATAAGCATGCCATAACTTACCATTCCTTCCTTCAAGACCAAGTTGATGAGCACTCTTCCAACCTTGCTACCACAAAGAAGAAGAATCATTATCTACCACCTAAGAGAGTTAAAAAACTAGCATATTGCAGAGGTAGTAAAATATCCTCAGGAATTTTGTACTCATTACCACTTCCAACCCAAGGGTCAACACCAATTCTCACCTTAGCACCATTACCAACTTTCCAAGCAAGCCAATTGCCTATAAGTGGAAAAGCATGGACAATTGCTTTCTAGCTTTCTCCAAATATTGTCTTGAGTAATCAGTCACCATAAACTCCTAGCAGCCAAGGCTTTACCAAAATGGTGTATGTTCTTTAACCCCCAACCACCCTCTTCCTTAGGTTTTGCTATAAGTTTCCATTTGGCTAACACTATGCCAACTTTATCTCTTTTTCCAGTCCATAGGAATTTAAAACATTTTTTTTTTTCTAGCACCCCAACAGGTATGAAAGCCATCCCATGCCAATAGATAGGAATAGCCTCCAAAATAGATTTAACAAGTGTCAGTTTGCCCCCAATAGATAGCCACCTATTGCACCATAAAGATATTCTTTTGTCAATATTATCCACCAACCAATCCCAGTCCCTAATACCATAGTCATTTGGCTTCAACAAGAAACCCAAATATTTTATCCCTGCCTGTAGCTCAATCTTGGAAAAGGAAAGTACCCTCTAAAAAAGGCTTTCCTCTTCAACCACAAGACCAAAACAAGACATGGTGGACTTCTCCAAATTAACTTCCATACCGGTGGCAATACAATAGATCCTTAAGATATCCTTGAACTTGTTAACATCCCTAAGAGATCCATCACAAAACAACAAAACATCATCCACAAATAAAAGATGAGTTAAAGAGAGTGATAAACCCACTTTGATCCCTTTAATAAGCCTCATTCTTCTAGCTTCCCTGATAGCCCTACTCAAGCCTTCTACAACCAAAAGAAACAAAATAGGAGATAAAGGACAACCCTATCTAAGACCATGCTTAGAGGAAAAGAAGCTAGAAGCAGAGTCATTTATAAGTACAACAAAAGACACGGAAGTCACACATCCCATAATCCAATTAATAGCTTGAATATTGAACCCAATGTGGAGAAGCATGATCCTCAAATACAACCAACAAACTCTATCATATGCTTTGGAAAGATCTAATTTTACAACAATAGCAAGAAGCCTCCTCATCTTTATAGTGTGCATGCCTTCTTGTGCCACTCCCACAACATCATGGATCTACCTACCATTAAGAAAACCAAATTGCTCACTAGAAATGGAGTCCGAGAAAACTCGTTTTATCCTTGAAGCAATGATTTTGGCAATAATTTTGTAAAGGCAATTGCACAAAGATATCGGTCTAAAATCATCAAAATAATTAGGAGTGTCCTTCTTAGGAATCAAGACAATGAAGGTCGAGTTGATGTCCACAAGGATCTTCCCAGTAGCTTTAGTTTCTTCCACAACCCTAAGCAAATCTTCCCCAATCAGCTCAAAGAAACCCAAAAAGAACTCAACACCCCAACCATCTAGCCCAGGACTTTTATTCTTTTGAAAGGTAGAAAGAACTTTTTTCAATTCATCTTTGGAAATTCCTTCCAAGAGCATCTCATTGGTAGCATCATCAACAAAGCTAGGGAAGTAAGAGGTAAGTTTTAGAATCTTAACCAAGTTAACCCTCTCAGGTTCTTTGAACAAATTCTTAAAGTGCTTAATACCAAGAGCTGCCAGGTCTTTGAAAGTCCTAGATTTTGACCCATCTCCATTGGGCATATCCCAAATGGTATTAATATTTCTCCTATGATTGGAAAAATTGTGAAATAACTTTGTATTTTCATCCCCTAAATCCAACCAGATAGCTCTACTTTTAAGCCTCCATTGAGCCTCCTGAGCTAGCAAAATATTACATTTTTCTCTTCAAGTGCTCTGATGACTTCTTTTGACTCCTCTGAGAAAACACCCTCATTCACTACCTCATAAAAGTTAGCAATATACCTCTCTAAAAGAGTAAGTTCTTGCATATGCTATCTAGACTTGTTGAAAGCCCACTTAGAAGCAACAACTTTAACTTTTCTCAAACTACTAAAAGTGCTCCATTCTTTTTTAACCAATGCCTAGAACTCCTTATCCTTCAACCAAGTTGGATTAAACTTGAAAGGGCTAGAAGGTTTCCTATCCTTATTGCCAATTTGAAGAAAGATAGGAAAATGATCTGAGTTACCTCCAAGATCCACCCATGATCTAATTCTCTCACCATCCATCAAAAGCAACCAAAGACTAAAAATATATCCAATATTTTAGCAACATAATCCTCTCCCACCCTATTATTACGCCAAGTAGGGATAATTTTGATAGGCTCCACATCAACCAGATCAACCTCTTCAAATTTATGTGTAAAATAACCAACTTGTGAATCGCATCTAGCTATAGTCCCCCAAACCTCAACTCTATTCAAAGTAAAATTTAAGTCTCCCCCTACTATTATATTCCCCTGCTACAAAAAGTCATTTTCCAAGAGTGTATCCCAAAACTATATTTTGTTCTCATAAGGCCCATAGATGTTGGCCACCACAAAGGATTTTTCCAGCTCTAGCGAGAAAAGCTCAACTCCTATCCCAAAGGTAAAAAAATAGAATTGATAAGCCTAAAAGCCCTCTTCTTCCAACCCAAAACTAGACCTCCAGATCTGCCCTTAGAATCCAAAGAGAGAAGATCCCACTCTTTTTAAAAAGTTTGAAGAATACCTTCAACTTTCATACCCATGCCCATAGTCTCTTGAAGCAACAAAATATCTAGTTGTTGTAACTGCATTAACCTACGTAGGGTAGTCTTTTTAGAGTCATTTTCCAAACCCTAGATATTATGAGAAAGGATTAACATTAATTAACCAATTCTGGGGTATGGCATGCTCTAAGTGCCCCAACTATAGATTTTTGTTTCCCACTCTTAACCTCCCTCAAAGCTTTGTCCTTGGCAAGTTGGATATTAGATTTTCTCCCCAAAATAGGAGTGGTACCAACATCCAGGCCAAGCCCTCTTGCAACTACAGACTCCTCAAGAATAGTTGTTGATTTATGAGATCTAAGAAAATATCTATTAGACCCCTTGCAAGACTCTCCGCTTGCAAAAGAGGATGAAAGTAGAGATGTAGATCTTGACAATGAAGATATTTTAGGAATGATAGAAGGGTGACTAGTAGGGAGCTTATGGAAGTCTTTTAGCTTGGTGTCAATTCCCTTTGAGAGATACTTCTATTTTCCTACCTCCAAAGTCGAGGACTAAAAGGGGGTAATTGACTCCTCCCTAGGAGTCATCCTAAGATCAAAAGAGTGATTCAAAGAACTAAGAGAACTATTATGTGGTAGGGGAACCACCTTCAACACAGGGGAAGGACCCACCTCCCTTAAGTGTGCAGGTACAAATAGGCCCTCATTTTATCCTATGTTTGAGTCCCTACCAACTCCACTATCCCAAACATTTGGTAAATGAATATCTACAACAATGTTATGACCTTTCTCCAATCTCCCATTGCCATCCAAGGAGGTTTGTGTCCCAACTTCCTATCTTCTTATGCCTCCCTCCACATTACTGTCCAATCCATCCACTCTCACCCTAGAACTGTGATTCTCCTCAAACTTTCTTCTCCAATCCCTTCCTATGAATTTTAACCCACAATCTTCTACCAGGTGGTCATA
The DNA here is from genome assembly GCA_028583015.1 of Wollemia nobilis. Taxonomy (NCBI): domain Eukaryota; kingdom Viridiplantae; phylum Streptophyta; class Pinopsida; order Araucariales; family Araucariaceae; genus Wollemia; species Wollemia nobilis. Next base: position 2,500,200 of record JAQPPZ010002123.1, on the reverse strand, counting down.
CACATGACACCATGAGCAACAAAAAAGTATCTTCACATAGTCAAGAATTTGAACATAATACCACTTTCTAATCTCAATCTCTATAGTCTCCGAAAGACCCTCTCACAGATCCAAATCCACCAGAATCCTAGCAATAGAACAAGAGGAACCACTCAAGCAAGCTTGGTCCAAATCCACACATGTCCCTAAACAATTACCAATTTTCTTCAAAATCCTAGAAGACCACAACTCCAAGGGTAATCTTGGCAACTTGACCCAAATGGGTTGAATCGATTTAGACTCCCTTCTCATATCGAAACAAGGGGACCACCATTTCAAAGACAGAGCATAAGAACCCCAATACCATCTTCTCTATAGTATTCTACCTGCATCCTCCATTGATTTGAAGGAAAAGGCTAACCAACCTCTGACCAATACATGAAAACTAGGAGTATATCCTAATACAAGGTTCCACACCCTCTCTAACCACTGAAAATTAGATTTTTCTAAGTATAATATACCATAGAACCTCCTAGTTAGTGTTTTGCCTTCCATATCCAGAACTCTATCCAACAAGATGTCTTCACCTAAAACCAAATTTACTCTCCCCTCTTTGAGCTTAACACACTTTTTTCCCTTTTCTTTGAGTAGGATATGTTATCAATAACTGAAGCATTCACCTCCTTACAAAAACCTAGCAACTCCCCTCTCTCCATAATCCCTTCCAAGAAGCCTGTACCAGAAAGAAGTCCAAACTCCCCACCATCAAGCTCCTAAAAACTTCTCTTTGTATAAACCTCCCAAGACCACACTTCCATAAAGCCTAAATCACCATCCAAAAAGCACATATCCATGGGGTAAGGTAAAACTTTGTCGACATGTTGGTAGGGTAGGAATTAAATTCTGAAGAACCAACACCCTAATCAGGTACTCTCCTTGGCAGAGAACTACCCAAGCTAGGAAGATTATCCACTAATGAATTTGGACAAAAAGGATGATCTACATCATGATTCCTAATAGAAAACATAGTTGAAAGCAATTCCTTTTGAGAAGAGATCTCTAAAAAAGCTAGAAACAAGTCCTCCAAAGGCTTCCTCTTTGAGTTCTAACTAGGGAAAGCATAAACAAAATGAGCGAACACCCTCTCTGACTTCCACTTGGCTTTCAAAAAATATTTTATAAGGAATATAGAGATATCTACCATTGGATCTAGAGTGTAGTCCACCAGATCGACCATATCCTCCACCATCCACTTCAATCCACTGTTACACCAACAACCGCCTTCTAATAGTTACCATTTTTCAAGGGTGCTGCTCCCAAACATGGCCACCAAAGTTGTTGCCTTACCAAAAACAATATATTCTATGTCTACTACATCTCTCATGTGAAACTATTATGGTCTTACTCCTCTTGATCTTACTTCTAATGGGTGACATTTAAGGAAATAATAATAATGTGAAAACCAAGAAATCTACTACAACATTTCATGTTTTACTGTATAATGTAGTCATTTGCTCCTCTCCTCCTCTTGTGAGACATCTTAAATTTTTCAAACCATTCTAAAAGAAGCTCTAAGTCCTTCGAAATCGCATGCAATGGCGGTAGTTTTCTACATATTCCATTCCAGTTGTTGATTTTCATCTATTACATCAAGGGTGAGCACCACTATCACAAAAACCTGTAAAATCAATAAGACCTGTCTTCTCCATTCTGTTCAACAGCTAATATTCTTTGAAGACAAGAAAAACATAGTCATCAAGCAACTTGTATTACACTGAGAAATCATATGCACCTGTGGACTGACTGCTTTGAACCTCTTAAAGAACCAAGGTTTATTTCTTACTACTTATAATATGGAGTTAATATATTAGAAATACCAAGGTTAAAGAATTATTTTGAATGGAAGCATCATGTTGATAACTATCGATGTTAAGCATATTAAGTTGTATTTGATGGTATTTATATTAACATTTTGAGTTAGTAATTATTTGAGAAGTTGTTAGTTAGTTTTCTTTTAAACTTTGTACTAATCAAAGAATGCTTGATTATATAGCAAGGTAGTGTTTAGGAAATTGGAATAAAGTTTGTATGTAAGGAAAAAGAAATGTATGAAATTTGTTTTGTTTGGTTAAAGGAAGTATGAATATTAGTAATGGTTCCCTGAGGCTTGAGTAGATATGAAAATCATTATTGAGGGAAGTATGGGATGCCCTCCTTGTTTGCATGGAAATATTATTTAAAAATGCATGTGTTGCATGGTTGCATGCTTTATTTCTTAGTGCATGATAGGCTTGCATAGGCAATCTATGAGTTTTCCTAATCCCTAAGATTCTTCTCAAATTATGTGGAAGATTCTCCTTCATGAAGAGGATCGCGAAAATAATATGATGCTTGGGACCTCTTAGGTGGAAAATGTATTTTGAAATCGAAAAGAATAGTGATGTTATTCTTTATGTCAAGTTATATTAAGATGGAAGTGAAGTAATTTAGAGGAAATATGTTTTCCAATTACTTTTGTTATATTTGAAAAATTGAACTAAGAATGGAAGGATTATATGTTATTGATTTCTTATATGTAATTATTTGAATATGAGCAAATGGGAAAGAATCGATTAGATTTTAAATTCATGGTTGATGGATTATAATGCTTCTAGATGTTGTTCATTCTTTCTTTCTAAAATAAAGGAATTGCTAAATGTTAGTATTATGGATGAAAGTATTTTATTAAATATCCTAGTTCTAGCATTATGTTATATTTAAGCATGTTATTTCTATTATAGCACTTTAATTCCTTTATTGGGAGAGAGATTATTTTAATTTTATGTAAATATTAGGTTTGGTGGGGGTTCTTGGGTATGGATCTAGAGCTATTTTATGACCCTTGAGTCAAGAAGGTAACCCAATCCTGGGAGGAGTTGTGGTGATTCAATATCCAAGAATATGTGAATCCTAGGATTTGTGATGATGCAATAGCCAAGAGTTTTGCTAATCTAGGAGGAGTTACAGTGATGCATTAACTAGATAATTATGAATAGTACAGTGGTAGTACCTTGAACGGTGAGGATCGAGTGACCATGCTCATTATCAAGTGAGTGGTAATGGCCTTAGCCTGCAGAGGTGTGGTAACTAATCACTAAGGCATTATGCCAAATTAATCCTACATAGATAAATTTATGAAGGGTTAGGGAATAGGCATCCCCATTTAAGTGTTATGGGCCTTAAAGTATAATCCCTACATTATGGTCAAATTGCCCTATGTCGGTGAGGGTATGGGAAAGGTGTAGTGACCACTTTTGGCATCCTTCTAAATTGTAAGATAAGCCTTGAGTTGGTGGGTTGTTACAGTTGATATAATAGCTTTAGGTCATAGGGCTAGAATCTTTCATGGAGAGAACCTAGGATAAGCCTTCACTTGATGAGCTACTTTGGAGAGACTTACTCTACTAGGGACCTTAATGTGATTTGGAATAAGATAGGTATTGCATGCCATTTGTACTAGTCAAACCAAGGATTAAAAATCCTAGAGAGTATAGTTTCTTATTTGGAATGGCACCTTGTAGTGAGGCAAGTGTGACCATGATCATTATCAGGTGAGGGATAATGGTCTAAGTCAGTTCATGGAAAAATAAAACTAACTAATTATAAGTACAATTGGGTGAAATTATAACTTACCCAGATATTTTTTGTAGATAGGATATGGTACCTTGAATGGGATAGTTTCATCAAGGCATTTAAGAAGAGATTCCTATCAGATAAATTTTATGTAGAGAGGTTTGAGGAGTTCTCTATGATCCAACAAGGTACATTGTCTATGGAGGTATACCATCAAAGATTCATTAAAATTTTGAAGTATATTCCTGAGTACAATATCAATAAACAACTAAAGGTGCATAAGTTCATCTTGGGGGTGGATCCTAAGATTAGGATAATAATTAATTTTCTCAAACCCAAAACCCTTCAAAAATATTATGATTTGGCCGAATAAGAAGAGACCAATCAAAAAATAAAAAAGACCTTATTTAATTATGTAGGGTTGACAGAGGTAGAGAGACAGGAACTCAAGAAGGGAAAGAGAGTAGGATTTATGAAATGGGATAAGGATAAAAATAGGAAAAGCAAAGGGAACCCAAAGTTTGGGAATAAGAACAATGGGAACCAAGGGAACTATAAGAATAATTTCTAGAAAAATTATAATTCAAAAACCCAACCTCAAAAGCAAAATGATTTAGCTTAGAAATATGGAATAGGGAAGAAAATGTAGGAAATATCTCAAGCACCCAGGATAGGTTGCTTCAATTGTGGGGATTCTCATTATGCAAATAAGTATCCTCAATGACTAGACTCAAGTAACAAAGTTGAGGAGTGGTCGCACAGAATCTATGTAGCCATAGGAAGCCATAAGTTGGGTGGACAAGCAACTCCCATGTTACTGAATGGTAAGTTGTTTAATAGTAATGTTAAATTTTTAATTGATAGTGGAGCTACATATAGTTTTATTTCGACTAGTATTATTGAGGATATGCCAAAAATACCTATATTTTTGGAACAAGGGTGGAAATTTGAGAAAGGGTCTAGACAAACTTACTCACTGGATCAATGTTTTCCTACGGTTGAGATCACTTTATCCAATGGATCCACTATTTTCCACTTATATGTAGCATGGCTACATTCCTTTTATAGCATACTAGGGATGGATTGGTTAAAGGCTCATGGATACCTAATCACCTTTCAAGAAATATAGATGGACTATATTGATAAGGATAAGAAGAGAGTAAGGGTTTAAAGTAGACAAGGATATTTTTTACCTCATTTGTTGTCTGTTATGTTTCTAAAAAAGGTAATCAAAAGAGGTGGTGTGTTGTATGCAGTAAAGATAAATTATAAGACAAATATAATGGGGATGAGAAAATATTTGAGAGATATCTAATTCTGCATGAATTTAGGGATGTATTTCTAGAATATCTCCTAGGCCTTCCATATCGACATGAGTTTGAATTCACTATTAAATTAGTCCCTAGAGCTGAACCTATTGCAAGGACACCTCATAGAATACCTCCTATTGAGTTGCAAGACTTAAAAGTGTGACTTCAAGATCTATTAGAGAAAGGTTTGATCAAACCTAGTGTGTTTCCCTCAAGTCCTCTAGTACTATTTATGAAAAAGGATGGTTCCTTGATATTATGCATTGATTATAGGATGTTGAATAGGGTGACCATAAATATTAGGTATTCTTTGTCAAGGACTGATGATCTCTTTGATCAACTAAAGGATGCCACTATATTTTTAAAGATATATTTGATATCTACATATCATTTTCTGAGGATTCATGAGGAGGATAATCACAAAACAACATTTAAAACTAGGTATGGACACTATGAGTTTATAGTGTTTCTATTTGTGTTGACAAATGTGCCAATAATTTTTATGAATATGATGAACAACGTGTTCAAAAAATTTGGATAAGTTTATTTTGATATTTCTTGATGATATCTTGAAATATTCTTGCATTAAATAGGAACATGACCAACATTTGAGGTTATTTTAGGAGGTGTTTAGGAAAAATCAACTATACAAAAAGTTGTCTAAGTGTGAGTTCTATGCCTCACAAGTTTAGTATTTGGAGCATATCATATCTGTAGAAGGGATTATTGTAGACCCTAAGAAAATTAAGGCCATTTTGAGTTGGTGTGCACCCACTAATGTGTCAAAAGTTAGAAGCTCCATGGGTCTCACTGGTTATTATAGGTGTTTTATGAAGGACTATTAAAAAAATACCCACTCTATCACCAATATTCAAAGAAAAGAAAAAGAGTTTAATTGGAAAGATAAATGTGAGATCGCCTTTGACACTCCGAAGAATAAGCTAACTACAAAACCAATTATAGGGATATTGGATTTTCTTAGGATTTTTTTAGTATGTACAAATGCTTCCTTAGAAGTTCTAGATGGGATGTTGTCCTAGAATAAAGCTATAGTAGCATATGAGTCTAGGAAACTCAAGATAAATTATTTAAATTATGCTACACATGACCTAGAGTTGGTAGTGGTTGTGCATGCACTAAAGGTCTGAAGGCATTATTTTCTAGGGAAACCATTCGAGCTAAGGATATACCACCAAACTTTAAGGTATATATTTACCCAACCTATGTTGAATGCAATGCAAAGAAGGTGGATAGAGTTCCTAGATGAATATGACTTTGGTATTAAGTATATCAAAGAAAATAAAAACAAGTCTATTGATGCCTTAAGTAGGAGAAGGCATATAGCAGTATTGACCCAAAGTCATATAAACTTGATGGACAAAGTTAGGTAAATGTAGCTAAAGGATCGGTATTCCATTGAAATTCAAGAAAAATTTGACAGAAATCCTAAGGATAATAAGTTTAACATAAAATATGAAATTTTTGTTTCAAGGATAGGGTTTTCATACCCAATATTCATGATTTGAGGAGAATGGTTATGTAAGAGGTGCATATTTCTCCCTATTATGCTCATCCATGAGGTGCAAAGATGAGATAAAACATGAAAAATACCTTCTTTTGGTCAAAAATGAAACAAGATATCTCTAGTTTTATTACTAGATGTTTGGAGTGTGAGAAGATTAATGTAGATCATCAGCACCTAGTAGGTAAATTATACCCACATGATATACCAACTCAGAAGTGGCAAGTTACATCTATGGATTTTATTGTGGGTTTATCGAAGACTAGGAACCAACATGATGAAATACTTGTGGTGGTCGATAAGTTGACTAAGGTTGCATATTTTATACTGGGAAACTTCAAGTATGATGCATCGGTGGTGGCAAATATATTTGCCATGGAAATTTTTAGCTTACATGGTTTTCTTGAGGTGATCATATTAGACAGGGATTCTAGGTTTACATCATAATTCTAGCAATCTCTTCATCATGCAATGGGCACTAAACTAAATATTATTTATACTTACCATCCAAAAATAGATGGGTAGAAGAAGAGGGTGAACCAATTTTTGGAAGACATAATTTGCATGTATTGCATGGATCAAAATTCTAAGTGGGAAGAATTTTTGCATTTGGTTAAATTTGCATATAATAATGAATACCATGCATCCTTGGGAATGGCTTTGTTTGAGGTCTTATATGTCCGAAGATGCAGAAAACCTCTATCATGAGATAATCCAAAATATTGGGTGGTTATCAAACCAAACACTGTCAGAGATATGGAGGAACAATTTATAGGGATTTTATAGAGGCTCAAGGATGCAGTCGATCACCAAAATAACTATGTTGATCTGAAAATATCACCAAGATAATTCTCTATGGGAGATAGAATTTTCTTGAGGATAAGAATCATGAAAAGTGTCATCAAGTCAACTAATTTGGATCCTCATTTTTTTTAGACTTTTGATATCATTGATAATATTGGTCCAGTAGCCTATAGGCTCACCTGGTCACCCAACCTATCAAAGATCCACAATACTTTCCACATATCCCTACTTAAGAAGTATGTTGTTGAATACTTTTCACATATCCCTACTTAAGAAGTATGTTGTTGATCCTTCTCATGTTTGGAATTTTTCAAAATTATAGATGGTAGATACCTCAACCATTGAGGTACAACCGATGAGGATTAAAGTGTGTCATTCCAAGATGTTGAGGAGATGAACCCTAGATCAATGTAAGGTCCAATGGGACCAATATTCTAAAAATTATGCAACTTGGGAAGATTTTGAGGAAATGAGGAAGTAATTCCCATATTTATTTGAATTAAATATGTATGTTTATTTTTAGGAAACACAGAGGATTGTGTTTAGTCCAAGGGGGGAGTATGTAATGACCCTCCTTGGTAGGACTTGAACTTGATACTTGACTTATGTATTGATGTGGATGTCTAATGCATAATCTCAAAAATATTATCAATATGAGTTGATAGTTGTACTTTATGTGTTGATCATACTATTTTAGAATATGGTATTGTTGATGGAATTTATAGTTTCAAGACATGGGTGGATTGGTATGGTACAACCACCAAAGTTGAGATAAAATGGGAAATGATGGATTACAATCTCATTAATAGCTCAATATTAAAAAGATATTCTTCATATATGAGCATTACATATATGTATGTTTGATTGGATGCATCGTTCGACAAGGAGGTTGCTATTAAGAAAAGGAGTTATAACAACCCAAAATCTGCCAATCCAAAAAATTTAAATAGTACTACAAGTACAGTCCTTAAGGGAATTACCCTTGATAATTTATTCTTCAGCATACAAGGCTTCACCACATTTGAGCTTCCAAGTTGTTGTAGATGACACCTAGAGGATAGTAAAGACCAACTCCCATGACTTCCAGGGTTCACCTTACCAAACCTACATGTTTATAAAGGATGTCACAAGTGGTCCCCCCACCTTTCCTATACCCATCTTAGTCTGGGACCATGTGACCACAGTGTAGGGATTACCAATTAAGGTCCATAACACTTAAATGGGGATGTTAGTTCCCTAACCTGACTCTAGCTCCTCCTAGATAGGTTAATCAATGTAGATCCTTGGTGCTTAGTTACCATACCTCCACTAGCTAACTAAGGTTATTACCACTTTGAAAACAACTAACATAACCCCTTGATCCTACATAGTCAAGGCACCACCACTGCTAACTTGCAAATAATATTTTTCCACACACTTGATCCTACTCGATCCAGGGTGTGTCTACTCACAAGTATCTTGTCTATTGTATACTCACAACTCCTTCCAATTTCATGAGATCCTAATTATTGCATTCTCACAACTTCTAGGATTTTTTGTTACCTGACTATTGCATTCACACAACTCCTTCCAGGATTGGATTTCATGGTTAAAAAGAGGAAATATTCTACCCACCCCAAGGATAGATAACATCATGATCAAAATATAAATATTTAAATATAGCAATTAAGCAATAAAAGTACATTGCAATAATCATATCAAAAATAAAAGCATAATATGAAATCCTCTTAACCACAACTAAGATTTAATTGAAACTTGCAACATAAAAGCTTTCCATCCAAATTTATACACTAGCTAGATAACTCAAATACTAACCTAAGCACATGATTCAAATAGCATTATCAACCACCTCCATAGATTGATTAATAATTCAGCTCCAAGTTAGCATTTATGCAACATAAGAAACTTTAAATAAATAACCCATACATTACAAAAGAGCTCAAATAACCATACTTCAAGCCACATCGTTAAAGTATTTCTTCATTGCATAAAGGAGTGTCAATTTACACTTGGATACAAAAATCAAGAGTACATGTCTTTCAAGCAAAAAATTCTTTGCTCAATTACAACAATAATAATACTTAAAGAGCTAAATATGGCCATCCAGAGTCTACTACCATCTAAATCCATAAGTATCTTTGATGGAAAACCACCCACCAGTGGTGAATTTTACTTGGGGATTAGAAAAACTCTAAATGCAATGCAGCTAACTCATGCCTTACTCTATTATGCATACAACCATGCACATAACAAACATAAGCAAAGTGGACTCCTTAAATAAAAGTAACAAGCATTCTTCTAAACCAAGGAAGTTACATCAACCCATAGCAACTCCAAGAGAAGCCCATACTTCTCTTTATAATGATATCTTAACCTACAAATATCTCATAGATCATTATAATACTTCCAAATCCAAAACATTACATCTAAAATGATCAAGAGAAGTCCATACTTCTCTTTATAAATATTTCTTAACCTACAAAGATCTCAGAGACCATTATAATACTTCTTTTTCAAAGCCAAAATATTACATCCAAAACAATCAAGAGAAGCCCATACTTCTCTTTATAATGATCTCTTAACCTACAAATATCTCAAAGACCATTATAATACTTCTTTTCCAAAGCCAAAATATTACATCCAAAACAATCAAGAGAAGCCCATACTTCTCTTTATAATGATCTCTTAACCTACAAAGATCTCAAAGATCATTATAATAATTCTTTTTCAAAGCCAAAATATTATAATGACTAGCTCATATTTTAAAAGAAGGTATACATCAAAATATTTATTAGCAAGGAAACTAAAGACATACAAAATATAACCAAGTGCAATAACAACAATACTTACAAGTACTAGTAAATTGATTTCTCTAAGAAGACTCTGGAAACCTTTGTTAACAAATTACACAAAGCCCATTATATATAAGAGATATAAACTAAGAGCTACCTTATAATCATCTTATCGTTGGAGGCTAAACATAAAGAAATAGAACATGCAAAAAAAGCTAAAACTTAAAGAAAGTAAGAAAATCCAATCAACTCAATGCACACAAACAAAGGTACAACTCAATGCCCTCTATAGGAAGTTTAAAGAGAGACACTATAACCCAGCAAGGATAGGTGATCGCTACCACCAAAGCAATGGACTAAAACAACCAGCATGACACTACACTCGATACATGGATTTCTTAATTCATTAGGATATGTAAAGCAAGGAAAATTTGAAAAGAATGCAGGTAAACATCTGCAAGCAACCTACCCCACAAATAGATTCAAACCATACTCGACCAGCAAGACCAATGAAAGCAAGGGACAAAAACACAACCACGCATAAGATCAAGAGGATGAAGTAGAAAAGAGCTTGGCACAAAGAGCGATGTACAAAATGAAAAAATAACCCTAATGAAACTTAGGTTTCAAAGGTCATCATTGTCACCTTACAAAAATATATCCCAATGCACAACAAAACAAACAAGCAACACAGGCTACAAGAGTAAAACTAAGCAACACAAAGCAGGTGCAAACCAGTAACCACAATGTAAACAATAAAGGACATAACAAGTAAAACAAGGGAAAGGTCCATCATAATGAAAACATGATACATGCAAGAGCAACCAAAGAAGCACCTAAAATGCTAAACCAAACTCTTTCCAACATTGTTGTTCTTCTCCTTTCTTCAACCTTCACTTCTACAGGTGTGCATCCTTTCCTTGCATGCCCCTCCCTTATCTTGAATTTAAGGAGGTGCATTATTGACATGTGATGTTATTCCCCTTAAGCACTCAAGAGAATTACCCTTCATGAGCATTTCTTGCTATGCTCAAGAGTAATAAAACAAATGACTCTTCATCTCCCAAGGGCGGCTAGAACCATAACGTGCCAATAAACCAAAAATAGGGTAATATATAGCCTGATGCTTGCCAATAAATCAAACCAATAGTACATATATTAAATATGTAAATATATATATATATATATATATAAAAGAAACCATATCAAGATTTATTTAAGGAACATAATTTAAGCTGATGACCAAAGCAAGCATGAGTAATAAATTGCTCAAAACAAAACATAACAATAGTTTCTTTTGCCCACAAAGTAACTTGGTCAAGCAAGGCATCACGTCCATAATATTCCACACCAATGTTTTATCCCCAAGTATATGGCCCTTTTTATGATAGTCTAAGCTATCACCATCTTCATTGAGGAGGCTCATTGCAAGCAATATCCTAGCCCAAAGGTGTGAATCTAGAGATACAGCAAAATGATATGCATCTACATGAAGGTAATTTTTTCATGCTTACCCTGAGCTGTCAATGAATGAACATCATCATCATTTACATAGGTATCTTTCCTAGTAAGTTTTCTATCTATAGGTCCACCAAGGAGAAGGTACCTGATCCTGCATACATAGATACATCAACAGTACCATATTTCATGCTTAAAGAACACAATCATTCTATTATTAAATCATACTGATAGAAATTGTGCCATTACATCAATAGTCCAAAAAAATAGTTCATTTTTCACAAAATTTCTGCCAAGGAAAGGTGTTACAAGAGCCATCCTTAGTAGGAGGGTGATAATGTTTTAGTTATCGTAAAGCCTGCTACTCAAGGAAAATATTGTTGCATATTCTCTTTGCAAGGTCTTTGTGTTGCTTGTGTTTTGGAATCATAGTATTATGTGGTTATTTTTTAAACCCAATAAAGTATTAATAATGAGGATAGTAATATTAATACTTGGAATATTAATATCAGTGTTAATAGTTAATATTAACATCTGGTATTAATTAATAAGTAATTAATCCAATTAGACTTTTGTTAACATTAAGAGGTAATAATAAATTAGATAAGTTCATTATATTTATTACTTATATTTTTGCCTTATAAATATTAATAGGTAAACTTTAAATAAAAGAGAGGCAAGATTTAATTAAATAAGGCGGTTATTATTTGAAAATGTTGCATGGGGTGGCAACTTGAGTGAGCTTTCTTGTAATATAGAGTAAGACGTTACTTGTGTGCTCTCTATTAGTGTGCAAGAAGGAAGTATTACAGTAAGATTATTTCTTTGGGAGTTTTCTCTTCAAAGTTATTAAAGGAGAAAATAACTAAGTTTTAGAGGCTAGTAAGAAGCAGATGGAGGACGAAGCACAAGGAGGATCATCCAAAAGAAATATTGCAAAAGGTTTTCTTTTGGTTTATGGGAGAAGGTATTTCTCTCCATAGTATTAGCTACTTTAACATGGTTTTTATGGGTGGTAGTTAGATTGGAGCGCTTTTAATTCATTCTTTTGATTGCATATTTTGTTTATGAGTCAACCTCTATGAGTTGCTCTGTATAGTTTAAAATTATGTGTTGTGTTTAAGGCAAAGGGCCAACATTGTTAAGTATTTCCTTCATTTAGGTTTAATTTTTTGATCATTTTGATGTGGGTGTTATTGTTCCGTTAAAACCTGTTTAGCTTTGTTGTCTTCACATTGTATTTTTAGGAATATTTTTAATATTTCTTGTAAGTCTAGTGTTGTTTTTGTTTATGATTGGTTAGCCTATATATTTTAATTGGATATTTTAGTCCTTGTTTCCTTGCCTATGTTGTTTTATGAATTGAGAAGTGTGGCTTTGAATAGATTTTCTATTCATTGTCTTGGTGTGTGTGTTTTTGGTTCTCTTGATGAAGCCAACCCCACATTAGTTTTAGATCCCTGTTATATGTTGTTGGGTTCTTTTCTTATTGGCTAGTAAGCCTTCCTGGATAGTTGTTCTATCTCTCTATAGTGCGCATGTAATTTTATGAGTGTTCATATTTGTTCATATTTTTTAATTATGTATTTTTATTTGAGATAGATTTGACTTACATTAGCTTTAAGTTTGTTTAATACATTAATCAACTTGGCTACATCAGCAAACTTGCTTGTTATATGCTTGATTGGAATATAGAAACTTGCTTGGCAAAAGATTTTTGAAATGGAAATTAAACTTTTATTTATAAGATGTATAGTTGGCATGTAAAGGGAACCCGAATGTCCTATGTTATTTAAATAATGGATAGGCTTTATTAAAAAGGAATGTGTTGACTTATAAATGATTGCTTTTTTAAGGTTTATTTCTTGCTACTTATTATATGGAGTCAATATATTAGAAATCCCTAAGCTTCTTCTTGAAGTTTTTGGAAGATTCTCCTTCATGAAGAGGATCGTGAAAAAAAGATGATACTAGGGACCTCTTAGGTGGAAAATATATTTTGAGGTTGAAAAGAAAATTGATGTTATTATTTATGTCAAGTTAATATAATATGGAAGTGAAGTAATTTAGAGAAAAGATGCTATCCAATTACTTTTGTTATATTTGAAACTTGAACAAAGAATGGAAGGATTATATGTTATTGATTTCTTATATGTAGTTATTTGAATATGAGCAAATGGGAAAGAATGAGTTAGATTCTAATTCATGGATGATGGATTATAATGCTTCTAGATGTTGTTCATTCTTTATTTTTGAAATAAAGGAATTACTAAATGTTAGTATTATGGATGAAAGTATTTTATTAAAAATATTAGTTCTAGCATTGTGTTATATTTAAGTATGTTATTTTTGTTGTAGTACTATAATTCCTTTATTGGGAGATATGTTATTTTGATTTTATGTAAATATTGGGTTTGGTGGGGGTTCTTGGGCATGGATCTAGAGCCATATTAGGACCCTTGAGTCAAGAAGATAATCCAATCCTAGGAGGAGTTGTGGTGATGTAATATCCAAGAAGATGTGAACCCTAGAAGGAGTTGTGGTGATGCAATAGCCAAGAATTTGCTAATTAGGGAGGAGTTGTGGTGATGCAATAACCATATAATTATGAATAGTATAGTGGTGGTAGGGTTATGCATAGCGGCTATTTATCACCAAATTGGCTAAAATTAGGATTTTCAAAATTTGGAATTGCCTAATATTTGGGATCGTAGACCAAGGCCCATTAGCCAAAAAAATCTAGATGTAAATTTTTTTTGAGTTGATTCGCCCCAATTTTATAATAATTTGACCATTTTAAGTTTAAATTTCCAACATTACCCCTAATCATAATGAACATTCTACATGCATTTGGACACTATATGAAAATAATATCAAAGACCTAAGCAAATACAAATGCAATACATCACAAGAGTATGGAGATAAGCTCAAGAACTGATTGATTAAAATATGAACAAAACCTTGCATAAATAGCAAAGGTGATCAATGTGATCCATCAGATCATAATAATACAATAGATCTCAACCAATCATAACTAGGATTTTTCCAACCTCATGCAAGAGTGATAACTCCAAATAAGATAAATATCCTAGTAAAAATTTAGATATACTCTAACACCCCCCCTTAAGTGATACTAGGGGTAAAAAAATAGCAATAGAAATAAATAAGTGGTATGTCCACATATACGAGTCCTGGTAACAAGGCTTGATAAGGTATTCATATACAATATATATATCTAGAAGAACTTATTTTGGAGAAATGATGAAAAACCACGTGGGAAAAAACCATCTTCCAAAAGAAAAAGAAGAAGAAGAAAGTGAGGATGGAGAGGAACATGTCCTCATCAACATCCCCTTAGGATAACTTCCTTCACCCCAAGTATATCATGCAACTGATGGTAGCGTGGTGAAGCAAAGGGTTTTGTGAATATTTTTGCAATCTTAATTTGAGTCGAGATGTACTCCAATATAAGGTCACCATCCTGAATGTGATGTTGAATGAAGTGCATGTGGATCTCAATGTGCTTGGTATGCTTATGCTCAATAGGATTGCAAGAAATATGAATGGTACTTTGGTTGTCACACTAAAGTGCAATAGGATGATCCTGGTAGAAACCAAACTCTATCAATAACTGATAAATCCAAAGATCCTCCTAACTGGTTGTAACAGTTGCCCTGTACTCTACCTTTGTAGATGATAATGCAATAGCTTGTTTCTTCTTGAATGACCAAGAAATAGGAGAAGAACCAAGACATAAAACATACCCAAAGGTGGAACATTTATCATCAATTGAACCTACCCAATCTGAATCTATGTATCCCACCAACTCTATAGAACCTCTGCCATAGAACAAACCAAAATGTGTGGTGCCTTGCAGATAGCGAAGAACCCGCTTGGCTACCTGCCAATGACTATCATAAGGAGACCGATAAAATAGAGATATCAAACCAACAACATAGGAAATATCAGGGTAAGTATGAGTGAGATACAATAGACTCCCTACTAACTGTCAATATAGTGTAGCATCATAGAGAGGAGAAGTGCAAGTGGAAGTCAATGTAACCCCAAACTAGAATGGCATAGAAGATGGCTTGCAATCATCCATCCTAAATCACTTAATAAGATCCAATGTATACTTCTACTGACACAATAAAACCCTTGAATCTATCTAAGTTATGTGAAATTCAAGGAAGTAATGTCCCAATCCTAAATCAACTATCTCGAATCTCTCAAAAAGAGAACATTGAACAATCTAAATGTGAGAAGTGGAGATATTAGTGAGAAGCAAATAATCAACATAGATAACAAGAATGGTGATGTTCTCTCCAACTTGCCAAATATAAACGATAGCATCATATTCACAGCAAACAAATCCAATAGAGATAAGGAAGAAATCCATCTTCTCATACCAGGCCCGAGGAGCTTGTTTGAGACCATAGAGTGACTTATTTCATGTACAAACAAGGGAAGAATCTAGAATAAAACCAACAGGTTGTTCGATATATATCTCTTCCAAGTCTCCATGCAAGAAGGCACTCTTCACATCCATTTGAAAAATAGGCCATTTTTGTGATGCAGCAAGTGCAAGTACAAGCCTAACAGAATCCATCTTGGTAATAGGGACAAAGGTCTCATTGCAATCAACACCCTTAACCTGTGAGAAACCCTTAGCCACCAAGTGGGATTTGTACTTGTTAATGGACCCATCTGTTGCATACTTGGTTCGATAAATCCACTTACAATGAACAAAATTTATTTTCTTAGGAAGACAAACAAGATCCCAAGTGTGGTTCTTCATCAAAGAAGAATACTCAGTTGTCATGGTATCATCCCACTCTTGTGTCCCATGAGCCTATAAAAAAAGTTGTGGATCACTAGAAAAAGACTGACAAATAAGGCCATAACTAGAGGAATGAGCATGTTTATAAGGTGGAAGATCTTATATGAAAGGTGTTGCTTCCTCAACAGTTGTGTGAGCCCATTTTGGCATGCTAATAGAAATGATTGCAGGTGGATTACAATCAGGGACATCTGGTGTTGTATCTTCAATAGCAGGCTCTTCATCTGAATGGTCCTAAAAAAGAAAGTTAAGTTTATTAGAATAAACAAGAGTGGAGGATGAAGAAGAATTTTGAGGAGTGTCATGAGGAAGAAGGCACTCATCAAAGTGAACATTTCTTTGAAAAATATGTCATGAGTATGAGGATCAAGGAGTCTATAAGCCTTCATATCTTCACAATAGCCAACAAAAATAAGTTGTTTTATTTTCCTATCCACAACTTTTCTTTTCTTCTTTGGAATGTAGGCCCAAGCATGACTTTAAAATACTCAAAAATATGAGACATCAGGCTTGGATCCATAAGAACCTTGTGGGGTGTGCGATTTTGAATATAATTTTCATAGTTAACTGCATCAGCCCAAAAAATAGCATGAAAATATTTAGATTGCATCATACAATTAGCCATCTCTTTTAAAGATTTATTTTTCCTCTCAACCACTCCATTATTTTGTGGTGTATGTGGGATAGAATGCTGATGAATAATTCCATGAGCTAAAAGAAAGTCTGAAAACTCATTGTTGAAGTACTCCCCCCATTGTCTATACAAAGGTTTTTGATGCTACATGAGGCCTGGTTTTCAACCAAGGACTTAAATATTTTGAAGTGGTAGAATACATTACTTTTGTACTTGAAAAAGTATACCCAAGTACATCTTGAAAAATAATCTATGAATGTCAAAGCATATTTTACCCATGTGAAAGAGGGATTTGGGAAGACCATCAAATTACTATGAACTAGTTTCAAAGGTGAGTATGCTCGTTGAGATTTACTATGGGGAAAAGGATCTTGGTGTTGTTTCGCAAGAGCACAACTAGGGTAAACACCATCAACACAAGATACCTTAGGCAAACCAATCACCATGTCATGATTACTTAGTTCCTTCAAGTGCCTATAATTGAGATGACCAAACCTTTCATGCTAAAGTTTTCTCTCGACATCTACATGAGCAATAAATCATGTACCTAATGTATAATTATAAAATCTCTTAAAGTGATACAGTCAAGCATTATGACCAACCACCCCTTTTGCAATAAGGGAATCTAGCTCTTGTAAGCTTCTTATTTCAACATATGTGGGTGTGAATAAAATAGTTTTTCCCATGCTAGATTTACAAATTTGGTAGACAGAAAGAAGATTGGTAGAAATATCTAGAACATAAAGAACATCATTGATGCAACCACTATCTAGCATAATATCACCTTTATCGTTTACAGGAATGAAGGATGAATCACCAACTTCAATGCTAAAAGTGGAACTTGAAGAAAGAGAAGAAAATGACTTTTTAGAAGAAGTCATATGATGTGTGGCCCCTGAATCCAGAACCTAGTGATTGGAACAAGACTTAATAGACCTTCCTTGGATATTTAAAGCCTTTTTCATGTTGCTTTGAGACATCAATTTTATGTTGCTTCATGGTTGTTTCTAAATCTTGTAACCTTTTCCAACATTTGTTTACTAAATGATCAATTTTCTTACAATGGGTACAATATACATGGGATTTTTATTTTACCTTGAATTTTCCTTTATATTTAGAGTTGGATGCTACAAAATCTAATGATGAAGAGGTGGAGGACTCAAAATTGGAGAGTTTCATTTCTTCCCTAGTGAGCCTTTCACAAAAATCTTCTAATGTGGGCATTTTGAATTTTGTGCCAAGAGCATCCATTGTTGAGAGGAAAGTAGTTGCAAATATTTGAAAGGCCCCTTTTAATTTTTCCAAAATTAAATAGATACATTCATCTTCTGATTTGGTTTTTCCACTTTCTTTTAACTAAGTCAAGAGTTCTTTAAATTTTATGAGGAAGTCAACAATTGTGTTGTAATCTTCGAGTGATAATGCAGTTAATTTTGCTTCTAGCTGCATAGATATAATTTGCTCTACTTTACCAAATAACTTTTTCAATTTTTTCCAACTCTCAAAAGGAGTTTTACACTCATCAATGTGAAACCGTAAGCTCTCACTTACATTCATGCTTATTAATCCCATTGCCTCATACATTTTTCTTTATGAACAAATATTTCATATTATTTTTTATATTCTACTTAAGTTTCTTCTAGAATATGAGAGAGACCTCTTTGAGCAATTAGATTTAGCATTCTTAGTTTCCAACCATGATAATTATGTGGAGTGAGTGGTTCAATTGAACTTTATGTGAGATAATTCATCTTTGCAATAAAGGAAGGAACCAAGCAGCAAGCAGTAGAATGGTACAAAAAATCAGCACCAACAAATACCCCCCTCCCAAAAAATGGTATTACTTTGTTACAATGAAAAACTCTTCATTGTTGAGGCCTTTATAGAACAAGTGTACAAAAAATAGTGAAAGAGGCTTTTGGAAAAAAGGAAGTGACTGAAAAAATATTACAAAAATTTGATTTCTTCCAACAGTGTTAGTGACACCCTCAAACTTATTACTGACACCCTCTGCTATGTCTTTTAACCATGCAATAAGCTAATGCTCCATAGTCATGAGTCGTTGTCTCGAGATGCTACATGCTTCTTCGCGATTACCTTCAACTATTGGCTATCTTCATGATCACTCCTATTGTATGCATGCTGGTAATTTATCATTGGAGATTCAGTTTTTACTACACATATTAGAATGAAATGGCTAAGAAAAAAATTATGTAAACATTCACAAAATACTTCATTGTGCATTGAAACTCTTTTGTGTTCGTTGGATTCAAACGAAATGAATCAGGCCTTGGAAATAGACAAGCGGTATCATGTTTGGTTGCATGCACAGTGAAGAAGGGCCCATAGTGGGTATTGGAATGGCCACTAGCAATAAAAACACCACGATGATCTACCAATCACCTCTTAATTGTTCACCACGATATCAAAGAAATGCCCTCAAACTATTTTTAAACAATTAAGAATTGAAATAGGAAATCAAAAAAATTGGGTATTATGTTGGAATAATCTTTGTGTAGTGTGTGTGGTTCCTGCGCACTCGAACAAATGGGAGAGTGCACATCACTCCACATAATATCTTCTAATATCAAATCTGCTCCAAAGCTACACCATTTTCTATTGTATCCCACCACTATGCAGAGCTCTCTAACGTAGGTGCCACCACTACCCATGACGAGCATGTATGTAGTTTGTGCTACCACAGCATGCCATCGTAGACCTAATAGATATCTCATTCCGTTGTCAAAGTAGATGATCAAACTCCTCTCTCCACCACTAATTTTGGCATTGAGGGAGTTCTCAACTGGATGGCCATGTCCGAATGGACGTCTTTTGCTTCATGCAATGGAGGTACGTGAAATCTACAGGTGCACTAGTAGGGGACGCCGGATAAAAAAATCTTGACATGGACCTTTTTAACAAAGTGATACAGTTGGGGACTACACTATATTGTGTCCACCATTGACTTGCTATTGATCAAATCATTTTGTGGTGCAAGCTTTGATGAAGGATTTCATATATTTGTGCGAGACGTAGTTGCATAACCATGCGTTCGTAAGGAATATTGATTGATTAGCACGTAGAGAGTTGTTAAACCACATAGCGTGCAGTTTGTAGTCATGGACCTACATTACTTTGAAAGATATCACACCATGGCCAAAAATAGATATGTAGTTGATCGCTCAGTGGGCATATTCAAGAGCTGCATCAGGAGATAGAGCAACGATCACTGTGAATGCAAAAATAAAGATCACATGGTGGGCACATTCACACTTTCATGTGTGTGAGCAAAAAAAATGGTAGAATTAAACTATCCATCTTTAACAGCAATGATTAATATTATGAACTCAAAAAAAATATAGCACTTGGAGAGCTTTGATGACACAACAGTAAGTGAAGCAGCAAGGTAGGTGATCCACAAATAGATTAGAAAGATGTGTGGGGCAACCACTATTCGTCTCTAACATCGATGATTGATACTATGAACTCAGCAAAAAAAATGTACCTCTTGGAGAGCTTTGATGACACAATAGTAAGTGAGGCAGCAAGGTAGATGAGCCATGAAAAAATTAGACAAATCATGAAAAACTATAATCAGTTGTGCTACTACAGTGTAGTCTGAGCAAAAAAAAGAAAACTTGCCCAGCATGCATGAATATGTAGGCGTAGAGAAGTGGTCCTTGGTCTGTGTTGTTGAAGATCAAAGTGATCAAAAGCAATGATGCGACTACTATTTGGGCACAAGACTCCTTTAAAAAAGGATTCATAGCCCTCAACTGCCAGATTGATTAGGCAACATTAGTAATATAACAAACAGTGGCTACACGACCATGAATCTACTACAAATAGCAGCCACATGGCACTCATAGGGACCTATAAAAAGTTGGTTGTGGAGAGAAACAAAAAAATTTCAAAAAAAAAGAAAATGTAAATGCTGCCTCACATCTGCCAAAAAAATATCAGTAAAAGAACTATCCATCCAAAAATTAGAAAGAAATGGATAAATTTGAACTAGAAAATAAGGCTTCAAAAAACTTTCGAATGTATGAAATAATATACCCTTGATCTAATACCATAAAAATAATCTCAAACCCTAGGCGAATAGAAATGCAAGACATCACAAGAGTGTGGAGAGAAGCTCAAGAACTGATTGATTATTCTATGAGTAGAACCTTGCATAAATAGCAAAGGTGATCAATGTGAGCCATCGGATCATAACAACCGAATAGATCTCAGCCAATCATAACTAGGAGTTTACCAACCTCATGCAAGAGTGATAACTCCAAACAAGATAAATATCCTAGTAAAACTTAAGATTTACTCTAGCATTATTCACCTAGATTTCAAAACTGATTCACCAAATTTTTATAAATACATTTTGGGACCAACCCCTTAAGCATAATCTTGGGTGGTGGTACCTTGAATGGTGAGGATCGAGTGACCATGCTCATTACCAGGTGAGTGGTAATGGCCTTAGCCCATGGAGGTGTGGTAACTAAGCACTACAACATCACACCAAATTAATCCTACATAAGCATACTTATGAAGGGTTAGGGAATAGGCATCCCCATTTAGGTGTTATGGGCCTTAAAGGATAATCCCTACATCATGGTCGAATTGTCCTATGCCAGTGAGGGCATGGGAAATATGGGATGACCACTTTTGGCACCCTTCTAAATAGTGAGGTTTAGTAAGGTGAACCCCAAAAAGATAGGATGTTGGTCACTCTTGTCCACTTAAGTGTCGTATGTAGCGACATTGAACTCAAAATGTGGTTATGCCTTGTGAATGCTGAAAAATATTGGGACCTCTTTTGTGAACCTTTCTTATATATATATATATATATATATATCTTGGGTTGATTTGATGGGTGTTATAGATATGGAAAATATTTTACAGTTTTTAGACCTACAAACACAAATAGAATATATAGAATGTGAGTAAGATGAGTAAAAGACCATTACAACACAAGGTAAATTGTGAAGTAAATGGTAATAAAATAGTATTTTTACACCCTATAAATGAAAATGCTTATGTGTGGTGAAGGTTTAAAAGGTCCCACCATGATCACCAAAATGTGGTATAGAAAACATGTCATTTTATTGAACATAAAAGATGTCATGATAAAAATATTTTTCAATGTCCCTTATGTACAATGAGGGTTTTCAATGTGAAAAACCCTTTTACAATACAAGGTAATGACACTCTTGTCTTATCAACCACCTCAATAGGGGGTGGGTTTTATGCATGATGATCACCCAGGTTGAGCCAAGCCTCTACACCTACACAACACAAATAAATATTAATAGTACCTCTTGGGTCCACCTAAGTTGAGCCCAAAATTATATAAGAGGCAAACAATAAAGAGAACTTGCAATAAATCAATAAACAGAGCTCAAAATGATATAGAAACATAGTAAATTCTACCTCACTCACCTCTCTAGATGGTATGTTGTGAAGGGGGTGACTATGAGTGGTTCCTTGTGGGACCAGGATGATCCTAACTATGAGATATCCCTCTATAGATGGTCTATTATGTACTATCTAAAATGCAATGAAATCTTGAGGAGACCTTTTGTAGGCTATCATCCATATTTGATCTGAATTTGGAATTTTTTGGAGCTTCCACTTGAGAATAGTTCATAAAATAAATACATGCAAGTAGAGGCATATAATGTTTTCCATGGACGATATGCAAGTAGGTTAAATCCTCACAAAGTGCACACAATTTCTAACTAAATTCTAGTAGAGTTTCCCTATACTAATCCCACACTCATATGAAAATGAAATAAATGGGGGCCTATTTATATATTTTCTCAAGGGTTATGGAGTGGTGAAGTGGAGATGAGGTGGATGTGATATGGCAACAAAGTGGCTTGGGTGAGGGAAGGAAAAATCTGGGTTTTCTCACTTGGACGATCAAAGGGGCATGTGTGCACCATGACTCATTAATGTTCATGGATGGGGAGAGTCCTCATCCCATCCAAGGGGTATATTTGCACCATGCTCCATAAATGCTCTTGGGTGGGGAGTTTCCTCAGCCCAATCATATGCATTAAAGAGCATGGAGGGTTGTGTGGTTGCATGGGGATATGGAGAGTATGGGGTAGGATAGGCTAGGGTGAGGTGGACCTAAGCTAGAGTCAAAGGGTAGACTAAGGGTATGTACACATAGGCTAGGGGAGCATGCACATAGGCAACGTAGAGTGGCATAGTCACATGGTGACCATGGGCTAAGCATAGGATGGGGCTTAGTAGGTAAAGTGGGCTAAGATGGGCTGATTTAATATTTCTAAAGTTACTATGTCAAATATTTGGATTATTTGGGATAATTGTATAATTATTAAATATTGACATTAAAAATGTTAATATGGCATTTTTTAGGTGTCTACAGGTTATATATTGAAGATAAAGCTCTATGCTATAAAATTAAGTTGTAATATTTTTATATTGAATCAATAAAGTTCTTTTTATGAAATATTAGTGTTATTATTATATGATATTATTTGCTTAGATTATATGATTCCAAAATCATAGAACTATGATATTTTTGGCTTGCTTTGCTAACAAATTTTTCATTTCATAATTTCCTAACCTCATTTTTTATAAATGTTAGCATTCACCCATGGGATTTGAACCTTGGTTGGTGGTGTGAAATTCTTCATTGTTATCAATTTCTCTACATCTCATGGATAATAATTTGTCTTTGTGGAGTGACTAGGACAATTCCTACCCTCACTCCTTTGAGATTTCAAGCACTATCAAAGTAGAGGGTCCAAGAATTTGGCTCTTTTGTGTCTATAGCAAGAAAATATTTCTTAGAAAAATTGATATCTAAAGGATATCTAGATTTCAAGGGTGTTGCAGTCAATTAAATGTGATCACTTGTCCTTTAAACAACTTTTGGATAATAAATTCAAGTTAAAATTTTTTGAGGGTGATGATCCATTTGGTAGTTCATCCATAATTGGTTAGGTTTTAACATGAGGTAACATAAGGGATTGACCCTTGCTATAACATAGTTTTTTGACAAAGCATGTAGTGCCTTAATTTTTGGGAAGCAAAGATGACTGCTAGACATAATTTTTCTAATGGTGTATAATAGGTCTCATAGCTAACTAATGTCCTACTGATATAATAAATAGCCCTTTCTTGATGTCGATCATCAAGTCAAGCTAGCATGGCTTTGAGGGCATGTGTTGTAGCTACTATATATAACAATAGTAGTTGAGCTATATTATGAGGTACAAGGATATGAGATATCAAAATATATGTTTTTAGAGAATCAAAGGCACTTTGACACTCATGATCCCATTTGAACTTAGTATCCTTTCTCAAATATTTAGAGAAGGGTTGACATTTATCCATGAGTTGTGAGATAAATCTTTAGATGGCTTGTAGCTTGCCTTGTAGGCTACACAAATTTATGAGATTATTTTGAGGTGTCTTACCTACAATAATCAATATTTTAGTAGGTTCTACTTCAATTCTATGGTGAGATACAATGAATCCCAACAATTTATCTGATGTGACTCCAAATATACATTTATGTGGTTTCTGATGAACTTTATATTCTCATAATCACTCAAATATGCAACATAATTCATGAACATGGTCTTCATAAATAAGGGAATGCCCTAAGAGGTCATCCACATAATATTCTACAATATCATGCATAAGATCATGGAAAATATAAGTCATTGCTCTCTGATATGTCACCTTGGCATTCTTCAAGCCAAAGGGCATTATGTGATAACAAAATGTTCCTTAGGGAGTTGTGAAGGCTTTCTTTTATTGATCCTCAAGGGTGATTTTAATTTGGTTATAACCTAAAAAACCATCTATAAGAGATAACACTTTGGATCTAGCAGTAAAATCAACTAACATATTGAAGTTAGGCAAAGGGAAATCATATTTGGGGTAAACCTTGTTTATATCTCTAAAGTCAATGTAGAGTCATATGGTCCTTTCTTGGAAATGGGAATAATATTGGGGTCTAATAAAAATAATCAATTATTTTGGTGAAATTAACATCCAAGATATTTTGGAGTTTATCTTTGACTAGTAGGGAAATCTTAGGATATTTTTTATCTCAGTTTTTGTTTGATGGGTTTGGCATTTGGTCATACAACAAGATGATGGACGATAAGAGATGGGTCAATCCCACACATGTCTTCATAAGTCCAAGCAAAAATATCATTAAACTCTTTTAAAAGTTCAACATACTCTATACACTCGTTGGTAGTTAATACTTTTGTCTAGTTTGAAGATTCAAGGATGTTCCTCAGTGTCAATGTTGACGTCTATGGTTTCTTCATTTAAGATATGACCCATCCTGAAATTGAGGAGTGGGTAAGAACCCTAGATTTTCAAGGTCTATTGTGTCCTAAGATTACTATTTAGGTTTGAAAAATTATGGGGAAGCAAGATTATATATTTGAGAAAGAGATCCTCCAACACAAGAGTTACCTTGGTTAGGACTGTAGGATATTTTATCTTCCTTAGATTTGCCTATGTTAGCTATTAATTCAGGATGAAAATATGTTAAATGGTTGACATTAGCAAAGCATGCAATTCTATAAGGACTAGAGCTAATAAGGGACAACCCATTAGATATTTTATTAGCAAAGCTCCTTTTTATCTTCTTCACCCCACTACAATCCATGTAAGGACATGAAGTCATTATGGGATTCCCTGAGGAAATAATTGGCTTCATTATCATTTTCTAATAGAAAATTAGGAAGGGGTTCATTATTACAAGGAAAATATCCTATCCTATAATGTCTCAACTAGGCCTTGACCTCTAATAATTCTTTAATTCCTTATTCGTGTCCACCTAAATATTTTCAATTTCATTCCATATTGGCTAAGTTTTGTTGAGGGATGGGATATGCAGGGGACAAATAGCATGATGCATATAGTCATTCTATTGGGATGGGGTTACTACCATTAATTTGCTCTTCATGAGTAGTGTTAGCATAAATGGAGCAACTCCCTATTTGTATAATCATCCCTTTCTTAGTAGGTAAACCTAAGGCATGAGAGAGAGAAAAAGGCTAAAAAGGTCTACAAATAGATCTTGATTTTGATTACTTAGATTTATTTGATTATAAGGCTAGATTGATTATCATATTTTAGATTAATGAGGGACTTATCAAGTTAATTAGTATTTTTTCTAGGTTGGAAAAAGTAGAAGGTAAGGACGACTGAAGAGATGGACAAATATTTTGTTTGGATTGATTTCCCTCTATCATTTGAAAATAGGTAAAGGGTTTGGGGTTAGTACGGATGTGGACCATCCTTCCTTGATATTCATATTTAAGTTATTATTGTAATATTGATGGAATGACCTTCATATCATGGATCCAGGGGCATCCAGGAAGGATATTATAATTTATGTCATAGGGGATAACATAGAAGAGAGTATTAAGGTTTCAAGGTCCTACCTTGAGAGGTGAAGTTATTGTTCCACTAACCTCTTGTTCTTCATTATCAAAATCCCTAATGATGAGATCAAATTTATGTAAATATTGCTTGGTTAATCCAAAATTTCTAAGGAATTTTACATTATAGATATTAAGTGTTGACCCATTATCAACAAGCACCCTTTTAATGATATTCTCACCAATATATATTGTTAAATAGAGGGGTAAGTCCCCATACATTGAAGACAAAGGAAAATCAATTCCATGAAATGTTAGGATGATGCTACTAACTCCAATGAATCCTACTATATTTTCGATATTGTTAGGAGGAAGATCTTGGAGAACTTCTTGTTCACTCAAAATTTTGAGTAATATGTCCCTATGAGTGGGCGAGGTTCTTAGTAGTTTCAAAAGAGAGATCCTGGTGAGCAAACTTTCTAATTTTTGTCAAAGTTAAAAAGTGTTATGGTTATCTTTGGTAGGTCAAATAATTAAAGGGGTCTATTAGAGGGAACTGCCCTTGTTTTCTAGGGAAGGACCAATGAAGGTTACGAGGGTTGTTCTAAAGATTAGTTCTTATCTTGTTGTCAAGTTACAGTATAGGAGGTAGCCAAATTAATTGTACCTATCATATTATGACCCTAGACATAATTAGTAGCTTTTTTGTTATGGGTAGGTAAAGTATTTTAAAATATTTTTAAGTCTTGATTAGAGGAGGCTTGGTTATTGGAATTATTAAATATAATCTTGCAATCGTCAATAAGTTTTTGGATGATATTGCATAGGGTATTACATCTATCAATTTTGTGCCCATCGACATGATGAAAATTAAAATATTCATCATGTCGATACCAGTTAGGTAATTCTTTGTTGGTGTCTAAAGGTCTTATTGATGGAAGTTCTATCATTTTTGGATCAAGGAGTAGTTTCAAAATAGAGGATTGATATTGGCATGTGTTAATGAACTTAGGATTAGGCTTGTATTGCTTTGTTAAGACAAGATTTTGGGGAGTAGGTTGTCATGCTTACATTATTTATTTAGAGAGAATTGGTAATGTCATTGCCCACTACATGTTTATTTTTATATTATCCCTTATGACTATAATAAGATGATTTGTCCTATTTTTTTAATTTTAAGTTGTTCCTTGTGTAGGAGGGTGACTTCTACATATGTAGCTAAGTCAATTACTTCTTCAAAAGAAGAAATGTTGGTGGTTTCCAAAGGATAGGATAACTAATCATGGATATTATGTATGAATATATGTAAGAGTTCCTTTCATGGAGTTATGTATTAGAGTCTTCCAACAAGAGTTCACCCAAAAAAATGGTAAAGTTTTTTTTTTTATCTTTGGCTTGCTTTATTTGATAGAGGTCACTGATGGTGATTTTTTCTTCGATGTATATTGAAAATTGTTTAACACTTCCATGAGTTCCCTAAATTTTTAATCGAGTTATGAGGTATTTAAAAATACCATTCTAAGGCTAAGCCACTAAGGATTTTGGAAAATAGTATAAGGAGAAGCATTTTGTCATGAGTGGTATCACTACAAGCAATTTGGATAAATCTAAGATGATTAACAGGGTATTGCCTATCATCATATGTTTAAAATTTTGGTGTTTCAAAGTTTTATGGAGATGGATAGTTGGTTACCATAGGGTCTAATGGTTGGCTATAAAATTTATCATAAGAGTACTTGTGTTCAATTGAGGCCCCTTGGAGAGAGACAGTTTGTTGCTCTAGCTCCTCCAATTTAGAGTCATGTTTCTCAAGGTGTTCCAATTTAGTATTTATGCTTTGATATTAAAGTGAAGGTTGATTCAAAGGTGTCTATGGTAACACTAATGGGGTTTGAGAGTTGACATAAGAGTGTTTTTGGGATTCTTGAGGGAATGATACCAAAAGTGGAACCATTTGACTGGATACCAAAGGTGTTGGTGTTAATTAACTCATAAATCACTTGATGGGGTTAGTGGAGATAGGGTTCAAAAAGGGGAATATGTAAAGGAATACTAGAAGATGGGATAGAGGTTAATACATAAGGGTGTGAAACATCTATGGAGTATAATGGGATATTTTGAATCCTAGTACCTATAGAGACAATAGAAGAGAGGTAGAATCAACAATATGGGCTATAGACATATTAGGAACTAAAGTGCCTACTTGGTTTTCATTTAGTTGTGTAACGTTTGATTGACTATTTGAATGTCAATATTTTTATAAAATTACCTTGGATTAGAATTAGGAGGTTCTTCCCTACTTTGATTATTAATATCTTCTCTAAGAATATCTAAAAAGATATTTTTATTTTGCCTCACGTAATCTCTTAGGTGTATGAAATCAAAAGCTACCTTCTTTACAATAGGTTCTTCCACTTAAAAATTAGGGTTTGGCCATGGATTTTTTCTTTATGGGTGCTTGGAAAAGAAGGGTAGGAGGATGATGGTAGTCCCCTACTATGGGTATTATACCGATGCTCAACCATAGTTAGGATTAGGAAAAATGAAGTTGATTAATTACTTTGATGTTGATTAAGAAAGGTATCAAAAGCTAAGAATATCAAATTGGTTGATATACCTTAGGAGGTTTCCCAATACCCAAACCTATCTGATATACCTACCCTCCTCAGATACCCATTGGTATGTGGAAAAGGGTCAGATCCTATGATATATGTGGCCATATGTGAGGGCAAACCTTGAGGTACGTGAATAAGGAACAATATGAGGATCAACCAAACCTAGATATGTGACTCATGTTGATATATAAACAATGATAGAAGGGCTATATTCTTACTTATTTATTATTCTGGGCTAATCTAATCAAACAAATTTTATATGGTCTTATTTGGGCTTAAAATAAATTTTATTTGTTATTAAGGCTAGGTGTGTTTTCACATTGAGTTCACCAAAATATAGACAACAAGTCGCACATGGGTTGATTCCCCATATCCCTTTCTAAAGGGGAACTAAATCACATGGTGGATCTACCTCAATATATTTTATGCTCGACCTAAACTATTTTTTATATGTAAGTTTTACAAAACACCTTGGGTTCAAAGTCTAAACCTAAGCCTCTTAAGGAGGGATCCAAAAAAAAAAAAAATTAAATGATGAAAGATTATAAATAATGCAACAAACAAATTTCTAAGATGCATGCTCTTCTGATTTTGATGATTACAAATAAATTATATATTCTTTTATTTTCAAGGATATACAAAAAATTATGAAAGCATACAAAATTAGCCTAGATGTATCTATATGTTGTTTTGATTCCTTACCTAAGTTAGAAAATGGAAAATAAAAAATTATGCTAAGCCTACTATTCTTCCTTTCCACTAAGTTTATAGTAAAAACAAAGGCAAATAAAATAATATAGAGATCAAAATTAAATTGCAACACCTAAAAAACTAGGCAAAAGAGATGCTAAAAAGATATTACCTGGATCTGCCTCCCATAAAAATGCATCACCCCTATTTTGCTGCACCACAAATTCAAAACCTACAAAATAGATAAAATAGCAATAGGGATGAGAGAAAGTGGGGCTACCCAATTGAGATAGATGCTTAGACTTTCTGAGTTGATAGGTCAACCCCCTTGGCCACTTAAGAAAAATTACAAAAACCTCAAACATGCCCCAATGACGTTTGTGTCACCTATAATAGATAGATCAACATAAATGAAAATGACATAAAGATAGTATGATGTAATGAACTGATATATGCCTTGGATGGTAGGTGTAGTGGATGTGATTTTATAGGATATGGGTCGTAATAAGATCATAAACAATAAACGTGCCACCTCAAACAACTCTTGGTGGTGCAAATACTTAATATGGACAAACCAAGAGATATGAGACTAAGTACAAGGGTCTAGGAGGAATATGGATATAAATAGCCTACAAATAGAATTATCTCAATGACTACTATAAGAGAAAAGTTATTTTAGGCTGAGAAGGGAAGTAGAAGGCTATACAACACAAAAGTGATGCCTCCTGCATCTAGGGTGACACAAATGCTCATAGAGGATGTACATATTTCAATCAAAAGACTCCAAGTGTTTGTAGGCAACAAATAGGTCTAGGAAGGAAGTAGGTTTGATTATCCTTTAAAAATACTCAAAAATACCACATAAAATATAAGTAATAAGGTTATAAAATGAGTGCTAAGCTAATAAAATATAAGAAGACTATGCCTAAAAGATATTATTAGCAACAATAAACTAAAATAATCAAAGAAATAGGTTAGTTGGTGCATAAAAATAAAATAAAAACGAAAAACTCATGAGATGACAAAATAAAAGGGAGGGAAACCAAAGAGCATATAAGGAGAGAGATAACATCACCCAAGCTTGGTGATGAGCCTCATTGTTGTTGTTACACAATGAACTCCTTACCCCTTTGATGTAAATGATGGCTTGGTAATTTTCTTTGCTTGCTCTACTACAACATCAAATGCATTTTCAACAGGAATGACTAAGAAGATATGAAACTTAACTAAAATGGTTGTATGAAACTAAAAACATTCAAGAAATTTTGTAGCAACATGTGAGTAAGAAACTTGCTTATTGTTTTTTCCTTCCCCCTAGGATGTATTTATAGTTTTTCCATGGGGGATCCTTGGAGGGAAGTTTCTAGAGATTCAATGTTAAAAAATAATCAAGAACGAATAAGGAAAAAGTATGCATGATTAGGGCATTGAGTGGAGGCATGCCTATGAGGTACATTTTTAATATTCCACTCATGCAAAGCATTTGCGTCAACCTCATTTACATCTAGGTATAAATGTGAATAGATGCAAATGTTGTTTGACCATTTTAAATCATAATTTGGATAAAAATATATGTTTTCTTGGGTTTTCTATTTGTGCCTCCCTTGTTGCATTTGCATCATGGGCACAAATGCTTACTAGTCGATGCATTTACAAATGAGGGGTAAATGCCCCAAGATTAGAATATAGTAGTTTAGACTACCTTGGCTAGTTGTGGGATTGATCTAGAGAAAACTTGGTTATCTAAGCATGCAAAATTGGATGTCTATAATCGTATTCCTAGCATGATATCACATATGTCCAATGGTGTCATTTCATAAGTGACTTTGTCACACATTGGATTGATGCCATATTAAAGGTTGTATTGGTATTGAACCTTGGTATCTTTCCCTATATAAGCCAACCCAAAATATAAGGCTACATATGTGATATACTTTAGAATCCAAGGTGCTTGATTATATCTTGCATTATGATGTTCTTCTAGTTTCCTGTGTCATTTATGACATGGAGAGGATTACCCTTTATCCAACATCGGGTCTAAATAAGACACTCTCTTTATTAATAAGGGTCTAATACAAAGTCCATTATCTACTTGTTGAGCCCTGACACTTAGGCATGTTATGTCTACCTCCTACTCTTTTTCTGATAACGAGGAATGGTCATTCAGCATTGGTTAAACCATCAAGGTATTCTATTGCACTCATCACTATAAGTGTGAGTTTTATGATAGTTACGTAATTTAATTTTTACCTCTTACTTTCCCTTATTCTATGTCATTGGAGTATTTCAAGTTTTAGATGGAAATATGGATACCTTATGTGTTGGTTCCATAGGTGGATGTAAATTTTATGGTTTTAGCTTTACTGTCAACATTTTATATGGAGATGATATTGAACCCTTCTATTTAGCTTGCAATCTCTCTTTTAACTTGGACATGAAGTAGAATGCTTGTGCTAAGAAGTCCTTTGAAAAAAATTCCCTTTCTAAGCAAAGATGATATTATCATCATTGACATATCTTAACACCCTATGCTTCTCATCATCATTAATGCATATGCGGCTATTATGTTCATTGCATGATTAGTATATTGTTACAAAGACTAATTTTTGCACTTGCACAATTGTTAAAAACTCATGTATTCACATTCTTAATGGTGCAAGTATATAACATCTCATGGACTAATTTAACAAATATTATCCACATTGTGATAGGGTCTCATTCATCTAAAAGCCTATTGTTAGGAGTTTCCCACCAATTGGCAACTAATTTTGACATCTTTAAGGCTATTAAGGCAATCTTATTAGAGTCAAAGAATTGATTGGTAGCATATTAGGAATTAAGTTATTAAAGATAACTATCCAAGTATTTGATATTATTTTTGCCTAAGAATACTATAATATCAGTTTTGGTATGCACCTTCATGGGGTTGTGACCTCTAGAATGGTGTAGGGTTAGTAGTTGAGGATATTGCTCCCATATTGATTATGAGACACCAAAATTACTTGAATAGTATTTTCCTTTGCTTTAATAAGTTGTCTCATATGATCTTCATGACATATTGTGTATTTGTCTTTGGTTGTATTATATATTTATCCATTTTTTATATTTCACATGCTTTAGAGTACTCATACAAAAAACTTGGTGTGATGTCTCTTTTACCATAAACATGTATGAGAAAACATCCAATGATGAATTTTTCTGGAAGGCTCTATTATAAATAATACTAATTACAGAGAATATTATTGAATGAAAGAAAACAAATAGGAAGATAGAATTAGCACCACTTGATCCACATTATGGAGATAAAGATGTGGTAGCATGAAGGGCAACTCCAAAAACTAGCTTGCGGCATCTATAATTTATGCTTCAAAGTTATGCAACGAAGAAGAAGAAGTGTACCTCATGTAGGAAAGAAAATTCATTCATAAATGATGATGCACACATAGAAATATACACTACACCAAAAAGGGTTTTTAAGGATGGATATTCAACCACCGTCTATGAGTGCATCATAAAAAGACCACATCATATGATGGCAGCTAAAAACCATCTCAAAAAACCATCCTCTTAGGGTCTAAGAGGGTGGTTTAAAACTGCTCTCTTAGGGCTAAGAGGATGTTTTTTAACCACCCTCTCAGGGCTAAGAGGGAGGTTAAAAAGTTTCCTCGTAGCTCTAAGAAGGTGGTTTTAAACTGCCCTCTTAGAAGAGGACGATTAAAAAATATAAATTGCCCTCTTAGAAGAGGGTGTTAAAAATGTATAAAACACGTGAAAATTTATCCTCTTTTATTTTTCTTATGACTCATATGATTGTATTTTAATAAAATGGTGGTTTACAAATGCGGAGGAAAAATGAAGTGTTTTGGTCATTTAAGTGCAACTGCGTATAGCTAAAGTTTCCATTGTAACTTATTTGGATTGGATTTGGGAAAATTTAGAGAAATGATTGTAACTTCAGCTATGTGTATAATGATTGAGTTAATTTTCAGCAAACAAGTGTAGGAATGTGAAAGCTGAAATGCAGAATAGCATATCACCAAGACATACATACGTGAATATCAGGCGCACAAATTGATCCCTCCCAATGTAAGTTCCTTGCTTGGCAAGCTCACATGTTGGAAAAGCAATGCAATCCACACACCAGTTTTTATTCTAAATTACAGATAATGTTCAAGCATATGGCTTTGATTATTCTCTTCATTATTTTGAACACATCCATAAGTCATAGATGGATCACTCTCTATATTTTTTTCTCTTGTTAGAGCTTGCATGAAGGTTAATATTATTTTTGTTGTTTTTTGAATTTTTGTAGCCTTATTTAAGAACACAATATCCAACTATTGATACATTTGCATGCTTCCACAAGCTCAAGGGCATTTGAGTTTTTGTCAACTCAATGATATCCTACCAAAAAAGAAATATATAAATTATAAAATTAGTGCTACCTTGATGGTGATTTGCACAAAAAATATGAAAATAGAGAAACTGCAGTGATGATGATTTGCACAAAAATTATGAAAACAGAGAAATTGCAATGATGGTGATTTGCACAAAAATTGTGAAAACAAAGAACCTGAATTTTGGAGAGTCATAGAAGGAAACAAAGTGAATTTTACCTACATCTACATCTCAACTGCCTAAAGATATACAAAAATGTCCAAGAGGAAAGAATTTGTATGCCTGAATGGTGTGATTTTTAGATGGAATATTTAGGCACTACCCACAGAATAAAAGCTCTATGTTTGACAAATCATGTGTGCAGAATAAATAAAAATTTTGATTGACACAAACAAAGCAGAGAAGAGTTGGATGGCTATAGGATTACCCTGCATAAGATAGATTATGTAACATTGCAAAATATCCTCAAAGAACATCAAATTTCCAACATGAGTCACAGGGCCATGCCTTTGAAGCCGAAGTCAACCATGGGTAGCTTGAATGTAAATTGCCATTCAAGGTCAAATTTTTAGAGTGAAGGAATGAATCTTAAGGTGATACTTGGCCATTTTTTTTAGATTCTACTTTATAAAGGAAATAATTTTTTCAAATATTAAAAGAGATCATAAAATTGAGTCATGGATACTAAATACTAAATACTAAATATCATCTATTAGTTTAGATTCTAGAACTAGTAAGAAAAAGTCATAACAAGGATAAATCTCATTCAATATGAAAAGATTAAATATTACATACATCTCAAGACATTAAAGACATTAAATATTATTAACCATATCTGCATTGGGGGATCAAATCAATTGAAGGTATAAATAGCATAGTTGTAATACTTGGGATCAACAAAAACTTAGCAAGGTAATTTTGACTCGGACCTGGCCAAAACTTGGCAAATAAAATGTGTAAATAATGTAATTTTTACCAAACAAAATTTTTTATTGAATTCACCTCGATCTACTTAACTTCTACAATTATAGAAAATTGTTAAAAATTAGGAAGGTTAAGTAAATTTTATTTTTATGCTCGACTCCCATGTCTTTTCCTATTATTGAGTCTAGAGTTTTAGGCAATCTTTCCTAAGTACTTAGCAATCTTTTTAAGACAACAAAAAATGGTTTTGCCTTAAACAACTTTTACTCAGCACCAACTTCCATAACAAAACAATGATAAATAACATCATGTGATAGAATAATGATGCAATGCACAACTAAGTAAAATATCAAATAGATATGCTTAAACAATCCAAAATTGGTAAACATTTGTAGA
This sequence comes from Wollemia nobilis, assembly GCA_028583015.1. Lineage (NCBI taxonomy): Eukaryota > Viridiplantae > Streptophyta > Pinopsida > Araucariales > Araucariaceae > Wollemia > Wollemia nobilis. The sequence continues at coordinate 2,464,843 of JAQPPZ010002123.1, read as the reverse complement.
CAACCCATAAGATATTAAGATGTCGATCTTAAAGATATGTCTTTGATGTTATCTTAAATATGTACTCGTAATCATAAATTCTAAAAATCATAGTTAAATACAAACCTACTATAGATAGAGCCCATACAAAATTTGGATAATATTTTTGTGTAAATATTGTTCATCAAAATTTTAAGTTAAATATTCTACAAAAATACTTAGTTTTTGGATTGCTGGCACTTTGGGAAATCAACCCAATTTTCAAACATTTTTAAAGCATCCACTTGACTTCTTTCATTAGAAATAGAATATTGTGATCTTCATTTTTCAATTTGTGAGTGATCCTTGCTGAAATCAATCCTTTCCAAACAAATTATACTAAAGGTAAATATTTTAAAAAATATCCATTACTCTTATGATAGAAGGTAGAGATTCATCATGTATAAGGACATACATATTAGTATTATTTTCCAATATAGTTGTCTACGCAAAAAGAGATTGCAGAAGCCTTGTTTATCACAAAACTCATCCTTGACTTACTGGTGATGATTTACAATCCAAAATTTAGACAATAAATCTATTAATTTCCACATATGACCAAAATAGACGATGGGATTTACCAGAAATAATATGTTATGGGGCTTACCATAAATCTACTAATGCATTGTAGCAGTCAAAATAATATTAACAGAATAAACCAATCTAAAGAAAATGCAGTAAAGAAAACTACATTTAAAAAATTAATGTACAACAACAAATCTCTACATTGTTGGGTAGATCCATAAAAGCATAAACTCTATATATTTTGTAAGTAGTGAAAAAATGAGGGAACTAGAAACCAAGAAAGAAGAAACAAAGTGGATCCAAGCACAAGCTCTAACCAGTATTGGAGTGCAAAGAAGAAACAAAGTCATCATCCTCACCAACCATTTACCAATACAAGAACTAATGATGCTTCTAGGAGAATGGCCAAGACTAAGGGAGCTCTGATGGATAATCCTGAAAGCACAAAGAATCCAATCCCTAAAATGTCTCCTAACATCCATGACCAAGGAACCCACAGAAGAAGACAAGAAATCAGTAAGTTGAATTTCTCTACACCTCTTGGGCAAGTGAGGAGTGTCCAACACATGGCATTAGAGAGTTATAGACACATTAAGCCACATCCAGGAAGAAGATGGTATCAAATCCCTAGTAGCAGTTGTCATCCATAGGAAATGATACACAGATCTATGATTATCATTCTAGGAAGTTGTAGCTCAGATGAACGCTTGTTGCTCCCTACAATAAATATAGGATCATAAAGCAAGTTGAGCCTCTTCTATGATAAGAAAATGGCATCAAAGCCCTAGTAGTAGTTTTCATACACAGGAAATGATACATAAATCTATGATTATCATTCTAGGAAGTTGTAGCCTTAGATGAACACTTGTTTCTCCCTACAACAAAGATAGGATCAAAAAGCGAGTTGAGCCTCTCCTATAATATTTTTTGTCAAAGAATTACAACTTCTCAAATGTATAGATCCATGTTGGACATTTTGAGTCAAAGTTGTCATTGATGTCAAGGAATGAAGTTGTCATTGATGTCAAGGAATATGTCAAGGAACAATGCAAAGGTTAATGGCAAAAGAGCTTCATAATATTTTTAATATTATGTGGAAGCATATGAAGGCGGGTTTTTATTAAAACCATGGATGAGCAAAATAAAAGGTTTTTCATAAAAACCCAAGGAAGCTTTTTGAAAAGCTAAAGGAGGTTTTAATATTTATTTTATAAAATATTTAAATTCAAATTGAATTTAAATTTTATAAATAAATATTATTTATACAAAGTGGTAAGATCAAAGAGGGCTTTTATATAAAATCCAAAGGGTTATAAAATTAATTTATAAAATTTAAATTCTAAATTAGAATTTAAAAACTTTATAAATTAATAAAGTCTTTATTAAGCACCGACATCATATTTTATTGCACCCACCGACGTGCAAGTCAAAGGAGGGAAAAGGGTATTTAAACCCTTGCCAAAGCAAACCTTAGGCATTCGATTCAATATCCAAAATTGTGGAGATAGTGAAAAGTTTGTGCAACGAAGACAAAGGAGTGAGCGCATCATTTGAAGAGCACGTGGCAAGTGAAGGGAAGAGCCAAGGGCTCTAAGGTCTTAGGGAGAAGACAAAGCATGAAAGGCGCTTCCTTATTGCACGTGGAGCGCTTGGCTCACACGGCTGGCTAGCCGTGGCCAAGGTGCTAGCAAGGGAGAGAGCGCAGGATCGAATCTCGCAAATTGCGGAAGGGGACTTTTGCCAAGGTTTTTATAAATTTGATTTTTAATTTTTCAATGTGCTAAGGTTAAGGAGTAATAAGGGTGGTAAATGAAAATTTGATTATTTCCTTGCTTTGCTAAGGTTAGGGAGATATAAGGGGAAAATGGTTAGGTTATTTACCTAGGTGGTAAATGAAATATTACTAGGGTAAATATTCCTTTTACCTTAGGAAATTAAAATTGGTTTATTGCATTAATTTTTGCAATATTGAGAATTAGAAAGTGTCATTTTGAAAGGGTCATTTGATGAAATTATTATTGTTGAATATTGATATTGAGATGGAGAAATAAGGTGTATTATGAAATTGAGTTATCCTTGTATTTTGAAGAGTGACACTTGTTATCTAACTCCTTTGAGCTTGGCAAAGAAGTGTTTGTGGTTGTGGTAGATATTTGAGGTTCCTTTATCATCAAGAAAAAGGTATGAGCACATTCTTCCATAGTTGAGTTGATTGGTTGGTTTTCTGGAAAATAAGTTTGGAGTGAAAAGGACTTGATTAAGGTTTCCCTTCTTGAGTGTGTTGAGTTAATGCTTCAAGGTTTTCTGGAATAAAGAGTTGTTAAAACCTTGTCTTATAAGCATTGTTGTTGAAGCCATTGGTTGTGTGAAGAACTTGAACTAGGGTTTGAAAAGAATATGAGTATCATTGTTATGTGAGAGTTGTCTTATAAGCATTGTTGTTGAAGCCATTGGTTGTGTGAAGAACTTGAACTAGGGTTTGAAAAGAACATGAGTATCATTTTTATGTGATAGTTGTTGATAAGCATTATTGGAAATATTTTGAGTGAAGGGTCATATACTTGGACTAGGGATTGCAAGCAAGGATTGCTTCATTGAGTGATTGGTTGAGTAGAGTTGGTTGAGCCTAGTCAAGTGGGTGTGTGAAGTGATTGTTCAAGTTCCATAAAACAAACTATTCTATATTCTAAATTGATTTGAGAAAGTAATTGAGGTGAATGTGAAGCATATTGAGTCTCTAACAATTCTCCTTATGTTTCTCAAAGAGTGATTGAAAGTGATTGAGTATTGAGGTGAATGTGAAGCATATTGAGTCTCTAAAAATTCTTTGTATGTTTCTAAAAGAGTGATTAAAAGTGATTGAGCATTGTGATGAGTATAGAGCATATTGAGTCTCTAACAATTCTCTTTATGTTTCTATGAGATTGGACAAGTTCTAGTGTGGACTTGTTGAGCATATTTTAGGTAAGTCTTTGAGAAGACTTGTGGATAGATTTGGGTAAGCTTTTGTGGAAGCTTACAATACATATTGAGAGCAGATTTGGATAAGTTCTTGTGAGGACTTATTGAGATTTGGATAAGTTCTTATGAGGACTTATTGAGCATATTGGACAAGTTCTAGAGAGGACTTGTGGATAGATTAGTGTGAGATTTTGTGGAAGCTTACAAGGTATATTTGAGACAAGTCTTTGAGAAGACTTGAGAGCAGAGTTGATTGATTGATTTGTTCAAACCTTGAGTTAAGGTTTGGGGTAGATCCAGTAGAGTTGATTTGAGATTGAGTCAAGCTTTGAGTTAAGGCTTGAGGATAGAGTTGAGGACAAATTTGTGCTAGATCGAAGGATTATGTTTAGTACAGATTTAAGGATAGAGTTTGGTGTAGATTTGAGGATAGGTTTGTACCAGACCAGAGACAGAGATTGAGGATAGATTTGTGCTAGATCGAAGGACTATGTTTAGTGTAGATCAAAAGATAGATATTGAGGATAGATTTGTGAAATAATGAAGGACTATGTTTAGTGTAGATCGAAGATAGATATTGAGGATAGATTTGTGCTAGACCGACAAATTGTGTTTAGTACAGATTTTAGATAGAGCTTTGGAGGTGATAGAGTTGAGGATAGAGTTCTCCAGCCAGAGTAGGGAAGACAGGTGTCTTCTATGGATAGAGTTCCATTTTCTAAGGGTAGTGGAGGCAGAGGTCTTCTAGAGGATCACCAACCAGAGCAGAGTTAGGATATTGGTGTCTCCTGTGGATAGAGATCCACAAACTTGATTTAGGGGATTGGTGTCTCCTTTGGACAGAGGTCCATAAATATTGTAATAGGGAAAGGATTCCCAAGAGATTGATTGAGAAAATTTTAGTGAAATATTTTCTCCGTGGAGTAGCCCACATTGGGTGAACCACGTTAAATTGGTGTCTCTATTGTGTGTGATGATTTGTGCATTGCTTTGGTTATTGCTATTGATATTGCCATTGATTATATTGGATAATACTGTTTGGGAAAGAAAAGTAAAAAGTGGTCTTATACTGTTCACCCCCCTCTTAGTATAAGCTTGTGTTCTTCAATTGGTATCAGAGTTGGTTCCTTCGAAAAGGGTTTAACAACTTGAAGGAAGATCTTACAAGAACACAAATGGCAAAGAAAGGCAAAGGCAAAACCATGAGACACAAGAAGAAAAGAACACACATGGTCATGAAAGAAAAGGAAGATGAGTTTGATATTGTTGTGTTGGGAGGAAAAATGGAAATAGATTCAAAATATGAATCAAGCAGTGGAGAAAAGATCAGATTGATAAATTTTTGTACCAGATGTAGGAATACAGGTCACCATGCAACTTATTATCCACAAGAAGGTGAAGAATGCTTTGTTTGTGGTCAACTCGGTCATGATGCAAGATATTGTCATGGGTTCAGTAGTAGTGAAGATGAAATGGATCTAAATGATAATAGGGATAATCAAAATAGGTATGAAGAAGAAACTCTACTTTCAATAATAGAATAAAAAGGAGATGCTCCTATAGAAGATCAAATAAAGAAAGAAGAGGAAGATTCAGAAAAATAAAAAGAGGAAGCCACTCTTAAGGAACTTGTTGAATTGAAAAGAGAGAATTTAGAATTGAAGGTTCAAATACAAGAAGATGAGAAATGTAAGACAAAGCTTCTACAAGATCTCTCTAACTTGAGAGATAAGGTTGAAAAGAAAAAAAAAAAAAAAAAAAGAACCAAAACAAGATAAAGGTTGAAGAGGCAAGGAAAATTGAAGAAGGTATGGCCAAAAAATTAAAGACAAAAGATCTAGAGTGTGAAATATTAGAGCATGAGATAGTTTCACTAAGGATGGAAGTAAAAGGTTCTAAGGAAAAGCTACACAAGTTTGAGGAAAATTCAAAGACTTTGGACAGGATTATCAATGCACAAAGGTCATCAGTCACCAAAATAGGACTTAGTTCTAAAGAAGAACAAGGAAAAAAGAAGCAAAAAAAGGAGAGTCAAGCTCAAACACCAAAAAAGAAGAAGCATAAAAAGAAGTAAGTGAAAGAGAAAGTGAGACTTCTAAGGATAAGTTGGAAAATAGAAAGTTCAACAAGGAAAGGAACAATGCACAAATGAGGAAACAGATGGAACAAAAATCAGAATAGGTCAAGAGAGACTAAGAGACCAATGAGGTCAAGAAAAGGAAGTTTCAATGGAAGATGTTTTTCATGTCACAGGTTTGGGCACATGGCTTCACAGTGTAGGACACATGAAAGACAGGAATATGGGAATATACAACTTTTCAATGGGTATTGCTACTCATGTAATCAGTTTGGTCACAAGGCAATGAATTGCAGGGTTCATGATAGAAGAGGATATGGCTTCACTAGGAGAAATCCTAAGACATTTGCACCTCCAAGGAATAATAATAACATTAAGTGTTATAAGTGCAATAATGATGGTCACACAACAAAGTGGTGTAGAGCAGATATTCTAGAATCAAGTATGAACAAGAATAGGAACAGGAAAAGGGATATGGATATGAACAGGAATAGGAACAAGAATATGGATATGAACATGAACAAGAACAGGAACAGGAACAGGAACAGGAATATGAACATGGACATGGAAAGGAACAATCAGAGGAATCAGAAGGATCAGTTAAGAAGAAAAGAGGATAAAGGTAAAGACTAGTGCTTGCTAGGAGTAGAAATACTCCCACCCCAGAATTAACCACCTCAAGAGGAGGTGGGGGAGGGGCTAAGCTAAGAGGCTCATTCTTAGCCCCGAGCCCCAAAGGTGACCCTTTGCCATTGATGTCAAAGGGGGAGAGATTTGAGTAAGGGGGAGAGATTTGGTATTTGAGTAAAGAGGAGAGATTTGAAAAGAGCATTGAGCCAGGGGGAGCAATGTCCCAGGGGGAGCAGAACCAAGAAAAGGTTAAGTTTTTGGTAAAAAAAATTTGGGTTGCCATCAATGACAAAGGGGGAGATTGTTGGACATTTTGAGTCAAAGTTGTCATTGATGTCAAGGAATGAAGTTGTCATTGATGTCAAGGAATATGTCAAGGAACAATGCAAAGGTTAATGGAAAAAGAGCTTCATAATATTTTTAATATTATGTGGAAGCATATGAAGGCGGGTTTTTATTAAAACCATGGATGAGCAAAATAAAAGGTTTTTCATAAAAACCCAAGGAAGTTTTTTGAAAAGCTAAAGGAGGTTTTAATATTTATTTTATAAAATATTTAAATTCAAATTGAATTTAAATTTTATAAATAAATATTATTTATACAAAGTGGTAAGATCAAAGAGGGCTTTTATATAAAAGCCAAAGGGTTATAAAATTAATTTATAAAATTTAAATTCTAAATTAGAATTTAAAAACTTTATAAATTAATAAAGTCTTTATTAAGCATCGATGTCATATTTTATTGCACCCACCGACGTGCAAGTCAAAGGAGGGAAAAGGGTATTTAAACCCTTGCCAAAGCAAACCTTAGGTATTCAATTCAATATCCGAAATTGTGGAGACAGCAAAAAGTTCATGCAACAAAGACAAAGGAGTGAGCGCATCGTTTGAAGAGCACATGGCAAGTGAAGGGAAGAGCCAAGGGCTCTAAGGTCTTAGGGAGAAGACAAAGCATGAAAGGCGCTTCCTTATTGCATGTGGAGCGCTTGGCTCACATGGATAGCTAGCCATGACCAAGGCGCTAGCAAGGGAGAGAGCGCAAGATCGAATCCCGCAAATTGTGGAAGGGGACTTTTGCCAAGGTTTTTATAAATTTGATTTTTAATTTTTCAATGTGCTAAGGTTAAGGAGTAATAAGGGTGGTAAATGAAAATTTGATTATTTCCTTGCTTTGCTAAGGTTAGGGAGATATAAGGGGAAAATGGTTAGGTTATTTACCTAGGTGGTAAATGAAATATTACTAGGGTAAATATTCCTTTTACCTTAGGAAATTAAAATTGGTTTATTGCATTAATTTTTGCAATATTGAGAATTAGAAAGTGTCATTTTGAAAGGGTCATTTGATGAAATTATTATTGTTGAATATTGATATTGAGATGGAGAAATAAGGTGTATTATGAAATTGAGTTATCCTTGTATTTTGAAGAGTGACACTTGTTATCTAACTCCTTTGAGCTTGGCAAAGAAGTGTTTGTGGTTGTGGCATATATTTGAGGTTCCTTTATCATCAAGAAAAAAGTATGAGCACATTATTCCATAGTTGAGTTGATTGGTTGGTTTTCTGGAAAATAAGTTTGGAGTGAAAAGGACTTGATTAAGGTTTCCTTCTTGAGTGTGTTGAGTTAATGCTTCAAGGTTTTTTGGAATAAAGAGTTGTTGTTAAAACCTTATCTTATAAGCATTGTTGTTGAATCCATTGGTTGTGTGAAGAACTTGAACTAGGGTTTTAAAAGAACATGAGTATCATTGTTATGTGAGAGTTGCTTATAAGCATTGTTGTTGAAGCCATTGGTTGTGTGAAGAACTTGAACTAGGGTTTGAAAAGAACATGAGTATCATTGTTATGTGATAGTGGTTGATAAGCATTGTTGGAAATATTTTGAGTAAAGGGTCATATACTTGGACTAGGGATTGCAAGCAAGGATTGCTTCATTGAGTGATTGGTTGAGTAGATTTGGTTGAGCCTAGTCAAGTGGGTGTGTGAAGTGATTGTTCAAGTTCCATAAAACAAACTATTCTATATTCTGAATTGATTTGAGAAAGTAATTGAGGTGAATGTGAAGCATATTGAGTCTCTAACAATTCTCCTTATGTTTCTCAAAGAGTGATTGAAAGTGATTGATTATTGAGGTGAATGTGAAGCATATTGAGTCTCTAACAATTCTTTGTATGTTTCTAAAAGAGTGATTAAAAGTGATTGAGCATTGTGATGAGTATAGAGCATATTGAGTCTCTAACAATTCTCTTTATGTTTCTATGAGATTGGACAAGTTCTAGTGTGGACTTGTTGAGAAGATTTTAGGTAAGTCTTTGAGAAGACTTGTGGACAGATTTGGGTAAGCTTTTGTGGAAGCTTACAATACATATTGAGAGTAGATTTGGATAAGTTCTTGTGAGGACTTATTGAGCAGATTTGGATAAGTTCTTGTGAGGACTTATTGAGTATTTGGACAAGTTCTAGAGAGGACTTGTGGACAGATTAGTGTGAGCTTTTGTGGAAGCTTACAAGGTAGATTTGAGACAAGTCTTTGAGAAGACTTGAGAGTAGAGTTGATTGATTGATTTGTTCAAACCTTGAGTTAAGGTTTGGGGTAGATCCAATAGAGTTGATTTGAGATTGAGTCAAGCTTTGAGTTAAGGCTTGAGGATAGAGATTGAGGACAGATTTGTGCTAGACCGAAGGACTGTGTTTAGTACAGATTCAAGGATAGAGTTTGGTGCATATTTGAGGATAGGTTTGTACCAGATTAGAGACAGATATTGAGGATAGATTTGTGCTAGACCGAAGGACTATGTTTAGTGTAGATCAAAAGATAGAGATTGAGGATAGATTTGTGTTAGACCGAAGGACTATGTTTAGTGCAGATCATAATATAGAGATTGAGGATAGATTTGTGCTAGACCGACGGACTGTGTTTAGTATATATTTTAGATAGAGCTTTGGAGGTGATAGAGTTGAGGATAGAGTTCTCCAGCCAGAGCAGGGAAGATAGGTGTCTTCTATGGATAGAGTTCCATTTTCTAAGGGTAGTGGAGGCAGAGGTCTTCTAGAGGATCACCAGCCAGAGCAGATTTAGGAGATTGGTGTCTCTTGTGGATAGAGATCCATAAACTTGATTTAGGGGATTGGTGTCTCCTTTGGACAGAGATCCATAAACATTTTAATAGGGAAAGGATTCCCAAGAGATTGATTGAGAAAATTTTAGTGAAATATTTTCTCCGTGGAGTAGCCCACATTGGGTGAACCACGTTAAATTGGTGTCTCTATTGTGTGTGATGATTTGTGCATTGCTTTGGTTATTGCTATTGATATTGCCATTGATTATATTGGATAATACTATTTGGGAAAGAAAAGTAAAAAGTGGTCTTATATTGTTCACCCCCCCCTCTCAGTATAAGCTTGTGTTCTTTAATCCAAACATCTCTGATCAAGATAAAGGAAAATGGTGGTATGTGAGTCACCTAAATTTATATACAAGCAATAGTAACTCTACCAAGCTGAGTTACAATATGCATAGCTAAAGTTACAATCATTTCTCTAAATTTTAGAAAATTATTATAGCTAAAGTTTCCATTGTAACTTATTTGCATTGGATTTGGGAAAATCAAATCCTAGGACTCATCCCTTCCTCTAGTGGAAGACTTTATTTACGCTTCTATAAATTACAAATAAAATAGAGTTAGGAGTGGTTGTAAGAGAACAAGAAATGGATATGGATATGAAACCTAAAATATGGAGCGGGCTACTAGATCTACTGATCCTTGTTTTAGCTAAGTTGCCCACTCTGGTAATCGCCAGGTTTAGAGTTGTTTGTAAACAATGGAAGTCTCTTCTCTCACCATCACAAGACTTCCAAAATATTACATGGAATGTTGGCCCTTGTTGTACCCCTGCTTTTCTCATCAATCACCTACATCCCTCCACCTGGATCGACTCTTTCAATAACAACTTATATCTCCTTCCGTCTCTGCCCACTTCTTCGCACATGTACATACTCTCATTAGACTTTTTGGTATCTAAATTCACCAATGTTGTGATGGCTTACAATATTTTTCTCTATTGCTCCAAGAAGGGAGCACCCACTTTGTTTTACATCTACAATATCGTTATCATAATTTGGAAAAAGCTACCCCCCAACCCCCCAACTCAGGCTATGGGATTTCACTGGGAGGGCTTTTGAGACCTCTTCCAGGTCTTGCATGTTAGTCATAGGAAGAACCAATATGATATTTATGAGTCGAAGAGCAATGCCTTGAGACCCGACACAATTCATTGGGAAAATTTATCTCAAATATAATCCCAAAATTCATTTAGAAAAAGCAAATATTTTTCAATATCTTCCTGCACATCATTTAATTTTTTGTTGCGCATCATTTAATTTTTTTAAGTGAGACCTCATCCTAAGAGGGCGGTTACCCTTAGAGGGTGGTTTTAAACCACCCTCTTAGGCTCTATTAGAGTGGTTTTTTACCGTTGTAAAAAACCACCTTATTGTAGTCGTCCTTAAAAGCTTTTTTTGGTGTAGCGATACTATAGGATGTAAGGCCCATAAATTTAGTAATGCAATATTTTACATGCTTAATACAAGAGATGTTGGTGATGTAGTTTTGGGCACTTTGTTCCACTACACTAAAAGAAGTAGCAGAACAAATTCTAAGGCAATAGGAACAACCTAGGTTTATAGTTGATAAATGAAACAATAATAGAATTGGTAGGGAATAATAAAAATAATAATTTCTTATTATATGCTCTACACAAAAATTATAAATTAATAGGAAGAGGGTACAAGTAGGGTAATGTTTTTCGAAAAATGATTCATATTTTAGGAGCCATATTTTTGCATAGGGTTGTCTAATTTAAACAATTCTTATGCCATTTTGTACATAATTTGAAGAGATTTAAAATAAGTGGTCATAAAAAATAATCCAAGTAGTATTAAGGGAGTTATGACGATGTGAAGATAGATGTTTGAAATAAAGGCAGTGTTAGGGCAAAAAATTTTAAAAAAAATATCTCATCTTTGAAAAGCCATATCTTTAGGAAGGGTTATCTAATTCAAATGATTCTTGGACTGATTTGTGTGAAATTTGAATATATTTAAAATGAGTGGTCATAAGAAGGAAATTAAGCAGTGCTCAGGGAGATATGACCCTGTAAATTCAATCATCTAGAACAAAGGCAATGATAATTTTTCAAGTAGTAGAAAACAAAATTGCAAATACCTATTAGCTAGGGTTTGGATGATGGGAGGAGCAATGGGGGGCTAGGGTATTAGTGAGGTTGGATATTTTATCTAGGCATAGAATTTTTAGCTAAGTTTCATTTATCCCTTCATTATCTTAGAATTTTTGCATGCATATTATTGTAGGTTTATTTTTAAATAATATAATTGCTATAGGATATATTGGTAAATTTTAGTAGATATTGAGTTATAGTTTCCTTACCACGGAATTATTTATAACTAAATCCTTAGAATAATCCCTAGTAGTAAATATTATGGAGGACCTCATAGAGCAATGATCTTTATTCCTCAAAGATAAGGTAATCATTAGTAAATTTAATGGATCTTGGATAGGGACTTCAAGTCTAATAAAATGGATTGACTTGAGATAGAAGTCTCTAGGAGTGAGTCTATCCTTTATTTCTATCCATTTTCTATTCTAGGGAGGAAAGATATGGAATCCTAAAAGGGGATGCTTGGTTTATGGGAAGATCAAGACTCTTCCTTACCCTCTGGTATGAAGGCTTTGCACCAAAAAAGGTAAATGTATCTCTAGTACTAGTTTGACTTAGGATGTATGGATTGCCTATTGTATTTTTGGAAATGGATACCATCAAGGAAATAGAAAACACTCTAGGAGATTTTCTTGAGATTTCAGAACCACAATAGACAGAGTCTTGGCTATTTAGGCCTAGATTTCGATCATGATTAATATTAGTAAACCTTTACCAGAATTAATCATTCTTAAGTATAGAGGTAAGTTGTGGACCCAAACCATATATTATGAAACATATCTTTCAGATGTAGAAGATATCATGAGGTGGGGTTTATTGAGATATCACTTCCTAAGAAGAGTCTAGTAGAAACATGTGTAGAAAATCACAAGAGAAACGTACAAATGGATATGGATGAGGATGGTTTTCAACTTTTGAAAAATTAGGTTCAGACATATAAAAGTAAATAAATAGTGGAGACCAGTAAGGATACTAGAAGAAGTACCAATTATTTTAATGCTTTATTCTATGAAGAAAAAGTAGATCAAATCAAAGAGGACATGGTACAATAGGATCCAATTATTAACAAGGAATCATCTACTAAGTATGATCCTAATTTATGGATGAACATTTTTGTTTAACCTAAGGCATGTGCCTCATTAGACTTTGAAGACTCTCTTGAATTACCATGCACCATTCAAAAGAAGAAAAGTGGTAGAGAAATTTTTTTATTAGATGTTAGTACCTCTAGAATTAACAAGGAAATACCAAAAAATAATCAATATAAGTCAAAATCTTCCTTAGCAGAGCCAACAGAGGATAAATATAATGAAAAGGAAAGTTGTGAAAAAATATTGAGGAATAGAATAATAATATCTACTCCTGATACAGACAAGGAAAAAAGAAGAAAACTTTCAAATTATCAAGCGAGAGCCAAGGAAGCAATATCAATCATAGAGAAAGGAATATAATCTAAGTTGGTTGAACTTCTCTTTACCAAATAATAAATTATATTGGTAATTTGCAATAGGGAACAACAACCAATGAAATATTATTACCATCTAATGGAATATAAGGGGTGCTAATACCCCCTCAAAGTAGAGGTGTATTAGGGATCTCCATTTAATGAATAAGCTTGATATTCTTTGTATACAAGAAACTAAAATGACAAAGGAAGAAGTTTTCAAAACTATGAAAGTAGTATGGGTAAGATGTGAATGGATTGATGTGGATTTAGAAGGAGAGACATGGGGAATTCTAGCATGTTGGAATCTAGTTAGAACCTCCTATGAAACCATTCTTAAAACTAGGCATTAGATAGACATATGCCACTTTGCAAATATTTTTTTATCCTTATCAATATCTATGGACCTACAACTTAGTCAAGCAGATCAAAAGTTTGGAGTGGTATTGAATCCTTATAAAAAGTAAATAACAAGAAACCAGATTCATGATCATACGATATTTAAATGCCATAACCAAGCTAGATGAAATAAAAAGGGGAAAATAGGAAAGTAACCCAGAGTATGAGAGATTTCTTAGATTTTATTTAAAATAATAATCTATAGAAATTTGAGTTTGAAGAGTACAACTATACATGGACCAACAACAAGATAGGCTAGAACCTGATAGCAAAAAAAATAGACAAATGCATACTCTTAGATCATTGGCTAGATGAAGGGGTCAGTGCTAAAATTAATACCTTAACAAGAATTGGTTCAAATCACTGACTAATAATAGTTAAAATAGTGGGAAGTGAATTTAGAAAAATCATATTTTAAATATAAGCAATTGTGGGAAGACCATCCTCAATTTGTTGAGATGATAGTGCAGATGTGGAATTCTTTAGGAAATGATGGGTTGCATACACTTCTAAAACAAATTAAGTCAATGACATCTAGATTAAAATAATGGAACAAGAACACTTTCAAAACCATTGTTGAGAAGAAAGAAAAACTAAAAGAAAAAATTTCAAATTTTTAAAAAGGTGTGCACAATAATCCAAACTCAAAGGAAAGGGATTTGCTCAGTGAATATCATAATATTTTGAGTCAAGAAGAGAAAATTTGGAGATTAAACACAGTTTTTTTCCTACAATGGTGATAGTACAAAGATCAATATCTAAAATTAGTAGAATTAAATTAGTAAAAGGGGTTTTGATTGAAGATCAAAATGAAATAAAAAATGAGGTAAGACCTTTTTACCATAATTCTAGGATCATAGGAGATTGAATTTTTTAATGATAAACTACTGTAAGAAGTTCCTTCAGTTATAACATGTGAAGACAATATTAAACAAATGGAGCCTACTACTCTAAAATAAGTTCATTTATCTCTTTTATCTCTTGATAAGGATAAATCCCAAAGTTCAAATGGACTCTCAACAACATTCTATCAACATACTTGGAAAATAGTGAAGGATTCTTCATTGGTGGCAGTGGAATAGTCGAGGGTAAAACAACACATACATTATAAAATAAATGCAACATATTTTACCTTAATTCCAAAAAATAAGGATATAGAATTGTTTAATTAAATCAAGCCTATAAGCCTATGTAATCTGGCATATAATATAATCTCCAAAGTGATGGAAAATCGGTTAAGACCACTATTAGACAAAATTATATCAAAAGAGCAAGGAGGATTTGTGAAAGGGAGATAGATTCTAGACGGGATTATAGTAGCTCATGAATTAATTCATTCAACAATTTCTAAAAAAGTGAGAGCAATGATCTTAAAACTTGATATAAATAAAGCCTATGATAGGGTTAAAAGGGATTTTATTTTTGCAATATTATTAAATTTTGGATTTGGAAAGAAATGGGTTAAATAGATTAAAGTTTGTAAATCTACGGTATCATATTCAGTGTTAGTCAATGGGCTAGTAACATAATAATTTAAATCCAAGAGGGGTATTAGATAGGGAGGTCCTCTATCACCATATCTATTCATTATCATGGCAAAGGTATTGGGAATAAACGTGAAAAAGGAATACAAATATGGGCTAATAAGTAAACTTAAGGGTAGTAATAACATCAACAACATCACCCATCAACAATTTGTAGATGATACAACCCTTCTTGGGAGGGCAGGAAAAAATGAGGTCAAAGATTTGAATAAATTATTAGAGGAATATGAAAGAGCATCGGGGCAAAAAGTTAATAGGACAAAATACAAATTTTACTTCCTAAATACTCCAACAAGAATTAAAGTAGGGATATGCAAGTTACTTCAAATGGAGGAGGCAAAATTGCCAACAACATATCTAGGGATGCCCTTATTTTAGGAGAGAATGAGGATAGAATTATAGAATCCAGTTATAAGTAAATTTCACAATAAAATACTGACATGGAAAGGGAGATGGTTATTGTTTTTTTATGAGTTTACATAAGTTTTAATGAGGGGTTCTATTCCCCTCATGTTGAGTGGGTTTTGAACCTTAGACTTGTAAAAGAGAGGCCAAAGCCCTTACCACTATTGTAAGCTTGCAACTATTTTTTAAATGAGTTTACACAATATTTTATGAGGGGTCTTAGTCCTCTCATACTGAGTGGGGTTTGAACCTGGACCTCTTAAAGAGAGGCCAAAGCCCTTAACACTACAATAAGCTTACAACTTCGGTAGATGGTTATTATTATTTTTTAATGAGTTTACACATGTTTTTGTGAGGGGTCCTAGTCCCTTCATACTGAGTGGGGTTTGAACCTTGAGCCTCTCAAAGAGAGGCCAAAGCCCTTACCATTACAGTAAGCTTGCAACTCTGTAGATGGTTATTGGTAGAAAGAAGAGTGTAGCTAATTAAATTATTCTTATAGACCATTCCAACATATTAAATGTTCCTGTATATTATGCCAAAATCAATAGAGAAAAATTTAGACTATATTATGCAGTCATTTTTGTAGTCAAGATTACATGATAAAAGGAAATTTTCGTTGGTAAAATAGAGCAAGGTGTGTGATGATAAAACTAGGGGAAGTATTAGTTTAAGAGTTATTATGAATACAAACTTGTCTCTAAGGGAAAAAGTAATATGAATATTGTACAAAGAGAGTCAAATACAATGGGCAAGAACTTTTCTAAGTATGTACATTGAGCCCACTAATCCAAGCTTAATATTTATTGCATTCTCACTACCAAATGGTTTTGCACTATGGAACAATTAAAAAAACAATTGATGTAGTGATTAAAGGTCTAATATGGGTGGTGAGAACTGGAGAAAAAGATTCTATTTGGATGGATACTTGATGTGATAAAAACCACTCAATCTAGATCCAATTTTAAAACCATGGATGAGATTACTTCAAGATAAATATAGTGATAGGGTTTCAAACATTATGTACAAGGATTAGGAAGGAAGATACAAATGGAAACAATATTTTTATACAAGTATATCAAACATTGTTGCTAGGAGGCAGTTGAATATAAATATAACAACAATGATTACTCTAAGAGGAGCTGAGGATACACTAATTTGGGAGTTGAATAGCTAAGGATAATACACAATAAGTGAATATAATATAAAGAACCAACAAAATAGAAATATCGTAAGAATATCTAGAGATAATTGAGATAGCCCAAGCATTCCAAAAGTTAAAATGTGTGTATGGCTAGTAGGTCATATGAAAATTTTATCCTGAGATAACCTAATGAAAATGGGTTTTCATGGCCCCTCACAATGTTTTCTATGTAAAAATGAGAGTATAGACTATCTCTTGGGACACCATTCAATAGTTTGGGAACTATAGCAATGTATTCTTAATATGTTTGGTAAATGCATGGTAATGAATGGAAGAATTGAAGAATGGATAAAGCAATGAAAGAGCACTTTTAAAAGCTAGACATTGCAGAAAATTTGGGATATATCAAAAGATACAATAGTTTGGATTGTATGGCTAGAAAGGAATAGAAGAAATTTAAAGGAAAGGAAAGCAATTTAGAAGTAATGAAAAGGAAGAATTTTTTAGCCATAGAGGAGTCTAAACCAACCCTATTAACTCTCCCAGTTCCTAATCTTGAATTAGAGAGCCTTGATAGATGGATTTAAGTCATCAAATGGAATTTCGATGTTGGGTATAGGAGAAACAAAAGAAAGGTAAAGAATATAAAGTGGAAATCATTGGAAATGGAGTTGGTCAAATTGAATTTTGATGGAGCATTTTAAAGGAAATCTAGGAGTAACGGGAGGAGGAATAATTATAAATAATAGGGGTAAGATTTTGTCACATTACACTTTCAATAGTGGATTTAAGACAAATAATGAAGCTAAAGCTTGGGTATATTTGGAAGGGTTAAAAATATGTAGAAAAATGAAATGAAATAGAGTATGGATGGAAGGTGATTTGCTAATAGTAATAAATATAAATTTGAGGAGGGCAAAAGCTCCATAGAACATACAAGAGATCATTATAAAAATATAAGACCTTGCTACATAGTTTGAAGAAATTAGGTTTCACATGCATTAAGGAAAGGGAATAACTATGTTAATAGGCTAGTTAATAGAGGGGTTTTGATAGAGGATCGTGAAGTTAATTTCTATTTTCCATGGCTAGAAGAAGTAGTAAGTTCTAGTTGAAGCTAACAATAAAATGTTGATTTCCTAAATCAAATAATGATTAAGTTTTACTTTAATGTTTTCCATTGGTAATATTTGCTAAATTTCATAACATAATATAAATTATTTATTATAATTCTTGTGGTTGCACTTATGCTTTAAAAATGAAACTAGTAGTCTAGATCTAGTAAAGCAAAATATGATAGCATGAAGTTTTAAAAATATTACTCTATTAAGATGCAGTATGTAGACTATAGAGGTGGAGTTTTGGTATTATGAAGGCTACTGCAAGAAAATATCAAGAAGGATGCTGAATTTTGGAATATTTGTATTTATAAAGAAAATTGAAGAAGATCCAAAAAATAAAATCAAGAATTTAGATTTTTATGAAAAAAATATGTAGATATCTAGCTATATCAACTCAATTGATATGAGAATTGAATCTATTTGTAAACTCTCAATCTCTAAAGGAGAGAGTTGTGATTTGTCAAGGGTGGGGGACCCAGGTACAATCCATTTTTCTCTAAGAAAAAAAAGCAATAGAAAGATGAAATACTTTATCTTCCAACTGATCAAGAAACTATTTCAAAAATACTTGGAGAACTACCTTTTGCTTCCTTTGTGCCTAGTGCTAGTCTTTGGAATGATAGGTGGCTAAATGATGAGGAATAAAATTCCTCATTCCATTAAATATTAAATTAAAAGTTTAATTAATTATTAATTAATAGTTAATTATTATTAACTAATAATTTAGTAAGGTTCGAGGTGTAGACCAATTGGTTCATCCAAACCCCATAAGGGGGCGGAGGTCCAAGGTTCAAATCTCGGGCCTCGTCGGACTGAACGATTGTCCCTTTCCTAGTGCTTTTAGCAACGTAAAAGGTTTAAAATGATTGTGGCATGGTGGTTATAGTGGCGGACAGCGCGAAGATCTATGTGGCGGCTTTTGGAGCGGACAGTGCATAATACTGTGGTGGCCATAAAATTTGGACAGCATGTCCGGATTCGTGGTGGCTATCGATTCCACCATGTAAATTAAAAAAAAAATTAGTTAGTAGTTAATTATTATTAACTAATAATTAGTTAATAGTTAATTATTATTAATTAATAATTAATATAACTTTATGAAAAGTTATATTATAAAAGGCATGTCTATTCAAATCATGCCTTTTCATGTAATCTTAGTTATCAAGTTCGAGTTCGTATTCGAGTTCGATACTTTTCAAGTTCGAAAGAAATTCGACATGTTTAAAAATTCGTAATAAAATTTGATATAAAATTCGATATATAATAAATGTATATATAATTTTATTTTTTATTTTTATATAAAATTTAAAAATCAAATATACAAAATTATAATGTTTGTTTTTAATAATATTTTAAATATTATATAATATATTTTTTAAAATATAAACATTTTTATAACTTTATGTAAATATAATAATTTTTTAACACATGAGAAGATTCTTAAAGGTTAAATCAATAATATTTTTGAAATATAAATTATAAGTTTTCTACCAATTATAATAAAAAATAAAAAATTGTTAGATCATGCATAAAAGAAAGCACTTAAAATATCTTATATTATTCAAGTTTAAAAAGTAGAAAAGTTTAATTTTAGGTTTCATTAGAAGCTAGGGTTAAAGAGCAATGTTTTTTTCTTTTATTTTAGGGTTAAGGAACAATGTTTTTTTTAAAAGAGCAATGTTTTTTATTTTTATTTTAGGGTTAAAGAACAATATTTTTTTCTTTTATTTTGAAGAACTCGCAGATTATTTGAGACAAGGAGCATTTCAAATAGTAGGTGTAGAAATAATGAAGCCTCCAAATGGGATATTTGTTTGTCAACTACAACTTTTAGAGCTATCCATTCTCTTAAATGATGATAAAGAAATAAAGAAAATAGCATCCCCATTGAAAATGGTTGCTTTAGATTACAGGAGTGTTTATTCAAAATTGCCATATTTATAGTGCTTCCTCTGTATTTTTTTCAACAGCTAAAAATTGATTTTAGGGTTTTTGATGCTTGTTTTTCACCCAAATTGTTTTTAGTCGAATTTAGGGTTTGTTCGCCGAATTTATTTGATAGGGTTTTAAATTCGACAATTTTCGAATTTCATATAGAAAATTCGACGAATTTGATAACTAAGCATGTAATATATATATATTGAAAAGTAATGAATGAGAATACTTAGTTTTTGATTTGCAATTCTATATCCTCTCACCCATTATCTCCACATTAATCGTATTAAAGCATACTAATCCACCTGTGGATCAAATCACTCCATAACCTGACCTTTACCTTTTGTCTATTCAACACTACTGACAGTATTTTCAAACTTTTCGTATGTCGAGACATGCCTTTTGTTCATTCAACACGGTTGACTATATTTTCAAACCATTCAAATGTTAAGGAATTTTAAAATTTTGAGGCCTTAGACTTTTGTCCATTTAACACGGCCAACTGTATTTTTGAACCATTTGGACATCAAGGCACTCCAAGAGTTGGCACCATGTTGCCTAGCCTAGACTTCCAAGAGATAGGGATCACAGATATGATACTGTATGTTAAAGAGCTATGTGCTCAAATAAAGCATACCATGTCAAATATTATTGAGACTATAGCTCTTTAGGGAACAATCTTGAGACTATTGCTCAATCCATGGAGGCCCTACAAACAGGGGCCAATGTACGCATGAATGGGTAGAGAGTGGTAAAGGAATTATATGAGATTCCTTGGCTCAAGAAGGGCATAGTCATGCCCGATGGACCTTTTCCTCTAGCACTATTTAACAAAGTACCTTTGACTCGAGAGGCAACTCCTCCTTTGCCTCCTCTAGTGTACATCGTAGAAGATGATATTTCTAGTCTTGTTTCACTTCAAGAAGTGTCCTTTGTTATTGGCTTAGTGGACCAAAAGCTTGACAACAATTTGGAAAATACATCTAAAGGTGATCTTGTTGAGGATGAGACTCATTTCTTTGCTCAACCACTTATATTAGGAGTGGGCTATGATCACTCTATGCAAGCTTGTTCTCGATATACAAAGTTGAAGAACATATTCTTGGATGGAAGTCTTGTCCAAGCAAAGTTAAATGTTGGCACACTTGCTTCTATTGTTCCAAAAATCAAATCCATCATTGTGAAGGATCTGGATTCTTGGGAAGAGAGTACCATTAATATACTTCGAAGAACCTTCCTGCATGCCCCCTTTGCATGCTTGGTGCCACTTCATTGGCCTCCCTCGTGGTCACCTCCTCATCCTCCAAATCCTTTCTTCCTCCTCTTTTGAACACATTGGGGTCCAATGCGCATATTGTTGGGAGGAATGATGAGGAATAAAATTCCTCATTCCATTAAATATTAAAATTAGTTATAATTAATTATTAATTAATAGTTAACTATTATTAATTGATAGTTAATTATTATTAACTAATAATTAGCTAGTAGCTAGTTATTATTAACTAATAGGGTTTTCATGATGGAAATAGCTGACTGAGAAAACGGTGGGTGAAATCATGAATGCTCTATAATTTGTAGTAGCCATTATTGATCAAAAACAAAAAATCAAGCAATACAAACTCATACTCGCATCCATTCTATCCAACAATCATGTTCAAAATGCTAAGGCTTTCATTGATCACATAGTGTCGGATGACATGCCGCTGGTGGTGTCGAGGCAATTGTTGTAGTTATTTATGGAGGACTTGAGCAATCTAGAGCCTAAAGTGCACAAGGAGATATTGCAATATGCAATGGATCAAACTCAAGCTAGAGTTGTTTCTTTCGTAGAATAAGCCAACGAGAACGAATATGGTAGCAATATCAAAACTAGTAGTAGTTGTGGTCTTGATGACGTTGGGAATGGCAAGGTGGAGTCAAATAATGTAGAACTTCTTCATGATGCTAATTTTTTGGGCCTAGAAGATAAGGGAAAATAGTCTTGGTTTCAAGGGGTTTTGGGTAAGCCTAAGTTCCCAAAGACCAAGTTTGATCTACTTTCAAAAAAATACCAACTTTTTATTTTGAATGACCTAGTTAATATGGCCATTGAACAAGGTTCCCATAACTTGGTAGGTAGATTTATGGAGGT
Source organism: Wollemia nobilis (assembly GCA_028583015.1). NCBI lineage: Eukaryota > Viridiplantae > Streptophyta > Pinopsida > Araucariales > Araucariaceae > Wollemia > Wollemia nobilis. The sequence continues at coordinate 2,443,273 of JAQPPZ010002123.1, read as the reverse complement.
TAGACCTAACTTGGATACGATCATAAAATGGGGTTTTTTTAAGTGAAGGTTGAATGGTCATATGGATATTGTCACTCTCTCTAGGTTTTTTATGGTGAATTTGAACTCTTTTATTGATTCATAGAGAATTCTATGGGGGGGTTTGGTTATTTGGAAGGTGTGGCATTTTCTTGAGGAGATGGGGACCTGATTTCAATTCGAAGACCCAAAAAAATTTACAGGCCCTAGTTTGGATGAGATTACTAAATCTCCCCTTTCACTACTAGAATGAGGAAGTTTTTGCTAGTATTTCTAGGGAAATGGACCACCTGGTTATTGTGGATCTGGCCACCAAGTCCAAATCTTACCTCGTCTATGCCAGGATATGTGTTGATGTGGAGCTAGGGGGAAATTTACCATATTCAATTTGGTTGGTTTTGAAATTAGGCATTTGGAATCAGCCTTTAGAATATGAGAATCCCCTATTAAATGTGGGGTTTGTAATAAATTAGGGCACTTGACTTGGGCATGCCCAAACTAGAAGCCTCCTTCCCAAGGTCATAAATTTTGGCAACAAAAGCAAATTGAAGAAGAGGGTTCCAAGAAGAAATATATCTTGGAACCTAAAAACCTTGAGAGCGAAAAGTAGATCTCATCCTTAGAGGGTTCCAAAAAGGAAGATATATTTGAAGCTGAGATCCCTTAAAATGAATTAAATTTGATATGCAAAAGGATTCTTCCTTTGAAAATCAAGTTATGGAAGATAAGATGAAGGTATGTGATACTTTATCCTCCTCACAATGAATATTATTCTTTCTCCAAATTTCTTTGATATGCTTCAAGAGATTACTTTTGGAGATGAAGGTAATGGCCTCTTAGAAAAGCTGAATGATGGAAATATTTAGTTAGAATTGAGGAAGATGAAGACGAATAGAACCAAATAATTTTGAAAATGTGGATAGATCAAATAAAAAATAACCTAGGAGATTTAGCTGATATGAAAAAAGCTACCCAAACTCCAAAAACCAAACATCAAAAGAAGTTAGGAATTTATGTGGAAACTATTAAATCTCAAGGGAGACCTTCCAATAGGAAAATCAGAGAAAACAAGACAGAGATAGAGATTGCCAATAGAATCCAAATAGTAATTGCCTTAGACAGGGGAAGTAAAAAGGCACTCGAGGTAGGAGGAAAAAGACGATAATGCAAGCCATGTTGAGTATGAGAATAGAGATATGCCTATTCTTTGTGGTATTATGGGATTTTAATCCAGTTGCTTATGGGTGTTTTGCTCTTTTGGGTTCCTGTTTGGTTTGGTCCCAGGAGACCATTTCACTTTGTGTTCAGTTGCACTCGAAATGTTTTAGTTTTATGGGTTGTCTTGTTTGTGATGTCTCAATTTTGAGATTATTTGTAGATTTGTAGGTGTTCTCTTGTAAAAAATTTGGGGCCCCTTTCAAAACCCCTTCTTCCACCCTAATCAAAAAATATATATTATTAACTAGTAATTAGTTAAAAGTTAATTATTATTAATTAATAATTAATATAATTTTAAGAAAAGTTATATTGTAAAAAGGCATGTCTATTCAAATTGAAGAGACAAAAACGTAACACCAAATAATAGAAATATAAAGTAGAACTCAAAGAACATTATTACACAATGAATGATTTATATTAATGGGGGGAGCCTAAAAACTCCATTATTATAATAAGGATTCTTGAATTATTTGATATAGATTTTATAATGACTAGGGTTCTCTAAAACCCTAGCAAGCAACGTTGGTGGTGTCTCAAAATGTGTCTCTAATCCCAACAGAAGTGAGTGGGCTTCTAGTTATCCGATGTTGGGCCATTCCAACTTAAGTAGTTGTACAATGTTGATGTAACACTCCTATATTTGCACATAATAAAATAGCAAATGAGTTAGTAGCAACTATGAGGTCTCCACAGTGTGAGGCCCTTAGAAAGCAGATAAAAACCATAGCTATGCAATATGAATAAATCAACGGAATTTAAAAGTGCATAAATGAAATACCAAATATAAGATTTACCTTACTTGTCTACTATCTTCCGATCTGATGAACTATGTTGCAATGAACTGGTGCGATAATGCCCTAGCATCACCCAGAGGCTAGGGTGACTTCAGAACTTCTGGCATAAAATGTTCGCGAGCACTTTGCAGTTGTAGGATACGCCTGTGGATGCTCGATAATGGTGGAGGGTGCCTAGAGGCACTTGGAGGCAAATAAGGAAGCACCTAGAGGCACTCAAAAATAATGAGAAGTGTTTGAAGGCATTCAACGGCTAAGGGGGACGTCTGCAGAAGCAGATCTGGCTAAGCGAGGGAGGCGGTAATGGATGCATGGGCTATGGTCAACAAGGATAGAAGGCAAGAGTAATCGGATGCTCCAAGGAACTCAGGGATTGCTTAGAAAATTTATGACTTAGGGATTCAGGGTAAATTTTGATTCAAGGTTTGATCCATCAAAATGGCTCCTATTAATCATCCAACCTAGGGCATACTTAGGGTTTCAACAACACTAATTGTGTGGCTGAGATAAAAGCATATCGGAGGGTGGATATTAAATCTAGGGTGTCGCATGGATTGATGTAAATGAACGGATAGGATTAAGTGAAATCGGATGGCTAGGATTAGTTAACTTATATAAATATATATTTATTAAATATATAAAAAATATTAATATTAAATATATATAATCAATATATATATATATATATATATGTAAATAAATGGTGGAAATGTGGAAAAGTCAGGATGGATGACAAGTGGCTAGGTTTTGGTGTCTACAGATGCCCTTTTTGTACTGTGTTGCATGAAGCACAATGTAGTGCAAAAACACAAGACACCTATTTGGGTGAGGTATAGAAGCAACTTTCTCTTGGGATGTGAAACACGAGCTTGGAGATAAAAGAATGAAAGAATTTTGAATTTTGTGTAGCTTACCCCCTCAATTGGTGAATGAGTTTACGGATGAATCTCACGAGCCAATTGAAAAATTTGTGCAAATGAATGATGCAAATGTGATATCGTTTTTGCCCCAACGGTCAAAAGGAAATTGGTGAAAAATGTGACATGATGCATCTATTTTTGCCCTAACATATGAAAGGTTTTGTGAAAATGTATGATGGAAAATGTGTTTGTTTTTGCCCCAACAGATGAAGGGATTTTTTCCAAATGCAGATGTCATAATCATGTAAGATGTATCCCATTATGGGAATTTCAAAACCAAATGTGGTTGCCCAAAATTTGGGGTGATTCGATGATGTTGAAGAATTTACCTTCTGGCATCATTGATATGCAAGGATGAATATGCAAAAGAAAGGTAGTCAACTTTGAAGGGCCAACTAGTGACTGTCAGATAATTCCTATGATCAAAACCAATCATCCTAGCTAAATCCAGTTTATTAGAGTTAATGTAATGTGCACTATGCCAGTTTATGATAATTCATTGACAAGTGTCATGTTTATCATATAGGCCTTCTGCCTATATATGTAACCTATTTTTATCAATAAAATATCCCATAAGTTTTCCCTCCTAACATTTGGTATCAGAGCAGGTTCACTCTCCTGCCTGTGTCAACCCTTGAGGGGGGATTTCCCTCATGGAAATCCCCCCTCCCCATTTTTCCCATTTTTTTTTCGAAAGAGGGAGTATACTCTTCATTCTTGATGGATGAATCAGAAACCAGATTTTTGAAAAATCATGGTTGCTAAATCTGCAATTGATGGACGTCATTTTAGTTTTTTTTATTTTTATTTTTGCATATCCATTTCATTTGGAGGTCACCTTATTTCGGTTTTTTTTCCCAAGGCAGAGAGCACGGTTTGTCCATGATTTGGAGCTCTGAGGGCAGATCTGTGCTGGCTATTTTCTATTTCAGAGGCTACAAATCATACGCAGATTTTTTGTGATTCAACGGAGGGCGAGGATGCAACGTCTGTTTTAAATCTGGAAATTATGGAAGGTTTTTTGTGAAAGAGCAGAGATCAACAGGACCTGTTATTCTTGATCCATAGATCGATAGTTAAAAAGTTTTTCTTCCCCATGCTACAATATGGTGGCCAGTGCTCTGGCGTTAAACTATCTATGAAAGTGCTCGAAGACCACCGTGAACAGAATCCTGTAAACGAACCTTCTATCATGGCTGTTGGGGTCAAAAATCCCCCGAACTGGGGTCGAGGTGACGGTGCATGAAATTCAGGGCGAAGCCCCTTCAAAAATTGTTGGCGTCGTCCAGCTTCTCGATCGATTGCCCCTTTACCTTCCATGTCGCCTGAGTTCCAGGAGAGGGTTTCAACTACCGTGAGCTACACTGATAGGTACAAAATTTTTTGGTATTCTACGAGGAGTGGTTGTTGATTGTTTGTCGTGGAAGATTGCCATGGGAAATCTGCAAATTTATGGTGCTCCGTGACCTATTGGAGGCGACGATGACGCTACTATTTTTTGATTTTGCCTATGAACCAGATCACGATGGGCGGAGAGAGGAATAGCGATGGAGGTGTGGAAAAAGCAACTGACGTTTATTCTGGAGTCCCAACCGCATATGACGTCGTTGCTCTTCAGGTCTTTGGCGGTGAGAGGGTTGTTTATGTTGCGGTTACGATCTTTGGAACCTTTTTTTTTTAATTATGTGATCGCACAGCACACTAGCCATCGCCTCCTCCGCTTTGTCGCCTGCCATTTCTTTGCCGTCGCCGTCGTCGCTTCCGTCGTTCTCCGCTACTTTTTGCATTTGGCGAAGCAAGCTTTGATGGTGTTTGAGTGCTTAAAGTGCTACAGGAAAACGAAGAGAGCAATGCTGTCAGGGAATTTATAGTGTTTTGTTGTTGTTTTCATATAACAATATTTTGTTATATGGTGAGACTGCTTTGCTTTCGCTAAGAATAAAATGTTAAAGAAATTGGTGTGCGGGAAGAGGCCGACATTTCCCGTCTGCTTGTGAGGACGAAACACTCGACAATGCCCACGAAATGTGATGACGCATTAGGAGGGTGAGTCGGTCGAATCCACGGATCTGGAGTGCAGCAACAGGCAGCTTAGATTTGGGAATGGTGTTTGCAGGGTCTGGGACGTTGACTACGGATGGTGGTGCACCATTCAAGATGCGCACTCTGCAATCCCTAGATTTGCAGCAGTGACATTATGTTTTTCAACGCCAGTATTAGTGGGTGACTTTGAATTTGAAAGCTAGATGCCCTACTGGACTGTGATTATTTGTGTTTATCCTTGGAGGCCATGCGCATTATGGAGCATTCAGATATCAGCATTTTGTGAGTATTCCTTGCTATCGAGATCAGAGATCTGGTTTTTCGATGATGCTAGTTTTTTTCCATGATCGAGGAGGCAGAGGGAGTCGAGAACGTAGCAGGGTGCCAAGCGGAGGCACGTGGATGCATCCAATGCCACTTGGCAGTTGGTGCGTGCAGTGGGGTGAAGACGTCCCGTGAGGGCATAGCTTTTGCTTTATCAAAAATGTCAAAAAATTGTTGGGTAGATGTTCAAGATTATCTATTTTAGATAATGTTTTTTTATAAGTTTGCAGGTTTATGTGGTTGCACTAAGAAAGACTTTTAAGTTAAATACACATTGTAAGAGGGTATATTTTTGGGGAGGGCCACTTTATATGGAAAATGTCCATTTGTTATCTACGGGTATTTTTTTAGGGGTACTAAAAGTCTTTTATGATTTTTCCACATGGGAAGTGGAATTGGACGGCCCACATGGCTTGTTTATTGTATTTTTTCAAAATTTCAGAGATGATGGCCCACATGGCCCATGTAATTCCCCTGCGAGGGAAATTGATGCTATTTTTTCCACCTGAGAGTGATGCCGCCATTGAGCGATGTTGTCTATTGTCTTCCTTAGATAGGCATGATGTTTTTTCCACCTGATGAAGGCCCCTTTGATGGTGCAATATAGGGGTATTTATAGTCGTTGGAAACGTCTTTCCGTGATGGACACAATGGTGGAGTCATATTGTAATTTTGAGGTTGTTTCACTTGAGTTCTTTAGCCTCAAAGTTCTTATACCTTGGAGTGCACTTTCGGTTGTACCCGACACTCCCAAGGTACTTTCATATGTGATCCTTGTACCTAGTGATCTTTTCTATACACTTGGCGAATGCAGCGGCTAGTTACCCATGCATTTCGATGGGATGACATGGTCACCATAAGGACACTTATACTAGGGACTACAGACAAAGACACCCTAGACTCTATCCGAGGTTGTTTTCGGATCTACTTTTGAAGACTACAGACGAAGACACTTCAAAATATTCTCTTCTTTTCTTCTTCTCTCCTATTTTGATCTATGGCTCATTTTATTGTATTGAGTGCATTTTCGACAGAGACCGACACTCTTATATGGCTCGTTTTTCCTTTAATTAGGTACATTTTCAGCAGAGACCGACACCTTCTAGATTGATGACAAGTGTCAAACTGGCATAGTGCACATTACATTAACTCTAACATAGTCACCATGATGACTGTCAAAGAAATATGTAATGATGAAGTTTGATTTTTTCCATGTGTTAAGCCCCACAAACTAGGCCATCAATGACAATTTTTGTGCAAATTGTTCTTGGTAATGTTTCACTCAAAATGTGAAGTACCAAATATGATTATGATTTTGAACAACAAGATATGGAATGATGAAAATAACCAAGTGTCCTTATGGTAGGCTCTTCATCTTACCAAATTGCATGGATGCAAATCGCTGCAATCACCAAGTATATAGAATAACCCACTAGATACAAGGTTCACTCGAATGTTGTTTGAACTTGGCAAATGTGCAAATGATGATATGGAATTATTTTGGTGATGATGTATGATTGCAGAGAATGATGATGGTGATAATTTTGTGAGGATTTGGACCTTTTTGGAGTGCTTTTGTAACTTGTTAGGCGAATTTTCAATTTATGGTCGCAAATGAAAATTATGCATCCAAATTAGCTGGAATCTTCACAAAACTTGTTAATATGATTAAACATATGTATGGATGCCATATGAAGATATTTGGAGGAAATAAGCCACTATTTATTAAAATTTGTCTTTTTTGTGAAATTTGATGCCAAACGCCCATTGGTGCTTTTGGCCTGTAGAAACTCCCGTCAATGTTTGGGCGTTTTGTAAATGCCTATGGGTGCTTCAGTGCACCAAGAATTGCCCAGGGGCATCTCAAGGTGCCTGAAGCAGTTATAAATAGTTGCTAGGATGAGAAACCAAGCTCAGTTGTGTGTCTAAGAGTTTGCAAAGTTATATCTAGGAGAGTGGAGTTAAGTGAGGTGAGGTAATTTGAGTGCAAAAGCTATGGTGGATGAGGGAGCGGGTGCGAAGGCTGGGGCTGATGCTGGAGTGTGAGCTACAAAGGTAATTCCTTGTTTGTATATTGTGAAAAAAATTTGTGTTTTTGTGATTTTTTTTTTAAATGACAAGTGTTTTTGTATTGTGTTGCAGCTTAGGATTTTGGAGGCTCGACATCGGTTCTTGCCTCTAATTCTTGGAATGAGGAAGGTAGTATTAGATGAGAAGTAGGAGTTACTTGATGATGTGGGGCTAGTAGAGGTAGCCCAAGTTGATGTGGTGAGGTATGATGAGGGGTATCTCTCTACCTTAGTAGAGATGTGGGATGTGGATAGGGGGACTTTTTAGCTCCCCACAAGGGAAGTAAATTTGACCTTGGAGGATGTATATCGCATCCTCAAGGTGTCAGTGGAGGGGGTCCAATTTGAGGTTGGGCATGGTCAGAAGATGAATATAAGAATATGTTTGGTGATGGTTGGCAGAGTGTGAGGGTGGAGAGTTGAGGTATACCATACTTGTCCATTTATGTAGACAAGGAGTTGGACGTCCTTCGTGCCTTGGTCATGTTCATGTTAGCCAACATTGTGGTCCCAAACATCACTAGGTGCAGGTTCCCTTGGAACCTAATAGGAGTAGTGAGTGATATGCTCACTAGGTGTCAGGTGTATGCATGGGCTCCTACCTTGTTGGCACAGGTATACCAAGAGTTGCATGAGGTGATGAGGTGGGGGAGGAAAGGATTGGGTTGTAGCTTATTGTTGTAGTGTTCGGGATGGGAGCACTTTAATGTGGCTCAATAAAAGGGCTTACCAGTGGTAGGCTTAGGTAGCGAGTAGCCCTACGTTAGGATATGGGTGATGACCAAGGAGGTATAGTTGAGTCAACCTGTGCGGATGAGCCAGTTGTACCGAGATATGGTCTAGTTTGACATTCACCCAAGTGATTTGGAGATTGTGGTTGACTTACAGGTGGACTAGGAATGGAGAGCACTTGCAATGAGTGTGGTAGGCTAGGTGGGTGATCGAGTGATATTAGAGTGAGGTTGAGTACTTTCAGTTCTCACGAGTACTCTGATAGTTTAGTTTGACGGAGGAGGTCCCGGATGAGCTGGTGCACTATAGGAGGCATCGAGAGGAGACAAGGCTACCATTTATAGAGTCATAGAGGGTGGCCTATGAGGATGACAAGGATATGGATCTCCCCGATGTAGATGACATAAGGACTACCACGGAGTATGAAGTATGGTTCGTTGTGTAGCCACCATGGATACCACCTCGAGTAATGGCTAATGGAGGTGGGTATGAGACTGAGGGTGAGGGTGAGGGTGAGGGGACCCATGAGACCCCCAAGAAATAGTGGTGCCTTCGATTAGATATTCAAAGGAGGAGGACTAAGGGTATGGTGAGACAGGATCTCAAGAGTGGGAGAGATGGTGGAGATGGAGAAGATCTGGAGGAGGCTCCATATGGGCCTCTAGATCAGAGTGAGGAGGATTGGGAATAATTTGAGCAGTAGGTAGCAGAGTGGGATGTGAGGATCACTAGGCTCCAAGAAGAGCTACTAGAGAGGGAGCCTCAACATAATGTCAACATAGCATGTCTCCACTCTTAGCATAGATGTATTGAGGCATTGGAAGATAGGTTTATGTAACATCATATTCCACTTCCAGATCCTCCAACCTCATCTGTGTTTGGGGGTGCTAGGCATAGCAATTCTAGGCATAGCTCTAGGTCTAGGGCTCCTACTAGGTCATAGGGGTCCTCTTGGAGGGTGTAGCTAGTGCTTAGATGCACTTTTTGTATATGAGCCTTGGTGCTCCATTGTATTTAGCCTTTTGGAATTAATTGTGCATGTGATATTTATACATATATATACATGGATTTTCCTTTTTGTAGTATATGTGTTTGTGTGAATGCATGTTTATATAGATGATTAATGCATATGATATGTTATGGATAATTAATGCAAGGTAGAATGTATGGATGATTAATGCATAGGATATGTTATGGATGATTAATGCAAGGTGGAATGTATGGATGATTAATGCAAGATAGCATGTATGGATGATTAATGCAAGGTATGAAATGCAAATGTGCTAATGATCAGTCATAGTTTAAATCTTTTTTGACCATTATTTAGCATTGTTGTTTAATCAAAGGCACCAAACTTGGTGGCATGTGGGGTGAAAGACTCAGGAACTGACATGGAGTTTGACATGGAAGAAGATATAGATTTTGATATGGAAAACCGATTGTTTTGTAGAGACTCGAACATACTAGTGACATCAAAAAAACTCACTAAAACTGCCTACTCCCTTTAGGACCAAATGTGTGTGTAGTGAATTCATTTACCGAATCAAGAGCATGGTAATAACTTGAGGTAATCAAGAACTAGTGTGTGTGCAAGTGAGTTTATTAACTCATCTTGAGTAAATTAGGTAAACCTGTTATGGATGATACCAAGAAGCTAGCTTGTCCGTATGAGCGGTCAGAGGTCTCTTTAAAAGAGATGTGTCACCATGCATGAGCATACTCCACTACCAGTCAAGCGTCTATAGTTCCAGTGGAGGCTAACTCCATAGTCCACTATTTGTGTTTTTTATCTCTTAATTTTTGGGGATGACTACCTAACTGTATGACTGGAAATGTAGTACGATCCTTACAACCCAATGATCAGTGGTGTGTGATGTAAAATATTTAGAGTTTTTTTAGGGATTTTTCCCTACTCTTTCTTTTAATTTTGGAATTGTGATAGTGATGAGAACCAATATTTTTATGGGCTATGTTGCACGATTGGACTAGCAAGGATGACCCTTTTCACTTTGAGGTTCATACCATGTATGGTGTTATCTCTCTTTGACAGAAGATGTTTTTAATATGTGAAATTGTGTTTGGTTCAAGAATGTTTTGGATTCAATTCCCAAAACTCAAGATTTTCTTAGTGAAATATGTGTAAGGATCCTAAAAAGAACTCAACATGTATTTTGGGGTTTTCTTAAAACACTAGGAGTGTCTGAGTGACCGAAAACACCTAGGACTTTTATAAAAATGTGGTTTGTGTGCATTGGCAATTTGACTTGGTAGACTTGTGTAGATGACATTGTGAAGGTGCTCCTGATTAAGGCAACATGACTTTTTGTGGACCAATTAAAATATTGAACTTAATAAATGATCCCTAATATGACATGTGAAATGTGGATGTAAATGCAATGTATGACATGCAATTTTGTGAAATTTGAAATGCAATATGAAATGTGTGTTAATGCATTGTTTTTGGAATGAAGTGTATATGCAAAGGAAATGCAATGTTGTGAATGAAATGTATGCAAATATTTTTGTGTATTAGCCATGTATATATACATATATAGAAATAAAATCATGCATAGAATGCTCTTAAGTGTATAACATTAAAATGGGACCCTCGAACGAGGAGGAACTAAGACTAACAAAGAATCTCGATATTGCTTAATGTCATCAAAGGATTTTTGACACTCATCTATCCAGGAAAATGGCACCCCCTTTTGTAGTAGGTGATTGAATGGTATACATTTATCAAAAAGTTGCAATGAAGTGACAGATTGATTGGATATTTTTGTGTAAACTACGCAATTCCTTTAAGTTAGTTGGCAGAAGCCCTTAACAATTCCTCAAACAAGAAAAACTTAGAAAAGGATGGGGGGCGATGAAATTTGATCCATATAAATAATGCTTATGTCAATTGGAATTGGTTTAGCCGAATCATATGGATTATGGAGTGGGGTGAATAAATAAATAGGATTCATGTTGACTTATGGGCAAAGTGGATAAGGTTGGATGGAATGGATGGAACCTAAGAACCGGTGCTAGGATCTTGGTAAACCTGGATAGCAGCAAGCAGCACAAATAAATATCTTTAACTAGATGATATATACATGCAATGCTGAAAAGAAAACTTGTTTTTGGTTTTATTTTGATTGATTTTTTTTTTGGTAGTGGTGAAAAACATTATTTTTGTTTTATGTACATATGTTACAAGTTTGTCTTATGAAATGGCTTAATGGAATTGAGGTGGTGGTTCACCAGTATGGTCAGCTTGCTCTTGTGAAAGAAGCAAGAGAAATATGGGCTCATGGATGGAGAACATTCTGATATAAAACTCATCTTATTCTGTGTGGAGATTGATGGGTTCCGATTCCTCTTCAGATTCATCCAAAATTATGATGGGTTTCGATTCCTCTTCATAAGTTCAAATTCTTCATAGATATCCTCATCGAAATTATTAGGATGACAGGCTTCTTCTTCTAAATTTAGATTAAGACTTTGGAAGGTTTGTTCAAGAGAAGATGTGGATGAAAGTGGGTGGTAACCTAGACCTAAAAAATCGTGCACTTCTTGATATGGAACATAAATGGGTTGTGACACTCCCTATTCATGCAATCCTAGGCCATGAACTTGCCAATTAACTATGTGAAAATAATGAGATGAAAATCCCGACATGTTTTAAATATTAGCAAGTGCTAGTTCTTTTGGTTCTTTTATGGGTGTTGAAGTTGATGAAGAATCAATTACTCCATATAGAAAATTTATTCTATTTGGAGTTGAACCCATGTTATATACTGCTCCTATGGCCAAAGGTGGGTCACGTGGGTGACCGAAATCCTTAGCCTTAGGAATGGTGAGGGGCATGACGGTGATGTATTGGACCACGTATTCACCAATACCAGGATTAGTAAGATGGACCTCGACTTGGAATGACATGGAAGTACGATGGTCAGATGATGGCTCAAGGAATGGTGAAGGTGAATATATCTCATGATCTATCAACTCAACTTGTGAAACATTAGGTGATGGTGATGGATTGGTTTGGGAAGGCTACTGAATGGATGATGATGATGAAGTGGATGACAATGATGTTGATGATGTGGATTGATTGTGACCACATATGCATGTAGTCAATGATGAAGATGATGAAGTCATGGAAGCTTGATGGGGATTGGTGATAGGGAGCTCCTCAAAAATTGGAGTTTTTGATAAAGAATTTGGTAGAGTGGTAGATGGATTGGTTGATGGTGAAAGGAAAAGGTGTGTGGAAGGAAGCATGGAATCATAAGGATTTGAAATGAAATTGCAATACTTAAACGACTTGATGTCCATCGGTATGCAATGCACTTGTCCCTCATGAACATATTTCAAACATTGATATGAAATGGAAGGGACACATCTCATTTATCTCATCCAAGATCTTCCAAGGAGTACATTGTATGCCATGGATCCTTCCAAGATGTGAAATATGGTGTGCAATGTTTTGACCCCTACTTCATTGGGTAAAATAATAGTGCCAAGTATGGAACACAAAGCATCGTTAAATGATTTTAGGGTGAATGATGACTTGGTAATATGAGATGGAGTAAGATTCAAATGATGAATGGCAAATGTGGTGATGATATTTATGGAGGAACCGGTATCAATTAGGACTCTTTTAAATGGCTTCTTGTCAATTAGAGCCATGATATGCAATGGAGGATCTACTAAGTCCGATGAGATTGGCTTAATCTCAAAGTCATAGAATGTGATGGAAGGCTCCATGCATGTTTGGATGCTCCCTACAAAGTTGTTTAAGGCATTAGAATCTTAAGATTGTAGTTCAATGGATTTCAGAATATCCATTAATGTCTCACGATGTGGGGGATATTGTTGAATTAACTCATAAATTGATAATTTGGCGAAAGCCATTTTTAGGCTTGTGGTTAATCAGCTACTCAATGAGATGTCTGGTTGTGGTGGGCGATTGATGGGTGGAATTGGAGGATTTTACTGGCTCAAAATTTGGATGGGTGATGAAGGATTAGGTGAAATTTGAATGGGTGGCGATGTGGGAGGTTGTGACACACTTGCTTGAGGTTGTTGTCTTACATTTTTTATTGTATTTTTGACCTCTAGTGACCACATGGATGACCCCTAAAAATACTTGGTATTGTTGGACATGATTTACTTGATTAGGAGGAGTTTTGGTGTTAGTCCCTCCTACATTTGGTTGCACCTCCTCATGGTGAGGGAGTGGTGTTTTAAAAATACCAAGGTTTTTATTTTGTTGAGCAAGGGGATTGTCAAGCTTGATCGCCCCCAAGTCAATTAGGTCTTGAATGATATCTTTGAATGTATGGCAATTGTTAATATCATGCCCATTTTGCCTATGATAAGGACAAAATAAATGTTCCCGATAATGTTCTCCATGTTTAGCAAGATCATATGGTCTAATTTTGGGCAAAGCAAGTTTATTTGTGTCATACAACCTTCATAAAAGGGAGGCATATGACTCGGCTAAGGGTGTATATTGGTGATTTTGTCGAATAGACTATCGTCAAGGATGGTTTTCCATAGCTGGTATTGTGTTCTACATGGCTTGAGTTGTCGAGGGTACCACATGATAAGAAATTTATTGTAGTGACTGTTGCATTGGTTGTTGTTGATCCATTACCAGCTATTTCATGACCACTTGATTAACATGATTGGGCTGACTGGCTAGGGTAGCCTGTGTTGACTGTGGTTGGCCAGAATAGTTACTTTTATATTGGCCCTTATTTTGCCATTCTTTCTTCTTAAGCTTAAGTATACCTTATTGGATTTTTATTTTCTCAATGACACTAGCCTGAGCTAAAGCTTCTTCAAATGAACGATAAGTTTGTAGTTGAAGCATCCAGGAGATAGGTTTTAGACAACTCTTGGTAAATAATTTGATTAGCTCATCGATTGGCAGGGTGAATGCCAACTTAGTGATGACAACCCTCCAACAGTTTCCAAAATTGTAGATAGATTCATCATCATGTTGTCTTAAAGCATAGACATCAGATAATGAGATCTTATTTTTAACATTTAGGATGAAACGTTCAAAGAATTTATCAATCAATTTCTCAAAAGTCTATATACTATGACTGGGTAATTGATTATACCACTCTATGGCATCTCCTCCTAATGTTTGAGGAAAAGTTTTGAGCATGAGAGCATTGTCATTTTGAATTCTAAAATAGGCATGCACAAACATGCTTGCATGTTCTTTGGGATCCTTAGTTTCCTTAAATTTATCAAACTTAGACACTGTGAAATCTATCTAATATTGTGGTGATGGTATTGAAGGATGAATGGGTTGATTGATCAATTGGCGTAAAGTTAGCATCTAATTTCTCAAACCAGGAGTATATTGTATCTATTGATCTATTTATTTTTGCATGGCCTTAATTCGAGGGTCTTCTTCAAGAACGTAGAAGCCCTGAATTACCTAATGATTTTGATATGGGGTGGAAAAATATTGTGGAGTGACTAAATGATGATGAGATTGGTAATGATTACTAGGCAAATTGATTGAAATTAATGCATGGGAGATTGATGGTGAAAATATGCAGAATTATGAAATGAGGTTGATGTATGAGAGTTATGGCTAGGTTGGCCAATGGGAATAGGATGGGTAGTGGTATGACTTGGTGGGAGAATAGGGATATAAACCATAGAAGACTATGGTGCTCATGATGGACCCTAGTTAATAAGGGCAGTTTGAGTAGAGTGTGGTAAAGGCTTAGGGTTCACCTGATGTTATCTAAGTAATTTATTCAAGTGTTTCCATACTTCATTAATCTCTCTATCAAAAGTGGAAGGCATGGAAGCAGATGGTATGGAAGATGTGGCTGGGGGACAAGTTACACTAGGTATGGTAACTTGTGAGGCTGAAACTTGTAAAGCAACATTTACATGTGCTTCATACAAGGGGTTAGTATATGTGGATGTGTACGAAGTGCTAGGAGCACATGATGGTTGGGGAATGGACACATGGGAGGAAGTTGTAATTGATGCCTCGAAAAGAGGGTTAGTCTACACTTGGGTAAATGGATGGTGGCTAGGAATAAACAAGTTCTTTTTGTAAAGTAGGATCCTGTCTAGGTGAGTTGGGGACTAACTCTAAGACATAGTTAGAAGACTTCATGAGAGCTTCTACTCGTGCCATGTCTATATGGGTAATATGATGGTCAATGGTTGGTGAAGTTGACTCTTATTGGGGCATAGCCATATGAAAGGTTATGGATGGCAAGGAACGTGAGGGACCTGTAGATGAATCTACCTATGTCACATTTAGGGATTATACCACAGAAGTGGTGGGGAAGGTGGATGAGGGTTCCATTGGATTATCTTGATTTAATGCTTTATTTTATTTTCTAGTTAATACCATAAAGCAAATAAACCAAAATACAGATTATATAGTAAAATGAAACACAAATTTTAAATTTCACAAGAAAAATAAACAATCAATGCTAAGTTTGTTTAACACGTGTGTCTTACCTCATTCATTGATTATATCCTTTTAATGTGAGTTTATTTTCTTAGATTTCAATCTTGTGTGTTTCAAATGTGCTAATATGATTTAATCCAAAGAAAGGTAAAAACTATGGATAAGATGGGACAACAAGATTCTTGCTGGTGATGAAATCCAACAAGTTTGCTTGAGGGTGTCCTAAGGTTTCTAAGGCCAGATATTGGTGGATGGAGATGAAAGCCATCGTCACCAAATCTCAAGCAATGGCTGGTGATGAAATCTAGCCACTACTGTTAAATTTAAATCATGTAGTGTGTGGTTCTTTTTAAAAAATTTGATTTTCTATTGTGTTCATACAATGTTAGAAAGATAACCACTTTTGATAGTCTAAATCAGAAGCCACTACTCATAATACCAATTTTTCCAAAGGATGTAGAGTACACCACTTAAGACTCACTCTAGACAGTTGGGGGGTTCATCTACTCCTCCGTATGGAATCACCCAAGTACGAGGATACTTTTGGTATATAAATAATGTTCCTACTCTAACCTACAAAATAGGAATCCCTAACCCTATAAAGTAAACTAATTATGCAATTTTTCAATTTACATGAAATCATAATGCAATATTTTTTTAATTCATGAATACAACAGAAACCAGAAACTTCAAATAGAAAGTGTGGATGGATGCAAATGATTAATATGAAACCTAAGATGCAAGCTAACATGAATGTTTTTCCAGATTAATTAGTGATGTTCTTTTTAGCTTAAAAATCTAAAAAAAAGGTAAGATTGCCAAAATACGTAAACAGAAAAGCTAGGGTTTTAGTTGTAGACTTACAAAACAGCCTACGCTTCTGCTCCAATTCTCTATAAAATACCCATGGGTGTTTCTAAAATGCACCTAGGCATTTCTGGATAGCCCTCAAGCATCGCCAGGCATTCACGCACCTTCTGCAACCTTATGCAAATTTCCAAAAATCCTAGATCCATAGAAAACTATGAAATCTACACTTTTGAAAACCCTGCAAGATGACAGAAAATAGAAAATAAATTAGCAAGGTAAATCATAAAAAGAAACCCTTAGTGGTTTCCATCGTGATCACCATTTGAAGAGACAAAAATGCAACACCAAATAATAGAAATATAAAGTTAAACTCAAAGAACAATATTGCACAATGAATGATTTATATTAATGGTTACATTGATTCTTGAATTCTTTGATATAGATTTTACAATGAATAGGGTTCTCTAAAACCCTAGAAAGCAACATTGGTGGTGTCTCAAAATGCGTCTCTACTCCCAATAGAAGTGAGTGGGTTTCTAGTTATTCGATGTTGGGCCACTCCAGCTTAAGCAGTTGTCCAATGCTGATGTAACACTTCCATATCTGCACACAATAAAATAACAAATGAGTTAGTAGCAATTGTGAGGGCTCCATAGTGTGAGGTCCTCATAAAGTAGATAAAAATCCTAGCTATGCAATATGAATAAATGAGCAGAATCTGAAAGTGCATAATTGAAATACCAAATACAATATTTACCTTACTTGTTTGTTGTCCTCTAATCTGATGAACTCTATTACAGTGAAATGGTGTAGTGATGCCCTAGCATCGCCTAAAGGCTAGGGAGACTTCAAAAATTTTGGTGTAAAATACCCGCAAGCACTTATCAGTTGTAGGAGATGCCTATGGGCACTCGATAATGGTGGAGGTCACCTAGAGGCACTTGGTGAAAATGAAGGAAGCACCTAGAGGCGCTCAAAAATGATGGAAAGTGCTTGAAGGCATTTGATGGTTGAGGGGGAAGTCTGCAAAAGCAAATATGGCTAAGCGAGGGAGGTAGTAATGGATGTAGGGGCTATGGCCAACAAGGATGGAAGGCAAGAGTATTCAGATGCTCTCAAGGACTGCTTAGGGAATTTACAACTTAGGTATTCAGGGCAAATTTTGATTCAAGGGTTGAACCATCAAAATAGCTCCTATTAATAATCCAACTTAGGGCATACTTAGGGTTTCAACGACACTAATTGTGTGACTAAGATAAAAGTATATCGGAGGGTGGATATTAAATCTAGGGTGTGGCATGGATTGATGTAAATGAATGGATATTTTTAAGTGAAATCGGATGGCTGGGATTAATTCACTTATATAAATATATTTATTAAATATATTTAAAATATAATATATTAAATATTAATATTAAATATATATATATATATGTAAATAAATGGTGGAAATGGCGGGAAAGTTAGGATGGGTGACAAGTGGCTAGGTTTTGGTGTCTACACAAATCATTCCTATTTATGTAATATATATATTGAAAAATAATGAATGAGAATACTTGGATTTGATTTACAATTATATATCCTCTCGCTCATTGTCTCCACATCACTAAACTAGTCCTTCACATATTTGCTTTTAGTACTTGTCATTATAATATCATTTGTGATGTTTGATGCTAAATTATGTTACATGGGGTTGGCTCCATAGGTCTATCTAATTTTGTGCATTGGGATCACTATTTTTATGTTAAAGAAATCTTAACACCATAGGAATCATGATGCCACAAGTTGATTTAAAGCTATCATTTTTGGTAAAGAACTAGAATAGGAATCAAGGCTTGAAAGCTATAAGTACTCAAGTGTCATATTCCTTAATGCTTTCAGCAACCTTATATTTCTCAAATACAAAATCATCAAAGAAAAAAATATTTGCATATGGAAAGCATCTAGTTAGAT
Source organism: Wollemia nobilis (assembly GCA_028583015.1). NCBI lineage: Eukaryota > Viridiplantae > Streptophyta > Pinopsida > Araucariales > Araucariaceae > Wollemia > Wollemia nobilis. The sequence goes on along the minus strand of JAQPPZ010002123.1, from coordinate 2,424,948 downwards.
TGTGTAACTTGCAAACCTAACAATCCTCAAGAGAATTAGTCCTTTCTTACACTATTTTAGATTTATATATTTTCCTTTCATTGGCAAGGCTTTAGTGTTAGAGCATGTTATTACCAAAAAATAAGTTTAATTGGATATTCAATATTTTTAAGTCTCATCTTCTTCTCATCCCCTAATTGATCATATAAATTGATCATTATTTTCTTCTTTTATTCTTCATCAAGTTTTCCTAGTTTTATTCCACATCATTATTCTATTACCATTCACTTGGATCATCGTATCAGTGAAGAATATACAAATATCCTCAAAACAAGGCTCCTTGTATTTACACTATCCATGGTATCATTGTGCTTCATCTAATCCCATTTATTCACTTGGATCATTGTGTTGATGAAAAATATGCAAACATCCTAAAGCAAATATTCTTGTATTTTATGTTATCCCTAATCTCATTGAATGTATTATTTACTTCATCCAATCCTTTCCTCCCTTTTCCTTTCACTCCATTTATGATTCTTGCCTTCCTTGGCCTTCCCATTGTCCCCATAATGATTGAAATGAATATACCAGTAAAAATTATTTACAACTGTATTATGAGATATTTACCCCATAAGTCTACATAAATGCAAGAATCTATAGGATCATTCTTAAATAAGGAAAGAGAAGAAGATAAATTTCCTTTTAGATAGTGCAAATTTATTATTCATTAGTTGCATCATATTTTAAAAAATTTCTTGGAGGGATTTTTTTCCTAATAAATCAACTTGTACAAATATTGATTCATCCACTTGGTTTGATCATGGTTCTAGCATTTTTAATATACCTAACAAAACTTACATTTATCTTAATCCTAGGTCTACCCATTATCACTTATTTTTCAACCATCTTATCCATCAAGCCATTCTAAAACTTCAATAGAATAATTTCGAACATGTTGAAAACCTTAAAATTTATTTTTTGAAACATGGTCATGAAATTCTAGCAGTTCAGCTAGTAAAATTGCTCAACAATATAGTAGCCTAGGATTTCTACCATATTGGAATAAGCATATTATTTTTTCAATATATAAATTTAGAGTTCAAAATATTTTGACTAACTACTAAACCATTATGATTGGGATTACTTTAAAAAGGTCTTTGCAAATACTTTAGACTTTTGTATCTCCAAACAAGTTGGATCCAAAAACTTGAGAGCTAAAGAATATATAAGACTCAAGAGTAATCATCACATTAACGTCCATAAATTCACCTTAGCATCTATTATTGATCAATTTAAGGCTTAAATATGCTAAGTATGTTGTTTTTTTATGGATTTTTGAAAGGCTTTTGATATTTTTCCTTGCCATTTACTCCTTCATTAACTTCTTCTAGATTGAGTAGCATCACTAATGATGGCTTTTATGAGGCTATTATTGGTAAGATACACATAAAGTCTAGAATAACTAAGGGAATTTAAAGCACCATTAGGGTTAACACAAGGTTATCCACACTTGACTTCTCTCTTAGGCTTTACATAAATAAGCTTCAAGATATCATATCTAATAAAGTTAAGATTTGCTTGTTGTGGTGCAGTGGTAAATGCCTTGGGTGCTGGTAGAGGCCGACCCAGGTTCCATTCCCATTTTTTCCATCCTACAGATATATGGTATAGTTGGGAATGTCCTATGTACTGGTAGAGGTCGACAAGGATCCATTCCTCCTATGCCCAATCTGTTGAAAGTGGCACCTCGAAAGGGGTGTTTTCCACTATACAAAAAAAATCCAGGTGTTGTAGGTGAGTTGGAGAGGAGAGGGCAATCCTCCAAGGGAGATCCTAGGTTCGAATCTCCACCCTACCAAAAAGCTGAATTGGGTACCCAAAATCCAATTGATAATGTTGGTGCGTGCAGGGTTGGGTGCAACCCCCGGGTGACTTTAACGGTGTAGAATCCCCTATTCGTGGTCTCTTAGACCAAGGCGGCCCCCCAAGGGGTTTTTTGCTTTAAAATAAATAAATAAATAAAGTTAAGAAATAAAGATTTTTTGTTTTGTTTGAGTATTACTTGTTATTTTTCTATTTGTAGTTACCATTGTAATGTCATATAAATTAACATTTTTATAATACTCATCATCTCCACATAAATCTTGGGAAAAAACAAAAGCTTTATTTTTTAACACTTTTGATAAAGATATCAAATAAATTCTTATAGTGTATAAGAGTGAAAGAATAGTGATGGTGTCCTTATAGATTTAATTGGAGTGGTTGTTACAAGCCCACACTTCAATTTGATATCAACAACAATGTTGAGTAAGGATTATTCAATGATAATTACCATTGAGAAGCAATGTTTCATCTCTAATTTTAGGACACTTAGATAAAGATTTGCCTCTTCCATCGTTTAGTCGCATCTACTTTGTTATATGGAATTGATGTCTAGGGTCCTTAATTTAGATTGAAAAATTATAATTGAACTAAAATTGTCATTATTTTAATGTTATCCAAACATCTCCCCAAATATTTATTCCTTAAACTATCATTCTCACAAAATTTGGTATTAGTTGTACTAAATATTTTTTTTAAATTTTAAGTTGTAATAATGTACATTGGCTTAAACAAATGATGGTCTGCGTGCCCAGTTTTTGTCTTTATTTATCCATGCGGGCCTGCAGGCCCAACTTTTGTCTCTATTTGGCTTATGTATCTGGGTCTGTTCGGCTAGTATATTTTGGTCTGGGTGTAGGTAGTTGTGTCCAAGGGTTGGTTGGCTTTAATGTTTGAAATATTCTCAGTCTCATAGTGGCTGGAGATTAGATTTTTTTATTATAAGGTTTGGAGGTCCTTTCAAAACTCCTTTCATCCAACTAATCAAAAAATATATATACATTGGCTTAAACAAATGATGAACTCCAACACATACAATCTCATATATCTCTCTAGATTTTAAATCATTTACACAATAGGTGGATGATGGGATTTTCTATGGTTGGCTATTTAAAAGCTTACTCTATAATCTATTTTGTTGATCTAGATATAGCCAAAAAACCTCCTCATGGATTTTTAATTGTTGACATATAGGTATTTATAAGAGATAAATAAAGGTACTCAATAAGTAATCTATATATCCTAGATTTGATCTACATGGGATCATATGTGGCTTGAGCTATTAAAACCACTATTATTGAGGCTTGAATGTTATTATAATTATTATATTAAATTTAGTAATGGGATCATAAAACCCTTAAGTTATACTAGACTCTACTAACCTTTTTGCTCAAGGGTTTGTTGAGACAATTTAAAATTTATTCTCACAAGATCCACATTGAGTTAGATCATCATACTCTTTTTAAATATTGTATTTGTTAGATTTTCTTTCTATATCCAAAAGCAAAACATTTTGTTTTTAGATGCTCTCTTTATTGCAAGGTCAGGGCTTAATTCTTCTACTTGTTCAAAGGTTCACACAAGTCCTTTTAAGGCTTTATGAATTGCAAGGTTAAAAATGTCTCACACTTTTTCTTTTAGGGGATGTTTGACCCTCATATACATGTAATGAAGAGTCCAAACTTCATTGAACATCAAATAAAGATAGTTTTATCCTCATTTTAACCCATTCTTTTAGGTCCAAGAGGGCTCATCGTGTATATAAATCTTGAGGGAATATTCATAAGACAATTTCATCCACAACACAATCCAAAAAAGAGAACATTGTATTTGTTAGATTTTCTCTTTAGAGCCAAAAACAAAACATTTTGTATTTAGATGCTCTCTTTATTACAAGGTCAAGGCTCAATTCTTCTACTTGTTCAAAGGTTCACACAAGTCCTTTTAGGTCTTTATGAATTACAAGGTTTAAAGATGTCTCACACT